>OY728140.1:1806397436-1807647436 GCA_963277665.1 Viscum album
ATATTTTGGAATCTATTTAAGGGATTATATTAAGGTGATATTTATTTCAACCCTTTTTAATGTTTCTTAGATTTAATTTTAAAATATTTGTTCGTTTTTTTCTTAGATTTAGTCCTTCTTAATGTAAAATGAAGGTAATTTTTATTCTAATCTTTTAATGGTTTCTAAAATTGATTTGTATAGACATTACCATGTTTTTTAAAATTAGATTAAAATTTTTCATTGGTTTCCTTGAGCTATATTATGTTAATTTAGGTTAGAGTTAAATTATTTACAACTCATAACAGTTAACAAACTCACAATAGTCTTTGGATTATGCAGTTTTCGAGATGGAAATTTTGTAGGTTTTATAGCCATCATTTTAACTAGACCTCCAACTAGTTTTAAATTATTTCACTTCATTTTTCAATTACTCGATGATTGGTTCAGGTTGGTCATAAGATTATTTTTGAGAAAAAGGGTAAGTTTATTCAATGGTTTTTATTTGTTGAAATAATGGTGGTTTCAAAGATTATCGGTGTCCCTTCTTGGGATTCTATTGGAATACTGAAGGTTGATGAAACCATTGTTGGTAAGGTGGTTTGGCTTTTCTCTATTGATTTTTAAATCTATAATTGACTTCCAAATTATCTCTCTATACAAGGTTGGGATTTTGAAATGGTATCTTCTAATAAGAAACAACACAACACTAAATAACATTTACTTCAACACATCGATCAGTGAAATGATTAAGTAAAGAAAAAATATCAAAAACCTTAATAGGGTAAGTTTCGCATTTGACCATTTCAGGGCTATTTACCTTTATAGAGTTCTTATAAATTATTTTTCAGATTCAAATAAATTTAAATAGATATTACATAAATTCTAATTATATATGATGTAATATGGATTTATCTTATTGTATAAATGAGGGCATTGTAAATCTTATTATTAAGCTCCTTTTATTAGCAAATCATAAATTATGATTACAAAAATCATATGGTAGTGTTATCATATGATAGGATACACTCTAACACTATGAATGATGAAAGATATATATTAAAATTTATCTTTAAGAATTAATCCCACAAAATCTATAATTTAAGAACCATTTAATAGAATTAAATGCATGTGAGTAGACACATTCAAGAAATGTTTTAATGAATTAGTGGGGGTATTTAATTATCTATTATAATGCATGAAAAAAAGGAATTAATATTCGATGATCATCATCAAGATTTTGGAAAAGTATCCCAATTCTGTGTGATAGGAGTATAACTCTTGAATATTCTTGGTTGAAACACCCATGAACCTAAAGATCTATTTCTTCTTTAATGTTTTCATTATGAGGTTCTAAAACACCATGGTGAGAAGTAGAATCCCACCGAAACATTAGTTGGTTCAGAAGATTATGGATACATTTAGATGAGGTATATATTCTCGCTAACTCTAGATGATCCCAATCAAGCCCATATAAAGATTAATAAATAGAAGAAATGGCGTAAGGCACATATTTAAAATTTCCTTATTTCTAAATTACAGATTATTTCATTTATCAATAATGGATATCATGGGTTTAGGTTTCTTTATTCACTTTATCTTCATGTTACATGTGTTATTAGACCCATTAGAAACATGTGGAACCCAGTCTTTCCATGTATTTAGATTCATGAAATCATATTGAGAAAACATGTTTTTACAATCATATTTTAGTTCTTATTCCTATCATAAAATATGATCCTAGAATTTTTTATATCTAGATGATTCATGGCGTCTAATATTGATATATCCTATGTAGTGACTCAATAAAAAACATATATATTTGTTTTTGTCATAGTTTATGACTATTATTTCTCTTATCTTACAATAGTGTGTTTTATAGTTTTAAAAATTGAATATTGTATCACCTTTATGACATATATACAATTTATGAAATATGATATGTTATATCATAGGATATGACTAGGATATCTATTTTAAAATATAAATAACACTAATAAACCATTTAAGTTATTAATTTCTAACAATAATAACATATTATTTACCTTGGATCATTAAATATGATAATCAATCATAATCTACTGTCTCAAATCAACCCAAATACCTTAGTACGTTGAAACCCAAGTCGACAATGACATGGACAGAAGGGTGTTCCTGATTCTTATTGGTTGGAAACCATCACCTGGAACCATACAAGATAAAACTAGGAATGGTTTTTCCACATAAACAGTGGAAGAAATGGATACATATCAGTATGGTCAAAGAAAACACCCAAAAGAGATAGTACCAGAAGTAAAATAGTTATAACAAAACACAAAGAGTATATCACCATAGTATAAGAGTAAATTATGAACATTCAAAGTCCCAATAGATGCAATACTCCAATCCCAAAGATATAACAATAACCACCACCTACAAGTGACAATTTACCCTTACTTGAACATGGAATAAAGAAATCTACAAATGATCGAATGAAATGGTAGGATTTGAGCATAGAATCCAAATAAGGTCTCACCAATTGTTCTATAAAAATATTCTATAATAACTAAACCAAATCATGCTTTCAATTTTGCACTAAAAAGAAATGGAATTTCAATTTCATATTAAAAACATTATTTTCATTTCAAAATATGGAAGCATTTAAAAAAATGTCTTAAGTAATAATTTTATACAAAATGGTTTATATAAATCAATGGGTATGACTAAAACATGTTAAGAATCATTGGAATATATAATAAAAGTAATAAAAACAAGAAACATGGTCATCATTCCTAAAGTATGATAGTTATAAGATATGGTATCTTCAAACATCTCATATCAGTGATCATAGAAATGTGTACACATTTCCCTCTAACATTGGGTAAAGAGGGCTCATCAATATCTCATTGTAGATAAGATCTTACAAAATAGGTTTTTTTTAGGGTGGTTAAGTATAAATATATTTATAGGGAATTACTATCCTAGAATGTTTATCCCAAATAACCTACTAACTACTCAGGCTCTCATATTCTCAATCGATCATTCAATAATGGGAAAATTATTTTAAAATAGTTTAAAATACAATTTCTCCATTTTCAGTTTCAATATGCCAATTTTGATTTAGAAACTGAAACACACGTTTTTTAATCAATTAATGTATTTTTAAAAATAAAAAAAAACATAGGATAATATAAAATAAATTTAACACAATTTACTCTAAATCAATTTCACAATCAATTTTACAAATTCCATTAATTCCAAATCACACCCCAAATCTCCAATTTCATTAGAATTTGGGTTTTTTCATAAAATTCAAGAAAACATAATTTCAAATCCCAAATCAAATTGAATTGTTTTTTAAGAATTCAATTTAAATAAATTTAATTTAAATAAAGGGTTTATAACATGGAAAATCTCAATAGAACCACCTACCTTTATCATAGAGATCATGAATCACAACAGCTGAAATAATATTTTTCAATTAAGAATGTCAGTAATGGAGATAATGGAATAGAACCTAGATTCAAGATCAAAAATTAAGTTTAGATCCATCAACAACCATATAATCTATCAAGCCCTATAGAAAAAAGTAGAAGAGAGCAAGGGACAAATAACAGGAGAAGATCCCTTACTGAAGATGAATCAAATGATGTTCTACAATATTTGATCAACCTTATAAGTGGCTTGTAAGGTCCAAAATAATTCATTGAGATACCTCTCAACCTATGAAATAATGATATGGTGATTTATGGTCAATTGGGTAGTTATATGATTTTTTGAGAATTTTAAAATTAATTCCAAAAATTAAAATATTTTGGGCACATAGTTAGCTGGGCAGGGCCACACAGTTTGTCAGACCGTGAACCCTAACAATGCACCCCTCTATTGTGGTGAATAGTTTCTACTAGGTGGTTTCACATTTTATTAAAACATACACCAAATGTGAAAACCCCCACAGTTTGGATTTTCATGGATTACCCTTAGTGGGTGCATATTTTAGGAAAACCGTCCACAACATGTCTTGCCTAAATTTAACCAAGATTTTAGGGTTAAGTGGTCGCTTGTAGTTTATCTTGGGTTTTCAAATCCTTCGAGACCTAAGAAGTAACCTACAGGCACGTACATTCTATGGATTGTTTTTGGATATAAAGTGACCAACTTGGGTTGATATTATATGTTTTTAAGATAATGCTAAGATACTTAATTGAATTCAAATTAAATAAATGAGTCGATCCTAGGTTATCACTTGGGGTGGATTAGATGCATTCCTTTTTCATCTATTTCAATTTCTTATATTTTAGATGGGTTCATTTAAGAAGTTAAAACAACATCAAAACTTATTGGTTTAATACCTACACCCTTTAATACTAATCACCAATACACTTGAAGTATCAATTATTTGAGCTCTTCAAGGTAAATGTTTGTAATAGAACTTGAAGTGTGTGGCCTTAAATTCAACATGGACGAAGGAGTTTAAAGATCTTCAAACAAAATTCTCAATTAAAAGAGGTGATTTGAAATTAATGGAGTGAGAAATAAAATCTAATCCATACCCTTGATACTCCCTTGGATCAACCCAAAAGTGGGTTAGCCCTTTATTTATTCCATGGTTTCAATGGAAGCAGAAAGTAGACTCATAAGGGAGGAATTGGTGAAGTAAAAAAATAATAAAAATAAAGCAATTACTCCACTGTTGTGTGATAATTTCACAAGGTTTAGTGTGAATAAATACTCACCTTGAACCAATGGTATCAATTTTTTATGAAGAAGAAAAAAATAAGAGTAGAATAATAAATTTATTTAAGAAACATAGGTGAATTTAACAACTTACATGAGAAAGACAAACTCAAGGCAACAAATTTGTTTCATAACATTCCAATTAAAAAAATACCCAAAGATGAATAAATCCTATAAAAATAATGCCTTAAATTGGAATTTTGGGAGCCTTGGTTTGTTCCTAGAATAGTGAAAGTCATCCCACTAGATTATGGAAGACTTAGGGTGGTGGAAAGCTTATGTAACTTGGACTTTTCCACTCTTAACCCGAGGTGGAAGCTAGATTGCATCCACCAAATGGAAGAGCCTAAATGATATTCTATATAGACGAATTAGAGTGGTCAATTTACTAAGAAAATGACTCTCAGGATCTCTTCCAACCTTCTGTAAAGTTTCAGCCCCAAATAATATATGGTTTATGAGATATGTGTGAAATTGTGGGCTGTTTTTCTTGGGCCGCAAAATCTAGCCCAGAATTTATCTTCATCTTGGGCCGCATAGAACTCCATTCAAAAATCATAATTAGCTTTTTCCTATTTTTAATTAAATGTTTCCCATGATTTCATATATCTTTAGTTCAATTTTCAAAATTATTGGGCTTGGATATTGGCCATTACAATAGTTTTATTGGGCTGTTTCCAGATCACTTCACCTAGAATGTTGTTTGTTCAAGGCTGACATTGGTGGTCTTCCAATATGAATATTCAAGTACACCAAAAGTATGAATTGTTACCAATATAATAAGAAACCTGAAAATTAAATATTAAAATAAAATAAATATCAATGGTTACTTTAAATTATGTTAAAAAATGTACCATGTAGTAGAGCATTTTAAGGAGGAATTACAATTATAATATGAACTAATGTTCAAAGTGTAAAATTCACTAAAATGGTCTTTATGAATAATAAATCACATGAATATTATAAATATTAACAATTAATATTATCCCCATTCAATGGATAGTCACACCCCCCAACTTGAGTTTTTCTAGTCCCAAGAAAAATATATCTCGGAAATGTGAAATTCGAATTCCCTTTTCCAAAAACATTTTAATAAACAATGATCACCAAAAACACTTACATCAAAAAACTATGAAACTAATAAAAATCTTTTAATACAAGGTAGTTTCATAAGAATATTCCAATACCAAACCCATTCCTTTGTTCAACTTCAACATCATGTTTCATCCAATATCAATTAATTATGAGGATGTGTTGTGTATCAAAATAGACATGGGGGTTCATCTTAATTCAAGGGGGAAATGACAGAAGTGATAGGTGGAATAACATTTCAATATTAATATTAGTATTAAATTGTTATTATTTTTCAATATTTCCATGGTAATATAAATTGCACTCAAAAGATTCAACCCATGTAGTGAGACTTTGTCGATGACTCCAAGGCTCAAAGGCCTTAGGGCACCTTATAAAGCCCACATACTCAGGCATCATATTGAGTTAACTCAGTAAAAAACAAAGTCAAATTTCCACAAATAGAGAAAAAATTACAAATGTTGGGCCAGACAACTATGGAGTCATGATCTCCAAGGGAAGAAAGATACACATTTGGTCATTTCATTGCTCTATGTGAAAATTTATTGTTTTTTTATTTTTAATTATTTAATACTCATATTAAAACTAAAATGATCACCAACCCTATGATATCTATTTGGGGGACCCCATGAACTCAAACTAATACCCCCTATCCAAAGGATGTGCATTATGATCTCTTTTTTTCTATTTGGATGAAAATATAAATGATGAAATTTCACATTAGATAGCCACACTTTCCAAAATCTATGATCATAAAATTATACATGGATTAAAATTAGAATCAGGGCATGCTAAATTATTTGATATTCAGTTTCAAAGTTTGCGTTGTGTATTATCATGTTCAAGGTTCAAGAAAATTTTCCTTCCACAAATTTTTTTAAGAACACAAAATTAATTATTTTTTTTCATTATTTTCACCCCCTCCCAACTTAGAATAATATTATCCCCAGTGTTTAAAGAAAATAAAATTGAGAAAGGGGTAGAGGTAGATTTCATGAGTTCTAAAAATAATTTTTAATATGAGGATTAGGGAATAAAGTTTCCTGGTGGTTGAAGTTGATGTTCTTGTTGCTCCAATTTAGTCCTTTGATATCCATGTCACTTGAAGAGTTCCCTAGTGGAAAAAGGAAAAACCAAACAATCAAACAAAACAAAACAATATATATATATATATATATATATTTATTCATATAATAAAAAAAGTAAAATATAAGTATATATGTAAAATTATAGAATAAGGATGCACTATAAATCATAGGTTAGTGGTAAGCGTGCACACCTGTCTCCCTTCGGTCTTGAGTTCGAGTCCCTATGGCTTCACCGGTTGTGACATGGTTTGCCACACAGCCTATACATTTCCTTTTTTTTATTTTAACCTACAAACACATGAAAATAAAATGAAATTATGATACATTGTCTTCTTTTTAAATTTCTCGGTAAGGTATTACTCAAGGATCACACCACGTGACACAGGTGAATATGTCACTCCCCTTTCATACCCATCCATAATCATGATAGAAGAACATGTCAACTGCCTTATTTTTTTTAAATATCAAAATGATTCATTAAACCTATTTGAAAAATAAAGATGCTTCAAAAATATTAGAAACAAGAAAACCACGAGTTGCCTCATGTGCAGCGCTTTTGTTTAACGTCGCTAGCTCGACATAGACCCCTAACTGTTTAATTATTTTCCTCATATAAGGTTGTTTAACAAAATTATTCATCTAATTTATGTTTTTGGAATGGTTCAATGAATGGTTTTACTCTATAATCATTAAATTGAATGGTTTGACCATTGGTGGGATCTTGAATTTCTACAGCCCCATGGGGGTGCACCTTATGCACTATATATGGACCCGACCATCTGGACCTCAACTTTTCTAAGTGTAAATGAAGTTTATATATATAAAAAATAATAGGTTTACCCAGTACAATGTTTTTGGTTTTATGATTTTGAGATTGGTAGGATTTAACTCTATATTTATTTATCCTTGAAGTTTCATAAGCCTTCATCTTAAGATCCTCAAGTTCATTGAGATCTTATTTCCTTTTTGTTTTGTCCAATGAGAGCTCATAATTCATTTTATTAATTTTCCAAAAATTCTTCTATTCAATTTCAATAGTTAAATGACATGCTTTTCCATAAACCAACTTATATGGGTACATTCCTAAAATAGTTTTATATGCGGTTCTATATGCCCAAAGAGCATCTAAGAGTGTTCTCAACCACTCTTTCTTAGATGGATTAACTTTTTTATCAAGAATTAGTTTTATTTATCTATTGTATAACTCAGATTGACTATTGTTATGTGGGTGTTAAGCAGTGGAATCTTTTTGAGAAATTCCATACTTTTTGATGAGTGCTGAGAATTGATGATTGCAAAAATGATTTCCACGATCACTGATGATAGCCCTAGGAATTCAAAATCTAGAGAGGACGTTTTCTTTGAGATATCTAATCATAGTTTGATGATCATTGGATATTGTATGAATGGCCTCAACCCATTTGGATACAAAATCAACAGCTAAAATTATGTACACATATCCACTAGAGTTTCTGAAGTGACCCATGAAATCGATTCCCCAGCAGTCAAGGATTTCTATCACTAAGATGGGAGTGAGTAGCTTTTGATTCCTTTTTGTTATGGACCATACCTGTTGACACCTAGGACAACATTGAAAAAATGTGTAGGAGTCCCTTGAGAAGGTGTTCTAGAAGAGACCACACTGAAAAACCTTTACAGAAGCTTTTTAATGGAAAAGTGACCTCCACATTCCACACTATGACAGAATATATGTATGGAATCTGGTTCATATTCTAGGACACACCTCCTAATGACATGGTCAGGGTAGAACTTATAGAGGTATGGATCAAAAAACATGTAGTGTCTAACATCAGAAAGGAATTTCCTTCTATCTTGAGTCCCTAAGAATTTTGGAATGACTCATGTAACTAAGATGTTCGCTATGTCAGCATACCATGGGAAATCACTCACTAAATAAAGGTGCTCATCGGGAAATGAATCATATATAGAAAGGTGATTTTAGTTGTCTTTGAATTCCATCCTAGAGAGATGATCAGCTAAAACATTTTCAACACCTTTTTTATCATGGGTTGTGAGGTCAAATTCTTATAGTAGAAGGACCCACCTATATCAGTCAAGCCTTGGAATCTTATTTTTGGAAGAGGTATTTTAGTTCAAAATAGTCAGAGAACACAATGATGGGGGATCCTAAGAGGTAGGACCTAAAATTTTCTAAGGAAAACACAAGATCAAGTAACTCCTTCTTAATGATGGTGTAGTTGATTTGTGCATCATTTTAAGATTTTATTACATAACCAATAACACATTGATTTTTCTCACACTTTTATCTTGAGAATGCTCCTACAGTGAAGTCACACTCATCACACATGAGCTCGAAAGGAAGTTTCCAATTTAGATTCTACATGATAGATAGAGATATAAGAGGTGACTTTAGTGTAGAGATTGATTTCTCACATCTTTCTGCCCATAAAAATGGAGCATCTTTCACCAATAGAGCACAAAGTGGTCAAGAAATAGAGATGAAATTCATAATGAACATTCTATAGAAATCATAAATTCCTAAGAAAGAACTCACTTTCATTATAGTTATAGGAGAGGAACGATGATGAATTATGTCGACCATAGATTTATCAACTTCAATCCCTCAACCAGATAATAGATGGCCTTGATCAAGTCCTTCCTTTACCATGAAATCATATTTTTCCTAATTTAGGATAATATTATTATCCTCACATGTTGAAAAACCCCTTTCATCATTTATAAGGAATCCATCAAAAGTATCCCCAAAGATGTAGAAGTCATTCATGAAGACCTCTAAATAATCCCCCACCATTTCTGAGAATATTCCCATCATGCACCGCTGGAAGGTACTAGGGGCATTACATAAACCAAAGGGAATATGTTTTAAGGCAAAACTATTGAATGGAAAAGTGAAGGTTGCTTTTACTGATCCTATAAGGAGACCTCGATTTTATTGTACCCTTATAATCCATCTAGAAAGTAATAGAATTGATGAACCAACACTCGCTCGAGGACTTAATCAATAAAGGGAAAGGGGAAATGGTCTTTCTTGGTACAAGAGTTGAGCTTCCTATAGTCAATACCGACTCTCCATCCACTACTGACCCTTTTGGGGAAAAGTTCACCATCCTCATTAGCGATCACAGTAATTGCATCTTTCATTGGTAAAAATTTAAATCTTCTTACCCACTCACTCTCTGTTATGGGGTAGATGATACATGCTTTCAATAACTTAAGAAGTTCTTTCCTTAACACATCAATAAGATTTGGATTGAGTCTTCGCTGAGGTTGATGACATGGCTTGGATTAAAATTCTAGAATAATTATATGAGTTCCAATGAGTGGGATAATCCTAGGAATATCAGAAAGGGTCCATCCAATTACTTTCTTATGATTTTTAGGACATCAAAAAGCATCATCTCTTGAATTTCTTCAAGAGAAGAAGAAATGACAACCAGAAGGGATCAATTGTCCCCAAGGAACACATAATTGACTCATGAAGGTAGGACCTTAAATTCAAGATCAAATTCATTATCACTTTCCAAGAAAGGATGGGACTTTGTATTGAACTCGGATTCTTTGTACAGATTTCTTGATAGAATTGGTTCCTTGTGAATAGAATTTTCATCCACTAAATTAGCCAGAGTAGTGTCATAAATGGGTATGGACTCAATATTACTAATTTCACCAAATATATCATTGATTGTTCATTAGATAAAATCATCAATAGATCTATATGAAAGAGATTCAATCCATAGAGACAAATTTACCTCATGTGAATAAAGAAAATTAATCTCATATTGACTTAAACATCCTTCTGTGATCCCTTAATGTTCCCCAAGTTCACTATCAACACTACCAATCCAATTAACCTCATGTATCTCTTCATCATCCTCAATTTGGGAGTTTACATTTTAGATGTTTAAGTCTAGACTCATGTTTCCAAAGGTGATGGTCATGTTCCCATTTTGGACTCAGATAACAGAGTTAGTTGTAGCAAATAAGGGATAACCAAGGATGATTGGTGTTTTCTCCCTATGACCTAACCTTCGGTGATTTTCAAGAATAATAAAGTTATCTGGGTAAATAAAATTTTCAACTTTAACCAAAACATCCTTTAAGATCCACTTTGAAACTAGAACACTACGATAGACAAGTTGAAGAGTGACAGATGTGGGTTGGAGGTCTTTGAGACATAACAAAAAATACATGGCATAAGGAATGAGGTTCACACTGGCTCCTAGATCATAAATGGCATTGACAAAATTGTTCCCTACTATATCAAAATTGATGTATGGACATCCTGGATCTTTCATCTTTGTAGGAAAGGTCCTCTGAATGGTGGTACTCACATTATCATCCAAAATGACTTGGTTTTTATGTGAAATTTTCCTTTAAAAAGTGAACTATTCTTTAAGATAATTTTAGTAGGTAAGAATGGTTGGGATTTCATCTAGAATTGGAATGTTCAACTTAACCTGAGAGATGATTTCCTTCAATGTTTCATTCTGTTCTAGTTTAGTTTTTCCTCTCATGCATTGAGGGAAGGGAGAAGGTTGTTTGATTGTTTGGTGTGGCTGTAGTTCCTTCACATTCTCATTAGGGTTTTTAGAATCTGTGGGTGGTTCTTCCTCATTTTCAAGAGTATTTAAAGCCTTTAATGGTTCTGGAATGCCTTGTTCAGGTTTCTCAATGGATTTCCCACTTCTTAAAATATTCAATGCTTTTATTTTTTCATGAGATGTTTGTGTGTAACTAGATTCACCCCTTAAAGTTGAGAATGGTATTTCCTGAGTAAGCATGGGTTCTTTCCCAGTTTTAATGGTTTTTAGGTCATGTTTATGGGATGATACTTTGGATTTAATTTTCTCTATTTGTTTACACAGCTGTTCAAGGATTGGTAGAGGGACAGATTGAGTAGGGGCTTGTGCTGGTTGGTTTAACCCATGAGGATACTTTGGTTGTTGGTTTGGTTATGGAACAGGTTTCTAGTATTAGATAAGAGGGTGTTGGTATTGAACTGGTTTTGGTTGGAAATGGTTATTGTTTTGGAAATTTTGTGGAGGGTAGGGGTTTGGTTTTTTTGGATGGCTAGGTTGTTGGTTGGGTTGATGGTTCTCTTTCCAACATAATCTTGGATGGTCATTGTACCTTGGATTGAAAGTGTTTTGGTAATGTGGCTTATGAAAGTTCGTACCATTGACCTCTACTAGTGGTCCTCCTAGAATAACATCTTTAATGTAAGGGATGGTTAAGAAGTTTTCTGTATTTTGGCTATATTTGTCACAAATTCTACAAATAGGGTCAACAGTTTGAATTTCATGGACCTTCCTAAGATCGGTCTCCTCGACCATCCTAGTGAGTGCATCAATTTTCACCCTAATTCATTCCTCCTACATAAGTGTGTGAATTACACCAGATTTTGGTGGCTTCTCATAGTATGTTGATGTTACACATGTTTGATTTTGTTCAGAAAGGCTTTCCAGATACTTGTAAGCATCATTTTGGGCTTTGTTTTCGAAAGTTCCATTACACATCTTGTCAATGAATTATTTGATCATAGAACCCAAACCATTATATAAAATTCAAACATGTTCTAAGATTGAAAATCCAGGGTGAGGTACCATGTTGAGTTTGACTTTGAACCTTTCCCATGTTTCATAAAATGACTCCCTCTTTTTCAAAAAAAAATTGGATTCTCTTTTTAAATGCAACTATTTGTGGTGGGGAATGTATTTTTTGTTGAATTATCCTTGTAATTGTTCCCAGGATTAGATGGATGATGGTTTCAAAAAAATTATCCAATGTTTTGTCTCGATCCTTTAAAGAAAAAGGAAATAGAATCATCTTAACTAATTCTATTTGATGTGGGGGGCTCATGGTTTCTACAATGTCATTGAACTCCTTGACATGAAGGTAGGGAATATCATACTCTATTCCATGGAATGTGGAAAGGTGGTTTAGGATATGGGGTTTAAATATGTAGTTGTAAACTCATATGGAATTGTGTCTAATGAATTAGGGGGCATTTTTCTAGGCAGGTGTGAGGTAGTCATTCATGGTTTGATCGACTGCATTCCCCAATTTTGTGGCTGCCTCCATTGGATTTCCATTTTGGTTCCCAGCCGGGTTTATGAGTTGGTTTCTTTGAATACATTCCATTGAAATGGGATCAATTTTTGAATTTGGATTATTAGGAAGATTATTATCTAATGTAAATATTTTCCTTGGTGTACCTGACTCTCCAACCCAAGGAACATCTACCCTAACTAGATGGTTTTATTGGTCATGAGTATAGGCGGACATGGGCCAAAAGAAAAAATTGAGAAAGGGAAAAGATAAGATAATTTTTATGAGAAAAGAAGAAATGGGGGATAATAGAATGGGTTTTGAGATTAATTACTTGGCTCCCTAACAACGGCGCCAAAATTTTGTCTCGCCTAAATTTACCCATGATTTTAGGGTTAAGTGGTCACTTGTAGTTTAACTTGGGATGTTGAATCCTCAGAGACCTAAGAAGTAATCTACAAACATGTACATTCTATGGATTTTTTTTAGCTATGAAGTGGCCAACTTCGGTTGATATTATATGGGTTTAAGTGATTTATAAAATACTTAATTGAATTCAAATTAAAACAATGATTTGATCCTAGGTTATAACTTAGGGTGGATTAGATACATTCCTTTTTCATCTATTTCAATTTCTTATATTTGAGATCGATTCATTTAAAAAGATCAAAAAACATCATCACTTACTGGTTTAATACCTAAAACATTTAATACTAATCACCTATACACTTGAAGGATCAATGTTTTGAGCACTTCAAGAATAAAGGTCTGTATTAGCACTTGTACTGTGTGGCATTAAATTCAACAAATACGAACGAGTTTAAAGATCTTCAAACAAAATTCTCAATTAAAATAAGTGATTAGAAATTAATGTAGTGAGAAATAACACTCAATACATCCCCTTGATACTCTCATGGATCGACCCACAAGTGGTTAATACTTCCATTGATTCCATGGTTTTAGTGGAAGTAGAAAGTAGACTCATGAGGGAGGAATTTGAGAAGAAACAAATAATAAAAAAAAGAAAGAAATCACTCAACCATTGTGTGATAATTTTACAAGGTTTGGTGTGAATAAATTCACACCTTGCACCATAAGTATCAACTTGATATGAATAATAAAAAAATAAGATTACAAGAAGAAATTTAATTAAGAAACTAAGGGGAATTGAACAACTTACATGAGAAAGACAAACTCAAGGCAACAAATTCATAGCATAACATTAAAATTAAAATAAGCACCAAAGATTAATAAATTTCCCATCACCACTACCTTAAATAGGAATTTTGGGAGCCTTGGGTCAAGCCTACCATAGTTAAAGTCATCCAACTTTATTATTATAGGGTTAGGGTGGCAGAAAGCTTGTGGAACTTGGAATTTTCCACTCTAGACATGAGGTGGAAAACAATTTGCATCCACAGACCAGAAGCTCCTAAACGAGCTTCTATATGGAAAAATTAGAGTGGTACATATAAGAAATAAAATAAATTTATGTATGTACCCCAACCTTCTATAAAGTTTCATCCCACAATAAATTATGTTTTATGAGATATGTGTAAACTGGTGGTCTGTTTTTCAGGGCTGCAGAATTTGGCCCATAATTTTAGCTCCAACTTGGGCCGCCTGTAAATCCATTAAAAATCTGAATTAGTTTTTTCCAATATTTAATGAAATATTCCCCATGAATTTTTCTATCTTCATTTCAATTTTCAGAATTATTGGGCTTGGATATTGTCTGATAAATTAGTTTTATTGGGCTGTTATCTAGTTCACTTCACCAAGAATGTTGTTTGTTCAATGATAACTTTGGTGGTCTTTCAATATGAATCTTCATGTAATCCAAAATTATGAATTGTTACAAATGAAATTAGAAACCTGAAAATTAAATATTAAAATAAAATCAAGATCATTGGGTACTTTATATTATGTTAAAAAATGTACCGTGTAATAGTGCTTTTTAAGTAGGAATTAAAATTATAATATGAAATGATGTTCAACGTGTAAAATTCACTAAAATTGTGTTTATAAATAATAAATCACATTAATATTATATATATTAACAATAAATATTAGCCTAATCCAGTGGCTAATCAACAACTGTAACGCCCTGACCCCAGTTACCTAGAGTCAGTGCATTATTACATAACATTAGCATGATCACAAAAGATCAAGTCTCAAAAGACCTATTAGTTTAGTAGCCTTGGAAACACTAGATACATTCATAAGTCTTACATTACATGATAAATTGAAAAAATACAAAAAGATAGTCTCCATAGTCCACACTCATTTCCTCTCAGACTATCCCTGCAGGTCAGTCATAAAATACTTCTTCATATCCTGGGAAAAATAAAACATAGAAAGGGGTGAGCTTAGATGCTCAGTAAGGATAACAATATAGCTAAAACTTTCATAAATAAGCATAAAAATTTAAGGCAAAGTATAACTAAAACAAAAGCCTTTTAAACTTCAACTTCAGAATAATATGGCAAAAAAAATGAAATAATTCCATTTACTTATTCACATGGATATTCTACTAGTCCAATAATCACATGCAATATCAATAACAACTTTCATAATGATGGAATGCAAAATGACAGACTTTCGTAACCACGTAGTCAAGGCCTAGTTCCAAGACTACAAATAATATTTTCTCAAATCCTTGTTCCAAAATACTAGTTTGTATCATGAGACATGTAGATGCATCGAGGAGCTATAACGGGCTCCACCCGTCACTTACTAAGTCTAGTGCATTCCTCATATGAACAGGTTTAAACATAACATAAACATTCATATTAAAACTGGAATATGAAATGTCAATACATTATCCATAAACCATGAATGGTATAAAAATAATACATCCACATTCAAACATATCACAAAACCTTCAATACAATATGGAAGTTTTTAATCATAATAAATCAACTTCAAATAAGCTTACAATCCATCAAAGGACGTTGACATAGATGAAATCATAACTATTTGAGAGAAATATCACTTTTTTGAAATCATTTAAAAGTAATATAATTATAAAATAAAACATTTTCTTAAAAAATATTCTTATAATATTTTAAGGGAAGCTTCGACGATTTTATAATGGCAAAAAATTGCCGCACCTGTCGTATAAGGTAAAAAAAGACATTCTTACCTAAATTTGGTCGAAAAGGTAAAAAAGTACCTTGTTTGGAAAACGAAGAAAAGATTACATTATAAACATATTATAAATATTAAAACAATGGTATAAATGAATTTAACCCATAGTCTATAAAATAGTAAGAATGTTTTGAAATACATTTTTAAGAAACATGGATGTGGATGATAAAGAGGTTCTAGAAGATAATAACATATAAACCACCTCGGATAATGAAGAGATTGTGAAATTAACCCTTACCTTGTACTTTTACTTGGTAAAGGGTTGTTTAACCACTTATATAATGGTGAAATAATTGTTATTAAATTATACAAGAATATAATACATTAATATGATATCATATATGATCTTTTAACATTGCCTTGTTAATAATATCTTAGTATTATCGTTGTTTCAGGTGTTAACGGATTCATTTTCCTTTATATTCTTTTTTATGTGAGTAATATTTGTTATGGATGGGATGTATTTTATTCATATATAGAATTATATCAAGTACTTAAACATTATTTTTAATCATCTAATGAAAATTAGTCTTAAATGGATACGATGGGGAATGAATATCATCGCGTTCATGGAGACGATAATCCGTACATACGCAAGAGAAACAATATCATTATTTTGATATTAAAATAATATATAATTAGATGGTATATCATATATACATAATCATTATAATGTTATATTTATTATTTACATCAATTACACATCATTATTATACCCATCCAAATAATAATGTATTGAATAACAATTACACCACAACGTGTACACGGTAAGCCATACACACACACCTATGGTTACATGTCATTCAAAGGATGGATAGAATAATGAATTTGGTTTTACCATATTTATAATAACATCACATTATATAGAAGATACTGGAGTTATTATTTTATAATGGAAACAACAAAGAAAAAGGAAGTGGAAGAAGAAAGGAACTTGAAAGATGTGGTGAGATATTTACCTCTTCTTCGGGTTCTTCCATTTTATTTGATCAAAAGGGATCCTTAAGTTGGCTTTATAAATAAAGGAAGGCCTCTATGATGAAGGTAGGACAGTTTATAGGGTATTTGGGTAGGGGTTGGCCGAGCCAAATGGATTTGAATGTGTGAATTAGAGTGAAGGTGGAGTTCCCATTTATAAGAGGGGTGAGGGGCACCTTAGGAAAATCTAGAAATATTATTTTATAATAAAATAATTTTCCGTTTATAACGGCTTAAAAATGGATTATTTAATTTATAAGGTGGGTATGGGTGAAAACCATGCAACCAATAGATTTTAGATTGGTTTAGGTCACTATATTAACTTTATCTTTTAGATTTAACTCTTAGTTAAATAGTTTGACATTTACAATGTCTCTTTGTATTTTTATATTATATGGTTAATAAACAAACTATATACTTCTAAGAGAACCCAAAGTGGTTCATTAATGATACACCTATAATTATATAAGTTATTTGGATGATCCTTAGATTTTTTGTAATAGAATATCAATTAATAATATAATATTTGTTTTAAAAACTCTTTTATGTCAATTTTTTTACTATTTGGTATTTTGTTTTTTATAAATTCATAAAAGAATTATTACTTAGAAAAAAATTCATCTAACCAACCCTAATATTTCATAGTAATCTCAAAAATTAGTGGAATTCATAAAAATTCTAAATTTACATTTATTTTTATATTTATAATATCAATTATTTTAATATTTCATTTATACAGTAATGACTGGATCATCATTATGTCATAAATAATTTAAATTATTTAATATCTAAAAAATATAAATAAAATACCATTATCTAGGAAATATTTTTATCTTTCTAATTAATATTTATAGTTGAATTTATCTTATGTGTAACCCTATATTAAAAATGTTTTAGTTATTAAACTTTGATTTTAACTCTTTTAACTCTTCTTTAAATAAAATAATAATAAGTGTCCTAATCTAATCTAAGTGGACTAAGGAGGTCCATATTTTATTCCTAAGGTTGTATTTGGTCAAATTATAGTTATCCAATAGAATTAGTACACGTTTTAGGGTAATAATAATATCATTTTTACCCTTAATTACCCTATTTACTTTTAACCGTGGTAAATAAAAGTAAAACGTTACTATTCCCCAAAAAATTATCTTATTGAACCAAATTTTACACCTTGATATTAATCGTGTCTCTCAAATTTTTGAAATTTAACTCACAGAAGTAGTAAAATTGCAAATTCTCCTAGGAGGTGGGTAAAAGACGGTGAAAAGTTCAATAAAAGTTTTATATATCTAAAATTATTATAAATTGACTCCAATGAATTAAATTGAACATATATAGGTATTATGTGTCTATTTTTACCTAAAATAGATTTAAATAAAATAAATAATTATTTAAATAAAAATTCGGTTTTAAACTATAACTTAGTGTTTTTCACTATTCACCAAAAATTGAAAGTTTTCAGAAAAATACCAAAAATTCATCCTAAGATAATTTCGATATTCCAAATCCAAAAATGAAGTCCATTTTGAAAGATAAAATTTTTAAAATTTCAAAAATATGTTATTACTATTCATAACACATGCTTTGATTGGTTGTGGTGTGTTATAATCTCAAAGTTGTGTACAACACATGCTATTGCATTATTCAAAGGGAAATGTACCATGAAAGATTGGGGTGTTACATTCTCCCCTACTTAAAATAATTTCATCCTTGAAATTTCTAGAATACTACCGTATGAAAAGACTCGGGTGGTTCTTCATCATAAGTTCCTCATATTCCTACGTTGCCTCTTCCATCTTATGGTTTCTCCATAGAACTTTTACCAGACGAGTCGTCCAGTTTCTCAGCACTTGTTCTCTTGTATCAAGAATCCTGATGGGCTCTTTGTAATAAGACAGATCGGGTTCCAGTTCTACTTCCTCATAGGTGAGTACATGCATTGGTTCAGGCATGTATTTTCTCAATAGTTATACATGGAACACATCATGAACATTGGAGAGACTTGGTGGCATTGCCAACCGGTAAGATACAGCCCCAATTTGTTCTAGAATTTCGAAAGGTCTGATATACATGGGACTCAATTTTTCCTTCTTACTGAAATGTATAACACCCTTCCATGGATATACCTTCAAAAAAAATGATCTCCTACCTGAAATTCCAAATCCTTCCTTCGCTTGTCAGCATAGCTCTTATGCCTACTTTTATATGCTTTTATGTGGTTTTGGATTTCCATTAAATTTTCCATCATTTCCTCCACTAGTTCTGGGCCTATGAGTTTTCTTTCACCAACATCATCCCAACAGGTTGGTGTGCGACATCTCTTTCCGTATAAGGCTTCATATGGTGCCATCTGAATACTTGAATGGAAGCTATTGTTATAGTAAAATTCTACCAGAGGTAAATATTGACCCCACATACCTTTAAAGTCATTTGAGCATGATCTAAACATGTTTTCTAATGTTTGAATAGCTTTTTCTGATTTTCCATCAGTTTTGGGGTGGTAGGCAGTGCTCAAATGAAGCTCAGTATCTAGGGGTTTTGGAATACTTTAACAGAATCCTAAAGTAAAATGTGGATCATGATCAGAATCAATCGATAGGGGTACTCCATTAAGTCTCATAACTTCATTAATATATAGTATTGTCAAACGTTCAAGTGGTAAATCTTCTCTTATAGAAAGAAAATATGCCGACTTGGTAAGACAATCAACAATGACCCATATTGCATCATTCCTTCTAGGAGTCTTTGGTAGTCCCATGACAATGTCCATCGTGATATTATCCCATTTCCACTCAGGTATGGGAGGATGTTGCAAGACTCTTCTAGGATGTTGCCTTCCATCTTTCACATGTTGACAAACCATACATCTTTACACAAAATCACCAATCTCCATCTTCGTGTTGTCCCCCCAAAAATGTTCCTTCAAATTTCCATACATTTTGGTGCTCCTAGGGTGTATAGAGAAATTATAACTATGAGCATCGTCCAAAAATTCCATTTTTAGATCAGGTATATCGAGAACACAAAGTCTCTTCCCAAATTTCAAAATTCCATCTTCATACACAAATTCACTCAATCTACCAACATTCACAGCTTTAATATTCTTTTTAAACTCGTCATCATCGGTCTGAGAACTCTTTATCCTTTCTAGTAAAGTTGGTTTATTAACTATTTGAAAAAGTATTGATGTTTCCCCTTCCATGGTGATTCCCATATCCATCTTTAATAGATCCATGTATATAGGATCCTTTAAAACTCTCATCTTGTTCAAAACTCCATGATCCTTTTTACTCAAAACATTTTCCACCTTATTTGCCTTCCCCAGGTGGTAGTGTATAGATCAATCGTAATCCTTGAGTAGTTCAAGACATCTCTTTGGCCTCATGTTGAGTTCTTTTTGTGATAAAATATACTTCAAACTCTTTTTATCGGTATATATCTCACATTTTTCACTATAGAGATAGTGTCTCCAAATCTTCAAAGTAAAGATTACAGCTACTAACTCAAGATCATTAGTAGGATAGTTTTTCTCATTAATTTTTAGCTGTCGTGATGCATAGGCAATAACCCAATCATTCTGCATAAGGAAACAATCAAGTCTTTTCTGTTAAGCATCATTATAAATAACAAACCCATAATTCCCCAATGGTAGAGTAAATATAAGATAATTCACTAATATTCTCTTTAGTTCTTTAAAAAATTATTCACACTCTTTTGTCCAAACAAATTTAACCCCTTTTCATGTGATCTTTGTTAATGGGTTAGCCAACCGGGAAAAATTCTGGACGAAACGTCGATAATAACCTACTAAACCAATAAAAATGCATACCTCAGTTATACTTGTCTGTGCTGGCCATTCTTGGATTGCTCTTGTCTTAGAATGATCAACTGAGATTCCATCATTAGAGAGAATATGGCCAAGAAAAGAAATCTCCTGAAGCCAAAATTCACTCTTGATAAACGTCCCATATAATTCACCTCTTCTAAGAGTCTTTAGGATAATGTGCAAGTGATTTTCATGATCTTCATAGCTTTTGGAGTATACCAAGATATCATCAATAAATACCACTACAAAGTCATCAAGATATTCCTTGAAAACTCTATTCATTAGATTCATGAAGACAGAGGGTGCATTAGTCTATCCAAAAGGCATTACTGTAAACTCGTAATGCTCATACCTAGTTCGAAATGTTGTCTTTGGAATGTCTTTCTTATACACACACAACTGATGATATCCAGATCGAAGGTAAATCCTTGAAAATTATTTAGCTCCATGCAATTGGTCAAACAAATCATCAATGCAAGGTAGGGGATACTTGTTCTTTATTATTATAGCATTGATCTCCCTATAGTCGATACATAACCTCATAGATCCATCTTTCTTCTTAACAAAAAGGATAGGGTCTCCCCATGGAGAAACACTAGGGCGAATAAATCCATTATTACTCAATTATTCTAGTTGTTTCTTTAGTTCCACTAATTCCACAGTTTCCATTCTATAAGGGGTCTTTGATATAAGCCTTTATCCAAGAATTAAATTAATGGAAAACTCAATTTCTCGTTCTGGAGGATGTCCAGGTAAATCTTCTGGAAACACATCAACATATTCTTTCACAATAGGTACATACTCTATTTGAACATTCATTTACTCACCCAGAGATATTTAATTCTCTTCCTACCCAATAATTTAATTTAGTTAAGCTACTCGGGGTGGATCTAGATAAGAATAAGGTGGTGATGATTCTGCTCTAAATATAAGGTTTTTTTAATCATCATCATCAAAAATCGTAACCTACTTCTTCTTAAAATAAATCTTTACATCTTGGTCCGAAATCTAATACACATTGAGGATTATATCAAATTCAATCATGGGTATGACGATAAGATCAGTAGATAAAAAACATTTATATACTCTCATGGGAATAGATTCACAAAACTTTGTTGCGATGATACTTCCCTTCGTATTTTTAACTGACAACTCCCTTGTAAAGTCAAATTGGAAATATCTAATTTTCATAGCAAATTGGGAAGATATGAAAAAATCTGATGATCCAGAATCATATAAATCATTTTCTAAACTTGAGGAAACCATTAAATTACCTCCCAACATGTCTTTCGGAGCTTCTACCTCAGCAGTAGTTATAGAATACGCTTGTCCTTGATCCCTTGGCCTTTTTCGAGGTAAGTTACCCTAATGCTTAGGAAATTCAATTGAATAATTTCAAATCTCCCTACAATTGTATCATTGAACATTGATAGCTTCTTTCTTCACCTTGCAATCACAAGCTTGGTGGCCTTTTTCACCACACTTGTAACAGACTCCCATTCCCTTCAAGAAAGTACCGGGGTGTTTCTTCCCATATTTTCTGCAGGATGGATATTCAACTTTTCCCTTCTTCTCCTTATTTCCATTTCCAGAGTGATCAGCAGATCTCTTCTTCTCTTTATTTTCTTTAAAGTTGTAAGACTTAGAGATATATTTTTCTGTCTTGATAGCACATAAGACAATATCTTCGTACGATGAGAAGGATTGTGGGACTAATACTCGACGGAGATTCGGTTTTAACCCATCAAAGAAACAATCAATATTAATTATTGGGTTATATATATAATCTGCAGCATGCCTCGCTGACCTTGTAAAGTTATCCCCATACTTTGTGACATTATCATCCTCCTTTTTCCTCAAACTCAGAAATTTACTTTCCATATTTCCTCGATGGTCACGAGGAAAGTATTTTTCTAAGAAAAGATATTTAAACTCCCTCCATTCCATATTTCATACTTCATCATCTTCCTTTGTGTTTTGAATCAATGACCACCATTGATCAGCATCTCCAGTTAGGCGGTAAACTGCCATGATAACTTTTTCCCTTTCACTACACCCCAATGCGTGGAATATTTTTTCCAAGGAATTTATCCATTACTCAGCTACTAATGGATTTGTACTCCCATTGAATGTTGGTGGTTTTTTCCTCATGAAGCGATCTAACATTGATCCTCCATGTTGTGGATCAGGGTGATCTATACAGGTAAGGTTATTATTCATAACCGGAGTGACTTGTCCTAGTATGGTGATTAGCTGATCAGCACCAGTTGTATCACCAGCTCCACTATAATTATCTTAAGCAGGAGGGAAATCCCTACATGGAGTGCATGCATTAATATGGTTTCCATTCCTTCTATTAGGCTCCATTTCTAAATAATGGCATAAACTATAATAGTTTATGAATTGAAATAAATGATTCCAGACTTGTAAAACACTCAACATAAATTGAACAGTTTATGGATATAATCCATAATCATAAAATAAATCTTTGAGGAAGTATATAATCATAAACCTTTCAATAATGGTTTTTAAAGAAAATGATAATTATCCTAATCATATCCCCCAGGAGTGTCATAACCAAGAGTGCAGTAAGACCCATTATCGTGCACCAGTTCCCATTCGAGTCTAGCTCAAAGTGGTGTTTTTAGGTTTTACCCCTAGGTACATCTATTCCAGAGTCTCCTCTATATGCTTGTATCCATATAGGGATGAATTTCTTGGAAAACTCACAAAATATCTACAATACAAAAATTCTAGAAAGTTCTTTTATACCAATCCTCAAGGTCTATCTTAGGGCTATGTGCTCTAATCAGAGTTTATCTAAATCTAGCTTCCAAGGTTTGTACTAAACTTCCTCTAATACCAACTATAACGCCCCTACCCCAGTTACCCAGAGTCAGTGCATTATTAAATAACATTGGCATGATCACAAAAGATCAATTCTTGAAAGACTGATTAGTTCAGTAGCCTTGGAAACACTAGATACATTCATAAGTCTTACATTACATGATAATGTGACAAAATAAAACAAAATAGTCTCCATATTCCACACTCATTTCCTCTCAGACTATCCCTACAGTTCAGTCATAAAATACTTATTCACATCCTGGGAAAAATAAAACACAGAAAGAGGTGAGCTCAGATGCTCAGTAATGAAAACAATATAGCTGAAACTTTCATAAATAAGCATAAACATTTAAGGCAATGTATAACTAAAACAAAAGCCTTTAAAATTGTAACCTCAGTATAATATGGAAAAAATAAAATGAAATAATTCCATTTACATATTCACATGGATATTCTACTAGTCTAATAATCACATGCAATATCAATATCCACTTTCATAATGATGGAATGCATAATGACAGAATTTCATAACCACATAGTCAAGGCCTTGTTCCAAGACTACAAATAATATTTTTTCAAGGCCTTGTTCCAAGACACTAGTTTGTCTCATGAGACCTACCGATGCATCGAGGAGCTATAGCGGGCTCCCCCCATCACTTACTAAGTGCAATGCATTCCTTATATGAAAAGGTTTAAACATAACATTAACATTCGTATTAAAACTAACATATGAAATGTCAATACTTTATCCATAAACCATGAATGGTATAAAAATAACACATCCACAGTGAAACATATCACAAAACCTTCAATACAATATGGAATTTTTGTATCATAATAAATCAATTTCAAATAAGCTTAAAATCCATCAAAGGATGTTGACATAGATGAAATCAAAACTATTTGAGAGAAATATCTCTTTTTTGAAATCATTTAAAAGTAACATAATTATAAAATAAAACATTTACATTGAAAATATTATTATAAGCTTATAAGGGAAGCTTCGAAGATTTTATAACGGATAAAAAAATCTGCACCCGCCTTATATGTTAAAAAAGACATTCTTACCTTAATTTTGTCAAAAAGGATAAAAAGGACCTTGTTTGGAAAATGACAGAAAGATTCCTTTAAAAACATATTATAAAAATTAAAACAAGGGTATAAATGACTTTAACCCATAGTCTATAAAATAGTAAAAATGTTTTGAAATACATTTCTAAGAAACATGGTTGTAGACGATAAAGAGGTCCCAGTAGATAATAACATATAAACAACCTCGAATAATGTAGAGATTGTGAAATTAACCCTTACCTTGTACTTTTGCTTGGTCTGGGGTTGGTTAACCTCCTGTATAATGGTGAAATAATTGTTATTAAATTATACAATAATCATATACATTAATATGACATCATATATGATATTTTAACATTGCTTTGTTAATAATATGTTAGTATTACAGTTGTTTCGGGTGTTAACGAATTCATTTTCCTTTATATTATTTGTTATGTGAATTAAATTTGTTATGTATGGGATGTATATTATTCATATACATAATTATATAAAGTATTTAAACATTTTTTTTAATCATCTAATGAAAATTAGTCTTAAATGGATACAATGGGGAATGAATCTCATTGTGTTCGTGGAGACGGTAATTCGTACGTACACACGAGCAACAATATCATTATTTTGATATTAGAATAATATATAATTGGATGAAATATAATATATACAGAATAGTTATCATGTTATATTTATTATTTACATCAATTACACATCATTATTATACCCATCCAAATAACAATGTATTGAATAACAATTACACCACGACGTGGAGACGTTAAGTCGTACGTACGCACGTATGGTGACATGTCATTCAAAGGATGGATAGAATAATGAATTTGGTAATACCATATTTATAATAAAATCAATGTATATATATGATACTGGAGTTGTTATTTTAGAATGGAAACAACAAAGAAAAAGGAAGTGGAAGAAGAAACGAACTTGAAAGAGGTGGTGAGATATTTACTTCTTTTTCAGGTTCTTCCTTTTGATTTGATCAAAAGGGCTCCTTAGGTTGGCTTTATGACTAAATTAAGGCCTCTAGGATGTAGGGAGGACAGTTTATAAGGTATTTGGGAAGGTTTTGGCTGATCCAAATGGATTTTAAGGTGTAAATTAGAGAGAAGGGGGAGTGCCCTTTTATAAGAGGGGTGAGGGGAACCTTAGGAAAAGCTAGAAATATTATTTTATAATAAAATAATTTTTAGTTTCTAATGGCTCAAAAATTTATTATTTAAAGGATAGTATAAGGATGGGTCGAAAACCACTAAACCAATAGGTTTTAGATAGGTTTGGGTCACTATATTATCATTATCTTTTATATTTAACTCTTAGTTAAATAGTTTGACATTTACGATGTCTCTTTGTATTTTTATATTATATGGTTAATAAACATATTATATACTTCTATGAGAACCACAAGTGGTTCATTAATAGTAAACCTATCATTATATAAGTCTTTTGGAAAAACCATAGATTTTTAGGAATAGAATATCAATTAATAATATAATATATTTTTTAAAAACTCTTTTATGTCTTTTGACACTATTTGGTATTTAGTTTTTTCTAAATTCATAAAATCATTATTACTTCAAAAATAATTCATCTAACCAACCCTAATTTGTCATATTATTCTATAAAATTAGTTTTATTAAGTAAAAGTCTCAAATTACATTTATTTTGATATTTATGATATCAATTATTTTAATATTTCATTAATACTGTAATTGTTGCATCATCATTATGTCATAAATAAATTAAATTACTTAATGTCTAAAAAATATAAATAAAATACCATAATGTAGGAAATATTTTTCTATTTCTAATTAATATTTATAGTTGAATTTATCTTATGTGTAACCCTATATTAAAAATGTTTTAGTTATTAAACTTTGATTTTAACTCTTTTAACTCTTCATTAAATAAAATAATAATAAGTGTCCTAATCAAATCCAAGTGGACCAAAAAGGTTCATATTTTATTCATAAGGTTTTTTTGGTCGAATTATAGTTATAAAATAGAATTATCACTTGTTTCAGGGTCGTAATAATATCATTTTTACTCTTAATTAACTTATTTATTTTTAACCGTGGCAAATAAAAGTTAAAAGTTACTATTCACCAAAAATTATCTTTATCTTATTAAACCACATTTTACACTTTAATATTAACCATGTCTCTAGGATTTTCTAAATTTAAATCAAAAAAGCGGTAAAATTATGTTTTATGTGAATTTGCAAATTCTCCTAGGAGGTGGGTAAACGACGGTGAAAAATTCAATAAAAGTTTTATATATCTAAAATTATTATAAATTGACTCCAATTAAATACATTGAACTTATATAGATATTATGTATCTATTTTATCCTAAAATAAATTTAAATAAAATAAATTATTATTTAAATAAAAAACTAGTTTTAAACTATAACTCAGTGTTTTTCACTATTCACCAAAAATTGAAAGTTTTCAGAAAAATACCAAAAATTTATCCTAAGCTAATTTCGATATTACGAATCCAAAAATGAAGTCCATTTTGAAAGATAAAATTTATAAAATTTCAAAAAGTGGGTATTATTATTCATAACAGCTACTTTGATTGGTCGTGGTGTGTTAGAATCTCGATGTTGCATACAATGCAAGCTATTGCATTATTCAAAGGGAAACGTACCGTTGAAACTTGGGGTGTTACAAAAACCCAAAAAGATCAAAACAATTAAATCCCCCCCCAAAAGCAATCCAAGATGAAACCCAAACAAATTATGAACAAAAAGGATGGTTGAGGAGTTCATGAAAATAGTAACAAGATGTTATAATGTCCCTATAATAGAAACTTTAAATAACTAGAAAGCCTATCATGATGTTTCAATGTTAAAAAGATGAGGCCACTTCTCTCTAATTAGTTCCTCTCTCTCCCACGTATCATGAGTATCAAAATAATGTTTCTATATCACTTAAAAAAAATTTCATCCTCCCATGAATTAAAATGGTTGTAGAATCAACATTTGAGACCAGATGCTTTGTTATAGATAAGTCAGGCTCAACATCAAGATCACTCCATCTCAGAACATGAGATGGTTCAAAAATATACCTTTGTAGTTTTGATACATGGAACATGTTATGTATGGACATATACTATTATGGAAGAGAAAAATGGTAATCCACATTCCCCACATGATCAAAAACCTAAAAAGGTCCCCCAAAATAGGGAGAAAGATTCCCTTTCCTCCCAAGCAATCAATGACCTGAACGAGGTGAAACATTCAAGAACACCTTATCACCAACTAAAACTTCCAACGGTCTATGATGATGATCTGTATAAGTTTTATACCAACTCTATGTCATCAACCTTCTCTAATGAATAAACTGAATCTTTTCTATCATCTCTTAAACCTAGCTCAATCTAACCAAGTAACATTCACTAATATCCAGAAAACACATTAGAGATTTATAAGTCCGTACAAACAAGGCCATGAACGTATCCATTTTTATCCTGGGATAGTAACTATTTTTATAATAAAACTCAACCAGCCCCAAATGGTTATCCCAATCCACACCAAAATTGATAACATAGGCGTGATGAATATCCTTATGAATATGTATATCCCTTTGTATCTCATAATTCATATATGGATGGTATGATATACACAAATGAACTTGAGATCCCAATGCCTCCTGAAGGCCTCTCTAAAAGTGATAAGTAAAATTGGGATTCCAATTTGAGACAATAATAGACAAAACTCCATGAAAATAAACAATATCATTCATATAGAGATTTCCCAACTTCACAACTTTAGTTGTATCATGAATGGGTAAGAAGTGATCTAATTTAGTCATCCTAATGATCAGAACCCATATCACATCAGTCTTTCTCTAAGTACAAGGAAACCCAACCATAAATTCCATGGATATCTCATCTGACTTCCAAGAAAACACTAGATGTGGCTTAAGCAAACCCAAAGGTCTCTGGTGCTTGGCCTTGATCTTTTTGAAAGTATAAAAACAAGAGACAAAATCAGCAATTCTCCATCACATGCATGGCCACCAGATTCATCTTCATATTTCATAGAACATATTTTTTGTTTTTGGGTGCACTAACCACTATGAATTGTGGCAATCCCCCATCACAATTTTTCACACCAATAATGAAACCTGAAAAAAATTCTGAAAACATATAATACCCTCTATGGATATTGACCACTCATAAATAGTCTCCCCACCATAAAGAGAGTCTTTAATTATATGTAATTAATCATTAATAGTTTGATCCTAAAGAATCATATCGATAAGTGTAGAGGTCAATTGAACACTATCAATGGTAATCTCATTGCCTATTTCAAAAACTCCAATATAAAACTTTGAAAAAGGAACAATAAAGTTCGACTCTTTCAATGATTCTTTCATGTCTTGGGTCATAGTTTTCCTAATCAAATAATCCATGATGACATTACCTTTCCCCGAGGAATAGGTGATGTAGAAATCAAAGTATTTTAGTCAATCTACCCAATACATCTGACAAAAAATAAAATCTTTTTTATAGAATATATAATTCAAACTCTTATGACATGAATACATGGTAATCCTTACTGTAAAAAGGTAATGATTCTAACTCTTAAGATCATGCTTCACAAATGTGATTTTAAGGTCATGGTTCAGGTAATTATTCTCATGTGACTTAAGCTTCAAGGAGCCATAGGCAATGATATGATCTCCATACATGAGAACACAACCCAAATTTGAGCCTAATGCATTACAAAACACCACTAAGACGTACCAAGTCTATGGAAGAGTCAACACCAATTCATTAGTCAAAATAAGATTCATCTCAACAAAATAACTTTTTCCTTTATCATGACAGGAAAACTTTACTCCCTTCCAAGTTAAGGCAGTCATTGGAGAATCCAAATTTGATAAATCCTTTACAAACTAATGATAATATCCCATTAAACTCTAAAAGCACTGAATCTCTAAAACATTACACGGTTGATCCCATGTCATAAAAGATTTCAAATTCTTAGGATCAACTGAAATACCATGTTCTATGAACATGTGTCACATGAAGATCATTTATTGAATCTAGAAATTATATTTCAATATCATGGCGTGAAGTCAGTGATTTCTCAAAAATTCCAAAACAGCTCTCAAATAACTCACATGATCCTCCATGGACGTAGAGTAAACAAGTATTTCCTCAATAAATAACACCCTAAAAGTATCAAGATACTCATGTAATATCCATTCCATTAAATCCATGAATATTTCAAGAAAATTGGTTAGACCAAATGGCATGACAAGGTAATCATAATGGCCATACCTAATCTCGAAGGCAGTTTTTTGGGTGTCAGATTATTTTTGTCTTAACAGGTAATAACAAAATCAAAGATCAATCTTAAAAAACCACTTAACCCATTTCAAATGTTAAAAAGATCGTCAATATATGGAAACAAATACAATTTCTTTATCGTGACTTGATTTAATTTTTGTAAATCAATATAGATGCGAAGTGTTCTATTAGCTTTCTTAGTAAACAGAATAGGCACTGCACAAGGTGACACACTCAAGAAAATAAATCCTTTTTTTAAAATATCATTTAATTAAGTCTTCAACTCTTTAATTTATACTAGTTCTATAATATAATAAGGTATATATATTTGATGAGTACCAATCACAAAATAAATAAATAAAATTTTCCTTCCTTACTGGTGAAAAACTAGAGAAGTCATACGGAAAAATGTCAGGAAACTAAAATTCAAACATAGTGGGATAATAATTAAAGGATTCTCACTCTAGATAAAAATAAAACACTAATATTACTTTTATAAACTCTAGATAATATGTTTTGGATCTAATCGACCTTAGGTCCCTTTCTCCCAAAAATATACAGAATGCCCCCATCAGGTTTTCTAAAAGAGACCCATCAAAGATAATAATAAATTTGGGATTTATTATAAATGATCTAATACATCCTAAAAACGATGTCAAGAGGTTTCATGTCGAGAACTATATAATTCCATGTAATCTTAATCTCTGATAAAGAGAAGACACAATCAAGACAATGAAGACACAACTCTCTCTTAATTTCTAGGGGTTTAGTAATATCCATCACATAAGATAAAAGATTCACAAGAATATTTATCATATTCAAAATATGAGTCGAGATAAATAAATGAGATGTGTCAATATCAAATAAAGTAGTCACTAAATATGAATCTATAGTGATAGTACCTCACACAGTTGCTGGACCCAAATCTACTTCCTCTGGAGACTCTTCCACATAATGAAGTAGCTTTGTTCTTGATTCTTATCGTTGGAACCCATTTTTTAATGAAGTATCTTGTTACAATATAGTAATTTCTGGTTATGATGATAACATTACACTACTTGGAGTATAATATATATGAAATAACTTCTAAAAATGACTAGAGTGTTTATAGTAAAATCATATATTTGGCTCCATGGTGAAAACACATTTTGAGTGCCCTATCTTGCCACACTAGTAGAAAATCAAAGGACCTATACTCAACACTATAGGAGGTCTTGAGGAACCATGAAGTTGAGTAACACCATGATAATCATCATACTTTCTCTTTACTTTGAATTAATTCATAGAACTATCAATGTAAGAAAAAGGAACTCCCATTCACCTGGCTTAACAGCCATATCAAGCTCAACCATCTATGCTATATCCATCACATTAGTATAAGGAGGATTCAATAAGAAAAACTAAGAATGAATATTATATTAAATTACTATCTCAAGTGATAAGTCTTCATCTTCTCATTCAATTCAATCCCAGTGAAAATTTCACAAGATCAATAAGGTGATTTATATATTCAGCTATGGTCCTTTCAGCTTGCTCGAGTTTGAAAAACTCTATAAGCTTAGATGAAACCATAGACACATGGTAGATCTGGTCATTGAAAATAAATTTAATTTCCTTCCACTAAAATCCTACATCCTTCCTCTCTATCATTATCATATACCATAATCTCCTGTTTTGTTCTTCTAGATTTAAGGTCAAACGTTTGATCTTGATTGAATTGGGAATCTATTAGAACTCAAACAAAACATTTGATCCTTATCAAGAAAAAATGAGGATTTGTAGGATCATTTGAGCCTTGGTACAATGGTGGATTCTGTTTAAGGAACTTTTGAGAATGATTTTATGACTCATTACTATGTGGTTCCACAACTAGATCCAAAATAGGGATTGGTGCAGGTGCATGTCCTAGATCTCAAACAGTATGGACAATAACCTAAATTAGATTCTAGTCAATGGGATGATTTTCTCACTATGGTTCATTGTAAGCATCCACTTGGATCCTATCCACACATCTTCTCAAATATACAATGCTACACAATATCAGCAAAAAACATTGAATACATAAGAAGAATACTCATATGAACACACAAATAATAGAAACAAGAGAAATTAATCTTATTAGATAGACATTAAAGATTTCAATTTCAACCTATCCAAATCAAAATCAGGAAAAAGACTAGAAATAATCCTCAATCTGAATTTTCTAACCCACCCATGGTGACTTATGTATTATTACGATGAGAGATGTAAGGGAACCCACTCACAAATACCCCATAAGTCCCTAAAAGATCTCAACTACATATTGACATAAATGTAATATTCTTAACCTACACCTATGATACCACTTTGTCACAAATTGGCCCAGATAATCTTGTACCATTACACATGAACCCAAAATAACATAGATTGAAAGAAATTCCCAATTCCCATGGTTTAGGGACTATCACCTGACATAATATAGGATAAAATTGGGAATAATTTTTTCACAAAAACAATGCAAGAAATAGATACATATCATAATGCTCAAATAAAAATCCTAAAGAAAAAAGTACCATAAGATAAACAAATATAAAATAACCCAAATAGTACAATAAGAACATTATAAACAATCCATGTCCTAAAGTAAATAGAACTCCAAGCCCAATGAGTCAATAATTACCACCACCTCCAAGTGTCACTTTCCCCTTCCTCAAACCTAGAAGTAGTAAATCTATAAAGTTCTGAAGGAAAAGGTATGATGTGAGCTCAAAAACCAAGTAGGGACTCACTAAATGATCCATAACAGCATTCCAAAATAAATAGACCAAATCATACTTGACATTTTACCAAAAATAGGCATGTAACTATAATTTTATATTTAAAAAAATAGTCTTTTCATTTTAAAAGATGGAAACATTTCATACAATGTCTTAAGTAAATTTTTTATATAAAAATGTTTCTATAAATCAACAAGAATGAGTAGAAGAGTTTAACAATCATTGGAATATATAATAGAATTAATAAAAAATAGAAATATGGTTATTTTAGCTAAGGTAAGATAGTTTTGTGTTATTTAATCCTCAAATGTCTCATATTGATAATCACAACAATGTATACACATGTCCCTCAGACACTATCCAAAAAGGACTCATCAATATCCCACTATTTATAAGATATTCCTAACCAGGTTTTTTGTTAGAGTTGTAAAGAATTGATCAATTTCGAGGTATTTATCATCCTAGAATGTTGGTCTCAAATAATCCACTAACTAAAAAGTTCCGCATTTGCTCGATCAATCAATCAATTAGTGTAAAATTATTTCAAAATAGATCAAAATACAATTTCCCCATTTTTAGATTCAATATATAAATTTTACATTAAAAACCAAAACACATGTTTTTAATAAATTCATTCAATTTTAAAGATAAAAACAACCATAGGTTTTAATAAAAACAATTTATTCCATTTTACTCTGAATCAATTTCAAAAATTCCATCAATTCTAAATCACACCCTGAATCATCAATTCTATTGGAATTGTGGGTTCCCACCACAATTCATTCCAATATAATTTCAAATCATAATTCGAATTGAATTGGGTTTTATTAATTCAATTGAAGTAAATTTAATTTAAATCAACCAAAGAAAGGTTTTATATCATGAAATATCTCAATACAAGCAGCAACTTTTATCATGGAGATCACGAATCACAATACCCAGAATAATATTTTCCAATGAAGAATATCAGAAATGGAGATAAAAGAATAAAACCTATATTAAAGATCAAGAATAATGTAATTTATATAAACAAAAAAAAGATGATCTAAAAAACCTTATGGAGGAAGGGGGGAAACAGTGGGATAGAAAGAACATGAGAAGATCTATTACTAAAGGGGAATTGAATGATGTTGACCAAGATTCGATATACCTTGGAAGAATGTTTGGAAGGGCCAACATGGGTCCTTGGGAGACTTATTGACCTAGTAAATTGGTATATGATGAATTAGGGTATATCAGGTGATTATATGGGGGTTTGGAAATTTAAAAATTAATTTTCACAATTTAAAAATTATGTGTTCATGGTCAACAATTAGGGACGCACAGTTTGGAAAACTGCACACACTAACCATACATCCCTATGCTGGGGTGAATAATTTATACTAGATGGGAAAAAAGTTTTTCAAACTATTTTTGAATCTTAAAAACTCTCACTATTTGTGTTTTCACTGTTTACACTAGGTGGGTACATGGTTTGGGAAAACTGTGTGGCAACTGTGCAGAAAATAGAAAGTTCAAAAAATTTCAAATCTCCTCCTGAAACAACCTAAGATGATCACTAAAAAATGTACGAAAATGATGGAGGGTAGAGGAGTAACTAAAAATTGTAAAAGGATGTTATATCTATAATATGTATTGAATCATTAAATACATTTGTATAAGAAAAATCAAATTTTCTTTAAATTCAATCATAAATTTAATTATATTATTTATAAATTATTTATAAATAATGATAAAACATATTTTAGGTATTTTTATTATTTTATAATGTGGATATAAATTGATAAATTATAAATAGTTATAATTAATAAATTAAGGTTTATGAAACATTTTTTTATAAATATTCCATAATTTTAAATGTTGATATTGAAATACATTTTACCAAATTATATGGAATTCCTTAAAACTTAACAATAAAAAATTTATTTAGAAATCATATTGGAAATTTATAAAGTTTCCATAAATTTGAAAATAAGGATAAATAAAATGTGTTTATATTTAAAAATAATGAATTTTTTATACTAATTAAGTAGAATTGTATAAGTTAGATCTGATTCCCTTGGCCTACATTAATTCTTCCCCACTTAATAACTTATTCCAGGGTTTTTCTGGCCCCTTCTACCTTCATGTTGTTTCTATTTTCAATAAATATTTATGTTATATTGATGTTTAATTTGAATTTTATAATTTAAGGGCCATATTTGGGATGTTATTTAAACCACATCAAAATAGTTTTTTTTGATTGACTTGATCAAGTTTTGAATAATGTTAAGTATATGAAATTTATATTTTGTAAATAGTTTATATAATAAAAATTGAAATATAAATTTTTTATATTTAATGATCTATCGTATATTAAAATTAAAATTCTATATAATGAATAATATAAAGGATTTCATATTTCATAATAAATATAAAATTTTTTATTCAGGATTATTGAATCCCAATAACATATAGCTAAATTATAAAGTGTTTATAATTTGATTCTATTTATGAATTATTCATAAATGTTTATATCATGTTTAAATTTATAAAATTTTCATTTATTTAAAATTAATTTGATTGTTTTTTATTCAAGGATACATGTTCTTTATATGTTGAATATGTGTATTCTTTAGTTTAAATTGTAAAAGTTATTCTATATATTATAATACACACATATAAGGTGTTACATTCTAGGTATGATAATGTATTTAGTTTTCTTAAACCTTGAATTCAGTTTGTAATTAAAATTTATTGCTTTATATTTGTTATTGGTTAAGGGTTATACATTTTTTTATTATATTTATGAATAATTAGAATCTCTATTAATAACTATTCTCTAAGTAGAGGGACTTTTTTTTGGACTTCCCACTTACCTAGTGACTTAGGACTTCTTCTAGAAAGGTGGGGGTTGGCTATGTGTAGCTCTAGGATTACTCATGAAGGTTTTTTCAATTATATATAATTCTAAGTCTATACAAGAAATTTCCATATAGGTTATACATGATAATCATTTGGATGTGTGTAAATATGTTTGATTTCTACTTTAGGTTGAGTAACACACATTTTAAGTTATATAGATATTTTCACATCAGTATGGTTTGAACATACAAAAATCATAAAAGTAATAATATTCCAAACTAAATCATTAGAACCATGTATATATAAATAGAATAATAGGAGATATTATTATGAAGGCCCTCATTCTATATACATGATTTTTAATATAATTCCTTAAAAAAAATATTACATTGATAGCTTCCATGGGATCTTTTGATGTTTATTCTCTTGTAAACTTAGATTATAAATTATGAAGTACCTATATCATAAAAAACATAAAATTTCCTTAATTCTATTGAAATAACCCTTTGTAAATCCATTATAGGCCACCTCATGAAATATGATTTCCTGGTGATATGAATCAATAAAAAAGGGTGAGCATCAAACCCAAAAAGGGGATAAATAATGGAAAAAGAAATTAAGTGACCATAGATAATTAATGAGGTATATAAATGGATTGTGTTCATAAATACATGAATAATATATGATAACGATATTAAGTGCATGACACATAACAAGGAAATGTGGCTACAATATAAAAATGAATCATTCATAGTCATGTAATCATGGTTCCTCACTAAGGTGACATAAAACATATTGTCAAATTTATCCACTAAGGTATAATAAAGCATTACCAAGTAATGTTTCCAAGGAATCATAAAAATTTCCTCACTAAAGATTATTTCCTTACAAAATGGATTGGAGGAATATCATGGTGCATCCTTCATATGTATATCTTTATGTGTGGGACATAGATCATATATCTTAATAATTTTTTTATCATTCAAAACCGCTTTTAAGGAATGTGGGATTCATACATGAAACACCCAAGTCAATGAAGTGTAGTTTTATATATATATAAATATTAATACCCTTTATTGAATGTAGTTTTAGGTATTCACAACATAAAATTAAGGCATGGAAAATCAAAGAATGATTTCAGAAGCATAACTGGTATAAATAAATGTTCATATGATTAGATTAATAAGGGAGAAAGTTTATCTCTCATGAATAGGGAATCATTTGTACAGTAAGTTAACGAATATGTACACATTTAAAGATAATAATTTGAAAATAAAAAGGCTTATTACAAAGGAATTACTTGAGTAAAATGAGAGAGGAAGAAAATACATTATCTCTAAAGTGGAGTTATAAAGATTTATAAGAGATCCTTGGATCCTTCGAAACTCCTTGGAGATATTATAGAGAGGAAAAATTAAAAGAAAATAGTTAACTATGGATTTAGAGTCGATTGGAATGGTAAAATGGATGGGTGTTTATATCAAATGAAGTGGAATTTTTTATTAATTATTAAACCTATATATTGGAAGTCCAGATTAAAATAATGTAAAACCATTGGAATTCCCACAGTTTTAAAAATATAGGTACTAGTTTTTAGTATTTTTCTAGGAACCAAGATCCTTAAAATTGTATTATTTTAAAGGTGGAAAGGATTCTTATTCATAAAGAATTTTTTTAAAAAATAAAAATATACCTTATGTGTTTTAAGATTATTTATTATTTTGGAAAATTGATTTTATTATTTTAAAACACTTTATATTAACAAGAAAAGTCATTATTGGTCAATAAACCTTTTATATTACCTATTAAATAATTTTTTATGTCTTTATGGGATCATAATACTTACCGTATATTCATATTGTGTCTTACTGTTTACCCAAAAATCAGATTGCTTCAGAAAATTTTGAGAAATTCTCTATTGGATAATTTCAGCATGCTGATTTGAAAAATGAAATCCTTTTTGTCATGATTATTTTCTAAAAAAAAGAAATTTATTTTTTAAAATAAAATAATTATTTACTTGGAAATACTATTTTTTGGCACGATCAACTTTCTAACCTTAAGAAAAATTACCTCCTAATTAATAAAATTATATTATCATTTATTACTCAATATATATTTTTTATAAGGCATTATTATGAAAATAACTTTTAAAACATTATTTTTTTATAAAAACTTATTTTAATAAAACATATATATTTTACCAAAAATATTATAATGATACAATTATTTTAAATATTTATTTATTAGATTTAATGCTTTTATTTTATTTTATTATGATACAAATTCCTTGTAATTTTATTTAATAAGATACCCTAAAATACTGAATTTCATCCTTAGGTAATTTCATTTGTAATTATTAAAAATAATGTTATTTTAAAGTAAATACCACTTCATTTCTAAATAAATTTACACTTTATTAATACATATACCTTAGAAAAATTACCCCTCATTACACCAACATAATTCATAAGGGAAAGGTGTGTGATAGTGGTACTCCCATGGGGTTGTTCAGAAAACATATATTTTCTTGTGATATATGCTAACATTAACTTATCCTATAATTGATTCTTATCAATCCATAATTTTTGAAGCTTTTCCTGGTATTGGCCAAGTGCTAACCCCTATGATTTAGCCTCTCACCCAAGCTCTAACAAATGGGAATCATAAGGCATGATACTACAAGATGAGGATATCATTTGTCCCTTATTCTTAAATTATATCTCTTCATCACACTTTATATACAATAATTAAAAATGTAATATTATTACCAATGATCATAATGCTCAATGGTAATTATACACAATGATCAAAATTCCCACTGGTCATGATGCCCAATGGTCAAGTTCTGGTGGTCTAATTATCCATTACTCACTATATATACGGAACCATTCTCATACATAATTATTCACTACCATGCTTAAAAACTTTATAAACAACCCTCAATAATGTTTAACATATTCCTAATGCATTTTTTCCTTTTCTTATTTTTATGGAAAGAGTGATATTTATTGATGAAATTTAGCCTATAGAGTTCACTTTCATGTGTGAATTATTCATTGGTGTTTATCTCCATATAATATTCTTAATTGTTATAGTCAATATTATTTCATTATGTATAATAAAATATAATATTATATCTATTTATTTCAATTGTAAAACGTAATAAAATAGTCATTATGAAACACGAGTTTGTTTATTAATAAAATATATAATTTTTTTTATTATTACTTCCCCCCTTAAAAAAATTTCACACTCAAAATTTATGCCCAACCTCAAAACAAATGAGGATATTTTTTAAAGTGACCATTTCTTTTCGAACATTGAAATTACATTACATTTTTGGAATACTTAAACATTATACAAATAGACACCCAAATACCATGATTGGTATGGTGACTTTGGAAACATGGAAACATAAACAATGGTATATAAAAGTGATGAATTATCTCTCAGTAGGTTCTTCACGATTAGCACCCTTCTTAGAAATATCATACATACTATATATCTTCATAACCTGGGGAAGGAAACATAAGAAGGGGTGAGCTCAAATGCTCCGTAAGGGTAAAAAAGGGAGAAATGTAAGCATAAACATGAACATAAGGGGTATAAGAACATGATCAAAACATTAGAATATCATACCCTGCATATCAAAGATCGTAAACATGAATCATGTAATAAATCTTGGAAGTTCATAAGAAATGAATAGAAAGTTATAAAAGGACATAATCTATGAAGGAATAACATAGGAGTAAGACATGGAATTGAGGAAAACACATAATAACATATAACCCCTATGTAAAGGAAGAACACCAAGGCCTTTATAACATGTTAGGCTTTGATTAATCTGTTCTGTACCTACTTCGGGATTAGGATTCCCTCTAATTTACCCTCTTGTTTTGTGATTGGGATTTCCTCATGTGTCGCCTCTTATTTCTGGTTTGGTATGTTCTCCCATGTTCCCTCTTTTTTCTAGATTAAGATGTTCTCCTCTATTACCTCCTATTTCGATATTGGGATGTTATCCCTTGTTTCCTCTTGTTTTAGGATAGAGATATTCTCCCCTCTCCCCTCTTGTTTCGGGTTTGGGATTTTCTCCCATGTTCCCTCTTATATCAGGATTGGGTTGTTCTCCCTCATTCCCTCTAGTTTTGGGATTGGGATGTTATCCCATGTTCCCTTTGAGATTATAAATCATTTATCATAACCCAATTCATTGGGGGGAGATATAGGCCCCAACCATCACATAATAAAATCACCCATTCATGTTCCATGAAACATTCATCATATCATGACCCATGAAAAGATGTGGGTTTTATAAACATCAAATCATAACCCAAAAATTGAAATGGGAATCAATAACATTTCATCACATCATAACCTATGGAAAATAGATAGGTTTTATAATCATTTCATCAATTCATAACATATGAAAAGAAGCAGGTTTCAAAAGAAAATAACTTGTGGAAAAGAAACGAATTTTATAAGGACCACGAAATAAGGCATAACACATTCATAGAATGGATATGAATATAACCTTAAGATCATTTCCATGAAAGGCATGAGTGACATCAATATATGTCATTATTGAAGGAAACAAATTTTGACATATCTTTTAAAATTTTTTCTTGAAGAAAATATCATTTCTTCTTTGAAGAATGACATTTAATTCATAAACCCATTTTATAATGATTTTCATAAAAACTAAATTTGAAAAAATTTAAAGAAGACATGAAATATTTTTGAAAAACTTTTTTTTTTGAAAACTTATAAATTAGGTTTCAAAACATTTTTAATATCTTTTTCTTGGAATACACTATGAAAACATATAAAGTGATATTGAAAATGTTTTGAAAACTTTTTAACTTAAAAACATTTAAAATAAGCTTGAAGATGTTTTAAAAACCATTTCTTTGAAAATACTTTAAATTTTTTTAAGAAAGAATTGAAAAAATTTAGAAAATAATTTTATGTAAAAATTACTTTTAAATAAAGTTTCTTAAATATTATCCTTTTAAAATTCAAAGGAATCTTCAAAGAGATGTCAATGGGTAAATCTGTACATGTTGTATGAGGTAAAAATAACATTCCTTTTTCATGGTAAAAGGGTAGAAAAATTCCTTCTTGGTAAAGTTACAAGAAGATTCCTTTGAAGATATCATTAAAATTAAAAATGGGAAAAAATGTTTTTTAGGATAATTGTATAATATTCTTGGGAACCCTTTTTAGATAACATAGATTTCCGAACAAAGGGTAAAGTTGGGATTTCCTAAAAACATTTACTTAACTATCTTATATACTACAGAATATAATATGGTACCAATACATGAGTATATCATGAAATAATATAGGATACATAAACTCATGAGTATTCTTGAGATATGGATCATAATATTTCATCAAATGAAGCATAAACATAAACAATCTTAGAAAGCAATGAGATTGTCTCAATAAACTCTTATAAGTAGGTATCTTGAGTTTATACTCTCTTTATAAGTAAAGTGAAATATATGAAGCATATAATATAATGAAATTATTTATATTCCTTGTATATAGTTAAAAATTAAAATTTATGAACCTCGAAAAAAATTAGGTGCACAATAAATCACAAGTCTCAAAGAAGGAAAATTGAGACAAAACATTTTATCGATTTGGTATCTTTTGAAAGATAAACATCTTGAAATAAGGGTCATAAAATGGACATGTGAATACCCATAAATTGAATTATAATATAAATAGAATACAATTATGGGATTTATACAAACCACACAAAATGAAATATTTGTGAACATAACATGTATCTCACGGAAATTAAAAGTGAGATGAAATCCCCTTATCTTTGGTCTTGACTCTCATCATACTCGTTCAAACCACCTATATAATAAATATAAATTTATTATACATATTTAAAATAACCATACTATAATATAAAGTTCCATATATGGTTTTTTATGACCTTATATAACCTACTTGTTAACGACCCTATGTTGAAGTTTCAATTTGGGTAATATTCTCTTTGTTATTCGCATTTGTCTTAATTTATTATATCATTGGTCCTTATAATTATATCATTATTAAATAATTTAAATCATTATATAAATATCATGTATATCCATTATATTTATACTATAAAATTTTATAGTATAAATAATTATGGAATGGAATACACAGTTCATGAAGACTGTAAGTTGTACATAAACATGAATGTTGTTTCCATTTTTATTATCATATTCAAAGAAAGTATGTAAATGTAATATGTATATATATGTATGTATGTATGTATATATAATTATTAAAGTATAATTATTTATCATATAATTTAAATAAACTCATCCTTAATACATTCAATGTGGTGTGTGGACGAATCACATTGCTTTTAGGGGGCAGTAGTCTACACTTCCTCAAACGAAATTATCTTATTAACACCAAATGGAAGGCAAATAATATTTGTGTTATTAAAGGAACCCAAAAGATTAAATACATAATAAATATAATATATTTAATATATATATATATATAGATTTTCCATTATAATGTCCACCATGATATGTGGTAAATGAAAAAACGAACAATCATCGTTTCGTGAGGCAGTAGTTTTCCATACACAGAAACAATATGTTCGATATCCATTAGATAGAGGTGTGTGTAAGTTTAGGTCGAAATATTTACATAAAAACATCCTAGTATATGCAGTATACTGGATTTGTCACACAATAATGGAATAAAGAGAGTTGAGGGGGTGACGAAGGAAAATAAAGGAAAAGAGCTTGAGAGAAGAAGTTACCTCTAAATCTGGTAACACTACAGGAAAATGACCATTTCGCAGTGGATTCAAAAAACTTCCCCTAAAGTGTGTGTCAGTATAAAATACATAGAGGTTTCCTCAATTTAGCTACAGTTTATGGTAACCATCACAGTGGGCACATGTAGCGATAGTTTGTATGGTTTTGGCGGAATTTTCCCTGGAGAAAGTGTTTTTTTAGCAGCGGTTATAACCACTGCTAAAAGAAAAATCAGTTTTATTGGGAAAAACTGCCACTATAACCAAGTTAACTACAAAGAAATAATAAAAGAATATGAAAACTATATAGTGGTGGTTTTAACTGCTGAAAATAGCAAAATACTCTAATTATAGTGGCAGTTAAAACCACTGCTAAATATATTATATTTATTTTGCAGCTGTTAAAACTGCCGCTAAAGCCATATTTACCAAAAAAATTAGTTGATACTACAGGCCTGTAAAGACCCATAAATTTCAAGGAAATTTTTTTCTTAATTTTCTTTGGAATTTTACAAGAATGCAGTTTCTGACGGCACGTGATTCCGAGGCCCGGTGTGCCCGGAATCATTTTCCGAAGTTTGGCTCGGGTACGTTCAGTGAACAGACGAGTGGGTTTTTCTAACTTTTGAACTGGTGCTCGGAATCGAATTCTGAGGGCACCGATGGAATCGCAGCGCCGGTATTTTCTTAGAAACGCCTCTTCCGAAGTTGCGTTTGCTCGGGTGTGGTTTTTAATTTTTGGGCTTAAAGTTAAGAAATAATATAATTGGTACGACAAACTTTATTTTATTTCACTTAAATCCACTTGAAAGCCACATAAAGCTGCTTAGGATGAGATGATGCGGATAGGGTGCTATCCAAAAATATCTTACCCTCTTGGTAGGATATTTGTGAGGTGGGGCCCGTACAAGCCCCACCGTTTCTTTTCCGCTAAGTAACGCCCCCGCGAAAACCCGTCATTATGAAAGTCAACTGACGCGTTTTCTTAATTTCATTACACACCAATTAATTGGGCGGTTTTATTCGTTGAATTAATTCTATGAATTAATTTAATCGTTTCTTAACCTGTTTACAATCCGTTAGCGTAATAATAAAATAAGACCAACGCACGACTTCTTGAAGATTTCTCGTTGAGAGGCTTTTGACAGAAATCTTGTGCCTTCATCCTCCTTCACGAAGAACGCGAAGAACGCGAAGAACGCCGTCACCCTCGGAGATTGACGATGCTTCTTCTGAGACGTTCTTTCCCGCAACGATCTCCGATCACCAACTACTTGAGGTAGGAGATTTCGGGTTTCTTCTTTTAAATCTATTTGTGGGTTATAACAAAATCAAGGATTTAATTAATATAATTAAATCTACATGTTCTTGAACATTAGAGTTTGTCGACGCGACGCTCTTCCATGACGACGCGACGCCCTTCCGCGACGACGCGACACTCTTCCGCGACGATGTGACGCCCTTCCGCGACGCGACGATCACCTCCTTCCGCGGCAATCAATTCCGCGAAGAACGTGTGCTCGAAGACTACGGCGAGGTAGGGATTTTTATTTGAGAACAATCTTTAATTCCCGTGATTGTTTCTTTTAAAACAAAGAACCCGGATCAAGTTCAATTTTAATTCTATTAAAATTGTGCCTTGCTTTTTATTCATGTGTTGAAGTTTTTATTCCTGATTGTTATCACCTAACGCGGAGGGTGCGGGCCAAACAAACACGGCCCGACAACCCTCCGCAGTTCTTCGTTGATGCGCAGATTGGCGGGCGACGACAAAACGTGCCGCAGGGGTGATACGTTGATTCCGCAGTGAAGAACGGGACCCTGGAGGAGCTACGACATAGACGGAAACGAAATTGGACCATCGGAGAAACTCCGGTGGCCCGTGGAACCCACCGGCGGCGCGGGTCGCTGGCGCGGCGGCGCCGGAGGCCGGAGGCGGCGGCCAGCGGACCCGCGACCGCGCGGGCCCGGCACTCACGGGACGCGGCAAAGCCACGTCCGCTGATCCAGCGGGGCCCCATGTGGGGCCGCGGCACCTTCCTTCCACGGGGGCAACGCCCCGCGGCTTCGCTCACTCGGCCGCTCAGCCGAGCCGAGCCGGGCCTGGTCGGTCTGGGCCCCGACCCCCCGTCTTCGGACCATTTTCGGTCTTTTTCCCGTAACTTCAGATACGGGCCTCCGAACGACACTTCGTCAGTGGCGATGCAATCCTTGGATTGAGACGGTCGTTTGGGTATATCGCACTCAAGGTTTCAGAATACTTTGGGTTCGGCCGGGTGGGATCGTACACGAAACCAACAGGGCCTTCGGAGCGGAAACGCTCATATCTTGAGCTTCGGACGTCCGTTTGACGTGTCGTCGACTTTGTTGTTTTTCTCTAAGTGAGATAGATATTTTGGAATACTCCGCCCGAGTTTTAGATGTAGGTGGAGTACGGTTGGGTTGGTTTTGCCTTAAAACCCAACTGGGCCCCTGGGACGAAAAAGCCAATAACTCTCAGAACGGGCGTCTGATTGACGTGCCGTCTGCGACGTTGAGTTCCTGTTGGCGATACGGAACTTTTGGATACATCAACTCTGGACTATGTGTCATTTGATGTATCAGCCTCTCAGCTCGTGGAGCGGACCCTCCCGAATGAGCTTGCTGTGTGCGGGAACCCTAGAGCTAGTTGCGACTGCTATTGTGACTGCGACGACGACTGTGCAGAGATCCTCAGTGGATTCGACGACGACGACTACAGCACTTGGCGATCCTGTGTGGATCAGTGCTACCGATCATGTGTGGGTCCGATCCTGTGTGGGTCAGCGCTTTGTGGTTATGTGTGAGCCAGTGCCTACAGGTCCTGTGTGGGCCCGATCTTGTGTGGGTCTTTGCGGGGGTTAGTTACCTATCGATACTTTGTGGGTCAGATCCTTTGTGGGTCATTGCGGGGGTTAGTACCTATTGATCCTTTGTGGGTCCGATTACTTATATGGACCAGTGATCATCTCTATCATCATTCGAAGAAGTATACCTGTGTGAGATGAAACTCTGTTTTACTTTCCTTTGTGGATTGTGTTGAACTATCATGTGTGGATTTACGTTTTACTTTCCTTTGTGGATTGTGTTGAGATATCCTGTGTGGATTTTACGTTTTTCTTTCCTGTGTGGAATATGTATACTTTACTCTGTGGACTGGGTTGTACTTGGGCTCGGAGGTTGGAGAGTATTGGAATTGATGACTTAGGTATATGTATGGGAATATACCTAAGCAGTGTCGGTTGTTACTTCGTGATTGTATCTTTCCTTTGTGGTTTATCCTTTGTGGATTTTGGGAGACCTTAAGTGGTCTCGGGGTCCCTACTGAGTAGCTTATACTCACCCCTGCATGGGATATGCCCGCACTACGTTTTGTTGGTTGCAGACGACGGACAGCGTTGATCGTGGTTGAGGCTTGCAGAGCAGGACGGTACCTGGAGGTGGACCACTGGGCGGGACGTACTCGGAGCGTACGGCGGGACCCGAGGGGCAGTGGAGCTATCCGTACCCACCCTTCAGTTGGGATTTCCAGTGGACAGCTCAGCGTAGCGGCTTTTACTTTTCAGTTGTTGTTTTCCCTTTCGATTTGTACTTTACTTTCAGTTTGGGTTTTTATACTGGCCCACTTACTTTCCGCACTTACAGTTGTACTCTGTTTTTACTTAGTGTTTACTTTTCCTCTTGCTTACTCTATGGTGCTTGTTTAACTTACAAAGGCAATGCCTTCCCTTTACTGGAATTTACGCCTTGGTGCTAGTCACCAGCCCCTGGCCTATGGAAGGCGGGCTTGGGGTAGTCACGACGCGGGCCCGGAGGACAGTTCGTGACAAATTGGTATCAGAGTAGTTTGGTTCTACCGCGGACTCTGATCTTTTCAATGTGAAGCAATAGTGTTTAGCGTATTGGGTGTGGTTATCAGTCCAGGGAATCCAGTGTTGGTGCGGTGGCCGACGTATCCGTACACCAGGACCCTGACTTCTGATTTCCAACTTAATGCATGAAAACATTGATTGCATTTGTGTTTCAAGTTTTCTTTGTGATTACTTGTATCAGCTCACCAGGTATACCGTTCTGATCGTGGCGCACCTGTTTCTTTTCAGGATGGCCCCATGACGGTAGCCAACTAGGGTTCTGAGAGTTGTACGTGACGACAGCCCGCCGAGCGACGAGGCCTCGGTACAGGGCCCTTTGACAGCAGAGGCACCGGCGGTACCTCTACCCGCTGAGCCACTGATGCTTCTAGCCCCCTCCGCTGATGATGCACGTCGCCTTGGAGCTCTGCACGAGTTTCAGTGCCAGCGACCGCCTAGGTTCTGTGGGGAGATGGACCCCCAGGCAGCCGAGGACTGGCTGGAGGCAGTGGTATGAGTTTTCAGGCTAGTGAGGACACCAGCAGACCTCATGGTGATCCTCGCAGCGAGCCTACTGCTGGAAGCTGCGGGCCGATGGTGGAGCTTGATGCTCCAGGTGCACGATGAGGGCTCTCTCATCTGGACAGACTTTGAGGGCCTCTTCCGCTCAGAGTTCGTCTCGGCCACCCTCCGTGCGGTGCGCATCCAAGAGCTTCTTCACCTGCCGCAGGGCAGCTTGACGGTCACCCAGTACTTGGCGAGATTTACCGATCTCTCGCGCTACTCGACCGACATGGTACGGGACCCATTCTTCCGAGCCCGGACCTTTGAGCAGGGATTGAGACACGAGATCAGGGCATCGCTGATCTCCCTTAGCATTCCGACTCAGGCACGAGTACTGGAGCGAGCCCTTCTAATCGAGATCTTTCTTGTTGAGTCCACAGCGAGACCTACCGCAGGGCGGCAGGTAGAGGATTCTTCGGCAGCAGGTATCTGATGGATGACTCATGGGTCTAGGCAGACCAGACCTTCCGGCAGACGACCGCAGGACACTGGCTCAGTAGTGCGGGGCACACAGCGTGGAGCCAGTCTTTTGAGAGGCAGGCAGTGCTACACATGCGGCGGGCAGGGCCACATGGCTCGTGACTGCCCGACCTGCCGTGATGAGGAGCAGTAGACAGTTGAGGGGCCACCCAGGCAGAGGCAGAGGGTCGACCGTGGTGGTCCGCAGGGAGGAGGCGGACGAGGCAGAGGAGCTGGTCGAGCAGTAGGTGGTGGGAGATGCTTTGAGGCTCTACCACCACTACCACCAGGAGGTCCACCCCGACCACAGGGAGTTGGCGGGCAGAGATAGGCACAACTCCAGGCAGCGGAGGCCTACGACCATGGCGCGCCCGAGATGATTCGAGGTAAGATCTTTGTCTATTCCACCCTTGTTGCAGTTCTTATAGACACAGGAGAGATTCACTCTTTCATAGCCGCTGCTCTTGTTCGGAGCTCGGAGATTCCGACAGAGCCGTTGGCTCAATCCTTACGGCTAGAGACTCCTACGGGAGCAGACTCGACGATTACGCACTGGTAACGGTATTGTGAGCTTACTCTAGGAGGCGAGAACTTTGGCTGGGATCTTCTTGTAGCATCATCAAGGCCTTACGACGTCATCTTGGGCATGGATTGGTTATCTATAGTCCATGCACAGATTGACTGTGTTAGGCGCAAGGTGCGATGTGTACGCACTGACGGGAGCAGGTTCACCTTCACCGGCGAGAGGGGAGCCATCGCAGCACAGGATGGACTTCCGTAGAGTAGACGATAGCCCATCACTCATCATTTGGCTAGCCTCGTCCTAGGAGTTGTTGACGTGCGAAGTCCTAGTTTTCTTGCAGTGGTGGATCAGTATGCGAACGTCTTTCCCGACGACGTTCCAGGGCTACCTCCTCGCAGAGAGGTAGACTTTCATATTGACCTGTACCCTGGGACAGCCCCGATATCCACTCCAGCATATCGGATGGCCCCCGCTGAGCTTCGAGAGCTACGGGTACAGCTGGAGGACTTGCAGGGCAAGGGTTTCATCCGACCCAGTGTTTTACCCTAGGCTTCCCCGATATTGTTCGCCAAGAAGGCGGACGGGAGCTTGCGACTGTGTGTCGACTATCGTCGCCTGAACCAGGTGACAGTGAGGAACAAGTATCTGCTACCAAGGATTGATGACCTCTTCGATCAGCTCAAGGGAGCACGGTGGTTCTCGAAGATAGACTTCAGGTCAGGCTATCATCAGCTCAGAGTTCGAGACGAGGACGTGCAGAAGACGGCATTCAGATGTCGGTATGGCCACTATGAGTTCTTGGTTATGCCATTCGGAGTAACCAATTCTCTAGTAGTGTTCATGGGCCTCATGAACAGGGTCTTTCAGCCATACCTCGATCGATTTGTCGTAGTCTTCATCGACGACATTTTGATTTACTCGACGACTGGGGAAGAGCACACCTACCACTTACGGGTTGTACTAGACACTCTCCGAGAGCACCATCGTTATGGAAAACTCTCGAAGTTTCTGTTCTGGATACGTGAGGTCCAATTATTGGGACATGTCATCTCTGAGGCGGGAGTTACAGTGGATCCTGCGAAGATCGAGGCAGTGCTAGCTTGGGATCCACCCAGGAGCGTGACAGAGGTGTGGAGTTTCTTAGGACTAGCTGGATACTATCAGAGATTTGTGCCAGACTTCTCCTGAGTTGCGGCACCACTCTATGATTTGACAAAGAAGGGGAAACCCTTTGTGTGGTCAGACAGATGTCAGCAGAGCTTCCAGGAGCTGAGACAGAGATTTTCCAGCGCCCCTATCTTGAGGTTTCCTGATGAGGGAGTAGGGTACGTAGTCTACTACGATGCATTAGGGACCGGACTCGGATGTGTCCTGATACAGGAGATGGCAGTGATCGCCTATGGATCATGTCAGTTGAGGCCACATGAGCAGAACTGTGCTACCCATGACCTGGAGTTAGCAGCAGTGGTCTTTGCTCTGAAGACATGGCGACACTATCGGATGGGCGAGCGCTTTACAGTCTTTTATGACCATCAGAGTCTCAGGTACATCTTCTCATAGAAGGACCTGAACCTAAGACAACGGCGATGGCTTGAGTTCCTCCAAGACTATGACTTTGAGATAGTCTATACTCCTGGGAAGGGGAACGTTGTGGTCGATGCTCTCAGCAGGAGGACAGGCATTCAGCTACTTGAGGAGGTGATAGAGCAGCTAGCCGCTTTGTAGATATCCTTCGTTGATAGAGATGGAGTATCCTTCCTTTAGTCTCTCACAGTCACTCCACCACTACTACAGCAGGTCAGAGAGGCACAGCGTGGGGACGCTGACTGTGAGACGCGGCGTGCACAGATATCCTCAGGACATGCACCAGATGGCTTCTCCTTTGGAGAAGAGTGCGACATCCTTTTCAGAGGACGTACCATGGTACCAGTAACTTTACGAGAGGAGGTGCTGAGAGATTTTCACACTTCTCCTTTGGTGGTACACCCTGGAGTGGCGAAGATGTACCAGGACCTCGGACGATAGCACTGGTGGCCAGGCATGAAGAAGGCTATGGAAGAGTTCGTTTCTCGATGCCTCACCTGCCAGCAGGTGAAGGTAGAGCATCAGGTACCAGCAGGCTTGGTACATCCCTTGGAGGTCCCGGAGTTGAAGTGGGATGACATATCTATGGACTTCGTGACTGGACTTCCACGCAATTCCAGAGGTCACGACTCCATCTAGGTGATTGTCGACTGACTCACCAAGTCGGCTCACTTCTTACCCATCAGAGAGCAGGGCTCAGTGGAGAGCTTAGGGCGTCTATACGTTCAGGAGATTGTATGACTTCATGGTGTGCCATCATCTATCGTCTCTAATCGAGATGCTCACTTTACTTCCCGGCTTTGGAAGGGGTTGCAGGAGGCATTCAGGACGCGACTACGTCTGAGCACCGCCTTTCACCCTCAGACGGATGGTCAGATGGAGAGGACCATTCAGACTCTCGATGACATGCTCCGCGCATGTGTCCTCTACTTTTTGTCGCAGCTGGGAGGACCACCTACCCTTGGTGGAGTTCACGTACAACAACAACTACCACTCCACCATCGGGATGGAAACATACGAGGCGTTGTACGGCAGACCTTGCAGATCTCTTTTGTGCTGGACAGACCCTGGGGAGTCAGCACTTGTGGGACCAGAGATGGTCCGGGCCACGACAGAGAAGGTCCAGGTCATCTAGGAGCGGATGTGGATAGCTCAGAGGCGGCAGAAGTCTTATGCTGACAGGAGGCGGAGGCCACTAGAGTTCTAGGATGGAAACCACGTCTTCTTGCGTGTTTCACCTCGACGTGGATTACGGAGATTTGGCCGAGGTGGAAAGTTTTCTCCACGCTTCATCGGACCCTTCCAGGTCCTCAGTGGGATTGGCGAGGTGGCTTATCGCCTGGCTCTACCACCTCAGTTGCACCACGTGCACGACGTCTTCCACGTATCCTAGCTGAGGAGATACGTGCACGACCCGACGCACATCATTGACCATGGGGAGCTAGACGTTGATGATGGGGTGACTTTTGTGGAGGTCCCGGTGGAGATAGAGGATCAACAAGAGCGGGTCCTTCGTGGACTATCGATTCCTCTAGTATGCATCAGATGGCAGCACGGGAACCTCCAGGAGAGCACTTGGGAGCGGGAGGCTCAGATGCATGCTCAGTACCTACATTTGTTTCCCTAGATTATGATGTATCTTTACGGGGACATAAAGCCCTAAGGTGGCAGTGATGTAAAGACCCGTAAATTTAAAGGAAATTTTTTTCTTAATTTTCTTTGAAATTTTACAAGAACGCAGTTTCTGACGGCACGTGATTCCGAGGCCCGGTGTTCCTGGAACCATTTTTCGAAGTTTGGCTCAGGTAAGTTCAGTGAACGGACGACCGGGTTTTACTAACTTTTGAACCGGTGCTCGGAATCGAATTCTGATGGCACCGATGGAATCGCAGCGCCGGTATTTGCTTAGAAATGCCTCTTCTGGAGTTGCGTTTTATTGGGTGTGGTTTTTAATTTTTGGGCTTAAAGTTAAGAAATAAAATAATTGGTACGACAAAATTTATTTTATTTCACTTAAAGCCACTTGAAAGACACTTAAAGCTGCTTAAGCTGAGTTGATGCGGATAGGGTGCTATCCAAAAATATCTTACCCTCTTGGTAGGATATTTATGTGGTGGGGCCCGCACGAGCCCCACCATTTCTTTTCCGCTAAGTAACGCCCCCGCGAAAACCCGTCATTATGAAGGTCAAATGACGCGTTTTCTTAATTTCTTAATGCACCAATTAATTGGGCGGTTTTATTCGTTGAATTAATTCCATTAATAAATTTAATCATTTCTTAACATGTTTACAATCCGTTTGCGTAATAATAAAATAAGACCAATGCATGACTTCTTGAGGATTGCTCCTTGAGAGGCTTTTGAAAAAAATCTTGTGCCTTCATCCTCCTTCGTGAAGAACGTGAAGAACGCAATGAATGCGAAGAATTCCGTCACCCTCGGAGATTGATGACGCTTCTTTCGGGATGTTCTTCCCCGCAACGATCTCTGATAACCAACTGCTTGAGGTAGGAGATTTCGGGTTTCTTATTTTAAATCTCTTTGTGGGTTATAACAATATCAAGGATTTAATTAATATAATTAAATCTACATGTTCTTGAACCTCGAAGTTCGTCAATGCGACGCTCTTCCGCGACAACGCGATGCCCTTCCGCGACGACGCGACGCTCTTCCACGACGACGCGACGCCCTTCCACGATGCGACGATAACCTCCTTCCGCGACAATCAATTCTGCGAAGAACGCGCGCTCGACAACTATGGCGAGGTAGGGATTTTTATTCGAGAACAATCTTTAATTCCCGTGATTGTTTCATTTAAAAAAAAGAACCCGGATCAAGTTCAATTTTAATTCTATTAAAATTGTACCTTGCTTTTTATTCGTGTGTTGAATATTTTATTCCTGATTGTTATCACCTAACGCGGAGGGTGCGGGCCAAACAAACACGGCCCGACAACCCTCCGCGGTTCTTCGTTGATGCGCGGATTTGCAGGCAATGACAAAACATGCCGCAGAGGTGATTCATTGATTCCGCAGGGAAGAACGGGACCCGGGAGGAGCTACGGCGTAGAAGGAAACGAAATCGGACCACCGGAGCAACTCCGGTGGCCCGCGGAACCCACCGGCGGCACGAGTCGCCGGCGCGGCGGCGCCGGCGGCCGGAGGCGGCGGCGGCCAGCGGACCCGCGGCCGTGTGAGTCCAGCACTCACAGGATGCGGCAAAGCCGCGTCCGCTGATCCAGCGTGGCCCCACGCGGGACCGCGGAACCTTCCTTCTGCGGGGGCAGCGCCCCGCGGCTTCGCTCGCTCCGCCGCTCGGCCGAGCCGAGCCGGGCCGAGCCGACCTGCCGGCCGGGTCATGCCCAACTGGGTCGAACCCGGACCCGGGTCGGGTCGACCCGGTTCGGGCCGACCCATGGGGGGTCGGGCCGGGTCGGTCTGGGCCCCGACCCCCCGTCTTCAGACCGTTTTCGGTCTTTTGCCCGTAACATGAGCTACGGGCCTCCGAACGATGCGTCGTCAGCGGTGATGCGATCGTTGGATCGAGACGGTCGTTTCGGTTTATGGCACTCAAGGTTTCAGATTACTTTGGGTTCGGCCGGGTTGGGTCGTACACGAAACCAACCGGGCCTTTGGAGCGGAAACACTCATATCTTGAGCTTCGGACGTCCGTTTGATGTGTCGTCAACTTTGTTGTTTTTCTCTAAGTGAGACAGATCTTTTTCCATACTCCGCCCAAGGTTTGGACGTAGGTGGAGTACGGTCGGGTTGGTTTTTCCTTAAAAACCAACCGGGCCCATGGGACAAAAAAGCCAATAACTCTCAGACCGGGCGTCCGATTGACGCGCCGTCTGCGACGTTGAGTTCCTGTTGGCGATACGGAAATTTTGGATACATCAACTCTGGACTATGTGTCTGTTGATGTATCAGCCTCTCGGCTCGTGGAGCGGACCCTCCCGAACGAGCTTACTGTGTGCGGGAACCCTAGAGTTGGTTGTGACTGCTACTCTGACTACGACGACGACTGTGCAGAGATCCTCAGTGGATTCGACGACGATGACTACAGCACTCAGCGATATTGTGTGGATCAGTGCTACCGATCCTGTGTGGGTCTGATCCTGTGTGGGTCAGTGCTCAGCGGTTCTGTGTGAGCCAGCGCCTATAGGTCTTGTGTGGGCCCGATCCTGTGTGGGTCTTTGCAGGGGTTAGTTACCTATCGATCCTTTGTGGGTCAGATCCTTTGTGGGTCATTATAGGGGTTAGTACCTATTCATCCTTTGTGGGTCCGACGACTTAGATGGATTAGTGATCATCTCTATCGTCATTCGAAGAAGTATACCTGTGTGAGCTGAAACTATGTTTTACATTCCTTTGTGGATTGTGTTGAGCTATCCTGTGTTGATTTAGGTTTTACTTTCCTTTGTGGATTGTGTTGATCTATCCTGTATTGATTTTACGTTTTTCTTTCCTGTGTGGAATACGTATACTTTCCTGTGTGGACTAGGTTGTACTTGGGATCGGAGGTTGGAGTGTATTGGAATTGATGACTTAGGTATATGTATGGGCATATACCTAAGCAGTGTCGGTTGTTACTTCATGATTGTATCTTTCCTTTTTGTTTTATCCTTTGTGGATTTTGGGAGACCTTCGGGGGTCTCGGGGTCCCTACTGAGTAGCTTATACTCACCCCTGCACAGGCTATGCCCGCACTACGTTGTGTTTGTTGCAGACGACGGACAGTGTTGATCGTGGTTGAGGCTTGTAGAGCAGGACGATACCTAGAGGTGGACCACTGGGCAGGATGTACTCGGAGCGGACGACAGGACCCGAGGGGCAGTGGAGCTCTCTGTACCAACCCTTCAGGTGGGATTTCCAGTGGAAATCTCGGCGTAGCGGCTTTTACTTTTCAGTTGCTGTTTTCCCTTTCGAGTTGTACTTTACTTTCAGTTTGGGTTTGTATACTGGCCCACTTACTTTTCGTACATACAATTGTACTCTGTTTTTACTTAGTGTTTAATTTTCCGCTTTCTTACTCTGTGGTGTTTGTTTACCTTACAAAGGGAATGCCTTCCCTTTACCTGAATTTACGCCTTGGTGCTAGTCGCCAGCCCCTGGCCTATGGAAGGCGGGCTTGGGGTAGCCACGGCATGGGCCCGGAGGACGGGTCGTGACAAGGCCCATTACCAATTCCCTAAAAAATCATTCCAGTTAATATAACATATAACATGAATATGATACTATGACATTTGGGATGATAGTATATATACATCCCAACCACCCCACATCCCAACCACCCCACATCACCACCACCACACATCATAACAACTACACATCACAACCACCATACATATTTTAGTTTTAATAAGGGTTTTCATCATAATTACTAAATTATTATGAAGGTTATTCACACAAAAATAGAATATTTCATGGGAAACCAATTTAATTGATCGATATATATTCTTAGTCATTTTCATATGTGGTGAGGTTATAAAAATATATATAAAAATTTTTATAAGAACCATAACAAAAAACTATCTCAAAATAATTCATAATTGGAAAACCCATCTAAGTGTTCCAACTAGATAATTTACCAATCCCAAGGAAGTCACTAATGGTCCACATTAAAGGGGCATGTATTTTGAACATTTTTTTATAAGAAGCATCAAATGTCTCAACACTGTTTCTCCATAACTCCTATAATTCTTTAATTAAAGGCTAAAAATATATATCAATATCATTTCCTTGATTTTTTTTCTAGGAATAATCATAGAAATGATAAAAAAACATTTGTTTCATACATATCCACTGAGGAATATGGTAAGGGATAAAACATTTTTCCAAATGCAATAACAGGTACTCAATGTCCTAAATGGGTTGAATCCATCGGTAGCCAATCCTAATCGAACATTCCTAGGATCAGCTGAGAAATCTGTATGTAATAAAGAAAATGTATTCCACGATTGTGAATCTTTTTGACATTGTATTAACCCATAATTTTTATTATCTATAGAATTCCACTTCATGTGTTTGGTGGTTTTTGACGATAGGAATAATATTTGCAATCATGGCTTTAAAGGAAAGTAACACAAAACCTTTACAGGTGTGTTCTTTTTATTCTTCTTCATGGTACTATATAGATTCATACTTCTAACATCACCCATTGACTTCCATCTAGAAGAAGAGCATTTTTTTCAATCCTATCTACATGAATCCTCTCACTAATAAAGCATACAATCATTAGGACACACATGTATTTTTGTATAATTCAAACTAATCCTATTAACAAATTTTTTTAATTTCATAAAAAGACTTTGGGATGTTCTCTTTAAGAAAAGAATCATGAAATAATTCCAATATCATGTACATTGAAATATTTTTAATTCCACTTATATGTTTGATATGGTACAGACTTCAGCAGAAAAGAAAGTTTTGAATATTTCCAACATCCACTATACAACTCTTGATTTCCATCATCAACTAAATCATGAAACATATTTTCCTCAGTGATGTTTTGTCTTACATTAGTCTCCATATAATCAAGAGTAGGACCACTGATATGTTATAATCTTCATCTTGTTGTTCTAAATTCTCAAAAACATCACTTGTCATGTTGCTATTTTTTTCACCCTCATCAGGTTGTTCTGAAATGTTTTGATGTTTATTGTGGTGTCTTGCAATGCCAAATGCATCATTTATAAGGTTTTCCATTTCATTTCCCATTATAGATGAATTTGGGAGCTCATTCGGTGGATTGAAATCAATGCTCAACCTTTCTGTAATGTTTCATTCTCCATACCAAATCCAACACAAATATTGACCAAGGAATCCATTCAATATTAAATGTTCATAAACATCATCTCTCTTAAACCATCTTCTATATTTAAATTTCGGACATGGACATCTTATTCTCCCTTCAACAGATTGATTGGAAATTTAAAAATCTAAAACTCCTCCCAACCCTTAACATACTGGGGTGTGTTCCTCAGTAATGTGATCCAACTTTTATCCATGTATATCACAATGTTCCTACACAATATTAAAAAAAATATAAAACACATTACTATTAATAAATTGGGAAGTAGATTTATATATACTTGTTGAAAAAATTTATAAATATGTTTAATATTTGGAAAATTTATAGGATTATATCCAAAAATCCTCAAAGACACTTTTTTCAAATGTCCCATGGTAACATAAGGCACTTTAAGATGATATCTAGCCAAGAAATATCTCATAATATACCTATTAAGTCTAATAAAATACTATCTCATGTCTTCCAAGGCATCCCAAACAATATAGAAATTTCAAAGAAGAGGAATGAATGCCTTTGATACCAATTTGTCACAAACCAACCTATATAACCTATCTAAGAAACACATAATATAGTTTTGAGATATCCCTCTGGGTGTTCCCAATCCCCAAAGGCTGGTGACTAATGTCTAGGAATAAAAAAACTAGAGGGAATGATTTCACCATATGTAAAACTAATCAAGAAAACTTAGAGAATATAAAATGAAAAACATGTGGTATTCCAAACACTCCATGAGGGAAAAAATCACAAGTAAATAGATACAAGTATAAACAATGGTATGTTTCTTCAATTAAACCATTATTATTATAACCCAGAAACTTCATGTAAGAAGTGGATTACATGTTCCACTAGTCACCACAAACTCCCCAGGTTGCTCTAATTAAGAAAATCCTCCACCTCTAAGTGGTTCTTTCTACATTCTTGGACCATGAATAATAAAATATATAAATTAATAAAGGAAAATGAAGGGTGTGATAAAAAAATATCAGTAGGATATCACCAAGATTTTCATAATCAATCTATAACAAATAATGAAAATTTTATCATTTTTAAATAAAATTTAGAATGGAAATATTTTTTCAAATTAAATAAAAACATGCTTGATAAAATAATTCAATATATAAGTTATAACATGTTTCAAAGTGAATTTATATAAAATTGGGGAAATATAAGCATCTACATAAAAATAAGAATGAATAAGCATGTCTATCAAAATAGACATGATTAAATCATTTCAATCAATAATCAGCATGAATAAGTCATTTTACATCATTTTCTATAATAGAAACATGGTGAAAAAATATAGGGTTTGTACCAGTAACAAGGCTTCATAAAATCGAAATAAAATATTCCTCTAGGTGTACACACACTCCTTATATCCACATGCTTAGGGGGAATATGATAACACCCAAAAGAATGAACTACCTTGCCTCAAGTAGTTTGGTTTCATTTTCATCATCATGCTGATGTAAGATATCAATTTACCTAGAATGAATATTCATTCTCTTAACTACCTTTAATCCAATGTGAGTCAAGGAAATTAGTCATAATTTGGGATATCATTCAATACAATAAATAATTTAATCTATCAAATAAATATTCCCCGTGTTAATGTTTCAAAACATGCCTTTCATTTCCAAAACCAATTTCAAATAGTTTTTATCAAAAACTCATTCCTTTACTTTAAAATCATTTCATTTAAAAACATGAAACATTTTATTACTTTATAACTCATTAAATCATGCTTAAAATATTATATTGAGGTATTTTAATCATTTTTTATAGTAGATACCATCTAAAAATCATACTACTTGAAACTAACAACCAATGGAAATTTTATATATTAAATATTAAATTAGTTTTAAATAATAATTCTCTCTAAAGAATCAACTTAGTTATAAAATAAAAGGGTAAAAAAATAAATAAATTAAAAATTATTATTAGGTTAGAAAAGGTATTTTCTCCCTGATACACATATATTTCCACTAATATAATGGAACAAAGTTTCAATAATTCCCCTTATCACATAAAACAAAAAAGTTGGTATATGTTTTTCCTATATTTGTGTTAATGAATTTGTATTAATAATACATTATAATTTTATAATTTTATAATTTAAGGAATCAATGAGGATTCAGCTAAAATTAATGATTAATAAAATTACTTTTTCTTCGAATAGTAGTGAAGTGGATAATAGAAGGTATATTTGTTTCATAGAATATAAATTTATGTGATAGTATAATATTTCATGGTAAAGAGTTAATTAATCTATTTTAAAATTTTATAATGGATAGATTATACCTATTTTCAGAAATCACTGATATTTATTTTTTATATGAAATGTTTTAAAAAAACCAATGACATACTTCAATCATGTATGAATAGTAATGGGTCCCTAGAACACTGAAAATCTACCAGAAAGCTTGGGGAACCAAAAATGATAAGTAGTTTCATTTAACAAAGAAGAATATAATAAATAATAAATAGAAAGAATCCATATTCAAAGCCCAAAATCATCAATGAACATATAATCACTCATAAAAAATCCTCAACACAAAACGATCATGAATGTAACATTTTTTCCCAAATACCAAAACACACAATGGTACAAAATTAGATTTAGGAATGATAAGAATTGAAACTAGGTTGTATTCATTCGAACACACTAATATATAAGAGAATAACAGTCATGTCCATCTATATTTTTGGTGATAACTCAAAAAATTCACACCACAAGTATGATAGAAAAAATGTAACAAAGATTATTATACTCACCTCCAACCTACCAGAATGTCGACAAGGCAGCGAGGTGGCAAGGCGGTGAGGCGGTGAGGCAGCGAGGCAGTGAGGCAGCGAGGTGATGAAGGGATATGGGTTTGGGGGGTCATCGGGGGGTGATCGCGGTGTTCGGGTGAGAATATGGGTCTTGTGGGGTTGGGGGAGAAGTGTCAAGGCTGAAAAAAAAGGTTTAGTGGCAGTTTAGTAAACCGCCACAAAAGACTATTAATGTTGTAGTGTAACCCCTTTTGGTTTGTGTCAAAAGACTTCCTTAAGAGGATTTATATCTAAAGGGATGCTTAAAGGTCTAATGATTGATTTTTGGGAGGCTAATTATTCAAATATTTTCCAAACATAAAAGGTTTGATTGATTTGAAGAATGGGTAGAGGTTGTTCCGTTTTATAAAAATGAAAAAGGACTCATGTAGTATTTATAAATAAGTTAGGTGTGAACATATTATTACCTAAAAAAGTAATAAAATACCAAATAAATCAATAATGGAAGGTTTATTCAAGAAATATGGACATCCAATGGGTAATAGACATGTGTATAGGTCGTTTTAGGTCTTATATTTATTGTTTAGTACTTTATTAACCAAATTTTTCTATTAACCGTTGTAATTGATTTTAATCACCTTCACAAATAAATTTTTGTCAAAAACTATGTAGAAATTATTAGAAATTATAAATTATGCTAATTAGAAATATAGAATCCATTTTTCCAAATTCTAATCATATAAGTGGAAATTATTAATTTAAAATTAATCCAGTTGTCGGGACTACCCTGTGGGTTTTTATAATAAATAGGATCAAACATTTGTTAAGTCTTTATATCCAATTTAAAGGTGGGAATGGTTATAATGACCAAAATTGGATTACATGATAAAAATATTATCTAATGAAACTTTTAAAAGAAATTAAAATATACTTTAACATTATAAATAAATTAAATTTAATAGTAGTTTGGAATTAAAAACCTATATTTTTCAATATTCATCCCAAAATGAAGTTTGTCAGAAAAACCCCAAACATTCACCCTAAGATAATTTTGACATTCTAAATTAAAAAAATTAGATTTATTGTGTCAAATTAAATTTCTAAATTTATCTGAAAAAAATTTATTTTAAGGAAATTAAAACAATATTTTTAGACATAGGAGGCTTTTACTGAAAACCTTGTGTTTTATTATCAACGCGTTTCATTTATATAATAAAATTATGAAAAATATTTTAAAACTAGTTAACACTATTCATATAAATAAATTTAATGTATAGGTTATAATAATCTTATTTATATAATTAAAAAAATAAAAATTGGCATTTTCTATATACTCAATGTTGCATGTATCGTACGCCAACTAGTGTTGTGTCTATCGTACACTGACACAGTGTTGCATGTATCATACACCAATTTGGTTTAGTGTGAAATAAATTCTATAATTAGTGTTTTAATATATATATATATATATATATATATATATATATTTCCAGTGTCATGTGAAATGAAATATATCGAAAAGATAAATTAATTCCAAAAAACATATTTCAGAAAATCTTAGGGTGCTTCATTCTACCCACCTTAAAATGAATTTCAACTTCAAAATTCATCTATTTTATCAAGGGTTAAATACATTAAATTTTTGATCATATAAACCCACATCGTAAAAATGAATACTAAAAATTGCATTAAAAGGGGAAGTTGGAACCATAATGCTTACCCAAAGTAACAAATAATTGGGTTTCCACATAGGAGAACATAAGTTGTGAGTGAAGATTGGACATGGAGGAAAAGAGTAAATATTTATAGGGGTGATTGAGGTCATCAATGAAAAACAAGTGAATGATCAATGGAATGTTTAGGGCCTCAAAGTCATAAATCTGTGATGATTTTAGAAGTCGTTGGTTCAACAGAATTTAAGGTATTAGGACAACATTTGTTGATTGCTTTAAGAATGTTTGGTAATTATTAATATATTAATATAAAAAATCCATGCATTGTTTTTTCATTGATCAATTTCTAATAAATCCATTACCTCAAAGAATGAATGTCCAGAAATACACTTTTAACGAATCATGTATCCCAAAAAAGAATGAAAAGTCAAACTGTCAACATGCATTAATCTATAAATAAAAAAATTAACACTAATATTTTATCATAAATATTTATTCATTAAAAATAAATATACATTAACCAAGACATCGTGTAGTCTAGTGGTAGGTGTGAAACCCTTATCATCCTTTAGTCATGGTTTCACGACCCACAACCTTGCTTGACGTGATTGGTTGTCACCCGACATACAAGATGTACTTTTTAAAACCACACTAATATAATATATAAGATTAACATCCTTGAAATTAGGTTAATAACTTATTAGTATTTTAAACAAGGTTTTCAACAAAAAATCAGTGAACAAATACTCCCTCTACAGTTTAACATAATATTTTCATGAATGATTAAACTTATAACCCTTATCAAAGATGAAAATCCAAAAAATCAAAAAGAGAGTCACTAAATCATGTAAACATTTATTCCACATATATCACAAAGTAGATCATGGTTATCGCATTCCAAAATTATTTATATCATCATCATATATTCTCTTGAAACATGGTAATAACCTAAATTACCATAAATCCTTTTGGAAAACATGCATTCTTCATTATTTTAATGTGTATTGTAAATCCAAAAAATACTATAAACTTCATTGGTGATAGCATAAACCACCTATCAAAAAATCCTTAGTTAGTTCCATGGTGATCAGTACTATTCATTTTACTTATTCTTATCCAACATATCTTTATAAAAATATCATTATTATAATGTCAATCCCTAATTAAGGGTTACCTTTCCTTAATCAAAATATCACATTTCCATGAAATAACTTTTCTATTTCTTTGTCACCATTCATCATACCCTTTTAAATACATAATGAAAACTTATAATGAAAATACTTACATATTTTATGATACATATAACATAATATCTTAATTCACAAACATAATTACTTCATCCATCCAACATTATTATTAAACCATTACTCATGATTTATCAACTTATTCCTTAAAATCTCTTTACTATTATATGAAATATGAATCATGTATTAAGGTTCTGCAAACTTAATCTAATCATGATTCTTATGTTTAATGTAAATAATACTATAAGAACATCACATACCTTTCACATTTAATTTGATGTCTCTTTATCTTCAGAGGTATAACCAATACTCGTAACACCATCCTGATTCTCCTTTTGAGATTTTCAATTGGGAAATCAATTCTCATATTACCCATACATTCCAAATCTGAAACATAATGTGTTAACCATGTTCCTTATAACTATCCCAATGAATATGACCAAAAATTATGGGGTTAGAAACACATATCATATAAGAAAGACACAAAATCATGAAAAATTACATATATGATGTCTAAATAATGAAAATTTACTTAATATATGACACCATAGGTTAATCCTAGGTAATTTATAAGAAATATCTATTTAAATACTTCATGATGGTTCATGAAGAGTATGTTAATTCCCAAAGAATATCCCCCTAAGATTGTCAAACCAGGTGTGCAGCAAGGTCTATAGTCATGTACCAGATTACCCTGATTCAGTCCTAGAAAATCTTGTTAGAGTTGTTACCCCTAGGTACATTTGTAATAGATCCACATCCACTTGTAGTTTCCAGACATGGATGTATTTCTAGGAAACCACTCACTCTATCCTTTTCCAAACATCCAGGACATTTTCCTAAACATTACCTCATACTTATACTTATCCCTAACAATATCCCTAGACAAATATAGAGTAATATAATAATGGATATCACTAAGGTTTTATCATAATAGTTTCTAAAGGTTAAATATACCTTTTCCTTGATACTGACTATAGAGACCCTCAATTTTCAATCATTGACATTACATTTCATTTTTGAAATACTTACACGTTATACAAATAAACATCCAAAGACAATGATCAGTACAGTGCCTTTGAAATCATGGAAACATAAAAAATGGTACATAAAAGAGATAACTTATCTCCCACAAGGTTCTTCATGACTATCACCCTTTTTAGACACATCATACTTACTACATATCTTCAAATCCCGAGGAAGTAAACATAAAAAGGGGTGAGATCAAATGCTCAGTAAGGATAAAAAATGGAGACATGTAAGCATAAGAATGAACATAGGGGGTATGAGAACATGTTAAAAACATTATAAGATCATACCCAACATGTCAATTATCATAAACCTAAATCATGTCCTAAATTGTGGAAATTCATAAGACATGAATAAAAAGGAAGTAAAGGGTATAATCCATGAACGCATAACATAGGAGTAAGTCATGGAACTGATGAAAACACATAATAATAAAAAACCCTATATAAGGGTGGCTAACTGAGGCCTTTGTGACATGTTAGGCTTAGGTTAATCACTCGTGTACCTACTTCAGGATTGAGATTCCCCCCATGTGTACCCTTTTATTTCAAGATTGGGTTGTCCTCTATTGTACCCTTTTATTTCGAGATTGGGATATTCTCCCCTCTTCCCTAGTTTTTTGGGATAGGGATGTTCCCCCCCATTCCCCCTTGTTTTGGTATTGAGATGCTCTCCCCTATTCCCTCTTGTTTTAGGATAGGTATTTTCTCCCCTATTTCCTTTTGATTTTTGATTGAGATATTCTCTTATGTTTACTCTTTTTTACATATTGGGATCTACTTCATTGTTCACTTTTAGATCATAAAAAATTTATCATTACCCAATGAATTAAAGGGATATATAGTTCCTACCCTTAACATAATGAAATAACACATACATGTGCCAAAAAACATTCATCAAGTTATGACCCATGAAAAGGTATGGATTTTATAAATATCAAATCATAACCCATGGAATGAAATGGTAATAAATAACATTTCACCACCTCAAAAACTATAGAAAAGAGATAGGTTTCAAAATCATTTCATAGAAGCATAACCAGTCAAAATAAGCAGGATTAAAAAGTATATAACTCATGGAAAATAAATATATTTCATAAAGACCATCACATAAGGCATAACACATTCATAGAGTGAATATGAATAGAACCTTTAGATCATTTCCTAGAAGGTTATGAGTAACACCAATATATATCATCTTATATGGAAAATAATTTTAACATATCTTTTAAAAATGATTCTTGAGTAAAATTTCCTTTCTTATTATAAAAGGTATTTTTAATGCATAAAACCATTAAAAATAATTTTCATTGAAAATATCTATGAGAACATATAAAGAAGACTTGAAATCATTTTGAAAAACTTTTTCGTTTAAAATTTATAAATTAAGATTCAAAACATTTTAAAAACGTTTTTCTTTGAAAACACTTTTAAAACATATAGAGAACTTGAAAATGTTTGGAAACATTTTTACTTCAAATCATTAGAAAGAATCTTGAAGATGTTTTAAAAAACATTTCATTGAAAATACTTTAAAAACATTTAAATAAGTTTTTAAAACATTTAGAAAACAATTTTCCTTGAAAATTACTTTTAAAAATATTTTCATAAATATTAACATTTTTAACAATGAAATGTAATCTTCAAATAGATTTCATTGGGTAAATGCGTAAATGTCTTATGAGGTAAAAAAGAACATTCCCTTTTCATGGTAAAATGGTAGAAAAATGACTTTTAGGGAAACTGATAAAAAGATTCCATTGAATATATTTGTAAAAGGAAAAAGGTGTAAAATTTTATTTTATAGATTTTAGGATAATTGTATAATATTCTTACTAACCCTTTTTAGAAAACATAGATTTCCAATCGAAGAATGGGTAAAGTCTGGATTTTCTAAAAACACTTTCTTAACTATATTATGTACCAATGAGTAGAATATGGTACCAATACATGCGTATATCCTGAAATAAAATAGTATAAGTAATCTCATGAGTATTCTTGAGACATGGATCATAATATTTCATCAAAGGAATCATAAACATAAAAATTATTGAAAAACAATGAGATTTTATCAATAAACTCTTATAACTTGGTATCTTGGGTTAACACTATCCATGTAAGGAAATTAAATTATATGAAGGAAATAATATTATTAAATTATTGAGATTCATTTTATATAATTAAAAATGAAAATATATGCACCTCAAAAATGATTTTAGGTGCATAACAAAACATGAGTCTTAAAGAAGGAAAATTGAGACAAACCATTTTACTGATTTAATAACTTTTAAAATTTATACCTCACGAAAGAAGGATCATAAAATTTAAATGTGAATACCCATAAATTTAATTATATGATACATAGAATAAAATAATGGTCAGTACATACACCATACAAAAGGAAAGAGTGGAAAACATAACATTTATCTCAAGAAAATGAAAAGTGAGATAAAATACCTTACCTTGTGTATTGACTTTTTTCATACTCACACAAAACACCTGTATAATAAATATAAATTTATTTTAAATCATATAATGAAATATATTATTATATCCATTAAAATATATTGTTTTATTATGACTTTATATAACCTTCTTGTTAACGATCCCATGTTAAAGTTTCCCTTCAGATAATATTCACTTTGTTCTTCGCATTTGTCTTATTTTGTTATATCATTGGATATTATAGTTATATTAGGATTAAAAAATGTAAATATAAATATAAATATCATTTATATATAATATATCTATATTATAATAATTTATATCATAAATAGTTATAAAATAAAATGTTCATGGAGGCAGTAATTCGTACGTACGCATGAATGTTATTTCTGTTTTTATTGTTGTATTGAAAGAAAGTATGTAAATGATATATGTATATTTATATATATAAATGTATGTGTGTGTGTTTTTAATTATTGAATTATCATGATTTATTATTTAATTTCACTAAATCCCTTTTTAATACATTCCTTATGGTGTGTGAACAAATCACATCACTTTGAGGGGGCAGTAGTCCACACTTCCTTAAATGATATTTTCGTATTAACACCAAATGGTAGGTAAAAAGATGTGTGTTGAAAAAGAAACACAAAAAGTTTAAAGACATAATAAATTTAATATATAATATATATAAATATACTATCGATCATAATTTCCACCATGATTGGTAGTAAAGTAGAAATGAACAATAGTATTTTACTCATATAAGGTATTTAACAAAAATCTAATCTTTATTATTAATATGTTTCATTTTTGTAAAAAAATAGAAATAATAAATGAAAAGTATTTAATACTACTCATATAACTAATTTTAACATCTATGTTGTAATTATATTATTAAAATAATTAAAATAATAATAGGACAATTTTTGTAGAAACTCAATGTTGCGTATATCGTATACAAACTCAGTGATGTGTGTATCATAAGGAAATTCAATTTAGTGTGAGAGGAATGTTTTAATTATTGTTTTAATATATATATATATATATTTAGTGTCATGTGAAATAAAAAATATCGAAAAGATAAATTAATTCAAAAAATATATTTCACAAAATCTCTGGGGGTTACATTTTTCCTCCGCTACTTATTCAATCTCTTGGGTCACTTCTTCTAAAATTTGATTTCTCCACAATATTTTCATGATTTTGATTATTTTAATGACCCATGATTTTTTGGTGATATTTTTATCTAGAGAAAATGTGTGTAATATTATATTATACACAACAAAACCACATCTCTTTAATAATGATCAATACATTAGTTAGCTATGAAACTCATTGAAATGCCAAAAATTAAAACTGGACAAAAAAAGATAAAATAGAAATCCCAAATAGGAAAATATAGGCCACTTCAATATGTTTGAATAATTTCCCCATGGACAAAACTACAGAGAAAAAATTGGATTGTTGACCAAATATGACTGTTAGTCTGTATAAATATTGGAAAATATGACCATTGATAATTGTAACCCTTTGATTATAATTATAATGTTATAATTAGAATTTATAATTATTAATGAAAATAGATTATTAATGCATAAAGGAAAAGTGGTGGCCCCAACCAGTATATTCATGTCATATGTAGCCCATTTGACAGAAGAAGGGGGAGGTTTCATCATTGGGATTTGAAGTTGATTAAACCCAAGATAAGCTTCAAAAAGTGAATCTTGAATGAAATCTCTTGTTGGATAAGTTCATGTTTGTGAAAATTACCACTCGGGTGATGTTATTGGATCCTACCCATTAATCCATCATTATCATAGACTTTAAAATTAGGACTTACAAAAGTGTTATAAAATAGTTACCCTAGCTTAACATACAATGATACTAAATCATTTTAGATGAATATTTAGTACATTTCAAATATACATGCCTGAGGACTGTAATATTTTAGTGCCTATGAAAGCTTGGAAATAAAATCTTATATCCTAGTGAAATATATTCAACATATTCTATAAATATTTACACCTTTATGAATTATACCTAAAACCTTTCATCATAACCTGAATAAAGGAAACATAAGAAATGGGTAATCAAAGATTCTCAGTTAGGTTAAAATAAAAAATGTGTAAGCATAACATGAAAAAAATGGGTATATAACATGAACATAATATTTAAAGGTCATAACCATAAAATTAGATATCATAATAAATATTTTCAATTTATAAGACATGAATAATAAGGAAATAATGAACATAATCCATGAGAGAATAACATAAGAATAAAACATGGGATTGTGGAAAACACATAAAAACCCTAAGTCAAGGTGGCCTACTGAGACCTTTGTAACATGTTAGGCATGGATTAATCTCCCATGTACCTACTTTAGGATTGAGATTCCCTCCTATCCACCCTATTATTTTCATATTAGGATGTCCTCCCATGTACCCTCTTGTTATGGGATTATAATTTTCTCCATTGTTCCTTCTTGTTTTAGGATTGGGATGTTCTTCCCAATTCCCTCTTATTTCGTGCTTGGGATGTCCTTCTATGTACCCTTTGATCTCATTAAACATTTATAATTACTGAATGCATTAGATGGAGATATAGGTCCCACACTTCACATAATGAAATCATACATGCATTTTCCACTAAAAATTTATCATATCATGAACCACGAAAAGATATGGGTTCAATTAACATCAAATCATAACCAATAAAATTGAATGGAAATCAACAACATTTCCTCGCATCATTACCTATAAAAAAGATACAGGTTTCATACTCATTTAATCAAAGAATAACCCATAAAAATAAGTTGATTTCAAAATTATATAACCCATTAAAATGAATAGATTTGATAAAGACCATGACATTAAACATAACACATTCATAGAAATGATATGAATGGAACATTTAGATCATTTCATATAAGGGCATGAGTAACAACAACAGATGTCATCTTAAATGGAAACTAATTTTAAAATGCCTTTCAAAATCACTTCATGAGTAAAATGAGCTTTCTTTTTTGAAAAATTATTTTTAAATCATTAAACCATTTTAAAATCATTTTCATAGAAAGTATCTTTGAAAACATATAAAGAAGATTTGAAATCATTTTGAAAACCTTTTCCCTTAAAAACATTTAAAATATATTATAAAATATTTTAAAAAACTTTTTTCATTAAAAACACATTGAAACCCATTTTTCTTGAACAATACATTTCAATACATTATCATAAAGATTAATCTTTTAAAAATTAAAACGATGCTTACAAGAAATGATGGGGGTAAATTTGTACATGTCGTATGAGGTAAAAAGAGAATTCATTTTTCATGGTAAAAATGATAGAAAGATTACTTGTTTAGAAATTTACAAGAATATTACTTTTATTATATTGGTGAAAAAAAAATAGGGTAAATTATTTTTAGATATTATAGGTGAATGGTATAATATTCTTGGAATTCCTCTTTTAAAAAATATAGATTTCTGATCGAAAAGAGGGTAAGGTGAGGCTTTCTTAAAGACACTTTATTAACTATATTATGTACCAAAGAGTATAAAATGGTACCAATACATTATTATAATATGAAATAATATATTATAAATATAATCATAAGTTTTCTTGAGATATTTATCATAATATTACATCAAATGAAGCATAAACATAAATAATCTCTAAAAGTAATGAGATTGTCTTAATAAACTCTTATAACTTGGTATCTTGGGATCATACACTCAATTTAAGAACATAAAATTAAATTAAGCTTAAAATGTCATTAAAATAATTATTTTCATGATAAAACATGTAATATGGAAGTATATACACCTCAAACAAGAGTTTAGGTGAATAATAAGAAAACATGAGTCTTAAAGAAGGCAAATTGAGACAAAATAGTTTTACCGATTTGGTAACTTTTGAAACATAAACCCCATGAAAGAATGATCATAAAATGGACATGGGAATAATCATAATTTTATGTATAACATACATAGAATTCAATCATGGGTAGTTCATACCCCACACAAAAGGAAACAGTGGCGAACATAACATATATCTCACATAAATTAAAAGTGAGATGAAATCCCCTTACCTTGTGTCTTGAAACTCTTCATACTCGTACAAGATTACTATATAATAAATATAAGTTTATTATAAATATTTTATATAATAATATTCTTATATATAATAAAATATATGTTTTGATTCTGACTTTATATTACCCTCTTACTAGTGATCCTATGTTATGATTTCAATTCAGGTAATATTCGTTTTGTTTTCACATGTGTCTTAATTTGTTATATCATTGGTCCTTATACTTATATAATGATTACAGAATGTAAATAATGATATAAATATAATTTATTATCAGTATATGTATATAATAATAATATATAGAATAATTAAGTATGAAATTGAATACACTGTTAATGGTGACGGTAAGCCGTACGTAAGCATGAACATTGTTTCTATTTTTATTTTCTTATTGAAATAAAGTCTGTAAATGAAAAATATATATATATATATATATATCATTATTAAAGTATCATGATTATATATTATATATCATATAATTTAATTAAATACATCCTTAATACATTCCATGTGGTGTTTCAATGAATCACATTGCTTTGAGGGGGTGGTAGTCCACACTTCCTCAAATGATATTATCATATTAACACTAAATGGAAGGTAAAAATATGTGTGTTTAAAAATGAATAAATAAAATTAAATAAATAATAAATTTAATTTATAAAATATATAAATATATTTTCCATCAAAATGGCCACCATGATTGGTGGTGAAGTAGAAATAAAAAATCATCATCTGATGAAGTATTAGTTCATCATAAACAGAATTAGTTTGTTCGATATCCATTAGATGATGGTGTGTTTGAGTTTAGGTAGAATAATTTTCATTGAAAAATACTATTATATTTATGATACAGTTTTTTTCACACAAGAATAGAATAAAGAGAGTGGAGGGCATTAAGAAGGAAAATAAAGGAAAGGAGTTTGAGAGAAGAAGTTACCTCTAAATTGGGTATCCCCTTTTGGTTTGTGCCAAAAATATTGCTTGATAGGATTTATACCCAAATGGGGGATTCAAGGTCAAAGGAAGGTTTTTTTGGAGGCTAATTTGGAATATCATTGTCTATCTTAAAAGTTTTTAGAGCTGTGAGGAATGGGTAAAGGTGGTGGCCTTTTATAGGGAAGAAAAAGGACTCACATGGAATTTTTAGAAACAAGTTAGGTGTGCAGATGTTATTGTCTAAAAAAATAAAAAAAATAAACAAAAATCAATCATTTATGGTTTCTTTCCTAAATACAGACAACCAATGGGTTTTGTTCCATATTCTAGGTCGTTTTGGGTCATATATTTAAGTATTAGTATTTTATTCAGCTAATTTTTCTCTTAACCGATGTAATTAATTTTAGTCACCTTAACTAATATATTTTGTCAAAAAAAATTGACCTTATTAGAAATTATTAATTTTTATAATTCAAAATATGGAATAAATTTTTCCAAAATCTAATCACAGAAGTGGCATAAATTAGTTTAAAATTAATCTCGTTGTCGGGACGACACTGTGGGTTTTTATAGTAAAAAAGATCAAAAGTTTGCTAAGTCTTTATGTACAATTTAAATGTAGAAATGGTATCAATGACCAACATTGGATTAATTAATAAAAATTTTATCTAATAAAACTTTTAAATAAAATTAAAATATATGTTAACCTTATAGATAAATTAAATTAAAAAACAATTTTGAATTAAAAACCGGTAATTTTCACTATTCATCCAAAAATGAAGTCTGTTAGAAAAATCCCAAAAAATCACCCTATGATAATTTAGATATTTTAAATTTTAAAATAAGTTTAATTTTATCAAATTTAATTTCTAAATGTGTCTAAAATTAATTTTATTAGAATTACATTAAAATAGTATTTTTAGATATAAAAGGTCATCACCAAAAATATTGTCCTTTATTATCAATATGTTTCATTTATATAAAAAATTATGAAAATTATTTCAAAATTATTTAATTCTATTCATATAACTATGTTTAACATATAGTTCATAATTACGTCTTTTAAATAATTAAAATAATAAAAAGAGGGGTTTTGTAGAAACTCAGTGTTTTGTCTATCGTACACCAACTCAATGTTGCATGTATCGTATGACAAGTCGGTTTAGTGAGAAAGGAATGTTTGACTTAGTGTTTTAATATGTATATATATATAACTATTTCAAATTTCATGTGAAATTAAATATATCAAACTGAAAAATTAATTAAAAATATATATATTTCACAAAATCTCGAGGAGTTAAATATAAGGGGTTACATGTCTAGGCCTTATTTACCTAAAGTTTAATTCCTTTTTATAATTAAAATTTATATTCCACCAATCCTATTTAATAATATTCTTTTCTTAATAAAATATATTTTTAATATCGATGAAATTTGTTAAATTGATTTTTTAGACATAAATGATACTTTTCAGAAAAGATATAAATTTTTATAATAAACTAAGGTATTTTGATTAATATTCATTTTAATGAAATGTTTTGTTAAAAACTCTATTATTTATAAATAAAGGATAAAATAATTTTATTATGTAGTAGGATATTTTTTAGTATCAAATATTTGACTATGCCTTACAACATTCTATTTTTTAATAAATAAGGATTTTTTTGTTAAAAAGTTAAAATTATCATTTTTAGGGAATTATTATGATAAAATAAACATAATTTTTAAAATTAGAACATTTAAATTGGGTTAGGGTGAATTTATGAGAATTTTCTAAAATTATATTTTTTATGAATAGTAAAAATATAGTATATTTTTCGGTATGTTTAATGAAATCATAATTCATCCATAACAATGTAATAATTAGTTAACTACATTATATGACCTAAAATCTGTTATTTAATTAATATCTAGCATTTTAATATATTTTTTTCAATTTTAAAAACCTATAAATGATTTTACAAAGTCTAAAATGGAATCTTTGACTTAAAAAACATTACGTTGTAGAAACTTAACTTTTCCATTATTGATGAAGTAATATAAAATGTTGTTAGGTTCTGGTGGATTTAAATAACATAAAGTTTATCCCAAATGTACAATACTATAGGAATAAACCACATGTAATACAACGGTTTTTTATTTTCTACAGCCTAGATTTCTAAGGCATGTATTTTGAAATTATATATAAAATCCTCCAATTTTGCTATATGTATCCTCCCATTTATCTATTTCCTTTCACTCAAAATCCATAATCCATGAATTTCTAGTGGTTTTTATCCCCAATGGGTCCCCCAATGTGTTCTGAATCCCCAAAGGTTCCATTACTCAATATTTTCGAGTAGCACTTCAAGGTAAGAGAATTGTTCTTCCTTTCTCTTTAATTAAAGAAAAACTTTTTATATGTATTCTAAATGTTATTATTAATATACTTTATTACTATTTTTATGATAAACTTATATAAACACTATTTGTTATCAATGGTATACCCTTCCCCCTCTCATTTTACCCTTTTCTAAAACTATGTTTTTTACTCATCATGATGCCAAATTTACTTCTCAAATTTTCATTTTTTACATGATAGATTCCCTTTTCCTTTTTATTTGAATACCAAAATCTATTTTCTTTTAAATGGTTATTCAAATAGATTTAAAAATAACATTTTATTTCATGTATTTATATATATAAAAAACATATGTACTTTGGTGGGTTAAAAATGATGTGAGGATCACGTCTTTAAGCTCCTGTGTGTGTTAGGATTTTGATTATAAATCCATTATTTATTCTCCATAGGATATTAATGAAATAATATATTTTTATATATATAGATCACATGGAATTAATATAGAATAAGTTTTTTCCTTTATAGTGCTCCAATGAATTGGGTAAAGAATTTAATCTCTAAAGATGACATGTTTTAAAATACCATAGTGAATAACCTTGGTAATTTTCAATTATGACCCCTTGGTGAAAAACCTTTGTGATATGATTATAATGTATCATTTAAATGTTATATCCTCATTTCTAAGTTATGATTCATGTTATTTTTTATTATATTCCTCTTTTTCTCTTTCTCATTCCATAATTATTTTCCTCATATTCTTATTGATATTCCTCATGATCACATGTAAACTATTTCCCTTACTAGGTCTCATCCTCACCCTTTTTCTTTGATGTATGTCTCTAGGTTATGAGATACAATAAATTCAACTTATGATGAAACCATAAAGAATCCATTCAATTGAATTAGAAGAATTTTTTTTTCATGTATTATATATGTTATTTCCAAGAATCTAAACTTTAAAATATCCTCTGTTTGTACCATGTAATGAAAACTTATGCTACAAAAATATGGGATTCCATAGTTGATATCAAAGGAAATCTTGCTTAATTATGGGAATTAGGAATACAAAAACATAGTATGAACCACAGATAAAATTTTAAATATAAGAAACTATAATTTTATTTAGATGATGTGTTAAGTAAGTGGTTTCTGACCAAAGAAATACTTTTTTAGATATGATCAAGTGGATGTGGCTCTAGAACATTTGTATCTAGGGGTAACACCAAAAAATACTGCATTGAGGTAGACTAAATAAAGAATGGATGAATGACAATAGACCTTACTATACTCCTGGTTTGACACTTATGGGGGATATATTTGGTTAATCTCAAGCTTTTTATAATCCATTATGATGGATATAAATAAAATTTATTTCTTTTTAAAGAATAACGTATTTAAGAATGATTTTTTAAGAAATAAAATTCTTTTATAATTATAAGATTATTAAAAGAAACTTGTTTTTTACTCAGGTTTTCTTCTTTTAGAAAATGGAAGAAAATCTGAGGAACTGGTTAAATAAATCACACAATGGAAGATACACTAACGGCCCTCTGATGGAAGATGGAATAGAAAAACTCATGAGAATGATGAATCGATAATCTCAAGTTATGAACAATAACTTGAATCAAGTTGAGTGACCAGATTCACCACGACTAGAACAACTTATTTTTGATTCCTTCATGCATTAACAACCACCATATTTTAGTGGATATACTAACCCATTGATTACTGAATAATTGTTAGGATCTATAGAAAGACATTTTCTATACTCTGTTGTTTAGATGAACAGAAATTCACCCTGGCCATATACCTCTTAGAAGGATTATCTGATCAGTGGTGGACACTGATAAAAAACATAAATCCAAGAAGGAAAATTTATGCAACTGAATTATAAGAGTATAGGGTAATTTTTTCAATAAATATTTTCCCTGTTTGATGTGAAAAAAATGGTTAAGGAATTCCATAAACTGAAGTAGAAGGAAAATGAATCAGTGGGAATCTATGAGATGAACTTTACAAGACTTTATTGATACACATATATATTAGTTACAGAACCAAATGGAAATATTGATAGATTCTTTAGTGTACAAATACCCCATCTACAAAAGAATTTAGAAAATTGAGACTATGAAAGATATGAGGAGATAGTATAGAGTTATATTAAAGTTAAATTGGAGTTTGGAGAAATGTAGTGGTCATATAAGTCGAATTAAAATAGGAGAGTTATGGATCTATACCCAGGGAGGAACTTTGATCACAGAAGATGAGTAAAGAAAGTAAAACTTCTCACATGAAACAAATGTGGGAATAAGAATCCTAGAAACTAATTTATTGGGAGTATAAAATGCTAAAATCATGGAAGAGATGTCTATATAGATTTGAACTATTATAGTGAGGTGAATCCTTGACTTCTCATCACTAATGAAAAAGTAAAGATAATGGTGATGCAACTTCAAGTTCAATTCTTCAAGTGTGGACAACTTTGGAACTTTTTAAATCACTATTTAAATCATAAAATAATGGAGGTAAATCACCATCAACCATATCATATACCAAAGAAAAAAATATTGAACATTTTATATCTTTAAATATAAATTATAGGCTCTAAATAATGTGGTGTTAAGTACTCTCATTGTTCTCAAAAATCTAGTAAATACTCTTTTTGATTCTATTTCTACACAATCATTTATTTCTTATATATTTTAAAAGAATATAGAATCAATATATGAGATACTTGAAGTAGATTTATCAGTAAAGACTCGTGGGGGTAATATCTATGAATCAACAGTGTATAGAAAATCTAATATTGACTTTGGAAAGCACAATCTCATAAAAAATCTAATAATAATTCCCATGGTGAAATTTGGCACTATACTGGTGATGGAATGGATATAAAAATATAATTCTAAGATCAACTATATAAGAAAGGAAATATAAGTAGTATTCATTGGAAAAAAACATAGTTATTTTCAAAGGAGATATATCTCGACCTAAGATTTGACTCGAAGTACCCCGTATAGCCTTCTTTATGGAGTTGATCAGTGAAGTTAGAGAATTAAATAAAAGTATAAATATAGAGAATGTCCCCATAGTTCAAGAATACATTAACATATTTCCTAAGGAGATACATATACCTCCCCTATAATGATTTGTATATTTCTCTATTGAACTTCTACCTGGATCCAATCTGATATCAAAGACCCTGTATATAATGGGAGTTGTGGAGCAATAGGAATTACAGAAACAACTTCTGGATCTTTTTGAGAAGTTATTTTATAGTCAAGTGTTTCTCCTTGGGGACAAAATATTCTCATTGTAAAGAATAGGGATGGATCAATGTGCCTATTAATTGATTATAGAGAAATTTACAGGGTTACAGTGAAGAACAAGTACCATCTCCCATGGATTGATGATTTATTTGATAAGCATCTTGGGGATCAATTCTTCTCCAAGACTTACCTATGATATGGTTATCATCAATTTAGGGTGAAGAAAAAAGATATTCCATGTACTGTCTTCCAATCAAGATATGGGAATTATTATATTTTTCTTATTCCTTTCTTCTTGACTAACACTCCTGCAATATTTATGGATTTGATTAATAGTTATTAAATACTACCTTGATAAATTTTTATATGTTTTTATTGATGATATTCTAAAATGTTCCAGAATTCGTGAGGAGCATTAGGATCATCTAATGGTTATATTGAAAACTATGTGGAATTATGGGCTATTTGAAAAATTCTTAAAATATGAATTTTGGTTACAATAAAGTTCTTTCTTGGAGAACATTGTATTAAATGAAGGAATTGTAGTTGTCCCTAACAAGACAAAGGCTCTGGAGGAGTGGCCTCATCCTACAATAGTAACGGATATTCATAGTTTCCATGTAATAGTATGATATTATAGGAGTAGTATGAAAAACGTTTCACAAATTTTGAATCCACTAACCATGTTTACTCAAAAAGTAGTTATGTTCATCTAGAAAAAATCAGTGTTAAGAATGTTTCCAAAACATGAAGAAAAGATTGGTTACTACACCAGTGTTAACTTTACCCTCTATCATAGAATGATTTTTTATTTTTAGCGATGTATCTATAAAATTTATTGGGTGTCTCATCATGAAAAATGACATGGTCATTGGTTATGAAACTCAACAGTTAAATCCTCATGAGTAGAATTATCCTATGTTTGACTTGGACCTAGCTACAGTTATTTTTTCACAGACTATATAGAGGAACTTTCATTATGGGGAGAAATGTTATATATACAAAGAAAACCAATGTTTGAAGTATTTATTCACATATAAATAACTAAAAATGAGACAAATGAGATGGTTGTAAATTATTAAAGTCTATGACAGTTCAATTCTTTATCACCCTGGAAGAGAAGACAAATTTGTTGATTCATTAAGTATAAAAGACCCTGTTGTGATGGAAATGGTGAGGATTCAAGTAAATCCATTGATCAATAACTTAGTACGGTTGGACATGGGAATCAAAGGGTAAGGGACATCATTTATCAAATCCAAAATTATTTCTCAACCATAATTACTAGATAAGATCAATAAATATCAAATATAAGATCCTTTGTTACAAATGAGGACAGAGAATGTGAATAATCGGATATTCCCTGAGTCCAATATTGATCAAGAAGGTATAATAAAATTTCATGCATGGCTATGTGTTCCATTTATGTTTGAGATAAAGAAATAACTTATGGATCAATCTCATAGATCTATAGTCTCTATACATCCTATAATAACTAAAATGTGTACGTACCTATAAGATCATTAATGGTGGGATAATATAAAAAAGGGAAACTTCCAACTACACTGTAAGGTGCTTGGTATGATAGCAAGTGAAGGTAGATTGAAAAATTCTAAAATGGGTATTTCAATCACTACACATAACTAAATAAAAGTGGGAAAATATCACTATGAAATTTTTCATTGGTCTCCCAGGAACATATAAAGGAAACAATGTGATATGGGTTATAGTAGACCAAATAACTAAGACTGCCCATTCTATCACTATTCAGGAATATTTTTATCTTGACCAACTTTCTAAGATATATGTAAAGGAATTGGTGAGTCTACATGGGGTGACACTTTATATTATTTATGATCATGGTCCAAGGTTCAAATATAAATTATATGGAAGTACTCATCCTGATTTGAATACTAAATTGAATTTCAGTTCGAACTATCACCCCCAAACTGATGGTCAATCTAAAAATACTATTTAGAAAATCAAGGACAAGATAAAAACATGCTCAATAGAATTTAAAGATGGTTGGGATCAAAACCTACCATTAGTTTTGTCCTCAAATGAGAATAACTTTCACACGAGTATTAATATGGAACCCTTTAAAGATATATATGGAAAGTGATGTTAAACTCTTATTTGTTGGGATGAAGTTGGTGAGATAAAGCTTCTTGGGCCTAATCTTGTGCAGGAGATGACAAAATAGGTTCTTGTCATATGATAACATATAAAATATACTCAAAGTTAGAATAAGATATATACTAACAACCATCAAAGAGAATTTGAGTTTGAGGTTGGAAACAAAGTTTTCCTTCGATTATCACCATAGAAGAGAGTTATGTAGTTTAGTAAGAAATGGATGCTTAGCCTAATGTATATTGGCCCCTATGAAATCCTCGATCTCATAGGACAGGTTTCCTATTTTCAATAACATACACCAAATATTTCTCAAGTTCATGATGTACTCCATTTATCTCTCTTTATTAAGTACATAACTAATCTCTTACATGTACTAAATTCGAAGGTGGTACAACTAGAACATGGCCTCTCTTATGAGGAGTAGCTGATGAAAATCTTGGACCATAGAGACAAGGTTCTACCCAACAGAACTTCCTAGCTTGTCAAAGTTTTATGGGGGAACTATAAGTTTTAAGAGCTAACATGGTAACTTGAGGAAACGATGAAGAATAATAACCCTCAACTTTTTTCAACTGAGATAATGAGATAAAATTTTGAGGAAAAATTTCTAAAGGGGGAAAGAATGTAATGACCCAATATTTTTAAATGATATTTTTTACCTTATGAAATGTGGTTAATATTATATTATTAAAAAACCATATCTCCTTAATAATGATCAATAAATTAGTCTGTTAAGAAACCAATTAAAATACCAAACCTTAGAACTAGATAAAAAAATAGAAAATCCAAAATGGGAAATTATGGATCGCTCCACTCCGTTAAAATCATCTACCAAATGTATAACAATAAAAAACTAAAACAAAATATTAGTAACCTAATAAATATCTTAGAAAATGATTGTAGTGATTATTGAATGAAATAATTATGTGGCATTTATAGAGTATAAAGGGAAATGTAACTTTTGGGATTTGACTGTTATAGGACCATTGGTCCAACATGACCGTTAGTCAATATGATCATTAGTCAATATGACCATTTGAAAATTTGACTGTTGAGAACTATTCTCATTTGGTAATAATTCTAGCATTGTAATTAGTGTTTATAATTAGTAATAAAAAATGATAATTATTAACCCAATGAGGTTAAATACACTAATAGGGGGGAATCAAGGTGTGAAATATTAAAACAAGTTCCCCTTTAGATATTGTTTTTTCGTTCAACAAAACACTCTTCTCTACCTTTCTTGTAGAAATTTTTGGACATATATGAAATCATTATGATACATATATATTTTACTTGGTTCACTCTCACTGGTCTGCATAAATGGGTCATACAATAAAAATGTTCTGACGTACCAAATCTACTAAGGCTCATGGCCAAAATAGCGTTCAGGCTAGATCACTTCTACACCCAAGCTCAATGCCTTTACAATTTTTAGGGACAACTCGCTACTTCAAATGGTTCACTCGCTTAATATTTCCTTTGATGGGTCACTACTAGGAGAAAGGATCACTTTATTCATATTCCTTTGATTACTTATCCAGAAAGAATTCATACACAATTTATGGACATGTAGTCCCCTCATTAGCAATAATGAATGCCTAAAAAAAATTATATAGATGATCTATTGAAGTCCCAATTTCATCCACTTGATAAATATTAATTTACCAAAGTTTTACTAGGAAATAACTTCTTAATACTTTCATGATTCTCCCTACATTCATGAATCTAAAAAATCATTCAAGAAACTTCCCAATTCATCCCAATTATATAATGTTTTCGTGAACCCCAAAACTTTCATGAATCTTACATATTGTTTGAAGTTAAAATCGAATTAATGAATAAAAAAACTTTCATAAAGCTCAAAAAAATTAAATATCACATAGCCATCGAAAATCTCACAATATTCAGTAATCTTTTTTATAGCATTCATGAACTTCAATACTTTTGTGATACTTACAAATTTCGCTCGACTTTCTTATCAACTGAAAACTTACTTTCTTTGTGAACTTTTTTGCAATAAAAAATTTTAAAAATCACCTTAAAATATTCATATACATTTAATATTTATTAATTATTGATCTATTCAAAGAGGGATGGGGTGGGGGTTGAGGCCTGTTTATAGGCATTCCCTCTCATTCCATAATCTTCCATCCTCATTATCACCTTTCTATGAATCTCTATAAACTTCTTCAAAAATATCTCTATTTTTGCAAAGAACTCGTAAAATTTATCATTCATGAAGCTTATCTTAGTCATGTAGATTTATATTTTTCCATCATGTATTCACAAATCTTCTTATAGTTGGAAATATTTAACATTTTCATCATGCATTCGCAAACCTTCAATCCTTTGTAACATCAACTTCCTTTGTGAAGATCAATATTATCACAAAAATCAGCTATTTTAGAAACTCATTACTTTTCCATATTTTTATGATAAATTTATAGAAATATATATTTCCTGATGATTTATCTATCCTCCTAATTTTGGATCCCAAAAATTTGGAAAACACTGGGAAACAATGCCACTTTGTATATGAATATTTTTATACTGTCTCTAGAGAATTCATTCATTTTTATTGGATCTTTGTTAACAAACCATGTCAAAAATACCTTTGGAACTCCACAAATAACCTCATAAACCTACTTTTTCAACAAACAAAATCAACCCAAAAACAATGCAATGTTACCTTTTGGGATTTTTTTTCAAACAATAACTAATGTAGAAAGATGAAGTGATGACATCAACTAGTAGAGTCATTTCATATGAAGGAAATTTGTTAGAACTTCAGTTGGATTTATTTTCACTATGTTTCACCCTTGATCAATCCCAAAATAAGCTTCTACAATTTAATCTTGATTGAAATCTCCTAAAAGAGATGTTTGTGTTAGTGGAAATTAACACTCTGGTGATGTTAGTCGAGCTGCCCCATGAATCTATCACCATCGCATACCTTAACCTTAGGTAATACACAATCATTATAGTATATTACATGTCTAGGCTTTATTGACATCAATTCTAATTAGTTTTTATAAATAAAATTTTTATTCCATCAATTCAATTTTAAGAATATTTTTTCCTAGTAAAATATATGTTTAATTAATACAATATTTGATAAATAGATTTTTCATACATGAATTGAAAATTTTAGAAAAGATATAAATTTCTATAATAAAATAAGGTATGATAAATGATATTTAATTTAATTTCATAGTATTTTAAAAACACCCTTATTTAAATATAAATGAAAAACTAATTTTATTATATCCTAGGAAATTCTTCTATGTTAGAAATTTTACTATGCCTTACAACCTGTTATTTTTTTAATAGATAAGAAATTTTATATTTAAACATTTAAATTATCATATTTAGAGAATTATTATGATAAAATAAAAAGAATTTTTGAAATCATCATGTTGAAATTAAGTTATGGTGAATTTATTATAATTTTCTAAAATAATTTGTTTTAAAAATAAAAATATAGTTTGGGTTTTTCAGTATGTTTAAAGACTTCATAATTATGTAATAATGATGAAATAATTAATTAACCAAAATAAAAGACCTAAAATGTTATATTTTATTAATATCTGGCATTTTAATACATTTTACTCAATTTCCAAACCTGTAAATGACTTTCCAAACTCTAAAATGGAAATTTTGACTTTAAAAACTTTACTTTGTAGAAACTTTACTTTTATATTCCAACCAAAGTAATATAAAATTATTTTACATTATGGTTTATTTAAATAACATAAATTTTTTCTAAAATGTCCAAAATCATGGTTATTCTAATGGTTTTTCATTTTCCACAACCTAGATTTCCTTGGCCGATATTTGGAAATTATTAAACAAATCCTCCACTTTTTCTATAAATACCCACCCATTTATCCATTTCCATTCACCCCCAATCCATACAATATAAACATATGGTGGTTTTTCCTCTGAAGGGATCCCCCATAGTTTCCCCAATCCCACAGGGTTTCATTCCACAAGATTTATTGGAATCACTTAAAGGTTAGTGAATTATCCTTCCTTTTATTTCAATTTAAGAACCTCTTTTTTATATGTCTTCTAAATGCTATCGTCAATTTCTTTTGTTACCCTTTTTATCATTCACTTACATTAAAATTATTTTATATCAATAGGAGAACCTTGTCCCCTCTAATTTTACCCTTTTCTGAAACCATGTTGTATACCCATCATTTACTTCTCAAATTTATATCTTTTACATGAGAGATTATCGTTTCATTTTTATTTGAATACCCAAAGCTCTTTTATTTTCAATAATTCTTAAACTATATTTAAAATTTTCTTTTTCATTATGGTATTTATATATATGAAACCCACTATTTTCGACTCTTTCACAGGGGCGCGCGCATCCGTCTATGTGGGCGCACAACTATTGCCCCACATTCCCACATTCCAAAGCTGTCAGCATCCATTCCTTGTTTAGGGACGTTTTCTCCTTGATCGAAACGGGATGATGGGATGTCGGTTCTTACTTCCGTGAATTCCTCCTCCGAACATGTCTCCTAATCCGAGTTTCCCTTATAAATTAAATCATGGTTCATGAATCTCATTCCCAGTGCCAAATCTTTGTGGATGTTGGTTGATTACACTACTTCTGTCAGGACATTCGATGGGGTTTTGACTTGGTAGAAACCTTCGGTCAGAGTATATGAAAACATCAGGTCTGTCAAGGAATCTCTGGAAGCATGGAAATTGGGGAACCTATATTCTTCCTCATAAGAGGGCATCTCAAGGGTACAGAACCTGAGGCATCCCATGTCGAATGCGTGGAATCATATGCCATAGGGATGTATCTGAGGTTGTCCTCAGCTTCCCTTGTTTAGTATAGGGTATGCGGCAAGTTTATCATCTTTAGGAGATGGTTACGCCAAAGGCGTTTCTTTTGAGGTTTTCCTTAGGCATCTTATGTTTATCATGAGGTAGGCCACGAGTTTAGTGTCTTGTAGAGACAGAATGAGGGTGTTCAGAACATCCCATAGAGACGGGTCATATTGGCACATCCCAAGGAGGGAACACCTAGAAGATGGATGGATCAGAACACCCAATTAGTATGGATTCGAGATGGTGCGCCACATGGATGGGAGATGTCACACCGTAATGGATGATCTAAACACCACTGAGGGAGGATCAGGGAGAGTGCACCCCAGAATGGGGGACACCAAGGTTTAACATTGGTTGGGATTGAACATCAGGGAGGATTACTATGTACCCTATGTGGAGGAAAGGGATCAAAACCCACGTAGTTAAAAGGGGAGATGATTCAGGGTGTACACAAAGGACAATGACCCAGAGACATGCTGAGACTTAGGCGTGAATTATGGCCCAAGTACTGCTAGGAATAGCGAAGAGGTGGATGACACGATCCCACTGGGATGTGGCATCCCAGGTGAGAATCAGGATGAATGATGTAGAGTTTAATGAAGTGGAGGGATAATGAGATGGAACCGATGCGATGATGGCTATAGTGTTGGTCTTGAGCCTCAAAGAGAATTCCTACATATCCTTGTGGTAGGGAATCAAAGTTCGCGTAGTTCGGTGGGATGATGGGGCACCAGAGGAGGTGGCCCATGAGAATGGACACATGGATGGGAACCCAGAGGAAGTTTAACCTCTGGGTTGGGGCATGATCTTCCTGGGACATATGGGGTCAAGGGATAGATCAGGATGAGACATGGGTGTTGGGATTGAACCTCATAGAGGCTTCCTACATATCCACGTGGTAGGGAATCAAATTCCATGTAGTTCTTATGATGGCCTCTTACCATCAATTGGGGACTTCAACGGATTACTGCTGAATGAGGTTGACAACGGCTTTTCGATGAATGGGGGAACAATGAATTACCACTGATTGTGGGAACAACGAATTACCACTGATTGGGGGAACAACGGCTTACCACTGATTGAGGTCCACAGTTTAACATCATTAAGGACATGGGTGAACCGATGTGAAAGAGGACCTAGGGCTCAGATAGATGGATGGCTTGAACCTCGTGGAGGCATACTACGTACCTTACCTTGGAAAGGATCAAAGACCACATAGTTTAGGATGGTGGAGGGGCTTACACTCTAGGTTTCCCAAGGTGTTGATGAACCTACATGAAGCCGGTTGGAGCGACCAATGGATGGTGGGCTTGAACCTCAGGTAGGATTCCTACATACCTTTACTTGGTAAGGATCAAAGACCATATAGTTCATGATGGTGGTGGGTTTACACTCTAGGCTGCCCAAGGTGTTGGTGAACCGATGTGAAGGGGGTCAGAGTGACCAATGGATGGTGGGCTTGAACCACAGGGAGGCTTCCTACAGACCTTGCCATGGAAAGGATCAAAGACCATGTAGTTTAGGATGATGTCGGTGAACGGACATGGAGGAGGACCTGGGGTCCAATGGGTGGTGGGCCTGAACCACATGGATTCTTCCATCGTACCTCACCTTAGCAAGGATCAAAGACCACATAGCTCAGGATGGAATCGGTGAACCAAAGTGAAAGAGGACCTAGGGTCCAATGGGTGGTGTGCATGAACCTCATGGAGGATTACTATGTACCTTGCCTTATCAAGGATCAAAAACCACGTAGTTCTGGATGGTGGTGGGGTTTATACTCTAGGCTGCCCAAGGTGTTGGTGAACTGATGTAAAGGGGGTCGGAGTGACTAATGGTTGGTGGGAATGAACCTCATAAAGGCTTTCTATATACCTTGCCTTGGAAAGGATCAAAGACCATGTAGTTCAGGTTGGTGGGCATTTGGGGTTTACGCTCTATGGCAGTCCAAGGTGTTGGTGAACCGACGTGAAGATGGTCAGAACAACTGGGTGTTGGGCTTGAACCTCAAGGAGGCTTCTTACGTACCCTTCCTAGGAAAGGAACAAAGACCATGTAGTTCAGGTGAGAAAGGTTGGAATGAACCTTGTGGAGTCTTCCTACATACCTTTCCTTATCAAGGATCAAAGACCGCATAGTTTAGGTGGAGTGCGGCTTACACTTTAGGCTGCCCAAGGTGTTGGTGAACCGACATGAAGATGGTCGAAATGACCGGGTGTTGGGCTTGAACCTCGGGGAGGCTTCCTACATACCCTGACTTGGGAAGGATCAAATAAAATGTAGTTCTGGTGAGAAATGTGGGCTTTAACCTCATGGTGGCTTCCTATATACCTTGCCTTAGCAAGGATCAAAGACCTCGTAGTTCAGGTGGTGTGGGTCTTACACTCTAGGCTACCCAAGGTGTTGTTGAACTGATGTAAAGGGGGTTGGAGCCACCAATGGTTGGTGGGATTGAACCTCGTGGAGGCTTCTTACATACCTTGCCTTGGAAAGGATCAAAGGCCATGTAGTTCATGTTGGTGGACATTTGGGGCTTATGCTCTGAGGCATCCCAAGGTGTTGGTGAACCGACGTGAAGATGGTTGTAATGACCAGGAGTTGGGATTGAAGCTCAGGGAGGCTTCCTATGTACCCTACCTTGGAAAGGATCAAATACCACGTAGTTAAGGTGATAAAGGTCAGCATGAACCTCATGAAGGCTTCCTACATACCTTTCCTTTGTAAGGATCAAAGACCTCGTAGTTTAGGGGACATGGGGCTTACACTCCAGGCTGCCCAAGGTGGATGTCATGGTTGGTGCATGCTCTAAGACCACATGATTCATTCTCGGTGTGAGAAACATGAGGCAGTAAGGACTTGATGATCACAGTGCAATGGTGCGTCCATGAAGGGTGGTGAATGTGGCATATGCAAGGAAGCTGCCCGGGTGCCGCTATGGAGCAGGAATGGTGGATGGGGCTTACGAAAGGAAGCTGTCCGGGTGCCGCTATGGAGTGGAAATGGTGGATGGGGCTTACGCAAGGAAACTTCCAGGGTTCCTCTATGGAGTGGTAGTGGTGGATGGGGCTTACGCGAGGAAGCTACCTGGCTGCCGCTATGGAGCGACAATAGTGGATAGGGATTATGCGAGCATGCTCCCCGGGTGCCACTATGGAGCGGAAATAGTGGATGGGGCTTACGTGAGGAAGCTGCTCGGGTGCTGCTATGGAGAAGAAATAGTGGATGGGGCATATGCAAGGAAACTTCCTGGGTACTGCTATAGAGCGGTAATGGTGGATACGGATTACGCAAGGAAGTTTCTCGGGTGCCGCTATGGAGTGGCAATGGTGGATGGTCTTATGCAAGGTAGCTACCTGGGTGCCCCAATGAAGCAGCAATGGTGGATGGGGCTTATGCAAGGAAGTTTCCCGGGTGCCACAATGGAACGATAATGGTGGATGGGGCTTACAAAAGGAAGCTTCCTGGGTGCTGCTATGGAGTGAAAATGGTGGATGGGGCTTACCCAAAGAAGCTGCCCGGGTGCTTCTATGGAGTGGTAATGGTGGATGGGGCTTACGCAAGGAAGCTTCCCATAATGTCTTCCTCATGTCTGGCCATGAGGGCATCCCAACACACTGGTGGGTTGAGGCCTTCACCTATGTGCTAGTGCACAAGAGTGATAATGCCAAGGGCGTTGGAATCAGTCCGAACAAAGGGTAATGGTTTGTGTGAATCACATGACCAACATTCAGAACATAATGAGGGTGGCATAACGATGGAGGATAACAGTTTATCGTGTTCGAAAAACAACATCCATATCGCGTTAGCCTGAAATGGGTTAAACAAATGAGGGTCGACTGCTGACCATGTTCAAAACACAGGAACTGACTCGAGGGGTTATCCAAAGTCTTACGAGGCGTTGGCCCAGGATGGTAGGTGAGCCGATGCAGCATGGGACCAGGCTGTTAGGGGGTTCCTTCAGACATGGAAGTGGTTGATGATCCGAATGAATGACATGCAAATCATGAGGTGGAATGATGGAATATTTAAACAGATTCCAATGCTCTTGATATTACGCCACTGTAATCATGTCATAAGGAATTTTTATGCTTGGATCATAAGGTGTCTCTTGTTTGGGGAAAGAGGTGTCATATGTTTAGAACGTAGGGTGTACTATAGTTTATAGTCAGGTAGAGAGGACTGTTGGCATCTAATGCTTAGGGAATAAGGCATCTCCCGTATGTAGAAAGGGTGTCCTATGTTTGGAACATAGGGTTTACTACAGTATATAGTCATGTAGAGAGGACTATTGGGATCTTATGCATGGAGCATAAGGCATCTCTTGTTTGGAGAAATAGGCACCCTATGTCTGGAACATAGGCTGCACTACAGTTTATAGTCATGTAGAGAGAACTGTAGGCATCTTATTCTTGGAGCATAAGGCATATCTTGATTGGGGAAAGAGGTATCTAATGCTTGGTATATAGTGATTACTATAGTTTAAATTCATGTAGATAGGACTATTAGGCATAAGGATCCTATAAATGGTTGGTGTTGGGACATACGCAAGAGCTACCCTTTCTGGTTCGACCTGGCATAGGAGTCAGGTGATAGGGTTCAGATGAGTTGCTTGGGGAATGGTTCAACTCAAGGTACTCAGGGATTTAATGATGAGAATCTCAACTCACGACATGGGAAATGATCCAAGAGAAATATGTCTACTCAAGGTGTTTCATGGTATCCGGAGGAGTATCTCAAATCATGGTATTCTATAGTTTGAAGGAGGTTGTGCATAAGGGTGCAATGGAAAATGCTGATGTCCCAACCTGAAAAGTTCACAGTGCGACTCTCTATTTTTCATGGGGTCAGTGACGATAGTGAAGGGGACGGCCTAGAGGGCTGGGACCGTAGCCCGGCACTGACCCCAAGTAGGGGTGTGGGGGCACAACCCCTGTGGTATGGACCGGAAGGCATGAAGGTAGGATCAGCACAAAGGATATGTCTTTGTGAAGTAGGTTCACGAGGCATGGCCTCATGAAGCATGGACTCGTGGAGTAAAGGTCTCTCACAGAGAAAAAGGATCTCACAGAGAAAAGGGATCTCACTAAGAAAAGGGATCTCACAGAGAAAAGTGTGCTCGCGGAGAAAGGACTCACAGAGGAGCATCGTGAAAGAAGCTGCTGGTGGAGCATGGGCTCATGGAGCAGCATCGCGAACGAAGATGCTTGCATAGCATGGTCTCAAGGAGCTGCTTCAAGTAGCAGAGCTCCGTGAACTTGGAGATCGTCCTCCCAAGGAGTGGAGTGTTTTCTGGCAAAGGTGGGTATGCTGGGTATTTATCGGCAAGGGGCACCACGAAGCTGATCTCGTTCGGCACGAGGATGGAACTTTCCCCGCGGTGGGTTCACGAACGTCAAAGGGATTCGCAGAGTCGTCCTGCCTCTTTGCTTCACGGTGGGTCGTGAATGTCAAAGGTTCTCGTGGAGCTATCTCGCCTCCTTTCTTCGTGGAGGGTCTTTGTGAAGGGTCGAAAAAATCGAAGGGGCTCGTAGAGCATCTCGCCTTCTTGCTTCACAGCGGCGCTCTGTGATCGCGGAGGGGTCTTCGCGAACGGTCTTCACGAACCAGTTTCCTAGCACAACTTCAAATGTCCATAAATCTTAATCTGTAACTCTGTTCTGGCCCTATGACCTACCATATCAAATCTTGAAAAATGGGATACGATCTTGGATCATGTGTGGAAGCATCTGAAAAATTTTGGGGACACGTTTTCTGGTGTCATAAAATGCCACCCCTAAGAACTGGGTCCAACGAGGATGAGGAGGGTGAGGCGGACCACGTTATAAGGAAACTACTGAGGAAAATTCATGCACTGGGGTCCATTGTATCTAGATCATATTTAGGAGATTTTCAACTAAATCTCTAAGCCCACGTGAGCCATGCTCGGTATGGGAGAAAAGACATAATAATAGATCTTGTACGAGAGTGTTAAACAACAGGAGGTGTGAGGTGATCAACATGGGACATTAATCACAATTCGGGAGAATCCCAAATGAGAGAGGGGTCACCGTTGGAGAGCATGGATCTTTAGATAGCTGGCCTGCTTCTCCCACCATGATCTAGTGCACGAGTGGGGTAACGCCAGGGGCATTAGGATCAATCCGAACTGAAGGGAGTGGAAGGTGTGAATCACGATACCCAAAAATCTGGAACACTATAAGGGTGGTGTGACAATGAAGGATAATCGTTGACCGTGTTCAAAACATAGTATCCTTATTGCATTAGCATGAAATGGAGATAACAAATGATGTCCGACCATTGACTATGTTCAAAACACGGGGCCAGACTCAAAATTCTACCCATTAGTCTTCCAGAATATTGTCCCAGGAAAATAGGTGATCCATAGGTGGAGCATCCATAATGTTTGAGGGTTATTTTAGAAATGAAAGAGGATGAGGGTCTGAGTAAAGGGCACGCAAAGAGTGGAGTGTGGAATTATGTGTTGTTCGAATGGATTCCAACACTCTGAAAATTACACCACCATGGAGAAGACACATTAGGTGGGTGCATCAGTCTGATCAGGGATCACACCTACTCCGGAACAGGACCTCTCTGTTAAGGACCGAGAATGACATGTAGTTTTACGTCATACAAATGAGAACAATAAACACGTAGTTTAACATCGTACAGTGAGGAAGGTGCACATATATTGATGGTCATGATGCATGGAGTAGGGTTAACAATTTAAATTCATGGTGCATGGACTATAGGCTCCTAGTTTAAGGTCATAGAGACTGGACCGTGATCGACACCAAGGGGACAAGTGGGATAATGACCTTGGGGCTGGGCCCGAGGACGAATGACTGGGCATCGCTATGTATCCCATAAGGATGAGAATCAATCCAAACGAAGTTCATGAAGCACAATTTAGTCAGAGACCAACACTGATAGGTGAAATCCTCTCATGCAATGGATCTGGTGCTTCCCATGACTAACATGGGGCATCCTGAACTTGTTCAGGGTAGAACCGTAGTTTAGTTTCATGTGTTGAGGTCATGGAAAGTTAGGATGTGCTCGAGGAAAAGTGGTCGAGCGTTCCTACATACCCCAAGAGGATGGGAATCAATCCATACGTAGTTCTGAGAGTGCAGTTTAACATCATGCGGGATGAAGGGCATGGTTGTGCCAGCACACATCCTACCAAAACTACTAATCCCACGTGATTCATGCTCGATATGGGAAACTAGTAGTGTTGGAACTTTCTCGAGTTATAAAGGAACATGTTAGGGTTGAGGGTACAATAGGTGAATGACATCCCAATGATATTGACTCATCCATGTAATGCACCTAGATTCACAAATAATTAAAGCCGAATATGTTGGAATTCCACTTGAACATAAGGAAGTGGAAATGTGTCAATCATGATGCTTGTTATCTGGACCACAATGATGGTGGTGTGACGATAGGGGATAACTATTGACTATGTTCGAAACATAGTATCTTTATCGTGTTAGCTTGATATGGGGAAAGAAAGATGAGGGTCGACCGCTGACCATGTTCAAAACATGGGACCTGTCGCAAATTTTGTCTGGGGTCTTTAGGGACGTTGGCCCGAAACAGTAGGTGACTCGAGGTGGCATGAGACCAGGCCGTGAAGGGTGTCCTTTTGGATGTGTAAGAGGATGAGGATCTAAATAACGGGCTCAGGAATCTTGGACAAGGAACGAGGGAACTGTCCCCGTGAAAATTCCACACTTTGGGATATTTGTCGAAACGCATCTGAATACAACTATAAGACGTATTAGATAGAGGGATTAGAGTCCCTTCCCCCCAAAGATAAGGGTCCTTGGGTCGTACACATTCAACTTATGGTCATAGGGGGCCATTAAGGGAGATTAATTTAATGGACTGTGCGTAGGGTAGAGAGGTGGCCAAACATGACATGTCGTTCCCATAGGGAGATCTTAGTTTAGGGTCATAGAGCTCCGACCAGGTGACGAGAAGACTCAAGAGGCGCATGTTTTGGTCTTTTCAAAACCCAACGTGAATGAGGACCCATGAGTTACTCGCTACATCACATGTTCCTCAGAGATTTCAGGCCGAGGGGCCTAAAGAGAGGGGAAAGATTTTGGATTCCTGGGGATGGACTCAGAGACAAGATGCCTAGGCATTCCTATGTATATCACGAGGATGGAATTCAAGCCATACGTAGTTCTAGAATATATATTAGTTTATGGTCTTAAACTTAGACCATGGAAAATCAAAACCATTCCATGTGCAGATCCCAACCCGATCCCTAAGCCCATGTGAGTCAAACTGGGTGTGGGAAACAAGGGTAGAATAGGTTTTTTGCAAAACCTAGAATGCACGCCAAAGGGAAGACGGTGTGGAGCCCTGAGTGATGCCTTTACCACATATTTTTTCCACCTAACGTGTGGATGCGCACTAAGGAATAACACCAAGAGTTTTGAAGTTCTACTTAGAAATGATGAGGTGGAGACGGTTGTGAATCATTTAACTAACATTCAAGGATTGAAAGGGCTGGCGTGACGATGGAGGATAACTGTTGACCATGTTCGAAAAATAGCATCCTTATCACATTAGCCTGGAATGGGTACCATAAATGAGCATCAACCACTGACCAAATTCGCAATGCGGGACATGTATCAATTTGTTTCTCATAACCCTTGAGGAAGTTGGCCCGTAATGGTAGGAGTGCCCTTGGGCCGAGCATCCATGCCATTATGGGTCCCATTGGATGTGAAAGGTGATGGAAACCCTAATGAAGGGGAACACGAAGCCTAAGAAATGGGTGAAAGCTTGTCCGGGTAGAATCTAACATTCTAGGTGCTAAACAAGAGTAACCTTGGGAACATTGGTGAATCACTGAAGAGGATCATGGGGCTCATCTTGAGAGCGGTCGACTTGAAAATATGAGTATAAAACAAAGGGATAGAGAACTCTCTGGAGAAGGAGGTAAATGGTGTGGTCGTCACAAACCTGACGTGAATGAGGAAATAGTCCCATACCACACCATATACACCTCTCACTAGGACAAGGTAGGCCAAGGGGCCCAGATAACATGGAGATCTCTAAGAGATGGGGCTGGACCCGATGTTTAGACATTCAGGTGGTCCTACTTATCCCATAAAGATGGGAATCAACCCACACATAGTTCTTGAAGGAGGTAATGGGAAATTTATCGTCATGCAGTAAGGATGCAAGTGGGTTAGATACCCCAAACAAGGGAGTTTTAAGGTTCAGAGAGTAACCCGGCGTGAATGAGGACATAATCCTATACCACACCGCACAATCCCGAGTGAATCTTTGGGTTGGGGGCCCGAGATTGGGCCATAAATAGAATGTTGTGGCCAGATTGCAATTTAATGTCTTGTAGTGAGGATGAAGGAAGGGGTAAGGTATCTCACCCGGGGATGTGTACGGCACAACGAGCAACCCGACGTGAATGAGGACATAATCCAACATCACACCATACAACCCTAAATGAGAACTTGGGCCAGGGACCTGAAAAGTCTAAGGGGCCTAAGGCTGGGCCTCAGACAGAAAGTCCCGACCAGCTTTCAGTTTAATATCTTGCAGTGAGGATGAAGGTGATCTTAGTTTAGGGTCATAGATTTAGGAACTTATATACCTATTTTATTGTCAAATTCATGGGATAGATAGGGTGAATCATCTTGCTTATGGAAGACCACAAATCAGCAAGGATAATTGAGGAAAACGGTTGACTAGGTTCACAACACAGTATTCTCCCTCATGTGACCAGAATATGGGGCAAGCAATTGAGCATCGACCATTGAACATATTTGAAACATAGGACTCGTATCAATTTTCCACCCACAATCCTCAAGGACATTAGCCATGATGGTAGGAGAGCCCTTGGTCCAAGCATCCATGCCATTTGGGGGACCTTCTGGATATAGAAGGTGACATAAACCCAAATGATGGGTCATGTTGAGCATGGCAGGGCCAGTGCTCGCAGAACGGATGATAAATGAAGGAAGGGACATCTCAAGGGGATATGTGTGGCGTGGCCAACATAGCATGATCTGAATGAGGACATGGAGTCCACAACACATCGCAAATCCTTAAATGAGAACTTGAGAAATGGGACTGTAAAGGCTGAGGGACCTATATCTGGGAAAAGGATGGGAAGTTCCAGCAAGCATGCAGTTTATTGTCATGATGGACAAGTGTTAAGTGGTTTTACATCTTTCAGTTTGGACAGGTAAAGCATTTTAATGCAGTGCGATATGGACGGTTGTGATCCTAGTTTAAGGTCATAGAGCTCATACAGTTTTTCATTTTATTGTCATGTAGGATGATAACTAGCAATTTAACATCATGATGCAGGATAATGCAGTTTATCATCATTTGGGATGACATACAGTTTAATGTCATGCGGGATGACAATGAGAAGTTTAACGTCATGATGGATTAAGAAGAACAGTTTAACATCATGTAGGACGATGAGGCAGTTTATAGTAATGCAGGATGATAATGAGCAGTTTAACATAATGGCAGATGAAGATGAACAGTTTAACGTCATGCAGGATGATGATGAAGTTTAAATTCATGAAAGATGATAATGAGCAGTTTAACATCATGATGGACGAATATGAACAGTTTAACATCATGCAAGGCGATGATGTTGTTTAAAGTCATGCAAGACAATAATGATCAGTTTAATGTCATGATTAATGATGGTGAATAGTTTAACATCATGCAGGATGATGATGTAGTTTAAAGTCCTTCAGGGTGATAATGAGCAGCTTAACATCATGATTAATGAAGTTGAACAGTTTAACATCATGCAGGATGATAATGCAGTTTAAAGTCATGCAGGATGATAATGAGTAGTTCAACGTCATGATGGATGAAGATGAACATTTTAACATCATGTAGGATGATGATGCAGTTTAAAGTCATGCAGGACGATAATGAGTAGATTAACTTCATGACCTATGAAGATGAACAGTTTAATGTCATGTAGGACGATGATGTAGTTTAAAGTCATGTAGGATGATAATGAGTAGTTTAATGTCATGACGGATGAAGATGAACAGTTTAATGTCATGCAGGATGATGATGTAGTTTAAAGTCCTGCAGGATGATAATGAGTAGTTTAACATCATGATGGACAATGATGCAGTTTAACGTCATGCAGGATGCAGGTGCAGTTTAATGTTATGCCGGACGATAATGAGCAGTTTAACGTCATGACGGATGAAGATGAACAGTTTAACGTCATGCAGGATGATGATGTAGTTTAAAGTCATACAGGATGATGATGAGTTGTTTAACGTCATGACGGACGAAGATGAACATTTTAACATCATGTAGGATGATGATGCAGTTTAAAGTCATGCAAGATGATAATGAGCATTCTAACGTCATGATGGACGAAGATGAACAATTTGATGTCTTGCATTATGATGATGCAGTTTAAAGTCAAGCAGGACGATAATGAGAATTTTAACATCATGAAGGACGAAGATGAATAGTTTAATGTCATGTAGGACGATGATGCAGTTTAAAGTCATGCATGACGATAATGAGCAGTTTAACGTCATGATGAACGATGATGTAGTTTAATGTCATGCAGGACACAGGTGCAGTTTAATGTCATGCAGGACGATAATGAGCAGTTTAACGTCATGATGGATGATGATGAACAGTTTAACGTCATGTAGGACGATGATGCAGTTTAAAGTCATGCAGGACGATAATGAGCAGTTTAACATCATGACAGACGAAGATGAACAGTTTAACATCATGCAGGATGATGATGTAGTTTATGGTCATGCAGGACAATAATGAACAGTTTAACGTCATTACAGACAAAGATGAACAGTTTAACATCATGCAGGATGATGATGCAGTTTAAAGTCGTGCAGGATGATATTGAGTAGTTTAACGTCATAACAGACATAGATGAATAGTTTAACATCATGCAGAATGATGATGCAGTTTAAAGTCATGCAAGATGATAATGAGTAGTTCAACATCATGACAGATGATGATGAATAGTTTAATGTCATGCAGGATGATGATGCAGTTTAAAGTCATGCATGACGATAATGAGTAGTTTAACGTCATGATGGAAAAAGATGAACAGTTTAACATTATGCAGGATGATGATGTAGTTTAAATACATACAGGATGATAATGAGCAGTTTAACATCATGACAGATGATGATTGTTAAGGAGTTTAATGTCGTTCAACTAGGATATGGTTATCACACAGTTTAACGTCATGCAACTGGGACGTGAAACCACACGGATTGTGTCGGTAGAGGGATGTTCATCGCTACCCCATTCTGTTGGATTGGGATGAGGGGGGAATCTATATGATGGGATTTCCCTAAAATTTCATGATCATATGCATGGATGTTCTCCATGCGTGAGCTTGGATACCCCACAGTGAACCTTCCACAATTTGGTTTCAAGTCCATAGGGAGGAACTCTATGGTTGATGCAATGTGGTAGTTGGGATGACCCAGAGTGTCACAAGGGTAGTAGGGATGACTACATACCCTTAGTCCAGAGCGGTGAAGAATCCATGATTGTGGGTACGATGAGGCAATGAAGCCTGGAAGGTGTGGAATCCGGGAACGTTGGAACGACGGGGCGATGGAGTTCGGAAGTCATGGAATCCTGGAGCATCGGTAGGATGGGGCGATGGATCCCAGAATAAGTGGAATCCTAGAGCATCGGTACGACGAGGAAATGGATCCAAGAAGGCGTTGAAGCTTGGACATCGGTATGACAGGGCGATGGAGCCTGGAAGGCCTGGAAGCCTGGAGCATCGGTATGACAGGGCGATGGAACCCTGAAGGCATGGAAGTGAGGAGAGTTGGTACGACGGGGCGATGGAGCCCTAAAGGCGTGGATTCTAGGAGAGTCGGTATGATGGGGCGATGGATCCCAGAAGGTGTGGAAGCTAGAAGAGTCAACCTCTACAGTGGCTGTTGGTATTGTTGGAGATGCAACATAGGATTGGGGGTGGTTTTCCCCTATGCATCCCATGAGGGCGGTAAAGTCGGTGAGGAAACGATGGAGTTCGGTGGCGGATGCCACCTGCGCAGCCTCTTAAGGTAGCGGATTTGGTGAGGAGCTGATTGAGTCGGGTGGAAAATTCCACCTACGTGGCCTCTTAAGGTGGTGGTGTCGGTGAAGAGCCAACGGAGTCGGGTGGCGGATGCCACCTGGGCGGCCTCTTCATGTGGTAGAGTCAGGTGGTAGATGCCACCTACGTAGCCTCTTAAGGTAGAGGATTTGGTGAGGAGCCAATTGAGTCATGTGGCAGATGCCACCTGCATGGCCTCTTGAGGCGGCGGAGTCAGCGAGTGGAGTCAGGTGGTGAATTCCACCGGCGCGACCTCTTGAGGCTGCAGAGTTGGCGAGGAGCCGATGGAGTCGGGTGGAAAATGCCACCTGCGCTGCCTCTTCAGGCGGTGGAGTCGTGTGGCGGATGCCACCAGTGCGGCCTCTTGAGGGGTTGGAGTCAGTGAATAGCCGATTGAGTTAGGTGGAGGATGCCACCTGCGCGACCTCTTGAGGTAGTGGAGTCAGCGAGGAGCCAGTAGAGTCAGGTGGTGGATTCCACCTGCGCGGCCTCTTCAGGTGGCGAAGTTGGCGAGGAGCCAATGGAGTCAGTTGGCGGATACCACCTACATGGCCTCTTAAGGCAGCAGAGTCGGTGAGGAGCCGATGGAGTTGGGTGGCAGATTCCACCTGTGCGGCCTCTTCAGGATGTGGAGTCTGGTGGCGGATGCCACCTGCGCCGCCTCTTGAGGTGACGAAGTCGGTGAAGAGCCGATGGAGTCAGGTGGCTGATGCCACCTACACGGCCTCTTTAGTCGGCGAAGTCGGGTGGTGGATTCCACCTATGCGGTCTCTTGAGGCAGTGAAGTTAGTGAAGAGCCGATGGAGTCGGGTAGCGGATGCCACCTGTGCGTCCTCTTAAGGCAGTGAAGTTGGCAAAGATCCGATGGACCGTAGCCTTAAAACACCTGATGGTACACGTCCTCTACCATATTAAGGAGAGGGGATTCGCATGTGTGATGCCTCGATTTTCCCAAAATATTTGGTCTACTCGCTATTGAAGGAGAAGAGATTCACGTCGAATTCACTATATTTGTTTCTGACACTTTTTTCAGGGTGCGCACATCCGTCTAGGAGGACGCACAGGTATTGTCTTGCATTCCCTCATTCCAAAGGCGAGAAACATCCGTTCTTTGTTTAGGGACATTTGATCCTTGATCGAAACGGGACGATGGGATGTTGGTTCTTCCTTCTGTGAATTCCACCCCAGAACATGTCTCCTAATCAGGGTCTCCCTTATAGATTAAGTCGTGGTTCATGAATCTTGTTCCCAGTGCCAAATCGTTGTGGACACCAGTTAATTACACTACTTCCGTCAGGACATTCCATGGGATCTTGACTTGGTGGCAACCTTTGGTCAGAGTAGATGACAACATAAAGAATGTCGGGGCATCTCTGGATGCGTGGACATTGGGTAACCTATATTCTTCCTCATAAGAGGGCATCTCAAGGGTGTAGAACCTGGGGCATCCCACGTCGAATGCATGGAATCATATTACATAGGCATGTATCTGAGGTTTTCCTCATCTTCCCATGTTTAACACAGGGTATGCTGCAAGTTCAACTTCTTTAGGAAATGGTTATGCCAAAGGTGTGTCTTCTGAGGTTTTCCTCAGGCATCTCATGTTTATCATGAGGTAGGACCTGAGTTTAACGTCTTGTAGAGATGGAATGAGGGTAATCAGAATGTCCCATAGAGATAGGTCGAATTAGGACATCCCATGGAGGGAACACCTGAAATATGGATGGATCAGAACACCCAATGAGGACGGATCTAAGATGGTGCGCCACATGGAGGGGAGATGTCACACTATAATGGCTGATCTGAACACCACTGAGGGCGGATCAGGGAGAGTGCACCCCAGAATGGGGGACACCAAGGTTTACCATTGGTTGGGATTGAACCTCATGGAGGTTTCCTACATACCCTGTATAGAGGATAGGGATAAAAACCCACATAATAGGTGATGATTCAGGGTGTACACAAAGGACAATGACCCAGAGACATGCTAGGGCTTACGTGTGAATTTTGGCCCTAGTACTGCTATGAACAGTGAAGAGGTGGATGACATGATCCCATTGGGATGTGGCAGCCCAGGTGAGAATCTGGATGGATGATGGAGAGTTGAATTAAGTGGGTGGAGAATGAGATCAAACCGACGTGAGGATGCCTGTAGTGTTGGTCTTGAGCCTCAAAGAGACTTCCTACGTATCCTTATGGAAGGGGATCAAAGTCTGCGTAGTTCTGTGGGATGATGGGACACTAGAGGAGGCGGCCCATGAGAATGGATGCATGGATGGGAACTTGGAGGAAGTGGAACCTTTGGGTTGGGGAATTATCTTCCTGGAACATATGGGAACGAGGGATAGATCAGGATGAGACATGGGTGATGGGCTTGAACCTCATGGAGGCTTCCTACGTATCCTTGTGGTAGGGAATCAAATTCTGCATAGTTCTTATGACGACAACTTACCTTAAATTGGGGACTTCAATGGCTTGCGGTCGAATGAGGTTGACAACGTATTTTCACTGAATGGGGGAATAACGTCTTACCACTGATTGAGGTCCACAGTTTAACGTCATAAAGTACGGGGGAGAATTGATGTAAAAGAGGACCTGGGGCCAAGACAGATGGATCTCTTGAACCTCGTGGAGGCATCCTACGTGCCTTACCTTGACAAGGATCAAATACCACATAGTTTAGGATGGTGGATGGGATTACACTCTAGGCTGCCCAAGGTGTTGGTGAACCGATGTGAAGGGGGGTTAGAGCGACCAATGGATGGTGGGATTGAACCTCAGGGATGCTTCCTACGTACCTTTCCTCGGTAAGGATTAATGACCACGTATTTCAGGATGGTGGTGGGGCTTACACTCTTGGCTTCTCAAGATGTTGGTGAACCGACGTGAAGGGGAGTCGAAGCGACCAATGGATGGTGGGATTGAACCTCGGGAGGCTTCCTACGTACGTTTCCATGGTAAGGATCAAATACCCCATATTTCAGGATGGCGTCGGTGAATCTACGTGAAGGAGGCCCTGGGGTCCCGTTGGTGGTGGGCTTGAACCTCATGGAGACTTCCTATGTACCTTGCCTTAGCAAGGATCAGAGACTACGTAGTTTAGGAAGGCATCAGTGAACTGACGTGAAGGGGAACCAGGGGTCCAATGTGTGGTGGGCTACAATCTCATGGAGGCTTCCTATGTACCTTTCTTTAGCAAGGATCAAAGACCACATAGTTTAGAATGGTGGTGGATCTTACACTCTATGCTACCCAAGGTGTTGGTGAACAGACGTAAAGGGGGTCAGAGCAACCAATGGGTGGTGGGATTGAACCTCATGGATGCTTCCTACGTACCTTGCCTTGGTAAGGATCAAAGACTATGTAGTTCAGGTTGGTGGTTATTTGGGGCTTACACTCTGAGGCAGCCCAAGGTGTTGTTGAACCGATGTGAAGATGGTCGGAACGACCGGGTGTTGGGCTTGAACCTCAGGGAGGATTCCAATGTACCCTACCATGGGAAGGATCAAATTCCACGTAGTTCAGGTGAGAAAGGTGGGATTGAACCTCATGGAGGCTTCCTACATACCTTTCCTTAGCAAGAATAAAAGACATCATAGTTCAGGTGGTGTGGGGCTTACACTCTAGGCTTCCCAAGGTGTTGATGAACCAATGTGTAGATGGTCGGAATGACCAGGTGTTGGGATTGATCCTTAGGGAGGCTTCCTACATACCCTACCTTGGGAAGGATCATAGACGATGTAGTTTAGGTAAGAAACGTGGGCTTGAACCTCGTGGAGGCTTCCTACGTACCTTTCCTTAGCAAGGATCAAAGACCTCGTAGTTTAGGTGGTGTGGGGATTACACTCTAGGATGCCCAAGGTGTTGGTGAATTGACGTAAGAGGGGTCAGAGAAACCAATTTGTGGCGTTATTGAACCTCGTGGAAGATTTCTACGTACCTTGCCTTGTAAAAGATCAAAGACCACATAGTTTAGGTTGGTGGGCATTCAGGGCTTACACTCTGAGAGAGCCCAAGGTGTTGGTGAACCGACGTGAAGATGGTTGGAATGACGGGGTGTTGGGTTTGATCCTTAGGGAGGCTTCCTATGTACCCTGCCTTGGAAAGGATCAACGACCATGTAGTTAGGGTGAGATAGGTGGGCTTGAACCTCGTGGAGGCTTCCTACGTACCTTACCTTATCAAGGATCAAAGACCTCATAGTTCAGGGGGCATTAGGCTTACACTCTAGGATTCCCATGGTGGATATCATGGTCGATTCCTACTCTAAGACCACGTGAGTCATACTCGGTATGAGAAATAGGAGGCAGGAAGGACCTGATGATCACAGTGCAAAGGTACATCCCTGAATGGTGGTGAATGGGGCTTACGCAAGGAAGCTTCTTGGGTGCCGCTATAGAGCGGTAATGGTGGATGGGGCTTATGCAAGGAAGCTACCTAGGTGCCTCTATGGAGGGGAAATGGGGGATGGGGCTTACACAAGGAAGCCTCCCGGGTGCCGCTATCGAGCGGTAATGGTGGATGGGGCTTACACGAGAAAGCAGCCCAGGTGCCGCTATGGAGCGACAATAGTGGATGGGGCTTACATGAGGATGATGCCCGGGTGCCGCTACGGAGTGGAAATAGTTGATGGGGCTTACGTGAGGAAGCTACTCGGGTGCTGCAATGGAGCTGCAATAGTTGATGGGGATTATACAAGGATGCTTCCCGGGTGCTACTATGGAGTGCAATGGTGGATGGGGCTTAAGCAAGGAAGATGCCCGGGTGCCGCTATGGGTTCAATAGTGGATGGGGCTTAAGCAAGGAAGTTGCCCGGGTGCTGCTTTGGAGCAACAATAGTGGATGGGGCTTATGCAAAGAAGCTGCTCGGGTACCCCTATAGAGTAAAAATGCTGGATGGGGCTTATGCAAGAAAACTGCCCAGGTGCTGCTATGGAGCGAAAATGGTGGATGGGGCTTATACAAGGAAGCTGCCCGGGTGCCGATATGAAGTGGTAATGGTGGATGGGTATTATGTAAAGAAGCTGCCCAGGTGCCGCTATGGAGCGGTAATGGTGGATGGGGCTTACGCAAGGAAGTTTCCCATAATGTGTTCTTCATGTCTGGCCATGAGGGCATCCCAACCCACTGGTGGGTTGAGGTCTTCACCTATGCACTAGTGCACAAGAGTGATAATGCCAAGGGTGTTGGAATTATTCTGAACAAAGGGGAATGGTTTGGGTGAATCACATGTCCAACATTCGGAATGTAATGAGGGTTGCATGATGATGGAGGATAACCATTGACCATGTTCAAAACAGAGCATCCATATAGTGTTTGCCTGAAATGGGGACAAACAAATGAGGGTCGACTGCTGACAGTGTTCGAAACATAGGACCTGACTCAAGGGGTTATCCAAAGTCTTATGGGGCATTGGCCTAGGATGGTAGGTGAGACGATGCGGCATGGGACTAGGTCATTAGGGGGTCCCTTCAGACATGGAAGTGGATGATGATCCGAATTAAGGACATGCAAAGTGTGAGGTGGAGTGATGGAATGTTTAAACAGATTCCAACGCTCATGAAATTAGGCCACTATAATCATGTCATTAGGAATCTTTATGATTGGATCATATGGAATCTCTTGTTTGGGGCAAGATAGGTTCTATGTTTGGAACAAAGGGTGTACTACAGTTTATAGTCATGTAGAGAGGATTGTTGGCATCTCATGGTTAGATCATAAGGAATCTCTTGTATGAAGTAAGGGGTGTCCTATTTTTGGAACATAGGGTGTACTATAGTATATAGTCATGTAAAGAGGACTATTGGGCTCTTATGTTTGGAGCATAAGGAATCTTTTATTTTGAGTAAGAGGTATCCTTTTTTTGAAACATAGGGTGTACTACAGTTTATAGTCATGTAGATAAGACTGTTGGGCTCTTATGCATGGAGCATAAGGAATCTCTTATTTGGAGTAAGAGGCATCCTATGTTTGGAACATAGGGTGTACTACAGTTTATAGTCTTGTAGAGAGGATTGTTGGCATCTCATGATTGGAGCATAAGGCATCTCATGCTTGGAGCATAAGGCATCTCAAGCTTGGAACATAAGGCATCTGTTGTTTAGAGCAAGAGGCATCCTATCTTTGGAACATTGGGTGCACTACAGTTTATAGTCATGTAGAGAGGACTGTTGGCATCTTATGCTTGGAGCATAAGGCATCTCTAGATTGAGGAAAGAGAAATCCTATGCTTGGAATATAGGGATTAATACAGTTTCAAGTCATGTAGATAAGACTATTAGTCATAAGGTTCTTAGTAGTGGTTGGTGTTGGGACTTACGCAAGGGAGGCCCATTCTGTTTCAACCTAGCATAGGAGTCAGGTGATAGGGTTCAGATGAGTTTCTTGAGGAATGGTTCAACTCAAGGTACTCGGGAAATTCATGATGAGAATCTCAAATCACAACATGGGGAACTAACCAAGAGGAATATTTCGACTCAAGGTGTTTCATGGTGTGCGGAGGAGTATCTCAAATCATGGTATTCCATATGTGGAAGGAGGCTGCACATAAGGGCGCAATCGAAAATACTGACGTCCCAACATGAAACGTTCGCAGTGCAACTCTCCATTTTTCATGGGGGTCAGTGATGGTAGCGAAGGGATCGGCCTAGAGGGTCGGGACCATATCCTGGCACTGACCCCGAGCGGGGGTGTGGGGGCATAACCCCCATAGTATGGACCAGCGGGCGCAAAGGTAGGAGCATCAAAAAGGATAGGTCTTCGCGAGGTAGCTTCGTGAAGAATGGCCTCGCAAAGCATGGACTCACAAAGCAAAGTTATCTCATGGAGAAAAGGGATATCGCAGAGCAAAGGGATCTCATGGAGAAAAGGGCTCTTGCGGAGCAAAGGGTGCTCGCGAAGCAAGGACTCGCAGAGGAGCATCGCGAAGGAAGCTACTCGTGGAGAAGCATTGTGAATGAAGCTACTCGTGGAGCATGGGCTCGCGGAGCCGCTTCATGAAGCAGAGCTCCGTGAGCTAGGAGATCATTCTCCCAAGGGGTGGAGTGGACATCTAGTGAAGGGGGGTGAGCTGGGTATTTATAGGAAAGGGGAACCATGAAGAAGAGCTTGTTCGGCGCGAAGACGGAGCTTGCTCCGCAGTGGGTTCGTGAACGTCAAAGGGGATCATAGAGTTGTCCCGCCTCCTTGCTTCACTGTGGGTATTCACAGAGGGTAGCAAACATCAAGGGGGCTTGCAGAGCGTACCACCTCCTTACTTCACAGCGGCACTCCGTCATCGCAGAGGGGGCTTTGCGAATGGGCTTCATGAACCAGTTTTCCATCCCAACTTCAAATATCCATAACTCTTAATCTGTAACTCCATTCGGTCCCTACGACCTACCAAATGAAAGATTGCAGAACGGGCTACAATCTTGGATCATGTATGGAAGCATCTGAAAAATTTTGGGGATGCATTTTCTAGTTTCAACACCCATGTTTCCTTTCATGGGTTAAAAATGACAAAATTATCATGTATTTAAGCTTTTTTGTATGCCTGGATTTTTATAAGAAATATGTTATTTATTCTCTATGGGTCATTAATGAAATGATTTATTATAATATATATTTATCAAATATAATTAACACATATGAATGCTTATCTATGGTAATTTTCCGATGCATTCTGTAAATAATTTAATCTCTATAAATGACAAGTTTTTTGATAGCATGGTGCGTAACATTGATAGTTTTCAATTACGATACCTTGGTGACAAAACTTAGTGATATTATTATTAATGACTCATTTAAATGTTTTTTCCATATTTCCATGTTTTTATTCTTGTTATTTTTATTATGATATGTTTAATGTTCTATTTCACATGTCATAATGATATTTCTCATATGCTTATTGATATTCATCATGATCACATGTAAATTATTTCCGTTAATGGGAATCATGATCACCCCTTTCCATTGATGTATCTCCCCAGGATATGATATGTAGTAAATATAACTTAGGATGAAACCATGTAGAAAATTTTCAATTGTATTAGTTGATTTTTTTAGTTTTTATGGTAATATGTAACTTATTTCCAAGAAAATAAACTTTAAAAGATCCTCTTTTTGTACCATGTAATGAAAATTAACGTAATAACAAGAGGAATTTCATAGTTTTATTATTACTAAAAACATTTTACCTTCCATCAAGAATATATATCAATTATTCTTCATATGAAATGTTTGATTCAAAATCTACACCATATTTATCAAGTATATGTGTTAGGTATAACATATACATTCTTAACATGGACATGTAGAAGATTTCATGGACCTTTAAAAGATTTAGAGATAGTGATAATAGTTAAGAAATTGATCTAGAATAATCTAGAATAAATAATGGTCCAATGTACATAAGACATAATTACCATTAATTCCAATTCTCGTGACCCCATTCTATGTTGATATTTTGAGGAAAAAATTATCCCAAACCTGAAATTCTAATCCTTTCCATTGAATATATGAATACCTATTTTTACCAACTCTTAAATTCCTTGATATGTGTTTTGATAACTTGTATCTTATCTATAGATTATTTCAAAATTTATAGTCCCAATAATTTCCCTTCACCGATTTCATCACTACAAGTTAGATTTCTACACCTTTTTCCATAGGGTTCTTCATAAAGTTCCATTTGAATACTCAAAAGGATATTATTGTTATAGGAGAACTCCCTAAGTGAATGTTTTTAGTCCCAACCCTCTTTAAAATCATGTAATATAGCTATTAATATTCCTTATAATGTCTTAATAGTCCTATCAAACTTACCACTAGTTTAAGGATGATAAGTTGTACTTAGATTTACTTATGTATTAATATAATTTTGATATAGATTCTATAATTTTGGACAAAAATATTGAATTTATATAAAAAACTATTTACAGTGGTGCTCCATTAAGTCTCAAAACTTCTTGAATATATATATGAACAAGTCACTCTTGAGATAAATCATTTCATATAGTCATAAAATGAATAGGATGTTTGACCCTATCAATGATTACCTATATGGAATTATTTCCATTAGAGGTATTATCAAGGCTAGTAATAGTGTCATTGTTGATTTTTTCCCACTTACACATATGTATGGGTAGTGATTGCAATACTCATTTGGAAAATTTTCATTCTACCATTAATTTCTGAGATACTAAACATCCTACAGTATAATCAGTGATATCCCTTTTCATACCATCCCAAAAATAATTATCACATAAAACTTTATACATTTTTAATCTTCTAGGATGTATAGTGAATGTAGTGTTGTAATCTTTATCCAATAACAATTTATTAAACTCTATAATTTATGAGATAAATAACGTTGTATTGAACCTTTGTAATCCCTCTTTATTAACATTGAACTCATGAAACATTCCAATTTTCATAGTTTCTATCTTATTTTGTATCATAGGATTGTCTTTATCTTCGAGGTTAATTTTCCCTAGTAATGGTGGATGAGAAATCATTTAGGATAAGATTTATAATGTATCTTACCTTATGAATTCCATGTCCATATTTACTATGTCTTAGATCAATGGATGTCCTTTAATAATAATCATTGTAAGAACTCTAATGTCTTAACTACATAAATCATTAGTTACTTTTTTTTCCTTTACAAGGTGATAATTAAAAGAATAATCATAGTCCTTAGGATGCTCTAAACACTTAATTTGTCTCATATTCAGTTCCTTTTTGGTGAATATATTCTTAATAAAATTTTGGTCTCTGTATATATCACACTTATCACCATAAATATAATTTCATCATAAAATTAATGTATAAATAATTGAAGCTAACTTCAAATCATGGGTGGGACAATTTTGTTGACAATGATTTAACTGTCGAGACACATAGGTAATTACATTGTTATTTTTCATGAGTTCACATTCACATCCCTTAAATTATGCATCATTCTAAATGATAAATTATCCTCCATCAAGGGGTAATGTTTATACAAGTTCACTAACGAACCACTTCTCTAGTTCATGGAAACATCCTCCACTCTTCATTATTTAGATAAACATAGATCCCTTTTAAGTTAACTTGGTTAGTGGATAAAAAATCCATGAAATGTTTTTCAACACCTTCAATAATATCTTGCCAGACCAAGGAAGATGTGAATCTTAAACATGGATGTTGGATCAGATAGACCTCTATAGACTTAGTATTTTCTAGAATAATTAATATTACTCAATTGTCCATAATATGTCCCAAGAATAATATTTACTATAATTGGAGCTCACATTTACTAAATTTTGCAAAAAATATTATTTTTCTAATAGTTTTTAATATGATCATTGTGTAATGTTCATATTCCTCAAGAATTTCAGAATATATCATAATATTATCTATAAATACTACTAAAAATTTATCATGGTATTCCATAAAGACCCAATTCATCAAATACATAAATATAATAGGATAATTAGTTAAACATTTTTTTGAAAACAAACACATAATTTCCACATCTTTTTTGAAAATGTGTCTTTAGATATCCTCCTCCTTCACACTCAATTGATGATACCTTGATCAGAGATCAATCATGTAGAATAATTGAGCCACATGAGGATGGTTGAATAAATTACCAAGTTGTGTAAGAGGGTGTTGTTTTTAAATATATTTCCATTAAGTTCTATATAATCAATGAATAGCTATATTGAACCATTCTTGTTCATTATAGAGAGAAAATATACTCCCCAAGTTAACAAACTTTGATGAATAAAACTTTTCTCTAAAATATCATGAAGTTTCTCCTTTAATTACTAAAACTACATATATTCCATTTCATATGATGTATTTGATATTATCTTGGAACCTAGTATGATTAGAATTTATAATTTTAACTTTCTTTCTAGTAGAGTTCTATATAATTATTCAAAAAATACATTAATGTATTCTAAATATTGGGTATATTTCTTATCTTTATACTTTTACTTTCTTTATACTTTCTCTTTATTTATCTTGATTAGCAACCATTTCTATAAATATTGTTTTATGTGGTAGTTCTTAATAAAATATACAATTTGATATATCTCCTATGAAAATAATAATAGGTTTTCTCAATAAGATAACTAAATTTTTCTTACTTATATAGTTTATCTTGGCATTATAATTTGATATATAATCCATCCCTAGTGTTATGTAAAATTACACCATTAAAATGATCTGCATTTCCTCATAGATATCATACTCACTAATTTTAATAAACAAATCTCTATAAATCCTTGTTTCTTGAATATTTCAATATGGATTTTTTATAGAAAAATATGCCACTAATACTGTAGGTTTTAATTTGATGTTCCTTAAAAACATGAATGAAATAAATGATACATTTAAATGGAATAAAATAAGTTAATGTCTAATTTTGAATGTATGTGGAGTGTATCTTCCACTACATCATTTGGATTCTCAACCTTAGATGTCATGATTAAAAATTAATTTACTTGATCACTTGGATTATTCTAGGATTTATGGTAGTTTCACTCTATTATCTTTTGATTTAGACATTGGTTAAAAAAAGTCAATGAACCCCACATTTGAATAATTATACTTGATATTGTGATCTAACCATCTTCCCTTTTTCATGTGTATTCAGATATTGAGGATTTATATATTCAATAGATTTATGAGCTATATGACCATCCTTTATGTACTTGTAACATTTTCTACATCAATCAGGAACTGACTAGGGTTGACCTAAAATTTCACCCAACCCAGGTTGTTATAGGGCTCAAGGCATGTTCTTGATCACCTCATGAGAACTACTAGTTCTAGGGTATCATAAGTGAACATGTGGGATAGATTTAACCCTTAATAAAACTAGTATTATAAATGGGTTCCAACCGAGAACCCGACATGAGGTATCCATGCATTGGAAAAAAATGCCACAAAAATATGAAGTTTTAAATCAAGAACAAAAAAACATAGCCTGATAATAATGGTGAAAAAAACAAAATATTTTTATTAACATTTATCTATACAAATGAAAACATTATTATACAAATCTTTTACAAATATTCAACAAGAAATCCAAAACTGAAACAAACTAAGAGTTTAGAAATATTGATAAAAACATGACCTAGATAGTTAAAAGAACTCAGGAGTGAAGCTCTACCATCACCATGTGACACTAAAGTCATTACCATGAACCCCACAACTATCACTTACTTATAGTGAGTGCTTGAAAACCAACTTGTAATCCATAATCTATGAACCTATAAAAAACATGATGACTAAATTCCCACCTACATGAGTATGTTGGGTGTGTTCCAATGGCTAGTAGAATACCACCATGAGTCAATTAAATTAATTTTATAAATAATGTAAATTCATTAGTTTGAAATTATTGAATAAAATGATTTATTTCCCTTAAATGAAACAAAATAAACTAATAATTCCTAATATCTTTTCTTAAAACTCATTATTTAAAAAATTACCTTAATGTGGACTTAAAAAAGTAATGTTATTTTAAAAATCTAACCATTTTATCTTTAAAAAGAAATTTTATTTCATGAAACCAAGATAAACCTTAAAATTTAAAGCACCCCTTTCTAAACACATACCATCCCCATAGGTTTAAAATGTTTTCAGAACATTTCATAATGTCTAGCATTTAAAATAACCACCTATTTATCTTTTTAAACTTTAACACACATTCAATCCTAAAATATGATTAATTATCAAATGAAAAGTGTAATAAATTGAAAATACATGAGAAATAATTAAATAAAAGCAAAAAAATCAAAGGATAAAACCACTCAATATCAAAACTAAATAGGAAAAAAGATCAATACTATAAAAAAAGATCCCTAAAAGAAAAAAAAACACTTATAAATAATCAACATAGAGGTATAACATAGGATATATATCAAAAGGATGAACCTTAGTGTCTAATGGGACAAGTAATAGAAGTGTATTGGTGGATCCAAATATAGACAGGTTAACAGATGTACAACTCATCACTTAATTTTCTCTCAAATATCCCCATATATGACACACCTCCTAGACATGTCATAAAATTTAACTCAGTGATAATATCCAATGCCTAACTCTCAACTAGCATAGACAACATCCCCCAAATTCCAACTTAGTAGCTCAATGTTCCTCTAGTAATAGATAGAAGAGGTGAACCACTATCAAACCAAAATCAATCACACGACAATCACATATCCTATAAGTAATATAACAAAACAATAATATACATACCCCCTCTAATGAAAACCCCTTTAATAACAAGCCTAATTTCCCAAAAAAATAAGCATGAATCTCAATTCATTTAACCATATCATATGTTCAAAATCATAAACAAAGAGTAATAATTGGAATCTACATGGGTGTAATTAGAAATTGATAAAATAAATCACTAACATATGATTACAAATGATAATTTACTTCAAAACCAAGAATTTTATCTTTGTTAATCACTTTATGAACTACCTTTGAGAAAGAAGCATAAATTTGAGGGAAATAACAACCAATACAGTGGTACAATCACATAAAATTAAAAAAACCTCCAAATAACTTCAAGTTAAATTCACCCCTTTTAAATAATGAAAACCAATTAATTCAAGGTAATACCTCACTTTAGAAATAGAACTTTTCCCAAATCCTCATGAACAATAATTTCCCTTTTTGAAAACCATCAAAGAAATTTTTACAAAAACTTAGAATTAATAAAATACCATTGAAAAAAAAGTGGCATTAAACCTTGAAAATTACTAATTTTTAACATATGTAATCCCCAACAAAGTATAGAAAATCATCTGAAAAATAAAAAATAGATATAATATATATCATTATTTTTTTAAATTAACATTTAAAGAATTATGAATTTAAGGAAAATATAAATAAAATGGAATAGAATTGAAAACCCAACCTCATGATATAGGACCATGTCACCTTCGTCAGAAAGCACAATATTAGGTATCTATTTCTGACGCTTTCGTCGGGGGGCGCGCGCACAATGACCATCACACATGGGAGGACGTGCGGCTTGTTTCCCCGCATTCTTTCTTTCCAAAGGTGGGTGGAATCCGTTCCTTGTTTAGGGATGTCTGCTCCTTGATCGAAACCGGGATGATGGGATGTTGGTTCTTCCTTCCATGGATTCCTCCTCAGAACTCGTCACCTATTCCGGGTCTCCCTCATAGATTTAAGATGGGTTCGTGAAGCTCGTTCCCGGCACCATATCTACATGGATGCCAGTTAATTACGCTGCTTCCATCGAGACGCTCCAAGGGGTCTTGTCGGGGCAGCAACCTTCGGTGAGAAGAATGGTCTTGTTGGGGTGTCGTTGGCATGTCTTGACGCTGGGGGTCGGCATGTATGTCTTCTATCCCTTATCACAGGGCTCCTCGAGGGCGCGGAATCCTGAGGCATCCCACATCGAACGCGGGGATTGTGTACCATTTGAGGTTTTCCTTAGCTTCCCATGTTTAACACGGGGTATGCCTTGAGTTTAACATCTTGTGGAGACGGATCGGGCTGAAGGATCCCCTAGGGGGGCACCGATGTTGGGGCCAGCACATGGGCGGCTTCCCTAATACCATGGAGTGGGATGGGGTGGCATGATCTCACCGGGATGTGGCAGCCCGGGTAAGGATCAGGATGGATGGTGGAGTGACGAGTTTGAACCTCATGGAGGCTTCCTACGTATCCCTATGGTAGGGAATCAAAGTCCGCGTAGTTCGGTGATGCGGTGGGGCACCTGAAGAGGCGACCCATGAGAATGAACGCATGGATTGGAGCTTGGAGGAAGTAAGATATCCGGGCTAGGGAATGAGCTTCCCAAGGCACATGGGCTCGAGGGGGAAGTCAGGATGAGATGTGGGTTTGAGGCATGGGGCTTACGCTCTGAGACGGCCCAAGAGGGGGAATACACTGTAACGTCATGCGGGACGTGATACAGTTTAACATCATGTGGGATGAGATACAGTTTAACGTCATGAGAGACGATGAATTTGGGGATTACGCTCTGAGGTGGCCTAGAGTGGGTATGGGGATTATGCTCTGAGGTGGCCCATAGTGGTCGGGGAACCGACGTGGAGAGGTCGAAACGACCGGGTGGTGGGATTGAACCTTATGGAGGCTTCCTATATACCGTGTGTTAGCACGGATCAAAGCCCACATAGTTCACTGGGATGGGGTTACACTCCGTGTAGGGACCCTCATCATGTAGCTGGGGGAAATGACCAAATTATCCATGTAAGAGTACGTGGACATGTACAAAAACGGCCAAAGTACACAGACATAGTTTCAGTACACAAGATCAGGTAAACCACATAGCTAGGTGGTCATGAAACCCAAACACTCCATGTATTATGGGATGCATGGCATATAAGGGACACCACTAGATGATCTATGTGATGGAGGAACACGACGAGGGGCCTAGTGAAGCGGGACACAACATGTACTATCTCTACACACCTTGTATGTTTACAAGTGTCTGAAAACCATATAGGAAGGATAGACAACTAGATTTTTGGGTGGTTTCACACACCGTGTGGACTCCTTACATGCCATGTATTACTTGCGTGTGCCCTTAAGATCTTATGTCTCCCACATCTCCTTATTCTTGGCTTGGATTCAAGCTCATGAGGAGCCTATCCTCAGTATTTTTTCACATAGAATGTGATGGTGGATCTAGTTTGGGCCTAGGATTTGCGGGGTGCAGGAGGCATTGTGTGGGTCTCTTGGGTTAGTGATTTCAATTAATAGGGTTGAGAGGTTCCCCATAGTCCTTATTAGTGTTGTTTAAACTGGATGGTTTGAGTTGGTCCCCTATTCCTTTTTATATGAGGGTTTTCAGTATCACATCCACTTTGTCGGAGTCTGGCCCTTATTCAGCTACTTTGCATACGTGTAGCATGGATGTTTTTCCAATTTATGGAGTGAGTTGTCTCAATCCCCTTCGATAGAAGACACATCAGATTTAGAGCATGTGTTTCCCCAAGTGTCTTGGCACATTCCACACATCCTTTAATTTCCCTAGTATGGTTGGAATCGGTGTGACCAATATTTACTCTGGCATTAATCCTCTTCCCAGGATGATTTTTTCAGTAGGGGATGGAAACCCCAGTGAACCTTGGGTGAAGACCCTCTATCAGTGTATCGTGTGTTTCTTCCTTTTGTGATCTATCGTGTTGTTTTCTAGGGTGGAGTTCTCGAAATCGGCATGACCAACTCTACATAGGTGTTGATCCTCTACTAGGAGATTTTAACCAAATTCGGTTTATTTCACATTACACCTTTCTGTGTTTGGTGTTCCGGCTGGGGTTTTAGTATCCCGCAATGGACCCTGGGTGGAATCACCTACCCAAGGATTTTGGGATAGTTTATTCACTGGGTGACTTTTCCATGATGTTATCCAACGAGTGTGCCCTCATGGATAAGTATCGCGAGGGTTGGTTGGGTTGTGCCATTATTTCATTTCCTGATAGAGTGACATCTCTCCGTTGAGTTCCATCTAGGATGGTGAGGTTCACTCATCATATTTGAGCTGTTGATGTGTCCCCTCTCATTATATGATCTATAATTGATGGATTGGCTCTTGTTGTGTGTGATCTAATGTAGGTTTTCACCTTTACCTTGAGTATAATCCCTTTTCTGTCTATGAGGTCAGAACCTCATGAGACCATTGAAAGTGTTGCACTATACCTTCATGCTAGCCATTGTGGATAGTCTATGGTCAGGACTGTGAGACTCTGATTTATAACTGAGTATATCTGGTTACGTTTTGGGAGTCCCTGTGGCATTTGTCATTTTTTTACATGCTAGAGTCTTCGAGCTGACTACTCATGTTTAGCTGAGGATGGTCTTGAGATGGAGTTTATCTCTCGTTTGGGTGCCCTCTAGTTAGGTTGTGTAAACTTTTTCCTATTAGTTACTACCATTTTGTTTTGGTGTTTTTGGGTCGCCTACGGATTATTATTATACTCACCCATACACGGTATTTTCCCCCACATGTTGTCTCTTGTGCAGACCTCAGGTCCTTCGACAGAGTCCCAGTTGGATCCGGAGTAGGTAGAGCATGGTAGCTATACATAGCAATTTTTTTAATAGAGTTGTACTGTGGAGCTTACTGATATGATTTTGATAGACATACCATACATCTGAGTAGGTTGGTCAATTTTTCAGTTTTTTTGTTCGGCCATGTATTTTCCCTTTTTTACTTCTGTTGTACCCTAGTTGGGATAGATATATGCATGGATTTTAGTTTTCAGTTTTTATATATCTCACCACTATTGAATAGAAGTGTCTGTGGGTGTGTGTGTTTATAGGTATGATAGACTAATCCATCCCATGTGTTTTATAACCTACACAATGCTAGTATCTAGCTCCTATCCTATTGGAGGCTAGCTTAGGGAGTCGTGGCTCGAGCCCTGTTAGGTCAGGTTGTGACAAGAACCCACTTCTTGAAATCTAATTTCCCTATTTAACCACACAAACCAAAATCATTAAATTATTCATAAAAAATTCATTAATTGGAAAATAATGAAAAACCAAAACCATTTAAAGGTTTCTACCATACATAAAACCCATGAAATATTTTCCTTAAAAACATTATAACCCAAAATCATTAGATCCACTTAAGTCATTTGTGTTAAAGTTCAAAAAAAATTAAAAGTGAAACTCAAAAACACCCAAAACATTGTTTTCAAATCAAACACCATTACCAAGGAATAATAAATTTATTTAAAATTCAGTTTAAGAAAATAAATCTATAAAATTTACCAAATTTCCCATAAATATGCCTCATCGATCATAAGAGAAGCTAAAATCATAAAAGGACTAAAAACAAAAATATAAAAACAATCTTTATTATGTTTGGTTCGTCCACACGGTCTGTAAGGACATGACCTAACCATGTGTGTTCTACTATAAGGTGTCCAAAATAGTTTCATGTAGAATGTGCATGGTTTTATAAACTATGCATATTACCCATACACCCACTGTATTGCCTCTATTATCACTCCAAAATATATAATTTTCTAATATGTTTCCTAGGGTCCTCATATAAATCAAAGTAGTTGTAAATAACATCAAAATATTACAATGATAAACAAACATAAATCCTAAATTTATTATAAAACTCTTAACAATAAATTGAAACTCAAGGTTTGAATTAATGAAGAGCTAGAACAACACACCCATTATCCCAATACTTGAAATCTGACAGTATGAACTCCTATCTATTATGGACCCCCAAATAAAAAGAGGGGTATGATACCATTTTATAACGAACTAGATCATGCTAACCCAAGTTTTCACCCAACCCATCTTGATATAGAGATCAAGGAATGTTCTTGATTTACCTAGACTAGAAACTACTTCCAGATTATCACAAGTGAACACATGGGAAAAAATTTACACTCTATAAAACAAGGATTAAAATTGGGATCCAATTGGAAACCCTACAAGTGGTATCCATGCATTAGAAAAACATTCCATAATAAAAAAGTATTTTTTTTAAAACAACCAAACATGGATTGAATATAAAGGTGAACGAATCCAAATAATTTTTTGAACATTATTTCACATAAAGGATACCATTTTATTTAAATTTTTTACAAATCTATAATAATATATCTAACTGTGAAACAATATAAGGAGGCCAGAAAGGCCAATAAACCACAATACCTAAATGGTCAAATGAACTTAGGATAGTTTTAGTAAACAAACATGCATTACACAACATGAAACCCTGCAGAAAATATGAAAACTAGATACCTACCAATGTGATTATGTAGGTTCTGATCCAAAGTCCAGTATGATACAACCATTATATTATTACATTTGTTTTTTTAAAGAATCCAATTCTACTAGTTTGAATAAAATGAAAAAATAATTCCTCTTTACTTTCTCATGAATCTAAAATAAAATAATAATTCCTTTTATTATTTCTTAAAAAAAATCATTTATAAAACATGAGTGAAATAGATAGTAAGAAGGTAATTTTTGTTAAAAAATAAACTATTAACCTTTAAAATAAATTAAATTTCAAGAAAACAACTTAAAATTATATTTTAAAACACCCCTTTTTGAAAACAAACCATTATAATAGGTTTAAGATGTTTTCAAATTTTTTTGAAAAATGATTGTATTTAAAAAACCCACATTTTTTATTTTAAAACTTTATCACATATACACTCTACAAATATGACTAAAAATAAAAGGGGAAGATTAATTAAATGTAAATCATATAAATTTATAAAAAAATTAAACTAAAGGAGAAAACTATTTTATATCAAGAATAAAACAGAATAAATATACATACCATAAATAAAGATCTAACTAAGAAATGAAAATAAATATATAATAATCAACAAAGAGGCATAAAATATGATATATATCATGAAGCTATATGTTATGTAATAATTGGAAAAGTAGCATTCATTCATAGGTGGAACCAACTACTAGAATATTAATGGTCACACTACTCATAATCTAAATATCCCTCAACTAGATTCATCATTGACACACCGCTAGCTAGGCCATAACATTAAATTTGGAGCCACAATCTAGTGTGTAACTCTCAACTAGATTATCCAACATACCACACTTTCCCACTATGTAGCATAGTATTCCTCATATAATAGTAAATATTGGTGTGTCACTATTAAAAAAAATATCAATAACATGACAATAACATAGTCCAAAGGCAATATAACACCTCAATCATATACATCCCACCTCAAATGAACACTCATTCAATAATAAGCCCACTTTAAAGGAAAATAATAAAAAATATCAATTCATTTAACCATAACATATTCACATAATCATAACCAATTAATAATAAGGAAACTAAACATTTGTGAAATCAACAACAAAAAAAATCCATCTCAAACATATGATGAAAAACAATCCACTAAAACAGATAATTTCATCTTTGAAAATCTCTTTCAAAACCACCTTTAAAAAAAGTGTAAATATAAAAGAAACCATAATTAATACCAAGGTACAGTCATGAGAAATCAAAAAATCCTCTAAATAACTTTATATGTCAAAATCACTCCTTTTAAAAAATAGAAACCTATGAAATCAAGGGAATACCCAACTTAAAAATCAAAATTGTCCAAAACCCTCATAAAAGTTCATTTATATTGGATAAAACCATCAATTAAATTTTATCATATACTTAAAATTCATAAAATTCCATTTGAAATCAAAGTAACATTACACCTTGAAAATCAAAAAAAAATCAATGGAAAACCCTCCAAATAATGAAAAACCATTGAAAAAATTATACTAGATATCATTTACAACATTAATTTTGTTAAAAACACATTTAAATCATAAATTGTTCAATTAAATATTTAATAAAACGTAATGGAATATAAATAACTACCTCAAGAGATGAGACCATATTGCCTTTGATGGAAACCACTAGATTAAGTCTTATAATATGGCTGACAACCATTAGAAACCCAAATCCTATACTAAAACAACCATAGACAACAAAATCAACCAAACAAGGACACCAAGGATATGAAATATTAGACAAAAAAGAAAGGAAACAATATAGTGAAGAAATATAGGCTCTTATCTTTCAATCATGTGAGGAGCCACTAAGAAACCATCAATAATCTACTATATAGATGCCTGTACAGAGTTTAAATTACATTAGGAGGTACCTATGGTATAGAAGTTTATATAGGGAATATTGGGAGAGAACCTTAAAATAAAAACAAGTTCAAATGACAAAAATACAAAAAATTGAGAGATTATTGTGGTGTAGTTGTATAGTTTACCAAACTATGCAGTGACCACATGATCGCGACTATCCAAAACTGCATTAGTCACAGATTTATTACTACATAGTTTCCCAAACTATGTGTCCAACCATGTGTCCCAAGATTATATTTATAAATCTAAAATTCAAACCTCAGGACACCTAATTCTCAAAGTAGTAATCAACCATAAAAACATAAGAAATAAAATTTAATTTTGGGGTGTCACAACTTCCTTGCAGACAATTCATCATTTACTTTTTCTTACACTCATTATAAATGGTTAGTTTTTGTTTCCTCGCTTCTCTTTTATGTTCAAAATTCATCACAAAATTTAGCCCGATACTTCTCTACTTTTCATTCAATCCATGTGACCATTGTAAATCTACAACTCCGTTTCTAAATTGAAATAACACCATATTGTCTTTTAATAAATCCCAATGTCTCAAATTTCTAGATCTATCAATAGATTATGTCTTAGTCTACTAATTAATTGATCAGTATTTCCATCTGAGTTAGTGAAAATATTGAAACATATCATGGAAGACTTGTAATGTTCATTTCATATCTTCCCACTTATTCATTTTCATTTTTTATTTAACTCAAGGAGTATTATTTCTATTTAAATTATCAGTGTATGATGAAAATTATTATTAAAATGGACCTTTTTGAAGCATCTACTCTATAGCTTTAACTCATCCTTAGGATTTTTGTTTTTGATTAATATCCTTCATTAATTTTATCATACCTCTAATTGATATATTAACAAAGTGACTTTCTCCTAATTAGAATAATAGTGAATAGAAAATTAATTTTCTATAGAATGAATCAATTATTATGATATTAGAGGATCAAGGGGTCTAGTAAACGCATGTGTTCATTAGTGAATGAAGGATTCAATAGCTGGTTTTTTATAGCTTAGTGAAGTTGGATGATTAACATATTTTAGGTCATTATTAATGACCTAATATAACTAAATAAACATAATCATGGTGATTTAAACTCTTGATTCCCTCATATTGGGAAGTATATCATTTCATTTTCTACCACTTTAGTTATTTACCCAGGTCCTTCTATTTCCTTCCATTTTTATAAAAGAAGAAAACGTAAATTAGAAAATTTATAATATCACCAATCCTATGATAATAATTCTAAAGGGTAGATTAATATTAAAATTTTCTATCACCACCCTTCTAATATAATTTACATTATACTTTTAAAATTTTAAAAAAATAATTATTTTAGTAATATATACTTTATAATGGATTAAAATTTTTTTCATCTGCTAAAAAATGTCCCCTGGGAATGTCAAAATTAGCATGCATCTAGGCCAAAAACTCATACACATAGTGATGATCATGTTAATTCGAAACCATAATTTTTGAGTAATATTACCCATAGGTTCATCTATGTTAGATCCCATATCCACTTTTTTTTATATTGGTAGGGATATCATTTCTAGAAAACAACACATTCTATAATTTACAAAAATTTAAGATGTTTTTTTATATTTATACTTATCTTGAGGGATTTTCTTATGTAATCTTGTCCAAATTTTCATAAATAACTAAATTTTGATTTGATAACAACTATAATGACCATGATTTTTCATACAGGATTGTTAACATATTTCTTTATTAGAATATTACATAAATAACTTCTATTGGAAATTATGAGGTTTAGTTTCCTAGTAACTAGGTACATAATTTATGAAGTACATAATATTTTTTAATCATCTTGAAAGACTCATTTATAAATCTTTACAAGGTCACATCATGACATATGATTTCCTTGGAAAATACATCAATAAAAGTTTTTGACAATAATGCCCAATAAACGGATAAATAAATGAAACATGAAATAATTTACCATTGATAATTCATGAGTCATAAAAATAGAGCATGATCATAAATAATTTAGGTATAATATAATATCATGATTATAAGATCATGAAGCGTAATATAGAAATGTGGATACAATATAAAAAAGATACGTTCATAAGTATATCACCATGGTTCATCATTAAGGTGTTGTAAAACATATTACCAAGGATGTTCACCAAGATATCCTAAATTATTAATAAAGCATACTAACAAGGTATTGTAAACATGTCATCTCAAAATATTAATTCTTTATACAATGAATTAGAGTTCTATCAGGGAACACCCTTAATTTTATATATTTATGTGTGTCACATATATCATATATCATAAGAAACGTTTTTATAATTTTAACCCATGAGTACAGAATGTGGGTTTGATATATGTAATACCATAAAAAATTAAATATGTGTGTGTGTGTGTGTTTGAATACCCTTGAATGAAATTTTTGTTTGGTATTTATAACAAAAAAAGTATGGAATGGAAAATTGAGGAATGATTTTGGCAGCATAATGGCTATATATAACCATTTATGCAATGGGATTAATGAGAGAGAAAATTAGTATAGCATTTATAGGTAATCATTTGGATAGTAATGGAATTATTATGAAAATAAGGAAATATAATCAATTGAAAATCAAAAGACTTATTAGAAAGAAAGCACTTAAATAAAATGGGAGTTAAATAGAAACCTTAACTTGAAAAGTGGCATCCTAAACCTTCAAAAAAGATATTTGGAGCCCTAGATACTCTATGGAGAGACTTTATATGGTGAAAATTAGAGGAAATTTCTGATAAATGGATTTATAGTGGTGATGAATTAGGGAATGGGTGGGTATTTATAAAAAATTAAGCTGATTTTTTTTATTATTTTCTATACATTGTCATTGGTCATATAGATTATAAAAAATGTATAACCATCAGCCATCGCGTGGTCTTTGATCATGGTTCTATACATTTATGGAATTTTTTTATTTTATTATTTAGGAATCGAACTCCTTAAAAAAACTATTTTATAGGTAGAACACATTCTTGTTCATAAATTTATTTAAAAAAAATTAAATAAATTTTTGTTTTTGAATAGTCTTTATAGGTTTGGAAAAATAATTTTACTACTTTACCAAATTTATATTAATGAAAAAACTCATTTTTCTTAAATAAATCCTTTATATAACTTATTACGTCATTTTTAAGTCTTTATGATTTCATAATAATTACTATATATCTATACTATAACTTTGGTTTTACCTAAATATTCGTATGACTTAGAAAATTAAGAAAAAATCGCTGTTAAATATTTTCAATATGATGGTTTAAAAAAAATCCTTTTTATAAAAATAATTTTTTAAATATGATAAATTTTATTTTTAAATAAAATAGATATTAATTAAAAAATATTTTTTTTACATGATCGACTTTCTGAAAATTAAGAAAATCAATTATCTCTTCATAAAATTATATTATCATTTATATCCATATAAGTATTATTTATAACACAATTTTAGGGAAATAAATTTTATAACATTAAATTATTTTTAAAAACATAACATAATAAAACATAAAAATTTTACCAAATATATTATTATTCTTTCATTAAGTTAAGAATTTATTTTATTTTATTAAACTCTTTTATTTAATTGTATTATGATATAAAATCATTATATATTCTTAATAATATACCCAAAAATACTAAATTTCATAATTTGAAAATTTCATCCATAAATATTTAAAATAATATTGTGTTAGAGTAAACACCACTAAATTTATAAAAGAATTTATACTTATTAATACATATCCCATGGATATATAACAACTTACTACACTAGAATAAGTTGTAAGGGTAAGGTGTGGGATATTCATACTCTCATGGGGTGATCCGACCAAAATAGATTTATTGGGGATCTATACTAACTTGATATTCTCCTATTGGGTATTCCACTCAAGCCACACTTATTGAATATCTCAATGGGTATTATCTAGTGTGAAACCTAGTAATAATACCTCCCTATAAAGGTTGACAAACAATCTTTGTATGTCATAATCTTACTAGTTTTGGATGTCAATTATCCCTTCAATATCAATTATCTCTTAAAATTACCCTTTATATACACTAATTATAATAGTAACACTATTACCACTAATCATAATTCTCAATCATCATAATTACAAAGGGTCATTATACTGAAGATTCATAATTCCCAATCATCATTATTACCAGTGGTTAGATCCAAATGGTCTCATTTCCCATTTCAAACTATATGTACTACACCATTCTCATACATAATTATTCCCTACTTCACTTACTATGGTTTTACACTTCCCTTGATAATGTTTATTATATTCAAAATGATTATTTTTCTTTTTTACCATTTTTATGGTAGGAGGGATCTTCAAGGGGGAATTTAATCCTATGTATTTAACATTTTTCTGTGCATTATTATTTAGTTATTATCTTCATGTTTTATTCTTAGCTGTTATTGTAATTATTATTTAATGATGTGAGATTAAATGTATTATTTTTTTATACTTATATTTTAAAACATAATAAGTGAAACGTGATCTCTTTTATTAAAAAAAGATATAAATTTTGGGTCATTACAAAGGCGGTGAGAATAAATACCCTTCAAAATAGTAATCATTAGATTCCTTTTGAATAATTACTTATCAAGACCATAATTATTAAACAGGGTAGGTTAACACTAAATATGGGTCCCATGTATTGTCTTTTACAACAAAAGTAAGTAATTGTTGACCCTAATAAGATTATAGACTTGTTAATTGAATTTTCTATGGTTTACATTTAGTTGGGAAAGCATAAATGTTAGAATAATATAGGAATATATTTTGTTTTAACCATATATTGTATTTGAAAAAGAGTTTTTAACTCAATTATCCAATATCTATATATGATATTATTATGATGGTTCCCTACCTAAATAGATATGTAGTTATAGGAATACTATTGTGGACTTATTTAATAGTGAAATATAGATATTTTTCCACAAATAGATATGATTAGTTAAAAATGATTCATCATTTTAGTAGGATCCCATTTAATAAAATCTATTATTAAATGCCTATAAGAGAAGATACTCATATGATAAGATCTTTCTTTATAGATAAATAGAATCATCATCATCAAACATAACTTTTAGATCAATCCTATAAAAAGGAGAAACACAATTTAGGCCAATCCTATGAATGGTGACTTAAGAAGAATCCTTATCTATGGAAAAATTATATGTCTTAAAGAAACACTTTCCTAAGTAACAAAGAGTGTAATTTTTTCAATAGGTGAATATCGATTATTATAAGAAGAATATAATGATTCACTTTTTGTTTCAATGGAATTAGATACAAAAATACTTAAGGAATTTTAGTCTCTACTTATATATTAAACATTATTTGATAAGTAAATATCTTAGAGAGATTATATGTTTCTTAAAATAATTATTATAGTTAAGTAATTCATATTTTTTTCATATATAGAAATTCTATAAAAATATGAACGAGTTTAAGAAAATTTTACCCAATATTCTCAAAGTGTTGAGAATATATGAACTTGTAATATTATTCCAAGGTTCTCATACTATATAGATACTATAGCTAGGTAAAGGTTTGATCCATAAAAAAATATATAGATATTCCAACAATGTTTAATTAAGTAGACTGTAATGGTCTTTTTAACATGTTTTTGTCTAGAAGGAGTATTGACACCATAATATGGAATTGTTGAGATACATGTAGGGATTAATGAAACTCCATGTAATATATAAGTTAGGTATCAATTTTATATAAATTTATTCTTTGATTATTAATGTTATGTGAAAACATATGTCTACTTTACAAATGTTTCAAATATATAGGAGTTAAAATAAATGGATGAATTAATAGAGATTTTAGTTCTTATTTAAGTGATGAAGAGAAGACTTGTTTCATCATAAAATTTAATAAAAAATAATAAATATATATTTTATGGATCTAACAAAAGGATGTGTATGTTCATCTCATTTATCTAATATGATAAAAAAATTTACCAATTAATAGAGATTGTCTATGAACAATAAGGGATAATTAATTAAATACACATGTTTTATGATTCAATAGATTATATAATGTGTTTTGTAAAGGATAAAAGGATCAAAATGGTTTATTTGGGATAAAATATTTATCTAGATATTATTTTCAATATGAGGGATGACAAAATTTCCACCCATCAATGATATACTTTAAAGAATAATGTCTTATTTTAAGAAATAAAATTCTCCAAGAACATAAAATACCTTAAATGATATAAAAATAGTTTTTTATTAGTTAAATATCTTTACTAAAAGGAAATAAGTGTTATTTCCTAACAAAAATGAGTTATTTTATTTTTATGACATTTTGAAGAGAATATAGAATCTAATAGATTAGTGGGAGTATATTTTCACTTATATAATTTCAAAGTTAAAAAATAAAAGATTATTTTACTCTATGATTAAAATGATTTCGACTAATATCCACTAAAGATTAGGATATGTTACGGTAAATAGAAATATAAAATGATATACTTAGTTACCATGAGAAATTTAATATCACTATTTACTAAAGGATTATTCATGAAAATTTATAAAGTGGAATTCACTTAATATCCTAAAAGATTTTTATGGAAGGGAAGTAAAGAGAAATGTAAAGTGTTTCATTTAGTTCTCTTAACAAAGAGAACTACAATTCATACAAAAGGAGTTTAGGATGTGGTGGTGAGTAATAATGTAAATAGTTACATTAATTACCATAAGATTTCAAGGTAAAAGTTTTATGGAAAGGGTTCCAAGGATGATAATATTAAACTTATAAATAGTTCTAATTGGATAGTAAAAATTGATATTGTAACACTTTATATTGTGGTGTTAAGGAATTTTAAAATGTTCAAGGAGTTGAAAATTTTCTAAATATCACCAGTAGTAAATTTTTAATTATTCCAAGATACTACTCACTAAAGAGTTTAGTTGGTGGTAATTTAAATATATAGAATGAATTACATATATATTTCATGAGCTAACAAACCCCAATAAATTATAACAAACATAAGTTAAATCTAGTTGTCTAACATATATTATATGTTAGATAGGTTCATAGGTAGGATTTTATTAATTATTATTAAAAAGTTATGAATATAAAATGTATCATATAAAAGGAAATGTCCATTATATAATTCTTTCATGTTGGAAACATATATGTATATATTGATATATATTTTGTGAAATGTAATGATAATTTACCTCTCATGTAACAATCCAGACTCTTATTAATATAATATCCTTGTAATATAATTGTGTCATATTTAGTAATGTAGTACAATATAAAATTCATGAACCACATAATAAAATTCATCAACACTTTAGTATATTAATTTTAATATTACTTTTATAGAATAAATATGTGAAATAAAATTAAAATTATTACAATTGGATAATAAACATATAAAAATAAAATAACAAGAATATGGAAATTTGGATTATTATGGTCCACTAGATTAATCAAATTCATTGACACTATAAATAAGAAAAAAATCAGTAATGTAATATCTATTTTTGTAAAATAAACATTACTGAATTAAGTGAAGTTGTGTTTAATTATGAATGAAATAAATATGAGGTATTTAGATGATTTAGAAAACTTATATAATTGTTGGAATAATAATCTGACTGTTAGATTTAGTAACCTTCCCATTGAAATAATAAAATATTATTTGAGTATCTTTTAAAAAATATAAGAAATTTATATCATAATATAATTATACAAAATGTTAAATATGATTAAATAAATATAAGACATAAGAAACTATAAATTTATTTCTGGAAAACATATTTGTTTTATTTTCATTAAAAAAATTTATTATAATAAGTTTAAAATATATTAAATAATTTTTTTATAAAATGGTTTTAAACAATAATATTTGTTTTTTATATAAATTATAAAAAAATTATGCAATCATAAGTAGTTTTTCTAAGTGTTATAAATTTTTATTTACTGTGGAAATAGTTATTTTTAAATAAATAAGGATTTTATTTAAAATTTTAATTTCTCATATTTAGAATTTATTTGATAAAATGGATCTCAGTTTTGGAATTACAATGCTAAAAATGGATAATGTGAAGCTATTTATATTCATAATAAATTAAAATATTGAGGTGAATAATGAAATATCGTTCAAGTATCATATTTTTTAATGGTGTATATGAATAAATTTTTGAGTAATTATAGAATTTAGATAAATATTTTACTATACCCTTTTTTTATTCATAACACCCTAACTATTTAATCACATATTGGGTCACTATTTGAATATATAATCTTTTATTATAATATTTTATTCTAAAACACCCCTCTACTCCCCTTATAAATACTACTGCACATCACCCCATTTCTATACACATAAAAATCCCTTTATCTCATTTATAATCTATCCAAATCCCTCCTATACCCTATTTTCCATTTTTAGAGTGTTTTTTCTCCCCAAAAGAATAATATAATAAATTTTATGGTGTAATATAAAGGAAGATATCCATGATAGTGGTAGTTGTCTCAACCGAGTTCATTCAAGTGTCTTTATTCATATACCTCCTCTCTATAACTTTAATATATAATGATATAATGTAATAAGTATCATATTTATAATGAAATATTATTATATCAATGTAATATCAATTATCATATTATCTCTCACACACTCTCTCTCATTCTAAAATGAAATCATCACCCATATTATGGTGGGTTCACCGTGTTCATAAATGATGTTTTCCATTTTTCATCCCTGATTTACATGGATGGTTTTAAAAATGTATTCAATTAAAAAAATAAAATATTTTTAATATAATTACAATTCAATAATTTTTTTAAAATATTAATGATAATAACAAACAAAACACAATATTAATTTTAACTGTCGAAAAGATTCATATTGAGATAGCTTTCTTAGTTTGAATCAATTTTGTACAACCCATTAACCTATATAAATCTGGTAAAAATGAATAATAAAGGATCAATAAATCTAAAATTATAGATACTATATAAATATTTTACCATAACTTTGACCATGATCAGAATACAGAAATAGTTTTGAGGAAATTAATTAAACCGCCTCAAGTGGTCAATGTCAGTAAAATGACATGTAATAAATGTAGGGAATATAATAATAAATTAACCTTAAAAAAGTAAATATACGTGAAAACAATTATTAATAAAGTATTTTATAAACATAATATGATTATTTGGGAATTAATACACATATAATAGGATATTCAGAGCCCAATGTAAGGGAACTCCTTAACCACCCTCTTTCTATCAGGCTACGTTTTCTCTCTCTATACCTCACTTTATATCTCTATTTTTATAATTTAATCCTTATATATTAATTATATATGTATCTTATATATAAACTGAATTTATATTCCCTTTAATTTTTTTGCTTATATATGATTTTCAAGTTACTTTCTCAATTATTTCTTTAAAGTGATCACATTAAAAGGGAACTTTTATATTTATTATATCTTTTCATGTGATGCTCTTTTAAAGGATTTAACATCCAATGAATTATAAAAAACACGTTATTTTAATAAAATGTATTCAATTCCATTTCTGGTTTACTATAAATCCCTATGCACTTATTTCTTATAGTGGGCCTTTACACATTTTAGAAAAGAATATTGAGGAAGTTCATTTATATACCTACATTTTCACTACTTTATTATGAATATTCTTCACTTGAACTCAATATTTAAGACCTATGTTTATTTATTCAAATATGAACATCTGAGAATATTTAATCCCATATTTTCTTGGGAATCATTAAGATACATCATTTGGATATTCCTTAAGAAATTATGATGTAACCCATATTCTACTCATGATTTTTTCTTATGCATATGACTTCTGTATGATTTCCTTATATTTTAAACATATGAAAGAATATATTATGCAGTGAATGGTAGTTCCAAAAGTACAAATCACTCAAATTAATTAGTTAATGATTTTATCTCATGATATACTATATATAGTGCATGGGAAGTTTTCCTAGAACACTATGATATAGACTAGGGAGTGTATAGTCACTCTTAAATTTTATATAATATATATTTAGATATGGGACATGTGATGTTATTATTTATAAAGTTTAATGAAATAAGTTATATTCGTCAATTTGGCCAGTCTATGCCTGGATAATCAATAATGTATGAGTTATCTATATATGATTAACATAATTTGTGCCCCATGGTCACTCAATGTCTTAGACAAAGTGAACATATAATAATGAACTCTTTCATATAATTTAACTAGTGTAAATAGGTATATAGATAATTTTGTTTAATAGGTATCAAGAAAAATCACCTTTTAGCTTGAGTATCACTGATTCTTCTCAATATCCCACTCTTTGCATTAATTTATGGATCCAGGTATTCAAATTTTTTGTCAATTCTATAAAGTCCCACAAGCTCGCACATTATAGTTAACTGTATGGGGGATTATTTTAACTCAGATATATTCTATAAATGTGTTTTAGAGTTAATCCAAAATATTTTTATATGGTTACTCACATGGTATTTAATATTATGTGATACACAATGAAGTTTATGACACTTTTACAAAAAAAATGGAAGATATCATTAAGGAGTTTTGGATATGATTTCACAAGTTATTATATACGATGTGATATAAGATAAAATGGAACATAAGTCATTTTGGATTTAGTATAAATATTAGATTGATAGAGATATTCTCTAAATTATAATTACATATGATTTAGTATGTATATATCATATTATATGAATATAGATGTCATGGGTCATGTTATTATGCTTCTTACACTATCCAATCATATGGTAAAATTATCTATATCTTTTGGAAGTGTTACCATATGAAAAGATACACTCTAACAATATGATTGACGGTTTCTAAATTTTAATAGTTATCTTTAGGAAGTCTTTCACATAAGCTTTAATTTAAGAACAATTTCTTAATATGAAATAGATAGGAGTGGATGTATTCATAAGAGGGTTTCATGAGCTATTTAATGAATTTATTCATTAATAATAATGCATGATTAATTTTATGAACAATAGAGGATAATCCTTGAGGTACCTATACATGAGTGCACTGCCATGAGATGGGAGTGTGACTTTTTTATATAGATAGATAAAACTTATATGAACTTTAAGCTCTCTTTCTTCATCCAAAATTTAACTACAATATACTAGAATGTCATGTTGAGAAGTGAAATCCCATTTAAATATCGAGTGATTTAGAAACCCACGGATACCTCTAAAGGAGGGAAATTTTTTCATTTTCCCTTGGTGATATTTATCAATCCAATATGAAGGAGCAGTGGTTGTAATGGTGTAAGGTACACATTTACCATTTCTTCAATTCTAGTTTATTCATGACTCCATATATCTAGAACAATGATCTTGGAATTGGATTTCTTTAATCACTTTTGATTTATCTAAGATGTTTTATGGATACCTTCCAAACCTAAAATAGAGGAGATTTAGTAGACTTGACCTCATGGACTTTTATGTTGCAAGTATCACTTGCACCAAATATTTGTTTGTTTTATGTAATATTTTATATCAAACCATTAACTATAAATAGTGATTTTCTATAATTTATCTTTTTAATTATGTGTCATGTAGGTTTATATCACTGTCTAATAGAACATGGTATAAAAAACTATAAAGTGATGTTATTATATGACTTGGTGTGTATAACTTACACAAATATTCTTGAATATTTTCAAGTTTTTATATAGTATCTCTCATATGGATTATATGATTTCATAGATTTATTTTCTCATGGTATTTCTCCTTGAAGTTAAGAAGATTCTCTGATATAAATTCTAGTGAATCGTATCACAACTTGTGAATTCTCGGGGCTAGAGGTTATATAATAACACCTCAAACACTTATTTAGGAGATGATGGGAATGATATTTGTTTCACTTAATCCTCTAACATTCTACTTGGGTTAGAGGTGATACACACCATAGAAAACTGAATGATATAATTATTTTGATACTCTCTTACTAGTGAATGGATAAATAAAGGAAACTATAAATATGTGATAATAAAGATTAATTCATGGGGCATAACATAATATCATGATCATATTTATATGTTAATTAATATTAAAATGTTTCTACAATATAAAAATTGGACATTCATAAGCATATCACCAAGTATCATCACCAAGGAGTCATAAAAATATTACCAAGGTTATTAACTAGGGTATCATGAATAATTATAGAGGATTTATGTGAAGGTAATGTAAACATGTTATCTCTATATATTAATCCTTTACCCAATTCATTGTAGTGCTATTAGGGTGAAACCTTTACATGACTAACTTTATTTGTGATGAATATATCATAAATCATAAGAAAGTATTTCATAAATTTAACCCATGAGTATGGATTCTGGTTTTCATACATGTAATTCCCTAATCAAATAAGTTTAGTTATATATATATATATGTGAATAAAATTAAAGGAAATTAGTGTTTGCTATTCACAATATAAAATTATAGCATGTAAAATAAAAGAATGATTTCAGCAGCATAACAGGAGTAAATAACATATTTATGGAATGAAATTAATGAGATAGAATGGTAGTATATCATTAATTGTAAATTAATTATATAGTAGAAGAATGATCATAATCGAATGAAGACATAAGAAATTGAAAATCCTAAGGCTTATTACAAAGGAAGTACTTGAATGGAGAAGAATAAAGAGGGAGAAAACCCCTACCTAGTGATATAGCTTCTAAAAGATTATTATTGAGATATTAGAACCTATGAAACTCCTTAGAGTGAATATAAAAAGATAAAATGAGATAATTTGTGTGATTGGTGTCTTTTTAGTGAAGAGGAATGGAATAATTGGTGAGTATTAATATAAAATGAGGGGGTAATATTTATTAATTTTGAAACACTGAACTTGGACATCTAGGTTATAAAAAATGTTAAACCAGTATCCCTACCATGGTTTTTGACATTCAAAGACTATTTTTTGTTATTTTAATGATTAAGAACCAAAATTTTTAATATAATATTATTTTTTAGGTGGAAGATATTCTAATTCATAAATATATTTTTTAAAATCTTTAAATAGACTTTAGGATTTGGATGATTTTTTATATGTTTGTAAATTTAACTTTATTACATTAAAATAAAATATTTTATTGAGAAACCCCATTTTTCTATGATAATTACTTTATAATATTTATTAAATTATTTTAAAGTCTTTTTGATATCATAATACTCAATGTATACTCAAACTGATGTTTACTTTTTACCAAAAATTCTATTTTTCTAAAAAAATTATAAAAAATTATCTATTTGATAATTTAAATGTAATGATTTCAAATATAGTTTTTGTTTTAGGAAAATAAATTATAATGTATGAGAAATAATTTTTTAAAATAAAAAGTACATATTTGCTAAAAAATAATATTTTTAAAAGGAAACACATTATTTTTGACTTTAAAGACTTATGAAATTTTTAATATCAAACATATTGATTCTTAAATAATATATAGTCAAATAATAACATATTTTAAAAATAATTATTATATATTATATTTTTTAATTTCCTTTTAAACTGTTGTTTTACTATTCTATTGGATATTATTACTATTCCAGTGGTCAAATAACAGTCGTGTTATAATATTCAGAACCTAAAATTCACATTTCTATCTAAAAATATATATATATGAACCAAAATTATAATACTCCATCACTCACTAAATTACTTCTAATGATTTTGAACTTCCCTTGATAACTCGTATCACATTTCTAATTATTCTCTTTTTTTATAGTCTTTATATTATGAGTGGTATTCATTGAAGAATTTAGACCTAGGGAATTTTTCTATGTACTTGAATAATTAATTAGTGTTTATATATTTGTACTATTATTTTTTTCTTTCATTAAATTTTATTTCATGATGAGTAATTCTAATATAGTATTTCTATAAGATTATTATAAAAAAATAATAAAACAATCACTATGAAACATGAGTTATTTTATAATAATTAAAGTAAATTTCAGGTAACTACATTCTCCCCCTTATGAAATATTCACCCTTAGAATTTTTTTCTCCCCTTGAAATAAATTTTTATATTTTTTCATCATTACTTCTTCAAGATCTCAGTTTACTTCTTTTGACTTGTGATTTCTCCATAAGACTTTCACAAGTTGGGTTGTATTGCTCCTGAACACCATGTCACATTCATCAAGAATATAAATTGGATATTATTCATATAATATGTTAGGTTCAAATTCCATACCATTTATGTCAAGTATTTGAGTTTGGAATATCAAATACTTTCTTAATAGTAATAGTTGTAAGACACCGTGGACATTGGAAGGAATTGGTGGTAGTTCTAACTAATAGGTAACTACTCCAACACACTATATAATCTACAATGATTGGATGTACCTTATAAATAGTTTCCACTTATTTACAATTATTATGAATCCTTTACAAGGTGATATTTTGAGGAATACAAGATTTTCAACTTAGAATTCTAAGTCATACCTTAAATTGTTAGCATTACTTTGTTATCGACTCTGAGTAAACATGAAATGATTCTAAACAACTTATATCTTCTTCATAGTCTAGTTCAAAATACCTAGTCCTAATAGTTTTCTTTCTAAAAATTCATTCTAATATATTGGATTTCTTGAACATTTCATATAAATTTCATTGAAAGGATCCATTTGAATACTTATGTGGAAAAAATTTTATAAGAGAATTCAACAAGTTGAAGACATTGGTCCTAAATCTGTTGAAAATAAACTAAGATAGCCTTTAAAAAGTCTTATGATGTTTCAATAATCCTTATATATTTACCATAATTTTAAGGATGATAGTTTTTTCATAGGTTTAATTTAGTTTTCATAGACTTTTGAAGGTTCTTATAGATCATATTAGTAAATCTGGTATTGTGGTTAGGAATAATTGACAATAGTGTTCCATGAAGTATATCCACTTCTTGAATATACATAATGGAAAGGTGATCGAAGGATAAATCCTATCATACAGTGATAAAATGGAAATACTTTTTTAATCTATAAATTATTACACATATGGAGTTGTTTCCCTTGGATATATTAGGAAGGCAACTAATTAAGTCCAAAATGATGTTATCCCACTTCCATATAGGTATGAGAAGTTGTTGTAACAGACCCTTGTGAAGTTTTTTCTCTTCCTTCACATTCTAGAATACCAAAAATCCTATAGTATAATCTATAATATCCCAATTCATAATATCCAACCAATAATGATCCCATGGATCTCTATACATTTTTTGTTCTTCTAGAATATATTGTGAATGCAAATTTGGGAGTGTACGTTCGATCGACCAGCCTGACCCGATGAGTGGATTGTCAGCCTCATCCACATGGGCTCGACTATATGGGCCTATCCCAGTAGTCTTATTTATACATTCCTAAACTAACATTTCGGGTGATCCTAGGTAGGTCGGGCCCCCCAACTTGACCTCACTAGTGACACACCACGGTGCACGTGGGAGCCTCACACCCACATATCACAATGTTTATAGGTCTCACACCCCATTATCAATGCATGATGTGGCGCACCTACATGTGTCCCTCCTAGGGGATTCCAAATGGTCTGGATTTTAGTTATGAATAATATATTTTCAACATCCATATCGAGTGTCCTTTTTAGGAAAATAAATTTCCTATCCTGGGTATTTTTCATATAATTCATAGGGATGTGATATTTTTTTCCATCAAAGGTTGTTTCAGAAATAAGATAGGTACAATTTAGTTTATCTATAAAGGTTCTATGATGGGGTTTAGTCGTGATTATCAAATCATTCTCATCATACAAGTTGAGTCAGTATTCCTACCAACCAATATAAGGAACATGATCATCTATCTGTGGGTCAGTTTATAGGTAGTTTTTTATTCCCCAAACCTACTCAAGTCATGGTAACCATTATATATATAGTTATTATTACTTGTATCTAAATATTTTGATTGGGTTAGATCCTCCACTAGATTTTGTATTCTTACCACCCACCTAGATCATGGGATATACCACCAAACATCATATAAGATTATGTTGGTTAGTTTGAATTCTTAGTTTAGATACTTGATTGATGGTATAGTATTAATGAACTGAAGGGTGAGGTTCCCCATTAACTAATGATAATTATTCAGTGGTGAGTAGGCACCCCTTCATATATTCTAATAGTGGTGTGGTGGTTAGAAATATTGAGAAGATCAAATTCTTCATGTCGTGTTGCACCTAAGGCATCCATAGTTTACCTTCAAGATGTGAGGTACAACTGATCTAACAAATTTAGAATTTTAGGACACTTAAATACTTTGACCATAAAAAGATGATCATAATGTGTGTTCTTTAAGGATTAGGTCTTAGATGAATGGAATCTATTTTTGTCACTATGACTTCAAGTGATTGAACATATTTGGATCTTTTCATATCTTTCTCTTAGTTACTCCCCTATACTGGATTTTGATTTAATTTGTTTCTTGTTTTTTCCTTTGTGGTTTTGGTGTTTCCTAATAAGTATGTTTATAATAAAAAATGTATATTCCTTGTTCCCACATGTTTTGTATCTCTGCATATGAAAAATTGGAAATTTTATGGTCTTGGTATTTGTGAAGTTGGTTTAACTTGTTTAGAGCAGATGCTTGGAGATGATTGGTGACACATGATGAAGCATGGTGGTTCTAAATGAGGGTGGTGACCATTGTGGTTCGAGATCATTCTATGCGTATACATAGTGATGGGGATATTTCTAATGTACCATATCTATTATATTTAGAGGCTTATTGGATGTTTAGTTTCTATATATTTTCATATGTGGTGATGTTCCTATATTTAGTATTCTTGTGCATGAGTGTTATGATGTTAAAATATTTATATATTTATGTTTCAGATGTTATTTTCTATTTTATGAATTGTAGAAATGCATCTATTATAGATTTATATGGTCTAAAGGATCCCTTATTGTGTGACATGTCAACTTAGTGTTATTCACAAACCATTGGATCATTATTTGTTAGCTCAGGGTGGCCATTTCAACTTACTACCATCCTAGGTGGTTCCCTAGTGTTTTGGGTCATGTCAATCACCATAACCACAAAAATTCCAATGATTTATCCCCAACAAAATAATATGAAAGGGTTATCACCATCATAAGGAGTATTTCAGAATGGTCTACCACCACTAAAAAATAATAGTTGAATGGGATATCACTGATAAATCACAATATAGTTGGGAGAGATACCACTATAACAATACCAAGATAAAAAAATCTATCACTATCATAAAATAAATATGAGTGAATGAGCTATCACTACTCTAATAGAAACTATGGATGAATGGATTTTCACCACAAGCTTAATATGGGTGAAGATCTTATCACTAATATATATATATATATATATATATATGGATTATCACCAAGAAATAATAACTTGTAAGTTAATGGGTTGTCACTTTAATTAATTAATAATAGAGTGAATTTAATATCTCTGTAAACATAAACAAATATCTAAGTGAATGGGTAATCATAATTAACCTCAACATAATAGCGGATGAACATATAATCAACATATGAATAAACATTACCATAGGCTAATAGATAATCACCATATCCATAAATGATATCAGGTCTGTATTATAACATTACTGAATTACTTATCACCTAGGTAGTTTTTAAACCAATTTTATACTACTCACTAGGCTACAAATCCACAGTTCATCATGTATAAATCCTATAAATGACACACTCGACCTCTTGAAAGAATATATTTAAATTATAATAAATATCAAATCTATTAAGGATAGAATAAAAAATATACTTTCCTATGTCATAGTCTCTTATAAGGGATAATACACCTTAATATAACACATAAATGTGCTTTAAATTACCAAGAAAATATCAAGGATTCCTCACAAGACTCCTTACATCAAGAAATATCCAAAGACACCCCTCATGGGTTCCAATACCCATGTAACTCACCACTTTTTCAAGGAAATATGGGAATTTATAACCCTAAACAAGAAAAAAAGATCTGGGTGAGTATATCATAGGATAAATAGATTATACTCACCCCTTAAAAACCAAGGAACAGAGGTTCAGTTCCATTTCTTGTTGTTTACACACGCCATCCAACCCCCGCATATCATACATTATGATAACACATAAAAATAGAAGAGAGATTTAGAGACCACATTCCTTATACTCATAAATACCCTCTCATTGAGGATAGTTTAATAAATCATCCTCATTTAATATGAGTTTTATAACCTAACAAATGAATTTAACATGGAGTTCAATGAACACAATGAGAAAACTCATAATTAAGAGAAGAGGAACCTTATACATGTCTTTAATGATCTATTGGGATAGGTGGATTATGAACCAAATAACCATTAGAGAATATGTATGACATGGAGGTATAATAATGGAAGGAGAAATAGGATGGGTTCATACATCCTAGGTGAGAAATTTTTGAAGGGGGAGTTTATTTTATAATTTCCCATAATATTTATTGATTTAATTAAAAATAAAAAATTAACAAGGGAGCCTATCATGTACATGGTATACTACCATAGGGTACTTGTTACCCCTTTGGGTAACCACCCTAGGGTCATGAATAAGTTGGTGATCCTATAGGGACTTCCCTCTCTATGTTTTAAGCCATCAATTTTTCAGTAGTAATTCACTAGGTAACTGATGTTGTTTTTCATTATTGATAGCTTCCGTACAGTGTCTAAATCCTCAGTATCTAATCTCTAGCCTCTATTAACTTCTTAAAAATACCCAAAACATAAAAATACACATTTTTTCCATAATTTTAAGAAAATTTGTGCCTATATATATGGGGAATATTATAATTTCCACACTATACAATAACTCATCCCCAAGATACGTTGTGATGCCACACAAATGAAAATATTTAGCCACAAATCTCATGCTTTAGCCTCCCACTCCCAAGTATCCTTCTAGATACCACTATGATAAAATCACTTGTGTGATATATGTAAATTATTTCTATATAGAAGCTACTCACTTTGATTCACTATACATATTGTTTGTTCCTTGAATAATGTATCTACCACTAGCTTAATATCATCAATGCTAAGGATGTGAGAAGGATAAAAAATATATATATTTAAATCTAAGATATATGGATTACATCATGTATCAAACTATATATCAAATTAAATGATAATGAGTGATCCATTTTACTGATCTTTTCACTGACCTTGAATGATCCCACAAACACTTTAAAGAAATCACTTTAAAAACACACATTTTATGTTGTTAGAAGTAATTCCCAAAACAACCATAATTACTATTAAAACCGATTTGGATAAAATTTATTGTATTTTAACAAAAACTAGTTAGTGTTGTTACATATTTTTTATGACACATATCACATGTTGTAAAAAACTGATAAAAATAATATAACATTTTATAACATTTTTTTTGAAATATTTTTTAAAACATTTTTCATTTGTTGTTAAAATAGAGTTTTTAAAAAAATTAATTATGTATTATAATATATTGTATTAAATATTTACCAATGTTATTACACCCATATTTTTTATTATTTTATATGGTATACACTTACAATATAAAAAATATAATAAACAAAACAAACACAATAAACCAAACACACAACATAATTCACTACACTATATTTACTAATCCATTAATAAGTACTCAAACAAACATTTTATATATTAATTCAAATGAACTATGTTTTTTACGCAAAAATGAACTAAAATATACATATTTAGTAACATACATGAATAATCCTAATAAATACTAAAAATATAAATCATCTTATGCCTCCTTATAAGAATGGGAGGCTTATATTCTTTCTAAAATAAGCACTACTCCATCTAGTGTTAAGGAAATATAGAGAACGTGGAACCACAAAATGGATTTTTGACCTCATATTCCAACATTTACATAGGTGAGAAAAAAATATGTTGATATAAACACATTAGTGGATAACATAGAATTATATATGGTACTTTATTAAATTCCAAGAAAATATATACATGTTTATGTGTGTGTGTGAAAAAATTTCCTATGGAATTAACTCATCCATGGTTATTAAAGTCTTTCCATCATTATTTAATTAAATATGGAACACCTTCTCAGTATATAAACCAAGAAAATATAAAATCATTCCCTAAATTCAAATACAACATTTAAAATAAAAAAAGGTGGTTTCCATTGAATAATCTTTAAATGTCCCGGGATATCCATAAAATGATTCTTATAATGTAACACTCATTACCACATTATAAATTTCATCCCTATTTAACCTTTAAAAAAATTAATTATTAATAAATGAATATTCCCTTATTTTTATATAAAATAAAATCATATCTCTGACACTCAGATTTATTATTATCCTTTAAAATAAATTCAATTTCATCATTATAACATAACAGAGTGAAAAAAATTTAATCCACAATATATTTCATAGATAAATCATATTACATGTATCAGAATATATAACTAAAAATTATTTTCAAGATAATAATAAATAAATTTTCATCAAATTCTATAAGTATCATAACACCCCAGGTTCGAGGTATTTTATTGTTTCATTGTGTATTTTTGAGTTATGGAATTTTGGGTTTCATTTTTTATAATTTATTGAAGGTTTCTAGAGGTTTTAAAAGTGTCTTAGAAGGTTCATAGTTGGTCCATGGTTTGGGGGAACCATGAAAAATGATCATAAAACCAAGGAAGTTTAAAAGAGTTCTTTTGGGTAGGCATATGGTTGGTTCATGGTGTGGGTAGCCCATGTGGAATACATGTGACTTTAAAAAATTTCATATAGTGATAATTTGCATGGTTGGATCATGGTTTACCAAAATATTCAACCATGTCGTGCATCCAAGATTATCATACAACAAAAACCATCAAGGTTGGCACATGGTTTTGTAAACCTTATAGCCAAACCATGGACATCATTAAAGTGTTATAAAATTTTCATTTTAAACTTAATTACTTCCTTGAAACACTCATTATTCACCTCTTATCTAGCTCTCTTGAACCTCAAGGATCTTTGGGGTGAATTTGGTGACTCCCTTCACTATTAAACTTATTCTATTTTAATACTGGATCATTGAACCAAGTAATTGAAGGTATGATTTATGTTGTTTATCCACCTTTATTATCTTCTCATTTTCTATTTTGAGGTTCCCTAGGCCTGGGTTTCCACTTCTAGATCATTATTATAGGGTGTTTTCTTGATGGATATTTCATGTGGATTTATCATTTTAAGGTGGTGAGATCCTAGATTTGTGGAATTTTGGTACAATTATTCAAGATGAAGAAGTTTTTGGTGGGTGTATTTTACTTCATTCCACTCATAACTAAAACAATGAGGCTTTCGTTTCTAAATATTTAATAATTTTTTGTTTATGGAAAACCGTGGAAAACCTTATTTTGAATAAATACCTCATTTTGTTTCAAAAATAATGTTCTTGGGTGATTCTCACAATGTATTTTATAAAATTCAAAAATTGGTTTTTTTTTTTAAATTATGTTTTGGGTGTGTATACATGACATGGGAATGGGTGGAATGTATTCATAATACATACTTAGGGGCCTTATTAATTAACACTTGACTATCAACTGAATTGGGGGAACATTGGATTGTACTTTTATGTGACAACTTAGTTCTATAGGGATAGGTTAATATCATTATTTTGGATTATCTATGGGAAATATTGGATGGGTGATGTATTTGTATGGCTTTCAAGGTCCTAGATTAGAGGTTTGGGTTCATTTTATGAGTGAATGTGTGCAAGATATGGGTTATCAAATGGGTGTGTGTGTTTTTCACTTCATTTTGTATTGTATATTATCTATTGGAGTTCATGAATCATTTTTTTATTTAATAAAATTGTGAGATAACTTGTTTTTGTTTTAGTAGTGTGTATGGAAAGTCTATGGGGTTTTTCCACCATCACATATACTCATCACCTGCAAATTAACCTTAGTGCATTTAAATATGTGTCTCATCCTAACTAGGTAAGGGAAAGGTCTAATACCTTTCTAGAAGAGCATTACAATACTAAAATTGTTATTGATTGGTGGGAGAGTTTGAAGATGGTCTATTCATGGTGTGTGACATAGTGATACATCAGTTACTAGGTTTCCTTTTGTGTATTTGGGTTGTGACAGAGTAGTTTTTTTCAATGAATCTAGGAAAATTCCATTGGAATTGATAATTTTTGAAGAATTATAGATTTTTTAAAGGGTAAATCACCTTGAGGAACCACATTATGTGGATCACTCACTATAATTCTAAAGGAAGAACCCATTGATCATTTAGGGTGACTCAGGACATGATAAATCAAATGGATGGATTAGTATAATGAATAGTATTTTTAACTTTCGTATAACACAAACATAAATTGAAGTTAATTTTTAAGTGTTTATTATAGATCATCTAGCATTAAAATGGTGGGACCTACCTATTTAAGATAAGGTAGATAGATTCATGAATTATGATGGATTTGAGGGGTTATTTAATAAAAAATTCTACCTAAATACCTTCGAAGTATTGAAAATTAAAAATTTATTGGATATGAAGCAAAGAAGACTCACAGTTACATAATTTGGGGACTAGTTTACATACTTTTATCATTTTTCATCGGAAGTTGAGGCTAGTGAATCTCTCAATAAGAACATGTTTGGATCAAATTTATAATCAATCCTTATCTATAGAGTGGTTATGTTTGTTATTCATAATTACACAAACCTGGTGATTAAGTCTATGGTGGCAGAAAAAAAAGGCATTTTTTAGAATCTCATTATAGGAAACCCCATTTTACTCCAAGATATGGGAGGAAACTACAATGCTTAGAATAAGAACAAATAGGAGAGATACTCCCAAGGTATAAGACCACCAGAGAGAAATAAATTAGATCAGTTCCTTCCACCCACATCATAGTAACCAGCTAGGAATATTCCATTGTGTATCATTATAACACATAAATAGAGAATGTATGGTACCACTATGGGAATGTTACAACTATCATAGGTGTTATTTTATAAATAATTTGATGTTAATAGGTGAAAATGGATATAATCTATCTCAAGCATCTCATGAACATACAAAATAATCTCTTCAGATCAGTTTTCCCCCTCATAATTGAGTTGGTTAGGTTTATTATAGAAACATCCTAACAATATAGTAGGTACACCCTCATATTTGGGGTAGGAATCAATATAATATTTTAGAACAAAAACATTTTATAGTCAATCATATTATACCAAATGATGTACCATGAAACTCAATGGTGTGATATAATATTCTCATGGACTCAGCCTTAATGCCTATTTTTTTGACATCAATTATTACCATTATTTTAATACTTCTCCTATTGTAAATAAATTGGGCTTGTATGCAGAAATGATGCCTCATATCATGAGTATCAAAGCACCACCCAAAAGATGATAGTGTAGATAATTTAAGTGTTTTCCATGTTTCATTACCATTGATTTAGCTTAATTTTGTGGGGGTTTTACCATAGTAGAAATAGAAATTATTCATTTTAATCTTGGGTGTGTTGGTTAATAGCATTAAAAATATATATCAACTACTATGATTGATAAGTTTCTTTTATATCTTTAAATGGATTTTTTCCATCTATTTAAGGGTGAGTGAGACATAAATAGTATCATAGCAGGACCTTGATTAATAATAGTTAGAAACATCTATTATCAGTTAGAAATGATAACCTTGGAGACTATTTATTCAACCAAGAATATAAGTTCTTCATTATTTAGTAGACCGATATTTATATGTTTTTGGGATAATTTTTCTAGACTACCACCTAAAAGGGATGTGAAATTTTTCATCAACCTACTACTTAGAATGAATCCCATTACAATTCTGTCATATAAAATCATACAAACAAAATTATGAGAGAAGAAGGTCCAACTAAGGGAATTAAAAAATGTGATTTATAAAACCAAGAGCATCACTTTGGGTGCCTTTTGTTTTATTAGTCAATAAATTTGCTAGTAATCTTTGGATTTGTGTAAAATATCATAAACTAAATCAAGTTATGATCATGAATCGATATCCTATTCTAATAATTCATTATCTGTTTGATCAACTCAAGGGATCTAGGTGGTTCTTTAAAATAAATATTAGATTGGGGTACCAAAAACTAGATGTTATAAAGGATTGTATTACTAAGATATATTTTAGAATTTTTTATAGAAACAATGAGTACTTGTTCATTCCCTTCAATCTTCAAAATGGACCAAGAAGTCTTTATAGAATTTTAGAATCACATATTTCATAGGTACCTAGATTCATTCATTCTGGTATTTTTTGATGAAATGTTAGTGTAATCACACATTGAATATGTCCATGAATGTAACTTATAGATCATATTGAGAACTTTTTGATGCCACTATATTTATGAAAAATTATATAGGTGTGATTTCTATATTCAATAAGTTCGTTTCCATGGGCCTATCATATCTAAAAAAGACATATCAATCGACCCATGAAAAATTGAAGGCATCATTTCATCGAAACCCCCTCAGAATATATTTGAGATATATATATTCATAGGGTTATTATGTTATTATAATCTCTTTATCCATAATCTTTCAAATATTTCTCCTCCTATAACTGTATTGAAAAGGAAAGATATTCCATTCAATTACTCCAGTGATTATCATAAATACTTTCAAGAGATTAAGGTTTAGATAACATTTTCACGTATCCTTATCTTTCTAGAACCAAGGGAAGGCTATGTTTTTTATTTTGATGATTTTGGATCTATATTGGGTTTTTCATCTAAATCTAGATCATGTCTTAGTTCATGGATTAAAAAAACAATTGTCACATGAAAATAATTATCCATTACATGACATGAAATTAGCTATACTGGTCTATGAATTAAAGACATGGAATCCCTATATCTTTGGTGAAAATTTCACTATATTCATAGATCATAAAATATTGAAATATATCTTCTCACATAGAGACATTAACATGATAGAACAATATTTTATAGAGTATCTTTATATGTTTGAATTTAACTTCGCTTACAAACCCAGGAAAATAAATTCACTTACCTATGCATTGAGAAATTCTTATAATCTAGTGGTTAAAGAATCCCAGGATAAATAGTAGCTAATGGGAGTAATTATATATATTAACTTTTATTTAACTAACTAAAATAACATTGTGGTTTTCTATTTGGTTTCCCTTATTCTTAATTTGTTTGAACATGTTAGAGAGACTCATCAATCTGATCTTGACTTCCTTACCATTAGTTCATCCTGAAATGGTGGGGAGACCATGGATGGATGGATGAAAAATAAAAAATTATATCTTATGATTTTGACCTCATATAATAGTACCTCCTTCTTATCAGTAAATTTTTTTAATGTTAATCTCTATTCAAAATGGTTTATACACCTTAGTATTAAGAAAATTTACAAGGAGATGAAGGATAATTATTGGTGGTCATGTTTAGAGTATAGATTGGTTTAGTATGTCCTCAAATATATCACATATCAACAGGTTATGGTCATATAAAAATGGGTAGATAGTATGTTATAATATTTACCCATACCTATATATAAATGGGAAAAAATTGCTATGAGCTTTTTCACTAGTCTACTAAGAATGCTTCAGAAGAGTATTTATATTTCGGATATAGTTGGATAACTCGCCAAGTTGAAAATTGTTATCCTACTCTAGGAAAATAATACAGTAAATGAATTGTAAATACTCTAAATTTTAGAAGTGGTAAAATTGTCTTGGTTTTTGGTCTATATTTTCTCTAATCAAGACATTATATTTACCTCATGAATATAGAAGTCGTTACAACAATACATTGACACATGGTTGACTATGAGCCCTATATACCACCCTAAAATAGATAGGTATCAAGAACATATAATTCATACATTGGAAGACATTGTCAAATCTTGTGTAATGGACTTTGGTGGTTCATGGGAAGACCATTTTCCTTTTGTATTGTATTATTATAATGATAGTTATCATTACATGATAGATATGGATCTATTTTTTGAGCACGTGTTGTTTTTAACAATACATATTTAATGGGGAGATTATTGACCAAGTGTTGTTTTCAAAAATATGTTTTATTATTAATAAGGGGGTATTGTTGAGAACAACACTCTATCTCTTTATGATGATTTTGATGTTCACAAATACCCTTTAATTGTTTTCTAATTATTTTACTTTAAGTATTTTTTAGGAATTATATATTTTATATATTCTTATTTTTGGAAGAATATTCAAGTGTTTACACAGTGTGGAACAATTGCTAAACCATTCGGGAATCAATTTAAAGTGTTCTGGAAATACTATTCATACCTTATGTTTGGAAAGCGTAGCGTAAAGAAATAAAGGAAAGTGTAGAATAAAGAAATAAAGGAAGGCGTAGCGTAAAGAAAGAAAGGAAATTGTAGTGTAATGAAAGAAAGGAAAATATAGCGTAAAGAATGAAAGGAACTCGTTGTTTACTCTTTACAGATTATCAGAAAAGTATGGTTAAACAACCCTATGTTATCAGAAAAGTATGAAAGAAAGGAACCCTATGTGAAGAAGAACCCTACATTAGGAAGGAACCCTACTTTTGGTATATTGAGAAAGTATGGAAGAATAAACATTACGTAAATATTTAATGTTTTGCATGTTTCTCAAAAGTATGGTTAATCAACCTTACTTTTGTAAACAACCTTACGTTACTTGAAAAATTATGGATCATAAACCTTACGTATGGAAGCTTAGAAAAGTATGGTATACGTTTGGATATGGAAGAGAAATGTATGGATGGTCAACCCTATGTTTGTGGTCAATCATATGTCATCAACCTTACCTTCATCATCAACCTTAAATTTAAAGAATGCTACATCAACCCTACGTTTTATCTATGTTACGTTTTAGAGGATGCATGCAGTGAAACTCAACCTTAAGTTTGGTGTCGGGAATTTGAAGTTGATATTTTTTTGTTCAATGTTCTACAAGCGATTGATTAGGATAATTTTAAGCCGGAATAAATGCTAATTTTAAAGTGTGTCCTTGAAAAATTTAGTATTGTTTGAAGTATTGATTTAACAGGAGATTTTCATGGAAAATATTATAGAGTTTTACGACTGCTCTGATTAATTCACAAGTTTGAATATTGCGAGTCAAAGAGATATATTTGTGGATCTGATTTGGAGAAGAAGCGATCGATATATCTGTTCTCATTTTTGAATTTCAAAGAACACAATACACATCATAACAGAAACCAGTGTGATATACAAAAAAGTGTACAGAGATCGATATAGTGAAGATTTGAAAGAAGAACACATAGCAATCAAGAATAAAAGTGCTGATACAATCATTGTAGTCGAAAAAAAGATCTTTTGCATAGATAACACTATTTATGAAGAGAAAAAACAGAGACAAATCAAGATACAAAGATCTACTGATTATGAAGAGCGACTACGCTCTGTTTTATTGAGGAATAAGGAACACAACAGAAGATTCATCTATTTTTCAATGAAAATCTTTTGTGAATCTTCTACTACTTAAGTTGTGATTATATTTTCTATATCTTCTACAACCGAATCGACTCAGAATTGCTTTGACTTGAAGATCAATATTTCTGAAGACGACGATCTACCTGCTGTCAATTGCATTCTGTTGCAATTGTGAAGATCTATTAGAAAAGTTCTTTCTAAACAAAAACACTTTTCATCTTGAGTGACCAGCTTCTCGTACTAAGTTGAGTAGGTTCGTGTTTAAACCAAAAGGCTTTGTTTTCCTAAAGAGTTAACGAAAAATCTGAATGACACAATTCACCCCCTCTTTTGTATAATCTGTATATTCAAGATCCAACAATTGGTATCAGAGGTGGAGCTTTTGATAGAGCCTTAAAAAGTGAGAATCATTTAAAGATTATACAACAGAGAATCATGACTGATACAAAAGAAGGGATGTCAATGTTAGAGCAATATATTTTAATGGAGATAAATATGGCTGCTGGAAATCGTGCATGATAATATATCTGAAAAACCTCAGATATAAAGTCTATTCAAAGATTCTGACTCCTTATGAAATTCCGGAAAATCCTGAGACATGGAGCGCTACTACAGAGGCAGAGTATGATATGAATTCGAAGGTTATGAATGCAATCATCTGCGGTCTAGGACCAGATGAATTTAACAGAGTATCTTAGTGCCTGACAGCATATGAGATGTGGAAAACAATAGTTGTGGCATATGAAGGAACAGAAAATATGAGACAAATGAGATATGCTACTACCAAATTGAAATTTGATACTTTCAGAATGTTTGAATGTGAAAGCATTACCCAAATTAATGGGAGATTTATAGAAATTGTCAATAATAAAACAACTCTAAGAGATTCTATCAAGTAGGCTGACCAAGCATTAAAAGTACTGAGGTTACTTCCTACTCGATGGAATGGTATCTCTGCTACAATCAGACAATCAACACCTATTAAAAATATAACCATGAGAGAACTGATTGGTACACTAATGATGTACAAAGATGAAATGAAATATAAGGCAAATGAACATAAATTATACATCAAAAAGGATGATACTGCTTTAAAGGTAACTTCAAAACAAAAGAATAGAAAGATAAATAAGAGAGAAGTCAAAGCCAAATTAGAGAGCTCTGACTCATCAAACATAGATGAAGAAATGGCTCAGCTAGCCAGAAAATTCAGAAAATTATACAGCAAGAAAAGAGGCTTCAAAAAATCCTTTAAGAAAGATGATAAGAAAGTAAGATGTTATGAATGCAAGAAGATGGGGAACATCAGACCAGATTTCCCACAATTGAAAGATACAAAGAAGTAGAAATTCTTTAAAAGAAATGACAATGAGTAGAAATAAAAAAAGCTATGAAAGCCACTTGAAGTGTATCTGAAGACTCTAGTAGCTCTCTAGAATCAAGCTCAGAGAAAGAAGAATTCAATATGAAAGCAAACATGTGTTTCATGGAAGAAACAGATGAGGTAGCAAGACACCAAAGAAGAAAAGATATATGGTATATGGATAGTGTCTGCTCAAGGCATGTGAGTGGGAACTCAACAAATTTTATAACACTCACTGAAATTGAAGGAGGACTTATCACATTTCGTGACAATGTCAAAGGAAAAATCATTGGCATTGGAACTATTGGAGATCCAAAAACAGTATCAATCAACAAAGTACTTTATGTACAAGGATTGAAACACAACCTTATAAGTATCTCTCAACTTTGTGATGATGGATATACTATTGATTTTACTAACAATTTTTGTACTATTTTTAAAGATAAACAGTTTAAATTTAAGGCACCATGAACTAACAATGTCTATACTTTGGATTTAAATTCTTTGTGTAAACAAAAAGTAAATTTCTTAACTGCTAAAGTAAGTGAATCTTGGATCTGGAATAGGAGACTTGGACATTGTAATATATATGTTTTAAATAGGTTATCTAAGAAATACTCAATTACTGATTTGCATAGTCTTAGATTTGAAAGTAACAAATTATGTGTTGCATGCCAACTTGGAAAGCAACACAAATCATCATTCAAATATGATAACAAAGTTTCTATAACTAAACCTCTAGAAATTATCCATATGGATTTGTTTGGACCTTAAAGAGTAGCAAGATTGGCTGGTAAATTATATGTTTATGTATTAGTTTATGATTGTTCTACATTTACTTGGATTTTCTTTTTGAAATTTATAAATAAATATTTTACATTATTTGAATGTTTCTGCAAATCTATTCAAAATGAAAAAGGTTTCAATATAATCTCATTGAGAAGTGATAATGGGGGATAATTTGAGAATCAGGAATTTAATTCCTTTTTCTTAAACAAGGGTATTAAACATACCTTCTCTGCACCAAGAACACCTCAACAGAATGGGATTGATGAAATAAGAAATAAAAAAATTCAAGAAATGGCTTGAACTATGTTAAATGAATATAACCTACCTATATATTTTTGGGAAAAAGATGTAAATACAATTTGATGTAAAATTAATAGAGTTTTAATAAGACCTATTTTGAAAAAGAAACCCTATGAAATATGGAATTACAAAAAACCTAAATTAAATTACTTTAATGTTTTTGGATGCAAGGTTTACACCTTAAACACGAAGGAAAATCTTGGTAAGTTTGATCTAAAATCTAATGAAGGGATTTTCTTTGGATATTCTGCTATTTCCAATGCTTATAGAATTTTTTATAAAAATTCAAGGATTGTTGAAAATCAGTTCATGTGAAATTTGATGAATCTGATCCCTTTGAGAAAAGGAAAAATCAAATAGATGTACCTGACTATAACAATAACATGAGACTTGAGAACTTAAAGAATTATTTTGAAAATGATATAAAAGAAATTCATTCTAATTTAGAGGAATATGATACTGAAGAACCTTTAAATGTATTGCCTAGATAGTCTAGAACCCTAAAGAATCACCCTTTAGAAACTGTGATAGGTGACTTAGAAACTGGTATTAAAACTAGAAGAAACTTATGAAATCTAGTGAAATTCTATACCTTCCAATCCCAACTAGAACCCAAGACTATAGAAGAATCTTTAGATGATTAAATCTGGTTAATAGCAACACAAGATGAATTCAACCAGTTCAAAAGAAATGAAGTTTGTAAATTAGTGGAAAGACCTCAGAATTATCCAGTAATAGGAACCAAATGGGCCTTTAGAAGTAAACATGATAACCAAGGTATAATAACTAGAAATAAAGAAAGATTAGATTCTAAAGGATATAATCAAGAAGAAGGAATAGATTATGATGAGAATTTTTCACCTGTTTCTAGGTTAGAAGCCATTAGAATCCTTTTATCCTATGCATATCATATGAATTTTAAATTATGTTGAACAACCTCTTGGTTTTGAAAACTTTAAAAAACCTGATTCTATTTTTAAACATACTAAATCTCTTTATGGCCTTAAACAAGCACCTAGATCTTGGTATGAAAGATTAAGTTCTTTTCTTTTGAAAAATGATTTTACTGTTGGATTGGCAGATCCAACACTCTTTAAGAAAATTGTGAAAAATAATGTTTTATTGGTTCAAATTTATGTCGATGATGTAATTTATGGATCAACTAATAAAACAATTTGTCATGAATTTTTAAAATTAATGCAAGAAGAATTTGAAATGAGTATGATGGGAGAATTAAATTTCTTTTTATGACTTCAAATATTTCAAAAAGACATTGGAAATGTTTTAAATCAAAGAAAATACATTGCTGATTTACTTAAGAAATTTGGACTTGAAAACAGTAAGACATTTACAACTCCTATGTGTACTAATATAAAACTTGATTTGGATGAAACTGGGAAATCAGTTGAAAAAAAGTTATATAGAGGTATGATTGATAGTTTGTTATATATTACTTCTAGGAGGCCAGATATAATGTATTCATTATGTCTTTGTGCTAGATTTCAATCAAATCCCAAATAATCTCATTTAACTGTTGTTAAAAGAATTTTTAGATATTTAAAAGGAACTACTTTTCAATCTCTACTCTATCCTAAAACTTCTGATTTTAATTTTATTTCATATTCAGATGCTGACTTTGGAAGTTGTAGATTATATAGAAAAAGCACATTAGGAACATGTCACTTTTTAGGAAAGTCTTTAGTGTCATGGTCTAGTAAGAAACAACATTCAGTTGCCCTATCAATAGCTGAGGTAGAATATGTATCTGCTTGCGGTTGTCGTGCACAAGTGTTGTGGATGAAAAACACTCTTATGGACTTCAGATTGAATTTTAATAATACACTTATTTTATGTGATAATACAAGTGGAATTAATATTTCAAAAAATCCGATTAGTCATTCTAGAACTAAGAACATTTAAATAAGACATCACTTTTTAAGAGATCATGTTATTAAAAAGGATATATTTTTAGAATTTATAAATATATAAATTCAATTAGCAGATATTTTAACTAAACCACTTCCCACTGCAAGGTTTGATTTTATTAAGGGAGGATCAAGGTTTATTTAATTTTAAATAATTTTTTGTAATTATAATTTTAAATGTTATTTATTTAATTTTATTTATTCTTATTTTATTTTCTTAATTGTGTATATTTTATTTTATTTTTAAATACAGTTTAAGATCAATTAATTATTATTTTTTTCAAAAAAAGTTTGTTTTTTGTTTTTAATTTATGTTAAATTCGCCGCTTAAAAATTTTATTTGTTTTTCTAATAAATCTAATGATTAGTGATTACACGGAAATCAAAGCTGTTAGAGCCCTTTTGAATTCAAATCGTTTCATTTCCACAAAAAAACACCCTTTCGAACCTAAAACCGCATATTGTTTCACACCCCTGATCTTTGAATCTTCAAACCCTAAAATATTTGAACCTTAAAAAATCTACTCAGTAATGGAAAAGACCAAGTGAGCAGATGAGGCCGAGAGAAGTGATGCAAAGAAGACAAAGTTAGTTGGGAGAAAAATTTTGTAAGTTAGAGTTATAGATCCAGAATGGCTATTCCAGACTAATCTGATGTTGAAACAGGATTTGTCTTTTCAAAAACTTGAGCAGACTTTCAATAGTGAAAGTTCTGAGTTTATGTATGAGGTAAAACTGCGTTATTTCTTCATAACAGTTCAGTTCAGTCTAGGTGAGGACGAAGACACTATGATTTCAAATATTGAGGATAAATATTTCTCAATCTCTTCTGTTGAAATAGGACAAATCCTGAATTGCCCACATGAAGGAGTATATCATTTTGATTTGAAAAATATTAGAGATGTTGTGCACAAATTAGAGGACATTATGTCTTTTTTTGGAACAACTACTGTTAAGAAAATGATGGTAAAGGATTTAGAACCGGATCAGAAAATATTGGTTAAATTTGTTCAGACTGGAATAGCTCCAAGGATGTCAGAAATGGAAAATATTTTGTACCCTGATGTGTACATAATGTATCTTTTATTAAGTGACATAAAATTAAACTTCCCAAGGTACATGGTAAGGTACCTCAATTAATGCTTCCAGAGTGAGGAAATAATGAACTTCTATCCTTTTGGAAGGTTCATTTCAAATTTATTTCTCAATAAATGATTGGTAAGGATTATAGATGCGAGAAAAAGGTGTTATAATGGTAATACCTTTAGTGCTAGGACACTAAGGAAAATTGGTTATTTCTGGAGCACTATAAAAGTAAAAATCTTTCCAGTGGGTCAAAAGAGGAAGAAGAGGAGATAGCTTCAGCTCAGCCTGAAAAAGCTAAAGAAAAACAACCTGGAACTAGAGAAACTACAACTTCAAGGGAAATTTGTTTTGAGATTGCAGAGGTTGAAGATGAAGGAAGTCAGGAATGACTTCAAGTAATAAGTAAAATAGCTACAAGAGCTGAAGAGGAAACAATGGTTTCTCAACCACTATTTGTTAAAGATATTTTGGGCTATAGTTTTGTGAGGGATAAGGCTAATATTGTTGAACCTCAGAAAGAGTTAGCTCAAGTTGTAATGGATGTTGAAACAGAGAGACCTAAAACTGCTGTTGTTGAACCTGAAAGAGTTGAATCAGTGGATGAACTTCAAAATGAGACTATAATTGAAGTTGTGAAAGAGGTAGTTCCTAGAGGAGAAGTGGCCAGTCCTCAGGCTATTCTGGAAGAATATGTTTTTGAAAATCTTGTTAAAGATGATATCATTATTGAAGAACATGTTGATGATGCATCAGATGTTCACACTTAAGTATTGCAAGAAGATTTTCTGTGGAAGATTCTAAGAAAGACTCTAAGGAAAAATCAGTAGATCAAGATGAAAATGGAGATGAATAAACAATTGAAGAATCTTTTCTCCTAGTGTCGATACATCAAAGAACTAAAGAACAAAATCAAGCACAGAGTTCTTCTACTTAATCAAATGAAGCAATTGAAGAATTTTACAAGAAGTTACAAAGACTAGAAACTGAAAATGCTGCACTAAGGAGAGATTTGGAATTAGAGAAGTTGATATTTTAGAGACTGAAATCCAGAACAATTTCAAGAAATGAAGTTGAGAGTTTCAAGAAGGAAATGTTGACAGAAGTGGTCAAAATGAAATCATAAATGGTTCTGAAATCAGATGTTTCTGGTTTGAAAGATTATATGGAAACTCAGTTTGAATCCATAAGGTCTAGTGGAGCCAGTGGTTCTGGTACATCACCTGGCCTCATAAGGATATTTCAGGCTATTACAACTGTAATGGGAAATATAAATGAGAGGTTGACTGATCTTCAATGTAAAAGTGCTCCATTATCAGTGTTTCTGGACAATCATAAATTTTTAGTGGATCAGCTGACATCCAATGATCCAGGAATCAGAACAATCTTAAATTAGATGTCAGAGAAGATATCAGTATTTATAGAAAAAGAAGAAAGAAAGCATGAGTTTTTCAGAGTCAATTTAAACGAGGATATTCATAGGACTCAGCAGAACAGAGAGCTCATTATCAAACATGGAGATGGGATGATGAAGAGATTAAGGGAATAGATTACAAAAATCAAGGATGTTATTCAGAGAAGATAGAACATATCTTAAACATAATATCCCTTAATTACTAAGTATATTATTATAATGTACATACTGCTGTTTTTGAATGAAAATTTGTTAAAATGTTTATTTTTTTATTTATCTGTTTGTTTATCTATTTTTACTGTTTTAAGTATAAATATGCTAGTATACCAGATTACCTTACTGATAAACAGTTCATTATAGCATTTACATACAGTTCAGTGCAACATTAAATGTGTTAAAATCGATGATTTATCATTCTTTTTTATATCACAAAAAGGGGGAGAAATTTGGATAAACACCACATTTTATTTTAAGATTTTAAAATCTTATTTAAATGATTTCTTGTATATTTTAAATCCTTTTTATTTTTATTTAAAAAAAATTTGTATTTATACAGATTTATACTTATACAACAAACTATTTTAAGTTATTAAAAGTCATTTATTATAAAGGGTAAATTTTCTTTTACTTTTTATTTGGGAGAAATTTGAATTTATGTATTTTATACAGAGGGAGAATTTTCGATAAAACTAAAAACTTTTATTTTATTCTTTACTTTTATTTTATAAGGAAAAATAATTTTATTTGGTTTTCATTATAAATAAAGGGGGAGAAATTTATTTTTATGATTAATGATAATACAATGTTTATTTATTGAAATGATTTTGTTAAAATTAAATATTGTTTAATCTTTTTAAAATTCTAAAATATCAGTAACTAATTTTGAAAGTTAATTTCATTTAATTAGTCTTATTATTTTATGGGTTTTGTGATCATCAAAAAGGGGGAGATTGTTGAGAACATGTCGTTTTCAACAATACATATTTAATGGGAAGATTGTTGAGCAAGTGTTGTTTTCAACAATACATTTTATTATTAATAAGGGGCTATTGTTGAGAACAATACTCTATCTCTTTATGATGATTTTGATGTTCACAAATACCCTTTAATGGTTTTCTAATGATTTTACTTTAAGTATTTTTCAGGAATTATATATTATATATATTCTCATTTTTGTAAGAATATTCAAGTTTTTACACAGTGTGGAACAATTGCTAAACCATTTGGGAATCAATTTAATGTGTTCTGGAAACACTATTCATACCTAACATTTGGAAAGCGTAGCTTAAAGAAAGAAAGTAAAGCGTAGTCTAAAGAAAGAAAGGAAAGTGTAGCGTAAAGAAATAAAGGAAAGTGTATCATAAAGAAAGGAAAGGAAAGCATAGCGTAAAGAAAGAAAGGAACCTGCTATTTATTCTTTACAGATTATCAGAAAAGTATGGTTAAACAACAATACGTTATCAGCAAAGTATGAAAGAAAGGAACCCTACGTGGAGAAGAACACTATGTTAGGAAGGAACACTACATTTGGGATATTGAGAAGGTATGGAAGAAGAAACATTACGTAAATCATTAATGTTTTTTTTGTTTCTCAAAAGTATGGTTAATCATCCTTACTTTTGCAAATAACCTTACATTACTTAAAAAATATTGGATCGTAAACCTTACTTATGGAATCTTATAAAAGTATGGTATACGTTTGGATATGGAAGAGAAAATTATGGATGGTCAACCCTATGTTTTTGGTCTACCATATGTCATCAACCTTACGTTCTTCATCAACCTTACGTTTGAAGAATGTGATATCAACCCTACGTTTGATCTATGTTACGTTTCATAGGATGCATGAAGTGAAATTCAACCTTACGTTTGGTGTCAGGAATTTTAAGTTGATATTTTTTTGTTCAACGGTCTACAAGCGATTGATCAAGCTTATTTTAAGCCGGACTAAACACTGATTCTAAAGTGTGTTATTGACAAATTCAGAATTGTTTGAAGGATTGATTTAACCGAAGCTTTTCATGGTGATTATTATGGAGTTTTATGACTGCTCAGATTAATTCACAAGTTTGAAAGAAGAACACATTACAATCAAGAACGCAAGTGCAGATACAATCATTATATTCTAAAGAAAGATCTGCAGCAAAGACAACGCTATTTCTAAAGAGCGAAAATAGAGACAAATGAAGATACAAATATCTACTGATTATGAAGAGCGACTATGCTCTATTTTATTGAAGAAGAAGGAACACAATAAGAGATTCATCTATTTTTCAATGACAATCTTTTGTGAATCTGCTGCTACGTAAGTTGCAATTATATTTTCTATATCTACTACAACCGGATCGACTCAGAACTACTTTAACTTGAAGATAAATATTTCTGAAGACCACGATCCATCTGCTGTCAATTTCATTCTGTTTCAATTGTGAAGATCAACTGGAAAAGTTCTTTCTAAACGAAAACACTTTTTTTCTTGAGTGACCAGCTTCTCTCACTAATCTGAGTAGGTTCGTGTTTGAACTAGAAGGCTTTGTTTTCCTTAAAATTTTAAAGGTGTCAACTGCCTATTTTCAGTTGTCGGATGGTCTGTGGAAAAGAGGACCAGATTGTGAAAATCACCAAGCTCATGGAGTAAATTATTGGTGGAGTGGACTAGGGGCCTTACGTTCCCCGAACCACTATACATTTGTGTTTTCCTTCTTTTACTTATTCTGCTGCATGATCAAATCTGATAAATCATAGTGGATAGAAATCGATCAATCGAATAGTTAACAAAAAATTTGAGAGACAAAATTCAACCCCCCCCCCCCCTCTTGTGTATAATCTGTATATTCAAGATCCAACACTATTTGAAGTGTTTATTTCTATCTCTAACACTCTCTTCTTTGTTGGGTAGATCCAAGAGAAACTTCTCTCATTGGATCAGTCCAAATGAAAGAGACTACTAAGAACATAAAAATGGTCAAGAAAAGGATGAAAATAGCCCATAACTATCATAAATCATATATAGATCAATTTAATTACACTTTATATATTAATTTATAATATCATGTATTCTTTATAGTTTTATCAAGGTTAGGGAACCATCATTTATATAATCTGGGGAAATTGGCTCCTCGATATATTGGTCTATTTGAGATTCTTGAAAATATTGGTGAGGTTTCTTATTAACCAACTATGCTTCCAAGATTCAGCTTAATTAATAACTTTATTCATGTATATAAACCAAATAAATATCAACCTAGTCTTGGAAGTGTGAAAAGTTAGGATTATGTTGCCCTTGAGAAATATTATACATTAATTCGCACCCCAATTCTCATTCTTGATAGGCAGTAAAAGATATTCCGTGGAAGATGTATATATTTGGAGTGGATAGTATAGAAACAAGCTTAGATTTAGGAATAAACATGGGTAATGAGAACTTTATAGTATATTATTGTCTTAATATTTTCTAATACATCATAAACCTCTAGTTTTATATGGGCAAAAAGTCCCAATGGTGTGGATAATGTAACACCAACAGTTTGAGGTGTTTTATTTTTAAACATTGTATTTTTTATTTATATAATTTTTAGTGTTATTTCAAGAGTATATAGATATATTTTTAGGTTTTTATGTGTTTTAGATAGTTTATACATAATGTAAACCATTAATTATCCTCAGGTAATTGTGTAGGTTGAAAATGGTATTTGGGGAAAGCACACGGTTGGCACATGATTTAGGTGAACCGTGTGGAAACCTTTTAATGTTAAAAAATATATAATGGTGATTTTCATTGTTATTTCATGATTTATCAAACCATGTGTCCATACCTTTAAGACCTATGTATTTTATAGTAACACCCCACAATTGGGGAACTTTTTTTTAAGTTTTACTGTTAAACTATACACATCATTAAAAGGATTCAAAAATTAATATTTAAACCTGATTACTTCCCCAAAACACACATTATTCTCCTCTTTGATATATCACTTTAACTTCGAGGATATTTTGTGTGATTTTGGTGATTCCCTTTACAATTGATATTGATCTATTTGAATCTTGATGTGTTAAACCTAGTAATTGAAGGTATGATTTAGGTTTTTTCTCCTCCTTCATGATCTTCTCATCTTCTCTAGAGTGGAACCTTATAAAAAAGATATGATTCTTGGATATTTGATCTAGGTTGTTTCTTTATGGGTATTTCATGTGGATTTATCTTAGGAATTTGGTGAGGTCCCTAATCTACAGGGTCATGGTATGACTCTTCAATATGGACATATTGGGGTTGAGTGGATTCTCTATCACATTACTCAAACCTAAAAATAAAAGTATTGGGTTTCTAAAAATTTAATACTTTTTATTGATGGAAATCATTGGAAAACCTTATAAGGGATAGATCCCACATTGTTGTAGTTTTCTAAAATAAAGGTTATGGGTGACACCCACAAAGTGTTCAATAGAATGAAAAAATGGTGTTTCTGTTTCCAAATTATATTCTAGGTGTGTAAACATGACATGATCATGGGTATTGTATGTTCATAATGAATAAATATAAGCCTTTATGGTTCTAACTTGGCCATCATGAGGAATTGTGGGTATATTGGATTGTATATCTAAGTGATTCCTTGGGTTTGGTGGGATGGTTTACAATCATTAATTTAGACTATTTAGGGTACATATTGGATGAGTGATGAATTGTAATAGGTTGAACTGATCCTATATAGGAGGATTGGTTACATTTTATAGGTTATTGTGTGTGTGTGTGTGTGATATGGGTGAGAATCTAGGTGCATGTTATTATCACTACTTATTATATTTTAAATTATTTATTAGTGTTCATGATTCCTTATTTTAAATTGATAAAAATTTGATATAACTTGTTGTTTTAGGGTCATGTGAATGAAATATCAGGGTTTTTCTTACTAGGTTGTATAATCACCCATGAATATTCACCTTGTTGTGTATGAAGATGTTTTTCATCAAGGAATCAGTCAGGGAAAGACCTCATGCCTTTCTGGTAGATCATTGGGATGTTACCTTATTGATCTATGGGAGGTGGATCTTGGAGATAGTCTAGTGACGGAGTGGGAAAAATTACCACATCGATACCGTAGTTTTTTTTCATCTTTTGGCTATTTAAATCTATGGGTATATGGTCAGTTGTTGAAAAAATGATTATAGTTTTGTTATGCTCATTATTTTTTTTGGTTTTATATCATGCATCATATTTATTTTATACCATTATGGTTGGTCTATTGCATTTTGTGTTGTGTATGATTGTAAATCATTACCCAATGATCTTATACGCCCATGGAATGCATTTATAGACTTTGTTATTTGGGAGATTCACCTAAGGTTAACGGAATTTTGGTCCTACCGAAGTTAATTGTCCTGGGTTAATATGGAACAAGTATTCATAACAAAATAAATATTATAGGATATTAAAACACCTATAGTAGGGTGGAATAAAATTAATTATTTATTTTTCTTATGAAATATAGTGGCTGAATAGGGTCATCTCTTTTGAGGATATTTCACCATTCAACACTCACTACTCTTAATCACTCTTTATATTTTTATTTTTCTCTACTTTTAATAAAATTAGTGTAAAGATATCGTAGTTCATATTTTAAATGAAAGACTGGAAAATAAACATGAAATTTAGATACAATAAAATACTTAGTAAGAATGAACATGGTCTTAGGGTTGTTTACTCAGGTTCCTTCATTATTCATTATTGTTTTATAAATTCTATTTTATATTCCAGCCCAACATACATATATTATTATTATTTACATTGAGTGAAAAAACACACTCAAGTCAACCATATGAAAAAATTCATAAGATAATGGAGGTAATGGTGATTTTATTGGGAATAGAAAGGTTTCAAGAGTCATTATAAAGAGTGGTGGATGACCACCACACCAAACCTAAACACCACTCTCAACCTCACTATAAAAATAATAATAAAACTAATAATTACAGACCAATAATTCTTGAAAATTGTGTAATACTCTTTCAAGGATAAGAATAAATTTATTCACTAGCCATTTTTAGTGTGAGAGGCCACACTGATGAGACGGGGTGAGATTGAGATATAGAAAGAAATAAACAAGTGTGAAAGAACAATTCTATTAAAATATTCCATTGTGAAAATTAAAGCATGAAAAAAATACTAAGCTAATTAACCTAATAACCTAGGTGAACCTCTCCTACCAATCCAATCAACCTTATAAAAGTGAATGATACATATTTATTGAGTGGAGGGGAGGCTAGGGTTATAAAAATTATACAATGGAAATATGAAAATCATGTTTAAGTAAATCTGTATTTTTGTAATGCATTTTTTATCTATATAAATGATTGAACTATATATGGATCTTGTTTAAAAAATTATTTTTATTAATTCTTATAACAAGTAACATAATTTCATCCTAATCCGAGCATAGATGTAAAAGTTATAGACCTAACATTGAGTCGATATTCAAATTGAAAAATATAGTAAAACATTGAATTCAGTCCCATTATCTCCATGAAAAATTTTGATACATCTTATGGTATTAAAATAAATTATATAGCCCAAAATGTAAATAATATTGATATTAAATTTTAAATTAAAATTTGACACATAGAAAATTTTATGATAAAAATACCAGAGTAAAATTAAAAGTGTAAAACTGGAATTTCAATATATTTTCCAAATTAATTATCTAATTAAAAATTCCTATTAAATAATATCTTAAAAATTATAGACTTACCAGTTAATTTAAAAGCTGAATAAAAATACATAAAAATAAATTATTAATCCATTTTCAAAATTCAACCCAAATTATTCTTATTACCTAAACATTTTACAATCACCCTTAAATTGGAAAATTTGTTGGATTTAAAGCATTAAAATTAAAATTTAAATATATTAAATTTTTTATCTATCAATTCCCTGACATTAAAGAATTTAAATCCTAGTAAATTAAATTAATTCTACAATCAAAAAATAATTATTTTTCATGGGTTCAAACACATAAACCAGAAAATAAATAAAATAAATAATTATTCACCATTGAAAATACCATACCTTATATAAAATTCATATTTTTCATCCCACTTCAATTTAAGAAAATTATTTCTCTTTGATATTAAATAGAATTTAATTTAATGGAATTAATATTTTAACAAGTGGAACTATCTCAAAATCTTCTTTCCTAAGATACTTATGCAAAATCTTCATTTCCCGCTTCATTAATAAAACCAAATTTTCATTATAATAAGTAAACTTTCACCTTCTTTATCAAGTGTTAAATATTCCCCACACCAAAATAAATTCTTTTTTAAATAATGTAGGCACTACAATTTTTATTCTTTTCTTTTCTTAACTTTTTACCTATTTTTTTTTGTTTTTCAGTACCTAAATATATCATAACTTTATGTCAGTTTCTAACTACCCATTTTACCCTAATTTCATAGGATTTATATGGAAATATTTTTGGTTGGCTCCCTAAGTTGTTTCTTTCACCATGGAAAATTTACTAAAGATGGAGTTCAAAATTCCTATTCCCTTATATTGTAATTATAATTCCACTTAATTTTCTTCTACTAAAAAACATTTTATAGACTCTAAAACAAAAATTCCAAATATAATAGTGGAAAAACATACTCAAAAAGTTTAATAAAATAAAAATAAGTGAAATACTTAAAACTATCATGGAATTTTTCATTAGGCAGGACAACATTTAACACTCAAAATTACTAACCTAAAAACAAATTCAAAAATAATAAAATACAATAAAAATCATGAGAGCCCTAAAAAATTGGTACCACTCCCCCAACTTATAATATTACTATCCACTTTTTAAAAAAAATATATCCTGGCAACTTTTCACACATAATTTAATTGGGTTTGAAAAAATCAAGGTATAAAAGGAATAATAAAACCTATCTTTTTGGCAGTGGAAACTTTGGGTTAAGCTCCTAGTCACTATTCATTGATAAAATATAATAAAAAAATAACATAATAAATTTATTGAATAAAAAAATTAAAGTAAATATAAATGGAAAGAAAAGTGATAAATCATATTTTTATTCCCCAAGTGTGTACTAGGGTTTTATTTCCCCTAGCCAAGTAGTTATGGATGTCTTTTAAAATATAATAGTGTGTGGGTTTTCTTTAAGAAAAACCACCATATAGATCTTCTTAAATTTCTCTTCATATTTAATTTCTTATAGATTATCTCATGGATAGAGTATATCAGGTTTGTCCCCATAGTTATGATATACATCTTTCATGGTAGGGGTAGGCGAAATTATGGGTCCACTTATTTTTCTTTGTTCATAACTTATTTGTCCACTTTTTTAATATCCAAGGATTTATCATGGTGTGTTTCATTACAAAAATTAAGAAAAGGTGAATTTTGGGAATAATTTAATTTGAATGAAATGAAAATAGGATGAATTCATATCAATATATTCTCTTTTAAAGTGGAAAACTTATGACTCTGTTTCTTTAAGAAATTCACTTGATTATTCTTATACAAACCATCTAATAATTTTTTAATAAATTTAGACAGCTTCATGTTTACCTCATTAGGTGCATATTCATTTTCATATCAACTTTTTAAATCAAACCATGAGTTGGGAGAATCTTAAAAAGCAAATAAAGGGGAGATTATTCTTAATCCAATTTCAATGAAATTAAATGAAAATCAATTTAAGATAATGTTGGTGCTTTAAGTTACTATTTGTCACTCAATTCCTATAATATTATAGTTTTCATAGATGAATTTATATAGTCAATATCCTTAGATATATCTTCAAATTAAACCACATTATTGGTTTTATATTCAAAATATAGGAAATGATACAAGGGAATTTGATTTACTTCTTCTAAAATGGGATACTCATACTATATATTACCTTTAAAAAAATGATTCCAGAATTCTTTAAAAAATTATTGATCACCCATTAATGATTGCAGAATTCTTCATTAATTTATTCCATCCATGGCTGCGTGAGGTCTTGCAAAAAAAATATTTGATAAATTCCTTCTTATCCTCTTAAGTTTCTTCAATTTGAAAAAATTATTAGGCAATATTCCTCCACCACATTATCTTGTTATTATTTCTCAAGTGTTTTTTCATTTTATAAAATAAGATAATCATATATCCATTTTATTTTAATTGTAACCCCCTAAATGTCTTATTTAATTTTTTATAGTTGAACTTATCTTTTATAAAGCAACGTATTTCTTTTGTTGTTTCACCTGAGAGTGGTTAGTCAATTCATTATAATATGAATTGGAATACATTAGGAAAATTATTTTTTCATGAAAACAAATAAAATTTGTATATAAAATTTTAAAATATAATGGTGATTAAAGGAATGCATAGATCCTAGATAATAGTTTCATGTTTTGGAACACTTTTTATTGGGTGGTTAAAAACATATTATTTATTTTCCAAAATCTGTATAGTGGATGGCCATGGTAAAATATCTTGAGGATCTTTCATAGTAAAGAACTCACTACACCTAATCACTTATTATATATTTGGTATTTTTTTTGAATCATAAGAAAGATATGGTGTTTGAGATTGTAAATCCAAGAAATAAAAATAATCATGAAATGCAGAAAAAATGAATTAGTTAGCAAGAAATAACTTGGTCCTAGGTTTTTCTACTTATGTTCCATTATTATTCATTATTATTGTATAAATTATATTAGTTAGTTCATATTTAAGGACTCGTATTTTTCATGAAGGTGGGTATTTTTTATATTTTTAATTTTAATTCTAAAAAGTTCCCTAATATTGATGTCTTATCAAGTCACAGAGGTCTTAAGTGTGTATGGGGCTCGTTCGGAGAATGGAGTTCAAAAATGGTAAGTAGGGATTGGGTCGTATTATTTTTGTGAAACCATCTGACCCAAGAAGCATGACTATGTAATCGATTTCAGGTTTGGGATATATCCATTTATCATGTTTTTTTTATAGTTAGTCAAACAACATGCCTAATCGTTTAGTGTTCCCCAAAGTAGCAATGAACTAATAATAGTTTTCACATGGTTTATCCAGACTGGGAAGCCAAACTGTACACTGATAAGATGAAATCATATATACATTCCTCTAACATTTGAATAAGTATCATCCATGTTTTACTTGATAATACACCAGGTACGTGTTGATTTTTTAGGAAATATATTTCCATGATTTTAAAGGAAAATCTAGAGAAAAGGAAAAAATGTTCATTACACATCATGAAACTCACTTACAAGACATGTAGTCGTATTTCAAATCATATAAAAAGTAGTGAAGAAAGTCATGAAATAATTACAATACATGAAGTGATTACACGACACGAGTCACTGATACACATTGTGTAATGTTTCAATTTCAATTCCAACTTTGAAGATTCAAACCAAGGGAAGTGATAAATCATGAAGACCAGTTACACATCATGAAAGGATTCAATTTCCAAATATCAATGATCCAGGATGATATTCATGTAATATTCTCATCAAAATCAAAATTCATGGAGAAAATATTGGATTATAATTACATGATGTGAACACAAGTTAGACATCAAGTAATATCTTAATTATTTACCTACAACAGTTGCACAGTGGACCGAATGTTAGAGAATTCTCATGAATTATACAAATTCACTCATTTTTCTATAATTCTTCTCTCATTATTTTTTCTTATCTCTCCCTAAACTCAACCTTGTATCAATTCCTTTCATTATTTTTCATCTATTCAGGCATTATTGATTAAAATTTACTAATCGTTAGTTGGTCTTTTACATTGTCAATCCAATCTATGTACATTCTATATTTCAATCACCGATCATTCAGAAACCCTTGTTGCATTCTTCCCTATTCCTGTTTCAACTAAGTGTTTGGTTTAATTTGTGATTTATTTGAATATTAAATTTCTTATTAATAAATTCATGATGTTTTATTATTTTATTTCCATTACTATTGGTATGTTTATTATGATTTCAATTCTTTACCTATGCTTGATCAATTATACCATGAGTGGATAAACCACATAGGGTAGGGGTCGAGAGTAGGGGTGTCTAAATTTAATGAATTTTTAATTATCAACATGGTAAAAGTAATGATATTAATTAAGTTAAACAACAATTTTCTATCAAATTATTTTAAGAAACCTTCACCACGTGAAGTTTGAATGAACAACCCTGACTTGATTGGAGTAGAATAGGTTGTGACCAATATCCTATGACACTTTCTAACTTAGAAGCCAAGCTTAATTCATATAGGTTATAACTGTCTCTATACTAAATAATAGTTGCTCTTAGATAGATCTAGTTGGTTTTTCCATGGTCAACTAGTTCCCTTTTCTTGCTTTAAACCTTAAACTTAAGGACCATACCAAGTTAGGATTGAGATTATCCTTTTACCAGAACCCTAAAATTGACCATCATCCCTTCAATCTCCCTAATCTCAAACCTCAATTCTATTAGTGTTAGTTTTTTCCAAACTCAATAATCTTGTGAGGACTCCTACACATAGGTTCTTAATCCTTAGTTCCTATTATCCATTCCAATTCCCAGTAATATCAACCATACACTATCACTATATTATTCCTTAGTGGAAAGTGTAGTTTGGGAAACAATAAATCTAATCTAATTATAGCCCATGTGAATTAAATGAAATGTGTGGGCATGTCAAATTTTATTTCCTTTGTTGGTATTGATGTTTTTATTTGAAAAAAATCTATGGAATGAACCTACGATTACCTCATTTGTACCCCCTTTCTCTTTTCTTTTCTTTTTTCAGATGCCCTATGTATTTCTATTTGGGGCTTACTGCATGCATCAGGGACCATTAACTCATTAAAAGTTCCATGACACAAAATAATAGCTTACCATCTAACCAAAAATGGAAAGGTACATCTCTACACTCTTCCATTCAAAAATGGCTGACAGCAGCAATCATATATGTCCAAACCAACCAATCATGCAACCTACGATACATAAAGAGAATCCAGTGCATCAAGAATGCACCATAATGTATTATGGATTACAGTCAATCAATGGTGATACACACATCATTGTAATACCACCTATTTAGTCACACACAGTCAAGATAAAACCTATACACATTAATATGATCTAGAATATGTGCCAATTTATTGGACTTCAAAGTAAAGATCCTCATGAACATATATCAAGCTTCTTGGAAGTCTATGACACCTTTCAAAACTAGAGAGTACCTTATGATGCTGTAATACTTAGAGTATATCCCTTTTCCCTACAAGACCAACCCAATGGTTAGATAAAAAGTAAATCTCCTATGTTCATCCTTACTTCAGCTGATTTAGCTGAAAAAATTATTGGAAAAGTCCTTTCCTTCAGTACAAACATGGAAACCGTGGAATGAAATCCATAATTTCACTCAAACTAATGAAGAGCCCCTATGGGAAGCATGGTATTGTTTAAAATAACTCACTCATAATTTCCTACATCAAAAACTTGATATTTGGATATGACACCAAACATTTTATCAAGGCCTCTAACCAGTTTCTCACATAGTCATTGTTGTCGCCACTGATTGAGGAATGATGTTTAAAACACCTGAGGCAAGCTGACAAATTTTAGATATAGTCTCTCATTATTATAGTATTTAGAAAATTTATCATGGACCACCCCAGAAAGGAATCCACCAAGTTAAATAAAATACTCAACTAGATGCAAAAGTTGAGTCCTTAACCAAGAAGTTGGGATCCTTTCAGTTGCCTATTGCACCACCTCTCCCTCCTTCTCCTGTAATGGGAATTAAATAATTTGAAATTTGTGGTGTACCATATATATATCAAGACTAAATATATGTTTTGGGGAAAAATACCATATTGTAATTACATTAATTATAATCAGAAATATCAAAAATTTCATCAACCATAGCAGTATTATCAGCAGATTTATGTGCAACAATAGTAGAAATATAATCAAGGTTATTACTACAAAAGAAGTGGTTAGGAACCATATAGGAACCAAGGAACTATAGTATATCCTCTAATAAATCTTATTCCAAACCACCATATCATGTAATGCAACAACCCTTACCTCCTAGATCAAAACAAGAATTTCAACTAGCTCCACCAACAATTCATCTACCATTCATTCCTCTTCAATCATATTTGGAAAATCTACCTTCGGCCTTTTTTCAAATGGCATATCAAAACATGACCACCTAAGAGACTAAAATTTATAATCAATGGGATGATATTTTTAACCTCAATAATCTAGTGGTTCATATCTCAAAGACCTTGACAGATAGATTTCCCTGTACTCTACCTCATAATACAAACATGACAAAGGGAAGAGGCAAAGGAAGTTGTTCTAAGGAGTAGAAAAGTGATGGAATTTCAAGAAACACACGGAGGTGATGATAAACAAGTTAAGGAAACAAAAAGGCATACAATATTCATAAAAGAATAAAATGATGATAAAACAATTAGATCTTCTAAAGAGATACCTTGAGAAGAACAACCTTCAGAAAAAAGTCCAATTGAATAACAACCCAAAGAAGATGTCTATATTGATTCATCGCCTTATAAAAAACCTCTCCATTTTTAAAAAAGATTTAGGAAAGGAATGATTGAAGGGAAATAAAATACATTTTTTGAGATGTTCAAGAAATTACACACCAACATTCCTTTTATTGTGGTAATAACTCAAATGCCTACCTATGTGAAATTTATTAAAGAGATTATTTCTAAGAAATGAAAAATGATAGACCTAGTAGTGATCACGATAAATAAAGAGTTATCTTATTTTCTTCAGAAAAAAATAGAATAAAAAATTATAGGTCCTATATGTTTTTCAATCCCATGCATGATAGGACAATGTAACATTGCAATAGCCATGTGTGATTTAGAATCCAACATCAATCTCATGCTGATGAGTGTATTCCGCAAGTTGGGACTCAAGGAATAAAAACTAACTACAATAGAACTCTAATTAGCTGATCGATCTATAAAGTATCCCTATGTACTTCTCGAGGATTTCTTATTCAAAGCCAAAAAGTTCAGTTTTCCAATGTAATTCCTCATTTTGGACATGGAATAGAAAAGATACATTCCAATCATTCTAGGTTGACCATTCCTTTCCACTGATAAGGCACTACTTTATGTAAATCAATGAATACTTATATATTGAGTAGGTGATAAACAATTTGTGTTTGACTTGGAAAAAGGAAGAAAAAAATATATTATTCCTTTTAATTACAAGATATCTTTCCCACAGATGATAGAGATGATTACTTAGACATTGAAGAAGAAAGTAAAGAAATTCCCCTGATGATGATGAGGAATATAACTTTAAGGAAGTAAACTACGTAAAACCTCTTACAAGGGATGGAATCCCACCATTCATACCCTCAATCACTTAGCCACAATAAATAGAACTAAAACCCCTCCCCAAAACACTCAAGTATTCCTTTTTGGAAACTGCTGCTACACTACCGGTTTTCATTAACTCAGAACTGTCACAGTCACAAGAGGAAATTTGATTGAAGTTATACGAAGACATAAGAAGTCAATTTTTTGGGGAGTGTATAATATCAAATGGATAAATACTGCTTTATTCACCCATAAAAAATTATTATAGGAAGGACAAAACCCCCAATGCTAACCAGAGAGGCAACTCACCCCACTAATAAAAGAATTAGTTAAGAAGTAAGTACTAAAACTATTGGAAACTGGAATATTTTTTCAATCTATGATAGTGAGTGGTTGAGACCGCTATAGGTCGTATCAAAGAAAGTCTATCTCATAGTTCAAAAAAATATGAAGATGAAATTATCTCTAATTGCACCATCATTGGATGGTGAGTATGTGTAGATTATAGAAACCTAAATGCAGTAACCCTGAAAGATCATTTCCCTTTACCCTTCATGGATAAAATGTTGGAGAGACTAGTAGGACATGGATTATATTATTTCCTAGATTGATATTCAGGATATAATTAGATTTCAACCAACCTACATGATTAATCAAAAACAAAATTCACATGTCCATTTGGGATCATCACCTAAAGTATCATGTCCTTTGATATGTGTAATGAACTAGAAACATTTCAAAGGTTAATGAAACATATATTCCATCATATGGTGGAGGAATTCATAGAAATTTTCATGGATGAATTTTTAGATTATGGAAGATCTTTTGAGTTATTTCTAAGAAATCTTGAGTTTGTCCTATAACGTTGTGAAGAGAAGTGTCTAGTTTTCAATTATGAAAAAATTCACTTTATGGTTCAATAATTCCTAATTATTTAAAAAGAAATTTAAAAGTATGTAATGGAAGTATATCTAGCTAAACATAAAATTAATCAATGATTTACATGAGCCCTCAACATTTAAAGGTAATAGAAGAATTGTAGGCTATGTCAGATTCTATTGGCGATTAACGAAATATTTTGAGATATTTTTCCACCCTCTAACAAATTTTTTATCAAAATAAACTCCATTTGAATTCACTAAATAATTTTAGCAAGAATTAAACACTTTAATGAAAATCCTAGTATCCACTCCTTTAAACATTTCACTAAATTGGGGGAAAGAGATTGAGTTGATGTGTGACGCTAGTGACTTTGTTGTTGGTGTTGTTCTAGGATAGAAATTTGGTCACATATTTCCCCCCTATACTATGTCAGTCACACACTAAATAAAGCGTAGGTAAACTAAATAACTACAAAGAAGGATCTTTTAGAAGTTTTATTTGCTTTTGAGAAATTTTGCTCCTATCTGGTCTATCAAAAGTCATATTTTATAATTACCATGCTTCTCTTAGATATTTGATGAATAAAAAGGATACCAAACCTAGAATGATAAGATGGATCCTATTACTCCAAGAGTTTAACATCATTAACAAGGATACCAAATTAATAGAAAATGTTTTCATTAATTGTCTATATTGAATTCCACTACCACTTATAAATAATGATGATGATATTGACATCAATTTTTATATTCCTAATTAAACTCTCTTCAGCATAAAAGTGAAATTGTGGTTTTCAGATATTTAAAACTATCTCTCCATGGGATTTTTAAACCCAGATCTCTCCTACCAGCAAAGGAGAATATTCATATTTGAGGCTTCACACTAATACTAGGATGAATAACTCCTGTTTAAGTGTTGTGCAGATAGATTATTGTAATGTTTCATCCTAAAGGAAGAAATACCTAGTGTTTTAGACAAGTTTCATACTTCACCAACTAGAGGACATCATGGACCAGAACACACTATAGAAAAAATTCTATAGAGTGAACTTTTCTAGCCCACACTCCACAAAGATGTAAGAGATTATTGTCAAATATGTGATTAGTGCTAACAAACTAGAACCATTGGAAAAAGGAATGAAATTACCCAAATCCCAATCATGGAAATCAAAATCTTATATTTATAAGGAATAGATTTCATGGGACCATTTCCCAATTCACATGGAAATTCTTATATCCTTGTTGGTATTGACTTTGTTTTCAAATAGTTAGAATCTGAAGCTACGGCTCATAACACAACAAAGTTATTCATAAATTTCTTGAAGAATAAAGTGTTTAAAATATTTTTATTTACTAGAATACTCATTAGTGATCACGGAACACATTTTAAAAATCAAAATGTTAAAGGACTACTGGATAAATATGGAATTAGGTATAACATAGGAACTCTCTACCACCCTAAAACAAGTGGGAAAGTTTAATTTTCAAACATGGAAATCAAACAAATCCTAGAAAATACTATAAATACATTTCAATGGGGTTGGAGTATAAATATAGATGATACATTATGGGAGTACCGCATTGTGTACAAAACACTCATTGGTACTACACCATTCTGATTAATATAGAGAAATCCATGTCATTTTCCATTAGAACCTGGCCATAACTCATTTAGGAAATTAAAAGGCTTAATCTGTATTGTTAGAAAGCTCAGGAATCTAGGATTCTTCAATTAGATGAATTATTAGACATCATAAATAATTATTATGAAAATTCCAAGATCTATAAAGTGAAATAAAACAATGGCATGTTCAATGCATAGAAAGCCACGTTTTTTGTCCCAGGAAATAAGGTTTTATTGTTCAAATCAAGATTATTGTTCCCTAGGAAGTGTAAATATTGATGGTGAGGACCCTTTGTGGTTGTAAATGTATTTCTTTATGGGTCCATCAAGATTCAGAAAGATGGTGGACCACCATTCAAATATAATGGTCAAAGGTTAAAAATCTATTAAGAAACCTTCTTTGAGGGGTGTTTCCTCAGATTGAAATTCATCTAATCATTGACGAATCAAGATCAAAATGTTAAATGAAGTACTGACTGGGAGGGAACCCGGCTTAGGTCACCTTAAACAATATTAAGTTAGAGTTAAGTTAAGATAGATTAGTGAATTCTGGGAGAACAAGAGCATACTATGTTTTCAAACTAGGAAAAAAAGAAGTAATTACATCATATGTATTTATAATTCACGACATGTACTTTTCATTGCAAGAAATCATTAAAATAAAAAATTACATGTCATGTACTACCAATACACATAGTTTAACTTCTTGGTAAATTTAATTCATCATCATAGGGTTCAAAACACCCAACCCCCCCCCCCCCCCCCCGCTTCTCATTGTTACCTCTCCCCTCTCCCTAGGCTCACACCCCTCCCCTACATCCCCATCTTTATTCAACCCCATTCACAAACCTCCCACTTCCTCTCCCTTACCCCTTCATCCACACCTCCCTGCAACCAACTCTACCTCTGAAATGTAATGTACAAAGACTGTGAAAAATCCTCATACTAATCTCTTGCCTGGTCGAGATGATCTATCACAAATGAAGTGTTGTCGAGGTGCCGCACCAGCACCCCCTGTATCTCCTTCCTCTAATTCCACTATATCCCCTAAGTATATATCTATTATGGAATACTCTCAGCATAACTCTAATGTGTCGTATGAGGGATACCACCCACATCTTCACCCCATACAACACTTCTCCAACCCCATGCACCATGTTTCACTAAATAGGTTGTAGGATAAGCCAATGAGTAGCAATAAAACCATAGATATGGAAATCCTCACTTTCCTGTAAATCATCTTGGAGGTGATCTAGATCATTGACGATCTATATATATCCCCCTCATTGATGTGAATGAGGAGACGTATCGGGAGATGTTTCTCATTTTTTTATATAGATTTGAGGTTTCAATTGATAGACTTAAATTCGTATTAGGTAGACAACCTCTCTAGATTTTTTGGGGAGTTTGGCATTAGCCTCATAATTTATATTAGTAATTTATCCACATCTGATGTAGTCCCTACGTTTTAGATTTATCCTTCCAAGTCAGATTCCAAAAGGCTCTGGTGGATGATTTCATGGGATCCTCACACAGAGCATGATTTTAGGAATATGAAGTCCACCCATATTCAAGGTCCAGTGTTTTTCATCCTATATAGGGCATTGACGGATGCCTGGTTTGCTCGAGTCAAGTCTCAAGGTATTGTTAGATAGATGAATGTCATCATCCTCGATGCATCCATGGGTGGCCCTACCATCAACATGGGCTCTTAGTTTATATTATAATATTGATCTAATACACAACATATATGAGGTTCGTTAATGGGAGGATCTTTCATGACCCATTTATCTCATCATCTTGAGGTTCTTGACACTACCATTACACTCACCCCCCTCGGTACTATAGATTCCATTGAAATTCTATTGCTGCACAAGATGAGACTATTAATCATGAATGGTGAAACCAACCAATGGGTGCCAGGATTAGTTGTGGTTACTGGTGAGGTTCCATGAGATCATGCAGTAGACCCTACACCAACTCCAGCTACCACCTCCAGCCCAACCCATGTAGCTTCCATTCCCAAACCTCACCCAACCCATCTACATACAACTACTACCACATACTCTATTGCACCTCCCACACCATCATATCCATCATATCTCTGGGATATGCACCTATGCTCTTATAGAATCCGTGAAAGAGCTCCTAGAACCTACATATCCCCTTTGTCGAGTTCTCTCATTTCACTACACCTACACCACCACCATTACATCCATTTTATCATCCACCACCATCCTCTATCGTCCCTTAGTCATCTACCACCTCAGCCCCAGCCACAACTTCGGCTGACCTACCATTAGAGCTGACAGACCCTACTACCCAACATGGGTATCTGGGATAGCAGGAATAGAGGGGAAAGGGACCAACATCCACCCCATCCACTGGGGTGCCTTTCGTTGATCCAGCTTCCAGACCCACAGCCACACTTCAGATTCATACTTCCCCACAACCCACCACTATGATAGTTTCCAATACTGTGACACCACTATTAGCAGCTGATTACCCAGCCCCTTCTACCATAATAGTCATTGACTAGGAAAGGTGGTAGCATCAACACTCTATTAGGGAGTAAACTGTTGATGTTGTGTTTGATAACATTGATTTCTCTTAGTTTAGCCAAATAACCACTAAAATTTTTTACATGTTTCCGTGGTGATCATTCTATGTAATACCTCTACTCCCTTTCATCATTGTATCATTTCACTTTCTATAAATGGGATACATTTTTTCCCTATTTTAGTTTTCTTATTTTTTTCAATTCATTACACTATGATAGTAGTAATGTCTAGCTCCTCTACTTCTTATATCATCATTGATTATTCTATTCCAAAATGATTTACCCTTATTCTATGGATGAATTACACATAAATGATGTCAAGTGCTAGCTTCATGAGCTATCACTAGAGATTCGTTCTTAGAAGTCATTGCCACCATGAGCACATATAAATTTCCTTCCACATAAGATCCATGCTTGGTATTCCCTTGAAGTGATAAATCCAAAAAAAGGACAATGATATCTAGAGAATAATACCACCAGTACTAGCAATAGATAGATAATATCTGAGTTGATGGATGATATTGACTAATTCATTGATCCATCTGTCTGGCTAACAATGTCATTATTAGCACTTTGTGCGAGGAAACCTATATTTCATCTTTTTTCTCATATTTGTACTTATTAATTATCTTATTTGTAATTTTATAGCTTTATCTATTTTATTCATGAGTAATTTTGATATTTATTGTGTACACATGAATTTATATGATATGTATTTCATTTCTATTCAATCTGTGCAGCTGCCAATTTTATTTCTTAAAAAATGTTTGAAACATGTGGAAAAATGTTTTATCAAGTGAAGAATTTATATTTTAATCAAATATGCAGGTATCCCAAATAAAATACAAGATTACTCAAATTTATCCAAGGTATTTCAACAATTACATGGAGATCTCAATTCCTTAGTATTACATTTTTAACATTTTCATTTCTTATATCTATACATTATTTTTCATACCCCTCCAGTGGTACTTTCATCGACAGTGTGTAAATTGTCCAATTCTAATTATGGGGGAGTATTTCTTGAGTTTCAATTTCTATAGACTATAATTTTTTACTATTTTCATTTATCTAGGATACATTTTTCCTTCGAAATCATGCTTTAAACCTAACACTTGTTACACCCATTTAAATAAAATAATGATTTAATATGGTAGTTGTTATAATTCCATGTTTTTCTTCTATTTATATTTTAATAATGAATTCCAAGTTTAGTCATTTAATTAAAAATTAAAATTTTTTGAAGTTTCTATTAACTAACTTATTAATTCATTTTATACCCTTAGTGATTTTGAGTTTTCAATATTTATTCTCATTCCCAAGAATATTTTGAGCCTACAATTGTATATTATTTTTGAAGCATATTTCTTGAGTGACGCATAGGAAATGTAAAACTATCAAAGCATTCATTGAGATCATATTGAGGCTATGATTGAACAAATAAAATTTTAATATGGTTGATTAAATATTTAATGATCTACTTTTTACTGAGACACACCTTACATCCTTCCTTCATTAAGCCTATAGTTTCCATGAATTACCTTAATAGGAAGCATCTATTCCAAATTGATTATCCCTTCCTAACTTGCTCCTTTTATGATGGATGACTTTACTTTGAACAAGTGTTGGAGAATTATTCAGCTAATAGACACAAGATGATTTCACTGAGAATATGTATTATGGTGCATAATAGAGTGTTTTATTTTTATCCATGATAAATTCTTGGTATTTTTTCCTATCTAGTTCCATCGAAAAATACAAAAATAAAAATAAAATGATGATTGGGTTATGTAATATGAAGGTCAAAAAGTACTATTTATAGACTAATGAATCCCCTAGAGGAATATATGTGGTTAGGGGATGGATGTGTTATCTATCCTAGACATGATATTCAAAAAATGGGTTAACTAGAAAAGAAAAAGAAAGGAATAGTATAACTTCTACATTCACTTGATATATTCATGGATCCAACATGATCTGCTGGGAGTATAGACATTATTTTTTATGTAGGATTTATTTCATTTCATTGTTCATAACATTCATTCATTATACTTCAGATCTTACCCACCTTTTTTATATTGTTCTTTTCACTATTTATCCACTTTACCTCATCCTCAGAGTCATTTGAAACTATTTTTTGAAGTCCACATGATTGATTTTTTATTTTTCTATATAAAGAGGAGAATATAGAACCAATGCAAGCATATGGTTAGGGACATGTATTTAGGGTATGATCATAACTCCAGTTTCATTTCACCCTAATTTATGAGAGAAAATTCATTTTGAGGTAAATTTAAAATGGGTAAAGAATTTAAGGAACCATTAAAAAATTGTAACTAAATGATTAATAATTTGTTTAAAGAACTGAGCTATGAGGCATGACTAATTTTCTATTCAAGGATGATTTTGGAGACTAACTTTTTATACAAACACTTAGTCATATTTTCCTATTTATAATGAATGTTTCCTATTGTAAAAATGTCTTACCTTTTTAAAATTTGTGTTCTAATATTTTTTCTTCGGGACAATAAATTGATCAAGTGTGGGATATTTGATAAGCTGAAGTCATATATACATTCTATTTTCATTTGAATAAGGATTATCCATGTTTTACTCAATAATTAACTAGGTATGTGTTGATTATTTTGGGAAATAGGTTTTCAATATTACAAAGGAAAATATGGATAAAATAACCAACAAATGTTCATTACACACCCTGAAACTCTTTTATATAATGTATAGTCACTTTCATAGTATATGAAAAGTCTTGAATCAAGCCAAGAAATAAATGCAAGATAGAGAGAGATTACCCAACATGAGTCTCTAATACATGTCATGTAATGTTTGGATTTCAATTCCCACTTTGAAGATAAATACTAAAGGAAGGGACATGTTGTGAACACCAGATACATGTTGAGAATGGATTCAATTTACAAATCTCAAAAATCTAGGATGATATTCATGCAATATTTGCGTCGAAAAAAAAGTCTCAGAGAAAATAATGTATCGGAATTACATGATTTAAAGACCAGTTACACTTTGTGTAATATCTCTATTATTTACCAACAACTAGCATGAAATAGATTGAATATGAGAGGATTCTTAGAACATCTACAACATCTCTCATTTTTCATTGATTATTCTATCATTCTTTCTTCTTCTATCTCCCAAAACTCAAACTTATATTGATTCCTTTAGTTTTTTTAATCTATTCAAGAAATTTTGATTAAACTTTTTTAAGAAACCATCATTATTTTACATCATGAAGCCAATATATGACAATTATCTATTTCAATTGATGATTGATGACAAACCCTTATTGCATTCTTCCCTATTCTTATTTCAAGTAAGTGTTTGGATGAAGTTGTGATTTATTTGAGTTTAAAATTTCCTATTCATGAATTTAAGATATTTGATTGTTTTATTTCATTTTTTATTTCTATATTGATTGTATTTTTTCAATTATTTACCTATTCTTGATTAATTCTACCATGAGTGACAAAACCACCTAGGGTAGAGGTTGAGAGTATGGGTGTTTAAATTTTAAAAATATTTAAATCTCAAATTGAAAAAACTAAGGATAGTAATCAGGTTAAAAAATTATTTATCTAATTCATTTAATAAACCCTAACCATGTGATGTTTTAATGAATGACTCTGACCTGATTAGAGTAGAATAGGTTATGAACAATAGCCTATGAAACTGTCCACCTAGAAGCTAGGCTTAATGTATATAGGATGTAGTTATCTCTATACCAAGGAATAGTTACCTCTTAGATAGATATAGTTGGCTTGAACATGGTCAACTAGTGCCCTTTCCTTAGTTTTCAACCTAAACCTTATGACCATACCAAGTTAAGAGTGATATTATCCTTTTACCTAAACCCAAAAATTGACCCTGATCCCTTTTATCTACTTTATCTCAAAACACAATTCCATTTGCATTAGTTTTCTCCAAACTCAATCAAATTTTGAGGACTCATCGACACATGGTTTGGAGCCTTAGTTCCTATCATCCAATCCAATTATCTATAGGATCAACCCCGTACTATCACTATACTAAGCCTAAGTAGACAGTGTAGTTTGGTAAACAATAAATCTAATATAACTACAACGAGCATAAATTAAATGACGCATGTGGGAACATCATGTGCCTATGTATTTTGTGTTGAAATAACAATTTTGACCCTCGCATAAGTTTTTAACCTATTTATTTTTTCCCTTTATTACTCTAGTGGACCATCCTCCATCTTCTTCACCTTTGAGCTCAAAATTCAATCGAGATTAGCATTAAGGAAACTCCTACATCTGTTTCACATTCCTTGATCTGTCAAAATAATTGTATCCACCTCAGTATGCTTCCCTAGTCTATTACCTCTTATCTATGTTTTCCTTCGGATATGTTTCACTATTTTGGTATAGTCTCATTTTCCCTATTTTTAGGTCAACGAACCATTTCTCAGATAACTTCCAACCTACTCCAAATCTGAGGCTAATATTGATAGAGGAGTCATTTAAAACCTTGAGGTAGGTGGTCACGTTATTTTACCCTTGACTTTTGATGTTTTTTAATTATGTACTTGTGTTATATGACATATTTTACAAAGAATCCCAATTATATTGAGTTATTCATGTCTAATTGACCCTTACACCTTAATTCATACTTATTCAATCTTGTTTAGTGGTTTCTAGGAGGGTTAACTCATTTATGGACACCCCATGAGTGTGCCAAGTTAAATTTTCCCTTTTATTCAAATGGTTAATTGTTGAAGTACCTAGTTATCTCCTGGATTAGCTTATAAATGAAGTTGACCTTGAGACATGAGTATTAAATAGAACCCAAGTCACCTCTTTGTTGTTTATCCCACTAATAATTGGAATTTCAAAAATACCTAATTTCCTTATTGCCTATGTCACCTCATAAGTGATCCCATGAGCTTTATGAATTGAATTTCCTTAATATAATGGATTGAATGATTTTATTAAGTGGAATGGATAATGGATGATAGTGGACTTCCCTCTAATTAATTGGATAAATGAAATGAAGTTAAACATTTCTAGTTATATTAAATGTTTAGTATGAATTGTAATTAATTTCCATAATGAACCTGGCCTTTTAAATACATTGGATGTTTTGTCTCATGTATTGTGTTATAAATATGATTATGCCTCATTTATATGTATATCGGCCGGATAAAAATGATGCATGGGAGGTAATTCCTTGTTCCAATTATAATTATGAGTATACCTTTATAGAGGTTTTGATACAATGGTAAGCGGTGTTGATAATGATGGATAATCACACTATCTTGCATTGGGTGTTAATTATAGCATCTCACACTAGTGATACTATATGGGAATTGGGCTTTACATGCCATGTTACATGATTAGAGTGATTACATGATGGCACACTCACCATCCTGAGTGTTGTTTCTTGATGTTTCACACTTTTATGGGGATGTAGGGCATGTACCCTTTTCTTGAGAATATAAGCTTGTTATGCTGGTAATTGATGTCTTAGTTATTCCCTATTCTAGCCAACACTAGTATTCCAGGTATATTTTCACATACATCTGCACGTACTTGGTTCATATAGGTGGATTCAATATATATATAATTATACTATATATGTATATTACTACTCTATATATAATGACTATTTAGACATTCTCCTCAATAATGAGTTGAAGCAGGTAGACCTGCCATGTGTCATTTAGGAACCTGAGTGTGTAGTTATTTATTTATTCATTTAGTTTTGTTTATGAATTCATTATACCTATTGATGTAGCTTATGAGAAAAGGACCAAGAATTTTCTCTAGATTCTAGTGGAGTAGCTTTTGTTATTTTTGTGACTTTTTTATATCATATTTATATGCTTGTTCCCCTATTCTCCTTTTTCATTAGCATGCCATGATTACATGTATCAGACACTACCTTAGAGGATTTAGTAATATTATTAGTTTTTCGGTTCTTATTTATTATTTTTCTATTTATCTATTGTCTCTATCTATTTATATATATTCTTTATCAATTGGTTATTATTAATTGTATTTATTGTTCCATTATAATATGAGGTTATAGTCTCCCCACTGTACTACCATTACACACTCACTACAACTCAAAAGCCTCTAGAGTATGGGGAGGAACACTTGAGGCCATGTGACCCACCGAATTGGGCACAGGTTATGTGGATCCCAAGTCGGGATGTTACAAAGTGGTATCAGATATTTTGTTTTCCCATTTGTCTAAATGTTTGGGTATTATATAGGAGGATATGAGTTAAGGGATTTAGAATTGACCATGCTCCTGGATGTAGCTAACACATGTACAATAGAAACCAAAATTTCTTGGGATGGGTAATTTTATTCATTGATTAGGCTTTTTACTATTGATATGACTTCACCATTAGGTGACACACATGATTTATGATGTTATTTATATTGGTATGATTTGAATGATTTTTTCATACATAGGCCCAATGAGATGAGGGCTTCACATTAGATCATGCATCATTATTAGTCACAGTATGATTAATAGGATATGCATCTTTTCATTCCAATTTTTTTAGCATTCATATGCCTATTTCAAAAAGATAGTGCCTTGAATAAGAATTAAAATGTACTTACACTTCCTGTAGAGATTATAAAACATAACTAATACTTAAAGTAAATGCCTTAACCTATCAGTATTTTCCTGAATAGGTTAAATCATACACCTTAAGAAGTCAATTATAACACATTGATCCATGGACCATCAGTCACATGGGCTGTAACATGTTATGGTTTTGGTTAAGTAGATGCTATATTTTGGTTCAAAAGGAGTATGGGCCCTTGTGGATTTGAAATGGTATTTTACCTAATTAAACCATTTAAAGGTTAATTAAATACTTGAACAATAATAATTTCAAAAGTAATATTACTTCTAAATTGGAAAAATACATCTTATATATATCTTACACAGAGACTTAGACCTGAAATTGGCCTTAATAGTGGGTAGTGGTTAGTGGGTAGTGGGGTATCTCTTGAGGTTCTTATGGAATTAGGGTCTTTTCTACCACCAAGACCTAGATTTCGAAGCAGGAAGAGAGGATTCATTATTTCTATAGGAAGGGTTTATACCAATCCTAGTTTTCTATTTTTGAACTCTTTATATGCTTAAATATCTTTTGAGGAATTCATTTGGAATTATATTATCATGTCGCCATGACATCCTCCAGTCACGCACTCTGAATGCAGTGATGACCTTACTCCGGAGGTGGAGATCCATGAGCCTCCAGTGATTCATCCTCTAGATACACTCATGGATCCTCTTCTTAATCCAGATGTGTGTACTAAGGCCTAGTTATAAGAGGGATTTCATTGTATGTTTTATTCTATGCAAGGTATTGATTGAACTTCCTCGAGTATGGAATAATTTACTCATAAATTTATAAATTATCATCCTCCCACCTTTTCAGGTGATGGAATACCTCATATTGTGGAGTCTTGGATCAAAGAAATATTTTATATTTTTGAACATATTGAGACACTTCTATAGAGAAGGATCAAGGTAGCAGCCTATAATCTACATGATTATTCTAATTAGTGGTGGGATGTTATCACCTAGGTGGACCGACATTATGATATGGTCTGGCAGATTTTTTGAACATATTCCACGAATACTTCTTTACCTATACTTTGAGGGATAAAATATATAGAGAATTCATGAAACTGTATTAGGGGAGTATGTTAGTTATGGAATACTCTTCTCATTTCACATAGCTGCAGCGGTTTTCTCCTACTCTAGCTATTGATGATCTTATGACCACCAGGCGATTCGAGGACGGGATCGCGTATTCCATATGGTCACAGTTCAATTTGTTCCAGTTGACTACCATTTATGGAATATTCAACCAAACCCCAATTACATAGAAGAATTTGAAGGATGTTGAAGGTGCAAGTTAGGGTGGTTAGGCATATAAATCTATTAATACTTCTTCTTCTGGGTGAAAGAGATTCTTTGACGCTACTTATGGAGGTAATAATAGTCTGGATCCTTACGTAGAAAGTTTTATAATATGTCACCTATGCGAAAATCCATGACACAAAAAACCTTAATGCTTATGTGATCTGTTGAGTGTTGAATATGTGGTAGGATGGGATATATCCAGTGATTCTACAAGAATTTCCAGTTAGTGTCTAGTGAGTTGGGATCTACTCCTACTCCTCGGTCAGGAGCTGGGCTATTAGGATCACAATATTCAGGCATCTAGAATTCCATTGGCCAATCAGGCCAAGTTTGTAGCTAAGGTAGAGGCAGTCAGACTTATGATTCTTAGCACCAGCATATCAAGATTGCTCAGGGTAGTAAAGTAGTGCCTTAAGACAGTGGTGAAGGCTAGTTACATGAATACCAACCTATAACGGAGGATAAGAGTGTCAAACCTTCTACTATATGAGGTACTATTCTAGTAGCCTCAAATTTAGTGTCTTTTTTATTTTACATAAGGGTGAATCGATCATTTATATATGAGGAAGTCACTAAGAGTCTGGGTCTCGATATTGAACACTTTTATGGCATTATAATCACTACTAGAAAACTAACCTATACCAACGGTTTGGAACTGTTGGTATAGGCCTCCAAACCGTTGGTATAGCCTATACCAACGGTTTGGAGAACTGTTGCCAAGTAAATCGTTGGGATAGGTCTATACCAACGGTTATGTAACCGTTGGTATATGTATTTCAAAAAAAAACATTCGCTGGGATTTGATCCCAAGACCCCTAGTTTATTATTCAACGACTTAACCACTAACCTAACATGACTTTTTTGAATATAATTACATAAATATATATATGTATTCTCATAATGATTTTAAATTTTGATTTATATAATGTTATGGGTAAGAATAAATGATAAAAATCAAAGGATCTATACCAACGGTTGTCAAAACCGTTGGTATAGATTTTGATTCTGGATTTTGATTCTGGGGAAGGTTGATTTGCGGGGGACCTTTCCCAACGGTTTTGGACAAACTGTTGGGAAAGATGTCCACAAAGTGGAATTTTCCCAATGGTTTGTCCAAACCGTTGGGAAAGGGTATACCTATCCCAACAGTTTTCCAAAACCGTTGGGAAAGGTGGCCATAATGTGGGCTTTCCCAACGGTTTGGCCAAACCGTTGGGAAAGGTGGCCTCAAAGTTGGATTTCCCAATGGTTTGGCCAAACCGTTGGGAAAGGGAACCTATACCAACGGTTTTTATGAACTATTGGTATAGAAGCATTGGGAAAGATCAGATTTCCAGTAGTGAATGCTAAACACCCCGTTAGGTATCCAATCAGAAGGCATTCACCATTGTAAGGACTGCCCACTTGATATCAGTGGATATCATTTCGTATGGAATCTTTTAATCCTCATCATGAAAGGATTTAACATAATCATTGGGATAGATTGTTTAGTTCCCTATCGATCCCATATTAACTATTATCATCAGAGGGTGACGTTTACATCCCCAAAGGGATTTGGGCATGTGCATAAGGAAGAATGGGATTCCAATGAAACATGAGAGGGACCCGAGCAGTAGAGGCTTGGGAATGTGATAGCTTGGATCTCTAGTAATTTCTAGGATGACCATGGGTTATGACCCATTGTTTCCCCCTTATAGTGAATCATTTCAGGGATGTCTTTCCTATTGACCACTTTGGTCTACCTCCCGTTTGAAAGGTAAGTTTAATGTTTGAGCTTATACCAGGATCATCACTAGTGAAAATTCCTGCCTATAAAATGGAATTTAAGGAGCTTATGGATCTCAAGAAAAAAATGGAGGATCAGGAGGCTAAAGGATTCATATTCCCCATCACTTATTCTTGTGGTTCACTGGTCATTTTTTCCAAAAGGGAGGATTTTACCCTCAGGATCTACATGGATTACCGTCAGTTTAATCATCTCATGATCAAGAATTGATATTCATTTCCTGGAACAAACAACCTATTTGATCAGTTGTAAGGATATAAGGTGTTTTCAAAGATAAATATTAGTTTGGGCTATCATCAGGTGTGTGTTGGGACATCATACATACCTCTCACAACTTTTAACAGTAGGTATAGTCTATACGATTACCTAGTTATTCCATTTGGACTCACGAACACACCAGGGGTTTTCATGGCTCTTATGAATCGAGTCTTCCACCAATATCTAGATTCTTTTGTTGTAGTATTTTTTGATGTTATATTAGGGTATTAACCCTCCATAAATGACCATGAAACCTATCTTGAGATCTCTTTTAATACATTGAGAGAGCATCATCTCATTGCTAAGAACAATAAATGTGACTTTTGGATGGATAAACTCCACTTACTTGGTTATATAATCTTGAATCCATGAGTTTTAGTATAACTAGATAAAGTGAGAGTTGTAGTTTCCTAAGATTAGTGCAAGGAAATATTTGAATTTTGAATTTTATTAGGTCCTTCTAGATATTATAGACTCTTCATATAGTATTTTTTACCCCTTTAAGTTTCACTTAAGGGCTTGATAATGAAGGGTGTAAAATTTGTATGGTCATAATATTATTAAGCATCCTTTTAGGAGTTGAAGGTTCATTTGGATTTAGTACTAATATAGATTCTTTTAGAGCCAGGAGGGGGTATACTATTTACTATGATGTATCAGGTATTGGACTTGGAGTTACTTTGATGTGGGATGAGTGAGTCGTCATGTATGGGTCTCGTCAATTGAGGCATCACAAGCAGAATTAATAGACACAAGATCTCAAGCTCACAACTTTTGTGTATGAATTACATTTTTGGAGAACATATCTACTTGGAGAGAATTTTTTAGTATTCACATATCATAAAATAATAATGTACATATTAACACAGCAAGATCATAACCTTAGGTAATGTAGGTGGGTTGATTACCTACAGTCGTTTGATTTTGAGCTCAACTATACACTTGGAAAGGGGAACTCAGTGGTCAATGTCATGATCTGAGTGACTTAGAATCAATTAGTTTAGGAATATAGTGGCTAATGATAGATTATGGTATTATTATCAAAGATATATATTGAGGTTAAAGAGGATCAGGGATATAATATCCTCTCCTCCTTATTAGTGGCCTATACTCTTTTTGAATGGGTGAGGTCGATCTAGTTATCTGATCTCAGAGGACTTTTCATAAGGGAAATCATATTAGATAGTGAATGGGGATGATACCTTATTGTTCCATGGGTGTGCATGGGTCCCAGTAGACACCAGAGAGTATCTCATGTTGGAATTCCACACATCATCATGGGTGATTCGTCCCTGTGACACCAAAATGTATTGAGATCTTGGATGATGGTTTTTGATTCATAGTATAAAATGTGATATTTCTTGCTAAATCTCATGGTGTTCCACCTATTAGAAGTTGAAGGTGGAAAATCATAGTTTGGTAGGGAATTTAGAGCCATTTTCCATTCTTGAGTGAAAATGGGATGATGTGTCGATTGATTTCATGACTATTCTACCTAGAAAACCTCATTAAAATGATACACTATGGGTTTTAATTGATCATTGGAAGAATTTCACACACTTATTACCTATACGAGAGACCTTCATGGTATAAGGGCAATGAAGGTTGTACGTTAGAGAGGTTGTGTATCTTTATGGAGCTCCTCATTTTATATTTTCTGATAGAGATGCTCATTTTACATCAAGGTTATTACTATGTTTACAGAAGTCCTTGGGTACATAGGTTCTTCTAAGCATAACCTATCACCCACAGACTGATGGGAAGATGGATCATACAATTCTGGTGTTAGCGTACATCCTTTGTGCATTTTTCATTGACTTTGGGGTCCCAATGAGATACACATTCCCCTCTTCAAGTTTTCATATGACAATATCTTTTAGGTTACCATAGAGATGGATCCCTATGAATACTTATATGGTAGGAATTTATACTCACCTCAATGTTGGATAGAGGTAGGATATACAGCTATGATTGGACCACATCTCATTCAAGATACAATATATCATGTCCATCTGATTAGAAAGCACATGTTGATAGCTCAGTCCAGATAGCAGTTATATGACAACACACACCAATGAACTCTCAAGTTTGAGGTTGGAGATAGTTTTTTCTAGAGAGTCTCTCTTAAATTGTGCCATAGTCATATTCAGAAGTAGGGTAATATCTCACCAAGGTTTATTAGACCCTTCATGTTTGAGAAGTAGATCGGACCTGTGGATTACTAGTTGGAACTTCCTTGGAGATAACGATACATTAATGATGTTGTTTATGTATCTCATCTTCACTGATATTATCTAGACCCATCACATGTATTTCATCCTAATACGATTGAATTGGATATGGATGCTTCCTTTGAGTAGTATCCTATTCTTATAGTTGATCAAAGCGTAAAGACACTCTAAGGTAATTCAGTTCATCTAGTATGGGTTCTATGGTAGCACGACCAAGTATATAAAGTGACCTATGAGTATAAAGTTGATATACAAGCTTAGTGTCTAGAGATATTTGCTGACAATACCTCTTTACCCTCAAAATTCCAACTCAAGGAAGAGTTTCTTTAAGTAGGGGAAGTTGTAATGAAACATATTTTTCATGAAGGTATAGATCATTAGTTTTTCAATTTGGATTATTTAATGGCCCTAATATTGAATTAAAATCAATTCACTGAGGTCTTGGGTGCATCTGGGGATCATTCAGATCCCGGAACTCTGAAATGGAAAGAATGGACTGGGCCATATGGTTTTTTTGCAACTATGCGACCTATGGTGCAAAGCCGTGTGGTTGATTGCATGTTTGGGATAGAAAAATTGTTTATGGTTTGTGCATGATTAGACAAATTTTGTGCCTAACTATGTGGTGTACCCCAAATTAGTAGTGAACTTATCGCGGTTTGCACATTGTTTAGATAAATAGTGTGTCCAAACTGTTCGCCTATGTATTTTGAGGTGAAATTTCTATTTTTTCCCTCACTTAAGCTTTTAACCTATTTATTCTTCCCATTTAGTCATCCATTATATCAAGCACCTTTTTCTTCAAATTTTTACTCAAAATCCTCTCAATCTAGGAAATTAAGAAACTCCTACATCAGATTTCCATTCCTCAATCCATGGAAAGTGTTGGATCCATCTTGGTAATCTCCCATAGTCTCTAACTCCTATCTAATATTTCCTTTGGATCCATTATGCTATTTAGGTGTAGTCTCATTTGACCTATTTTCAGGGAATTAGATTGTTTCTAATTTCTCTTCAAACCAACTCCAAATATGAGGCTTATATTGAGTGAGGAGTAATCTATATCCTTGAGGTAGGTGGTCATGTCATTTCCCTCATTGTGTTTTGATTAATTATAATTATGTCCTTGTGCCACATTTTGTATTTTATTAAACATCCCAATTATATTGTTTTATTCATTTATAATTGAACCCTGCACCTTAATTCATTCTTATAGAATTTTGTTTAGTTTTTTCTAGGAGGATTGCCTCATTTATGGACACCCCATGGGTGTGCCAAGTTAAATTTTCCCTTTTTATCAAATTCTTAATCTATTAAACACCTATTTAGCTTTCATATTATCTTATAAATGAAGTTTAACTTGATACATGAGTATTAAATATAACCCAAATAACATCTTAGGTTTTTGGGCCACTTATAATTGGAATTTACCAAGTAGTAAATTTCCTTGTTTCTCATGTCACCTCTTAAGTGATCTAATGAGATTTATGAATTGAATTTCCTTAATTTTAGGGATTGAATGGTTAGATTATGTGGAATTTATAATGCATAATGGTAGCCTTCCCTCTAATGAATTGGATAAATGAAATGAAGTGAAACATTTTTTGTTATATTAAATACTTATTGTGAATTGTAATTTCTTGATATAATGAACTTGAACATTGAGAAACTAGGATTTTTTTACTCATATCTTGTGTTATAAATATTATTATACCTCTTTTATATGTATACGGTCAAGAATAAAATGAATTAGGGGAGGTTATGCCTCATGATAATTATAATTATGAGTACTCCTTAATATAGGTTGTGACACGATGGTAAGGGGTGTTGAACTTGATGGGTAATCACACTCTCTTATATCGGGTGTTGAGTATGGAATCTTTCACTTTTAATAATATATGGGTATGGGGATTTACACACCAAGTTCCATGATTAGATTGATGACATGATGGATAAATCACCATCCCCAGTGTTGTTTCATGACATCTCACACTCTTTTTAGATGTAGGGCATTACCCTATTGCTTCAGCTTATAGGCTCATTAGACTAGTCAGGGATGTTTGAGTTACACCCCAGTCCATCCAGCACTAGTATTCTAGGTATATGGAAACTTATGTCCACATGTACTTGGTTTATATAGGTGGATAATATATATGTGTGTGTGTGTGTGTGTGATTATAATATATATATATATATGTATGTATATGTATATATTACTACTATATATATATGGTGATTGCTCAGATATTCTTCTTAGTAATGATATGAAGTAGGTAGACTCTCCAGGTTTCCTTTAGGAACATGAGTGGGAATTGATTTATTTATCTATTTATTTATTTGGTTTTGTTAATTAATTCATTATGTATACACATTGTTTAGTTATCAGTACTACTTAGATTACATGTAGACACTGTTGGTGCTGGCCTATTGAAATTTTTATCTCACACCCTACTCATGAGGTCTTTGGTACCGGAGAATATTATCTATATATGGGTATTGATAATGGAAAGGTCCCTACTTGAGGTTATTGATATTCTTATTTATTGATGGATCTTCATATCATAGGACTGATCATTCGCTTGAGATTCTAGCGGAGTATCTTTTTTTCTTTTTACAATTTTTATATAGCATGTTTTGTATACCTATTCCCCTATTCCTGTTTTGTATTAGCATGCCATGCATGCATGTATCAGACATCACCTTAGATTCTTTGGTTATATTATCAGTTTTTAGTTCTTATTTATCTTTCCCCTACTTATCTATTATTTTTTATTGTTTATATATATACATCCTCTATTTGTTATTATTGATTGTATTTGTTGTTCCATTCTAATAAGAGCGTATAGTCTCCCCATTTTACTACATTTACACCCTCGTTGCTAGTAGGAAGCCTATAGCATTTGAGGAGGAATTTTTGAGTCCATGTGACCCACCGGATTGGGTCACGGGTTATGTGGATCCCGATTCGGCATGTTACATCATCCCACTATAAATGGACTACTATCCCCTACATTGAGTTTCAAGTTTAGCGTGCCTATGATTTTTCTTTATTATATCAAAACTCACCTCCTTATATAATCAATGATGACATGAACACCTCATCTAATAGGGTGACACCTTCTAATACTTAGCTCCTCCATATGTTATTTCATCTATAAAACACACTCAACTCTACTTTATGAAGATCATGCCTGATTGAAGGGAGGGAATAATGAATATATATAGAATATAATGAGTTATATTTTCATTCTAGGGAGTGGTGGATGATCTTTGATCCAAAACCAAACACTTCAATTTCCCTCACCACAAACAAGATGAAAAAATTAATAATTAAAGAGAAATAATTTCATAGCACCATATAATCCTCCCCCAAATTCAAGCCCTAATCTAGTCAGTTTCCATTGTGATGGAGAAATTTCATGGTGGAGAGAGAGTTGGGTGAGATATATATAGATAAAATAAAAAAATGAGATAGAAATAAAAAAATTATTATAACTCCATAAAGTGAAAATTACAGCATGAAAGGAAAGAAATAAATACACTAAAAATACTAATCTATTTTAAAACAAAAACCAACCAAACCTATCCTTGTAGGATAATCCCTCTTCTAAATGTGACCAAATCATATTTATAAAGTCTATTTGAGGTTATATTCATAAATATTACAAAATGGAAAGTGGAAAATCAAGTCAAAGTAAATCCCTAATTTTGTGTCGCATGGTTTACGCCTAAAATGAACAAATTCGATACATATCCAAATGAATAAACTATTTTTATTTTATTCATATAAATTATGCCTAAATTTCAGCCTAATCTAATAATATATTTAAAATTTATGGACCAAATATTTAAGTTATATTTGGATTGGATAATTCAGTCCAATGTTGAATTCTAGGATCATTATCTCTACGAAAAATTATTATCCATATCATTATCTTCAAATAAAATATGTATGCCAAAAATTTTAGAATTATTAAGAAAAATTCTAAAATTTGAATTAAAAAAATCGAAAAAATTATGATAAAAATACTAGAGTGAAAATGTCATGACCCCCTCCCCACAGAGTGTACCCCTCCTGGGCCGGCAATGTGAGAACGAAGATAATAACCCCCGAGTCCCGCCTCTAGTAGGCCCCGGGTTGGTGACTAGCACCAAGGGTATAATAAACACAAAAATTGGAGGCATTACCCTCTAAGAGAACACATGCAGAAGAGAGAGATAAGATAGACACCAATCAAATCCAAGTCAGAACTAAAATATAAAAGAAACACATGTACATATATGAAATGTCATGCAAAAGTACTACAACTGAAAGAGAAAACAAAAAGTACCCAAAAGAAAGTAAAACGGCAGCGACCACAAGCCCGAACAGCTCCTCCAACCACAAGCTAGTAGTAACCAGCTTGATCTCCAACCTGCTCTAAGTGACCTAAAAAATATCTTATATATACATAGGGTGAGTATAATAGTATACTCAGTAGGATCCTCCCGAAGCCACTCGTGCAAAAGTAAAGAAATCATGTTAAAGCCTAGTGAGCAACAAGTGAAACCAACTCGTCACCTAAATAGGTATACTAAGTTCCTAACATCACCATGGATACTCTCACCAAGTAATGCATACAAGAATATAGCATACAGTAAAGATTATCAAGGGTACCCCTCTAGTACTTTTCCACTAGTTTTCATCTTTTCCCCAACGACATATGTCCTATGCATCTCTCTCCAAAGGCTTGCCCGCAAACACCTGGACTAAGCTCCACAATCTGCACCTTGTGCACCACAAAGGCTTGCCCGCAGACACCTGGGCGAAGCACCACACCATCCTCACAACCAAAAGTAACCAAGTAAGTTACAGGATCCACCACATCCCGCATAGCGTGCATCATACATCGGGTATTATACTTCAATCCATTATAGCCTATACACCGAGTAGGGATCCTCAAACCATCACAGCCTATACATGTTACACCTATAGTAGTCCATAGGATACTATATCCAGAATATATGTGTGTGAAATAACCACAATCCATTACATCCCTCTACACACATATATGGGGAAACTAATTGTTGTGCCTGTTGGAACATGTATCTACCAAGAGAAGAGAGCGAGGCCAAAGGGGGTAGTCAGCCATTCGACCTCCCATCAGAATGTTGGGGAAAACACCCCCTAGGGCTCAGAATCCCGGGGGTGTCATTTTCCCTTACCAACAGGGTGGAATATCAAATAGAAACACAAAAATTAAAAAATATATATATAACTCACATCCACACTATGGGCATTACCTAGTCTTAGATACAACTAAAGCTAACGTCTCTCAGACTCTAGGCTGCTACTTTTAAGACTAGGTATCCTATAAGCACACAATCATTTGAAGAGCTTTATTTGATTACTCCATTCTCATTTCATTAGTTCCACTGTACGTAATTAATTAATTAACCATGAACAATTACACATTAAACTGAATTGGCATCACATTCAAAATCAACTGCTCCTTTTAAGATTCACATCACCTTCAAATTTCAGTATCTCTATCCCCATGTATTTTCACCATTTAATCAAAATTTCATTACATAATTACTTTCCCATATTCCCAGGCATTCTAGAAAATCATCCAATGCTAATAAACACAAAGGAGGCTCAACATGGTGAGTATATATACTACCCGTCAAGTCTTTGCCGCCTATAGAAAGAGAATAGACCCATTCCCCCTCGAGAGGCTAAACAAGGAAAGAACGTGGCATAACCCACGCGTCTTCACCTCCTTCAGAAGAAGGGTAATCAAGACTAGTTGCCTTGAGAAGTGGGGAAAAGTAAAGTAGATAAACATTCAAAGAATCCACAAGCATCCAGCAACCACATCCATCCCATTCCATCACCCCCGGTGTCCTCCCCGACACCCACATGCATAAACTGATGCATCTCGCCACTCTAGGCATCATCTACTGCCACAACCACAAGGCCTCCATGTATCCACATATCACAACAGCCATCCAGGCTCACATCACAGCACAATCAGTAGGAAAACAACAATCACAACCATGGGCTCTTGACCCTTTGAAAAACAAGAGGGTAACTGAGAACCCTTTAAGAAATTCTCACACAATTTGTTCTTTAATCTGTATTGAATTAGCAGATTTGTTATTCATAGGTTCCAATTACGGGATACCTAATCAGTAATCTATCAAAATTAAATAACCATGCTTACTTCCCTAATTTGATTAACCTAAAATTAGAACAACTTCAACAACGACAACAACCAGATTCATTTATATGACTGTTTATCTTTAGCTAATTAATTAACAATTAATTCTGGCTTTACGTTCATTATCAATTTCCATCAAGAAATAACAACTAATCAAATAAAACATAGATATCACTCTATCTAGAAAAACATGAGGCAAACCGTTATCATGGTATAAAGCAACAACATGCAATCAACCAATTCTTTTAATCTGGTTCAAGTATTTAATTAGGTCAATTTCATTGTGATCCAAAGGGATAAATCCTGCTAATTCTACGATTGCACATATACAATTAGAGAAGACATGAATCCCCTACCTCGAAGAGTTCTTGACGTCCTTTATCCACACAACGGGTCACAATCCTTCTCTCACGACAACTGCATCCACCAGAGGATGCCACAGTACGACAATACCAACCAACCCCAAGAAAAACCCATTAGAATCTTGGAAATTACATGGTATAATATGTAAGGGAGAAACAAGAGAAGATGATCCCTATAAGAAAGACGATAAAACATACCTTATTGGGAAGATTGACCGACACAGGTCGGTTGCAACCAAATCAGAGCAGAACCAATGTTATGAGTAAAGATTGATTGTGAAACTCCTACGGGAATGATTGAAAGGTTCTAGCATCTCTTAGCTGAGAAAAAAGGGAAAGAACAAGGGAGAATGATATCTCGTCCCTTTTTGAAGATTTAATGGGGTGACGGTTTAAGATCCAGTTAATTCTTCATTAAAAACGGATCGCATTAACCCACGCGGTTTGACCAAGTAAATACATCCTGGCCTTAGGAATAATTAATATAGGATTTATGGCATTTGAATCGGCCTTAAGAGTCCTTAAAACAAGGCTTTAAATGTATTTTACGTCAATGGAAATGTCAAATGGGGAAAAATTGTAGGAAGCTAGAAAAATTGTTCACATACTAAAAATTTGTCAAAGGAAAGAAAAGTTCACCGTTAGACCTCACCGTTCTGGAAACACTATTCAAGCCTACCGATAGAAGGTCACCGTTAGAAGGTTACCGTTCTGGAAACACTGTTCAAGCCCACCGATAGAAGGTCACCGTTAGAAGGTTATCGTTCCGAAAACACTGTTCAAGCCTACCGATAGAAAGTCAACGTTAGAAGGTTACCATTCTGGAAACATTGTTCAAGCCTACCGATAGAAGGTCACCATTATAAGGTTACCATTCTAGAAACACTGTTCAAGCCTACCGATAGAAGGTCACCATTTGAAGGTTACCGTTCTGGAAACACTGTTCAAGCCTACCGATAGAAGGTCACCGTTACAAGGTTACCATTTTGGAAACATTGTTGAAGCCTACCGATAGAAGTCCACTGATAGAACCTCACTGATAGAAACATTGTTCACTGAACCTCACTGATAGAAACACTGTTCACCTACAGATACTATTCATAAAACTGGAAACATTGTTCACAAAACTGGAAATTTGGCAAAGTATTGGGGATAAGTCACCTTGACCTCCTGGAACACCTCCAACACCACATTTTCACAAAGTAATGGACCGGAGAGGTATGGACCATTACATTAGATACCTCTCAAAACATTCTCATCCTCGAGAATTAAAACCCAACCTAGAAGAAAAGAGGTGTCCGAACAACCACCCCATAAGATACCTCTCAGGGAAAAAACCACCATGAGTTGTTCGAAAGCTGGAACAAAACTACGACATCCGAGAGTATGGGAACAAACAATCGATATCCAAACAATTCAAACATAACATCACTTGAAAGGTACATAAATAAAACATGAAAGGTCTAACCACAAAGAAAACATCATTACATGAACGGAGTTAAACATTAAACATCTCTAGGTACTGATCACGTATCTGTGACTCACACTCTCATGTACTCTCCTCCATGCCACTGTGTCACCACAAGACACGAACTAAGGGGATAGAACGCCCACGCAACACCTTCTCCTTGCGGTCTTGGATCTCCACAGGTCGCTCCTCGAAGGTTGCATCATCATCAATATCGATCTCTCCCCAATCGAAAACATAAGATTCATCATGAAGATAACGACGGAGATGTGATACATGGAAAACATCATGTATCTGACTCATCTGAGGGGGAAGTGCTACTCGATACGCCACAGATCCAACACGAGCTAACACCTCGAAAGTCCCAACAAACCAGGGAGAAATCTTACGTCCATGACCAAACCTTCGTTGCCCATGATGGGGAGTCACCTTTAGAAACACATGATCCCGAACATTAAACTCTAAGGGTCTCCTTATTTGATCAACATATGATATCTGACGATCTTGCGCTGTCTTCATCCTCTCACGAATCACCTAAACCATCTCTTTTGTATTCTTCACTAGTTCTGGTCCGAGAATTGCTGACTCTCTGACCCCAGTCCAGCACAACGGAGAATGGCATGGCCGGCCATACAAGGCTTCAAACGGTGCCATACCAATGGTAGAGTGAAAACTATTATTGTAATCTAATTCTACCAAGGTTAAGTGCTTCATCCATGAACCTCCAAAATCAAGAAAACAAGAGCACAACAAGTCTTCAAGAGTCTGAATGGTTCGCTCTGTCTGACCATCCGTTTGAGGATGAAATGCAGTACTAAGTCACAGTTTAGAGACAAAAGCATGCTAGAGACCTCTTGTAAAGACCCGTAAATTTCAAGGAATTTTTTTTATTAATTTTCTTTGGAATTTTACAAGAATGCAGTTTCTGACGGAACCTGATTCCGAGGCACGGTGTGCCTGGAATAATTTTCGGAAGTTTGGATCGGGTATGTTCAGTGAACGAACGAGCGGGTTTTTCTAACTTTTGAACCGGTGCTCGGAATCGAATTTCGAGGGCACCGATGGAATCGTAGCGCTGGTATTTTCTTAGAAAATCCTCTTTCGGGGTTGCGTTTACTCGGTTGTGGTTTTTAATTTTTGGGTTTTAAGTTATGAAATAAATTAAAGTTGTGCGACAATTTTATATTTATTTCACTTAAAGCCGCTTAAAGACCACTTTAAACTGCTTAAGCTCAGTTGGAACGGATAGGGTGCAATCCAAAATATCATATCCACTTGGTAGGATATTTGTGAGGTCGGGCCCATACGAGCCCCACCGTTTCTTTCCACTAAGTAACGCACCCACAAAAACCCCTATTAAATAAAAGTCAACTGGGAAGTTTTCTTAAACAATTAAACGCTCCTATTAAATGGGCGGTTTATTTGTTGAAATTAATTCTATGAATTAATTTTGTTCGTTTCTTAACACGTTTTTGTTTTGTTGGCATGTTAATAAAATAAGGCCAACACACCTTCCTTTTGAAATGTTGTGTTAAACCTTTGAAGAATCTCTAAGGATCTTCATCCTTCTTCACGAAGAACGCGAAAAACGCGAAGAATTTGAAGAACGCTAAGAACGCCGGCCTCCGACGAAGAACGCTGAACCCACGGAGATCAGCGACGCGACGTCGTGTACTGTGACACCGACGATTCTCCCTCTGCGACGCTTCTTCCGCGACGATCCAACCCCACGACAACCTTCGATCGACAACGACAAGGTAGGGGATTGTGGTACTTTAATTTTCCTTTGTGGATTATAACTTAATATGGATTAATTATTAAAATTAAATCTATTGTTTCTTGTTCCTCGGAGTTCGTCAACGCAACGCCGGATACCGTGACGACGCGATGATTCCCTCCTTCCGCGACGATCAATTCCGTGAAGAATGCGTGTGCGACGACTTGACGAGGTATGGATTTTATTTGGGAATCAATTTACTCCGTGGATGTTTCCGTTCAAAACAAAGAACCTGGTTTCATAAGAACAATTTTAATTTATTAAAATTGTTATGTGTTATGATTTCTATGTGTTGATTATTTCTCTCGACTGTTATCATCTAACGCGGAGGGGGGGGCGGGCCAAACAAACATGGCCCGAAAACCCTCCACAGTTCTTCCTTGTTGTGCGGATTTGGCGGGCGATGACGAAACGTGCCGTAGAGGCGATTTAATGATCCTGCAGTGAAGAACGGAACCCGGGAGGAACATCGGCGCAAACGGAAAGGAAATCGGACCACCGGAGCAACTCCGGGGGCCTGCGGAAGCCACCGGCAGCGCGGGGCACCGGCGCGGCGGCGCTGGCGGCCGGAGGCGGCGGCACCAGCGGACCCGCGGCCGTGTGGGTCCGGCGCACACAGGACGCGGCCTTGCCGCGTCCGTTGACCAGGGCGGCCCCCCACGGGGGCTGCGGTACTGTCACGCGGGGGCAGCGCCCCACGTCGCTCAGCCACTCGGTCGAGCCGAGCCGGGCCGGCCGGCCGGGCCGGGTCGACCCGGGCCTAGACCCCCCGTTTCAGGACCTTTTTTGTCTTTTTCCCGTAACTTGAGCTACGGGCCTCCGATCGATGCTCCGTCAGCAGAAACACGATCCTTGGATCGAGACGGTCGTTTCGGTATACTACACTGAAGGTTTCGGAATACTTTGGGTTCGGCCAGGTTGGTTCGTACACGAAACCAATCGGGCCCTCGGAGCGGAAACGCTCATATCTTGAGCTCCGGATGTCTGATTGACGTGTCGTTGACTTTGTTGAATTCCTCTAAGTGAGACGGATATTTTGCCTTACTCCGCCCGAGGTTTGGACGCAGGTGTAGTACGGTCAGGTTGGTTTTGCCTTAGAAACCAACCGGGCCCCTGGGACGAAAAAGCCAATAACTCTCAGACCGGGCGTCCGATTGATGCGCCGTCTGCAACTTTGAGTTCCTATTGGCGATACGAAACTTTTGGATACATCAACTCTGAACTATGTGTCAGTTGATGTATCAGTCTCTCGGCTCGTGGAGCGGACCCTCCCGAACAAGCTTGTTGTGTACGGGAACCCTAGAGCTAGCTGCAACTGTTGTTGTGATGACGACTACTGTACAGAGATCCTCAGTGGATTCTACTGCGACGATGATGAAAACAGTACGGGAATCCTCCGTGTTTTCGGTAGTGACTACTATGATACATCTTGGGATTCATCAACTCCAGTCTACATGTCAGTTGATGCATCAACCTCTTAGCTCATGGAGTGGACCCTCCCAGAACGAGCTTGTTGTGTGCGGAAACCCTAGAGTCGGTTGAGACTTGACGACTGCTGATCGAACGACTCGGCGTGTTACGGATAGCCCAGTGGGGAGCGCTTGGTTTTAGCGGCAGACCCACGGTGGAGGAGTGCTTGGTTATAGCGGCAGACCCGCGGTACTCAACAGAATAAGTACCTCTGGAGGCTATTAGGGGGAGCACTTGGTTGTAGCGGCAGACCCACGACAGAGGTGCGCTTGGTTGTAGCGGCACAGGGGAGCGCTTGGTTGTAGCGACAGACCCATGACAGAGGTGCGCTTGGTTGTAGCGGTATAGGGGAGCGCTTGGTTGTAGCGGCAGACCCACGACAGAGATGCGCTTGGTTGTAGCGGCATAGGGGTGCGCTTGGTTGTAGCGGCAGACCCACGACAGAGGAGCGCTTGGTTGTAGTGGCACGGGGGAGCGCTTGGTTGTAGAAGCAGGCCCACAGTACCCGATAGGTGTAGTACTACAACAGTCCAAGGTAAGAGGGAAGTGCTTGGTTGTATCGGCATAACCACTATACTTGATGGAGAAGGAGTTTCCCAATAGCTTTGGGTTCAACTTCATGGTCGATCCTGTGTGGGTCATTGCGGGGGTTAGTACCTACCGATCCTTTGTGGGTCCGACGGCTTAGATGAATCAGTGTCTACATCTGATCATCTCTATCGTCTTACGAAGTAGTATTCCTGTGTGAGCTGAATCCTGTTTTGCTTTCCTTTGTGGATTGTGTTGTGCTATCCTGTGTGGATTTACGTTTGCTTTCCTTTGTGGATTGTGTTGTGCTATCCTGTGTGGATTTACATTTGCTTTCTTTTGTGGATTGTGTTGTGCTATCCAGTGTGGATTTACGTTTTGATTTCCTGTGTGGACTGGGTTGTACTTGAGCTCGGATGTTGGAGACGAGCGAGAATTGATGACTTAGGTATATGTATGGGCATATACCTAATCAGTGTCGGATGTTACTTCGTGATTTTATCTTTCCTTTGTGGATTATCCTTTTCAGATTCTAGGAGACCTTCGGGGGTCTTGGGGTCCCTACTGAGTAGCTTATACTCACCCCTGCACGGGCTATGCCCACACTATGTTGTGTTGGTTGCAGACGACGGACAATGCAGGTCGTGGTGGAGGCTTGCAGAGCAGGACGGTACCTGGAGGTGGACCACTGGGCGGGACGTACTTGGAGCGGTCGTCTAGACCCGAGGAGTAGTGGAGGCTATATGTACCCACCATTCAGGTGGGACTTCCAGTGGGAGGCTCGACGTTGCAGCTTTACTTTTTTAGTTGTTGTTTTCCCTTTCGAGTTGTACTTTACTTTTAGTTTGGGTTTGTATTCTGGCCCACTTACTTTCGCACTAACTTTTGTACCAGTTTTTGCTTAGTGTTTACTTCTGCTTGCTTACTCTATGGTGTTTGTTTGTTTACTTTACAAAGGCAATGCCTTCCCTTTATTGGGATTTACTCCTTGGTGCTAGTCGCCAGCCCCTGGCCTATGGAAGGCAGGCTTGGGGTAGTCACGGCATGGGCCCCGAGGACGGGTCGTGACACCTCTCCACACCCTGGAGGTAAAACGAGGATCTCGATCAGAAATGATCGTCCTAGGTACTCCATGAAGTCTCACCACCTCCTCTAGATACTGCCTTGACAAAACTTCCACTGATCTCGACTCCTTGATCGCTATGAAGTGGGATGATTTTGTTAAACAATCCACTACTACCCATATAGTATCATGTCCTCCCGGAGCTCAAGGTAAACCGGTAACAAAGTCCATTGAGATGTCCTCCCACTTCCACTGAGGAATCTCTAATTTTTGGAGAAGACCACCAGGAACACGGTGTTCGGCCTTCACTTTCTGGAAGACTAAACATCGAGACACACACTCTACAACTGTACGCTTCAGCCCAGGCCACCAAAACTGACTCCTCAAGGATCGGTACATCTTTTTCACACCAAGATGTACTGCCAAGGGTGAACTATGGAACTCTCGGAGAACCGTCTCGCACATCGCCAAGGGAACAAAAATCCTGCCAGGATACAACACTCAGTGTTTTTAATCCTCTGACCAACCATCAAGGGACTCACCACAAACAACTCTGTCTCTCCAAACTTCCACCTCTATATCACCCAATTGAGACTCTTCCACCTTCTGCATCAGGGATGACTGCACCGTCATCTGGAAAAGACAACCTCTAACCCCAACTTCTCCCATATCAAGATGCAAAGATGATATCTCTTCCATCACTCTCCAGGAATCACCAGATTCGTGAACAACATCATTACGTGACTTTCGTCTTAGTGCATCAGCTAAAACATTCCATTTTCCAGGTGTATACGATATTTCAAAGTCATATTCCTGAAATAACTCCATCCACCGACGATGCCGCAAGTTCAAGTCACGTTGGGAGAAAACATACCTCAAACTCTTATGATCAGTGAAAACCAAAAAGTTCTCACCAATGAGGTAATGTCTCCACAACATCAGAGAAAACACCACGGCTACCAACTCAAGATCATGGGTGGCATAGTTTCTTTCATGGGGACTCAACTATCAAGACCCATAAGAAACAACTGACCTCTGCTGCATGAGAACATAGCCTAGCCCCAGATGTGAAGCATCTCAGAAAACATCAAACTGGACTCCCTCCACAAGAAGACAAAGGACTGGAGCACTTACCAACTTCTCCTTTAGATACTCGAAAGCTTCTTGACACTGATCAGTCCATATGAAAGCTTGATCCTTCCTGGTCAAAGTTGTCAGAGGAGTTGCAACTCGGGAGAAATTGTCTACAAACCTCCTATAATAGCCTGCGAGACCAAGGAAACTTCACACCCCTAACACGGTCTTGGGGGATTCCCAAGACACTACTACTTATATCTTCGACTGATCCACAACTACTCCCTGTTGGGATACAACATGCCCCATGAAACGAACTTCTCGAGCCCAAAACTCACACTTCGAAAACTTCCCAAAAAACTGATGTTGGCGAAGAACTGCTAAAACAGATCGTAGATGCTCTGCATGCTCCTCTTCAGATGTGGAGTATACAAGGATGTCATTGATTAAAACCACAACAAACATGTCCAGGAATTCACAGAACACAGCATTCATCAACCCCATGAAAATAGCTGGAGCATTCATCACGCCGAATGGAATTAGAACAAACTTATAAAGCCCATGACGACAACGGAAAGCAGTCTTCGAGATATCATCATCCTTTACACGCATCTGATGATTTCCTAACCGCAAGTCGATCTTTGAGAACCAACTTGCACCCTTCATTTGAACGAATAAGTCATCAATCTGCGGGAGAGGATAACGGTTCTTTATTGTCACTTTGTTTAATCGACGATAATCAACACACAACCACAAACTGCCGTCAGCCTTTTTCACAAACAAAACCGGCACACCGCACGGTGACACACTTGGCCAAACAAAACCACAATGCAACAGACCATCAAGCTGAATACGTAGCTCTCGTAACTCAGAAGGGGCCATCCTAAACGGAGACATAGAGATAGGAGACGCTCCTGGCTGTAGCTCGATCCAAAACTCGATCTCTCGTCGAGGGGGTAAGGCTATAACCTCTTCGGAAAATAAGTTTGGGTACTCCTCTATGACCCTAGGAAACACCAACTACTGAACCTCTGAAGAACTCAGCATCATCTTATCCATTATGGATGATAAGGATGGAACTCATCTATAACACATCTGAGGATCTCACTCACCAACAAACACCACTTTCTCTCCATCCGTATCAAAGAAAACGAGCTTCTTCCTGTAGCAATCCACAATAGCATGCACCGAATACAACCAATCCATGACGAGTATGACATCATATGGTTGTATTTAAAAACATAGGAAATCTCCCCAAGAGCGGTGTTGCCCCAACACCAGATCACAGTCTCTACATACTTCAAATAAGTCGGCTTGACCTCCAACTGGCGTAGTCAACGCCAAGGGCACTGGAAGCCTCTCTACCTCAAGTCCCAAAGTATGGACAAGGGTAGGTGATATGAAGTTGTATGTTGCTCCTGAATCAAACAAGGCATACACCAAGTTAGAAAACAAGAAAAGGGTACCTCGAACAACATCTGGCTCACCTGGGGATGGAAACTCTAGAGCATGAAGCTGACCACAACCTCCTCCACAGCCTCTCTGACCCTGATGACGACCACCACCATGGCTGCGCTCTGCTCTCTGAGGATGGCGAGCGTTATGGGGATGTCCTCTACCTGCTCCATCTACCCTCTGGTGATCTAAAGCTAGTGCAACCTGCTGCTGCTACCTCGGTTGGAACTACCTCAATGGAGGAACCTGGAGCGGAGCGCCCGATGCAGGATGACTGCTCTGAAAATTCGGGCACTCCCACTGCTGATGACCACGACCACCAAAAGAAAAACAAGCTCTTGATCCCTTGGCATAGGCCTGAGAGTTACTTCCTCTATAGAAACGAGATGGGAAGGGCTGGGACCTACCCCCAGGTGAACAGAAACTCTTCTGCCCTGAAAACCGGGAACCCTGGACCACAGCTCTGCTTCGTGAGGAATCATGATGATTCCCCTCTCATGATGATCCGGTCCTGGCCAAAGTCCTCTCAACAACCTCTTCCCTCACCATCACCTCAAGATATGTCTTCAGCATACATGGGGTCACCTGGCACTGGATCTTTGGATGCAAAGCCTCCTCGAAATTCCTCGCCCTGGCCTCCTCATCTGGTAATAGGTCTGAAGCATATCATAGAAGGTTCCTAAAATGGATTCCAAACTTTCAAACACTGGAGCTCCTCTGTCGAAGGGTAAGAAGCTCCTGGAGACTAGATGACTTCATAGTAAAAGAAAGAAACTTGACTCTAAACCTGTCTCGAAACTCCTCCCATGAGATCGTTGACTCCTCACGATCCCCGAGGAACAAGAACCACCACTACCTCGCTGCTCCACATAGCATTGTCACAACCAAGGACACCCAGTGTTCCTTCCGAGCACGAATCGAACTGAAGCCTATCTCGACCTCCTCCAACCAGTCTTCTGTGACTGCATCTGAAACAGAGCCCTCGTACTTATGTAGACTCTGGCGCTTAAACTCTCAGAGTGTCTTCCTCCAAGTGTCATCGTCGTCAACCCCAACCCGGCGACGATCCGCTGGAACAGCTTGCTGGACATCTTCTGCGCAAACCTGACAAGGACATCGACCTGGATCCATACCTGTAAAATAAAAACTGTTAGAGCTCCTAATTATGTAATATGGAAGACTCAACAATAATAAATTAATTGTTTTCTTTTATTAATGTTAGGTTAACCTATCCCAAGGTCTACCCATTCAAACACAGGCGCAAAGAAGAATGATGCATGATCCTTTCCTAGGTCTCTACCCTGCAACCAGTATCACATTGTTTAGTAGCCATCGTAAACTTAAAGGTTCGTGCAATAGATCATAGGGGGCCCTAAACGCTTATGTCTCTACCGATCTCCAGTGTTTACCCCACTTGGTAAACATGAATGACACCATTTCCCTGCCATCCCATGCAACCTCACCTGTGCCTAACTCTAAACTCCATCCTATCCCTCAACCAGACCTCTGATACCACTCTGTCGTGACCCCCTCCCCAAAAGGTGTACCCCTCTTGGGCCGACAATGCGATAAGGAAGATAATGACCCATGAGTCCCGCCCCCAGTAGGCCACGGGTTAGCGACTAGCACCGAGGGTATAATAAACACACAAATGAGAGGCATTACCCTCTAAGAGAACGCATGCAGAAGAGAGAGATAAGATAGACACCAATCAACTCCAACTCAGAATTGAAATATAAAATAAACCCAAGTACATATATAAAATTTCATGCAAAAGTACTACAACTGAAAGAGAAAACTAAAAGTACCCAAAAGAAAGTAAAACAGCAGTGACCACAAGCCCGAACAGCTCCTCCAACCACATGCTAGTAGTAACCAGCTTGATCTCTAACCTGCTCCAAGTGAACTGAAAAATAGTTTATATATACATAAGGTGAGTATAACAGTATACTCAGTAGGATCCTCCCCATGCCTCTCGTGAAAAAGTAATGAAATAATGCTAAAGCCTAGTGAACAAAAAGTGAAACTAACTCGTCACATAAACAGGTACACTAAGTTCTCAACCTCACCATGGCTACTCTCACTAAGTAACGCATACAAGAATATAGCATATAGTAAAGATTATCAAGGGTACCCCGCTACTACTTCCCCGTTGTTTTGCCGCTTTTCCCCAATGACATACGTCCTGTTCATCTCTCTCCAAAGTCTTGCTCGCAAACACCTGGGCTAAGCTCCACAATCTGCACCTCATGCACCAGAAAGGCTTGCCCACAGACACCTAGGTGAAGCACCACACCATCCTCACAACCAAAAGTAACCAAGTAAGTTCTGGGATCCACCACATCCCTTATAACTTGCATCATACATTGGGTATTATACCACAAGCCATTATAGCCCATACACCAAGTAGGGATCCTTAAGCCATCACAGCCTATACACGTTATACCTATAGTAGTCCACTGGATACTATATCCAGAATATATGTGTGTGAAATAACCACAAGCCATTACAGCCCTCTACACACATATATGGGGAAACTAACTATTGTGCCTGTTGGCACATGTATCTACCAAGAGAAGAGAGTGAGGTCAAAGGGGGTAGTCATCCATTCGACCTCCCATCAGAATGTTGGGGAAAACACCCCCCTTGGGCTCAGAATCCCCGGGGTGTTAGTTTCCCTTATCGACAGGGTGGAGTAGCGTATAGAAACACAAAAAGTACAGAATATATATATAACTCACATCTACACTATGGGCATTACCTAGTCTTAGATACAACTGCAGCTAACGTCTCTCAGACTCCAGGCTGGTACTTTTAAGACTAGGTATCCTATAAGCACACAATCATTTGAAGAGCTTTATTAGATTACTCCATTCTCATTTTATCAGTTCCACTGTATGTAATTAATTAATTAACCATGAACAATTCCACATTAAACCGAATTGGCATCACATTCAAAATCAACTGCTCCTTTTTAGATTCACATCACCTTTAAATTCCAGAATCTCCATCCCTGTGGATTTTCACCATTTAATCAAAATTTCATTACATAATTAATTTCCCATATTCCTAGGCATTCTAGAAAAGCATCCTATGACACTAAACACAAAGTAGGCTCAACACGGTGAGTAGATATACTACTCGTCGAGTCTTTGTCACCTATAGAAAGAGCATAGACCCATTCCCCCTCAAGAGGCTAAACACGGAAAGCATGTGGCATACCCCGTGCATCTTCACCTCCTTCGGAAGAAGGGTAAGAAATACCAGTTGCCTTGAGAAGTGGGAAAAAGAAAAGCAGATAAACTTTCAAAGAATCCACAATCAACCAACAACCACATCCATCCCATTCCATTACCCCTGGTGTCCTCCCCAACACCCACATGCATAAACAGATGCATCTCACCACTCTAGGCGTCATCCGCTTCCACAACCACAAGGCCTCCATGCCTCCACATATCACAACAGCCATCTAGGCTCACATCACAGCATAAGCAGTAGGAAAACAACAATCACAACCATGAGATCTTGACCCTTTTACACACAAGAGGGTAACTCAAAACCCTTTAAGAAATTCTCACACAATCTGTTCTTTAATCTTGATTGAATTAGCAGATTTGTTATTCATAGGTTCCAATTACGGAATAACTAATCAGTAAGCTATCATAATTAAATAACCATGCTTACTTCCCTAATTTGATTAACCTCAAATTAGAACAACTACAACAATGACAACAACCAAATTCATTTACATGACTCTTTATCTTTATCCAATTAATTAACAATTAATTTCGGCTTTACATTCATTATCAATTTCCATCAAGAACGAACAACTAATCAAAGAAAACATAGATATCACTCTATCTAGAAAAACATGAGGCAAACCGTTATCACGGTATAAAGTAACAACATGTGATCAACCAATTCTTTTAATCCGGTTCAATTATTTAATTAGGTCAATTTCATTATGATCCAAAGGGCTAAATCATGCTAATTCTACGATTGCACATATACAATTAGAGAAGCCATGAATCCCCTACCTCGAAGAGTTCTTGACATCCTTTATCCACACAACGGATCACAATCCTCCTCTCACGACAACTGCATCCACCAAATGATGCCACAGTACGATAGTACCAACCAACCCCAAGAAAAACCCATTAGAATCTTGGAAATTACGTGGTATAATATGGAAGGGAGAAACAAGAGAAGATGATCCCCAAAAGAATGACGATAAAACATACCTTATTGGGAATATTGACAGACACATCTCGGTTGCATTCAAAACAGAGCAGAACAAATCTTAGGAGTAAAGATTGATTGTGAAACTCCTACGGGAATGATTGAAAGGTTTTAGCGTCTCTTAGCTGAGAAAAAAGGGAAAGAACAAAATATAATGATATCTCGTCTCTTTTTAAAGATTTAATGGGTGATGGTTTAAGATCCAGTTAATTCTCCATTAAAAACGGATCGCATTAATGTGACAACTGGGCCTCGGTGACAGCACAACCACCCCGCCTTAACATGGTCGTCGGGTCCTGGCCCACCAGGTACCACTAGTTGCCCCGCAGACACGTGGGGCTCACCCCAGGGTCCGCCCACATGCCTGAACGGGTCATCTGACTAATGACAGTCCCCACAATCCAACACTTGTCCTTTCCAGTGTGCTTTGTCCTCACTCACACACACCCTGGGAAACATCCCAGAAGTTCACCCATCCTGATCACTACTCTAGGACAACCACGCTTAACTGTGGAGTTCTAATCAGACATGCTCCCGAAAAGGAAGGTGCACCTTGTTGACATGAGTCATATCATTTAGTCATTTTAACCCTTTATCATTTGGGGATGTTACAATCACCCCCCCCCCCCCCCCTTTAGGGCACAACGCCCTCATTGTGGGCCCTACATCTCAACCTAAGCAGTGCACCGCACTTAAGGCTGGGTACCACCTCTGATACCGAATGTGACAACCGGGCCCCGGTGACAGCACAGCCACCCCGCCTTAACATGGTCGTCGGGTCCTGGCCCACCAGGTACCACTAGTTTCCCCGCAGACACGTGGGGCCCACCCCAGGGTCCACCCACATGCCTGAACGGGTCATCTGACTAATGACAGTTCCCACAGGCCAACACTTGTCCTTTCTAGTGTGCTTTGTCCTCACTCACACACACCCTAGGAAACTTCCCAGAAGGTCACCCATCCTGATCACTACTCCAGGCCAAGCACGCTTAACTGTGGAGTTCTAATCAGACAGGCTCCCGAAAAGGAAGGTGCTCCTTGTTGACATGAGTCATATCATTTAGTCATTTTAACCCTTTATCATTTGGGGATGTTACAATTAACCCACGCGGTTTGACCAAGTAAATACATCCCGGCCTTAGGAATAATTAATATAGTATTTATGGCATTTGAATCGGCCTTAAGATTCCTTAAAACAAGGCTTTAAATGTATTTTACGTAAAAGGAAACGTCAAATGGGGAAAAATTGTAGGAAGCTGGAAACACTATTCACATACTCAAAATTTGGAAAAGGAAAGAAAAGGTCACCGTTAGACCTCACGATTCTGGAAACATTGTTCAAGCCTACTGATAGAAGGTCACCATTATAAGGTTACCGTTTTGGAAACATTGTTCAAGCCTACCAATAGAAGGTCACCGTTAGAGGGTTACCGTTCTGGAAACATTGTTCAAGCCTACCGATAGAAGGTCACCGTTAGAAGGTTACCGTTCTGGAAACACTGTTCAAGCCTACCGATACAAGGTCACCGTTAGAAGGTTACCGTTCTGGAAACATTGTTCAAGTCTACCGATAGAAGGTCACCGTTAGAAGGTTACCGTTCTGGAAACACTGTTCAAGCCTACCGATGGAAGGTCACTATTAGAAGGTTACCATTCTAGAAACACTGTTGAAGCCTACCGATAGAAGTACACTGATAGAACCTCACCGATAGAAACACTATTCACCGACCAATACTGTTCATAAAACTGGAAACACTATTCATAGAACTGGAAATTTGGAAAAGTGTTGGGGATAAGTCACCTTGACCTCCCGGAACACATCCAACACCACATTTTCACAAAGTAATGGACCGGAGAGGTCCGGGCCATTGCAGAAAATGAAAGGAAAAAAATGGGATTTCTATTCAATTTCAAAATTTATTTTCAAATTACAATTTATTATTAAATCGTCACTTAAAAAGTATGGATTTACCAATTGATATAAAAGATGAATAAAAAACTTAAAACTAAATTTTTAATCCATTCTCACAATTCAACCCAAATTTTTCTTATAATGTAAAAATTTAACAATATCCCTTAAATTAGAAAATCGGTAGCACTGAAAACATTAAAATTTCAACAGAACTATTATAAAATATTGGCTCTATTACATATATCTAAATATTTAAATATTTAACTTATAAATAAATTATCAATTTTATGAATCTAAGATAAAGTATGGAATAGATAAAGCTATAATTCTCACATAAACTAAAAACACTTCCTCATAAATGTATAAAAAATCTACAAGCTTAAATACAATATCAAGCATTAGAATTAATTATTGATTCATTTGAATAAATCCAAATCAATTGAATATATTTTTCATGAAAAACAAAAAATAAAATTATTTTCACCATGATTTTCCAGGAATCACACATCCTTGAAGTAAATAATAACTAGAAATTACAATATTTTTATGCATAAAAAGGAAGTGTTGTGGGGTTTTTCTTTAATACATTTCCCTTAGATGTGTTTATATTTCTCCATAGGAAACTGGATTCAATAATTGAATGGTGGTATTGTTATAAATTTTCATTAAGAAACTAATGACTTGAAATAATATTTTATTTGACTAGGAACTAAATTAAAAATTAATCCATGGTTCGAGACAATCAATTTTGGGTAGAACTTATAGATTCTAAGAAAACTACTAGTGGTTCTTGATATAATAAGTGAATTAACATTTTTTGGATCCACTTTTTCTAAAAATTCATATTTTTTATATTATTTAATGTGGAAATGTTTTAGGTATTCTTCAAGATGAAAAATAAAAAAATTATTCAATGGAAAAACATTAATGTATTAGATTATGTGAGAGTTAGTGGGGGTAAATTAAAAGAATGTTAAATATGGTATCCCCACCAAACAATTTCTTACAACATTTGTGTTGTAAAAAAATCAAACATAGTAGAATAAAATCAAATAAAAAATACATAATGTAATAAAATCTTTGCTCGCGACATTATAGATATTATAGTGGTTAGAATATTTCCCAAAAATCCCCCAATATTGGTTAATAAAATATAGTAATACTACAATGATATTTCAAATGTTGTGAAAGAAATTATTTGGATAAAAAAATTATTAATCTTGGGGTGGTTTCTTGCATTTTGGGATAAATTTAGATTTACTATGATAACAAAAAAACAATTTCTCATGCCAAGAAACCTATTTCTTACTAAAGGAACAGTCACATAATTCATAAATACAATCACTATAATGACCCAAAATTTTATAAATGAGATTCAATTTTAAATTAATAAATTCTCTATTAAGTAAAGTTGTTATAGAAAACACTAAAATAAATTTCATTTGTAATTATGGACCATTATAAAATAAATCCATAATTTTCTAACAAGATCAAAAGACCATTAAGGGTCATTAGTATTGAAAATATATTCATTATACAGTGATATTTAAGATTAATATATTTTATAGGTTATGATAAGATCTAACTGAAATGGATAGAAAAAGAGATGGCCTTGACTAGTATGATCATACCCAATGAAGACCATTTATTGAAGCTTTTGAGGCAGATTGAATCAATGGAAATTTCCCTAGACCAAGACAAATCTTGGATTCAACAACTGAAACATGAGTGAAATATTTTATGGGATAACTGTAAGATCATATATATCACCATCCAAACCATGTTCTTTAAACCACCCTAAGAATGTACCATCATCACACACCTTACCTTTAAGGCATACACTGGTGTAATAAGGGGTTATGTATCAATACTCTAGTAGTATGAATTTTAATAAAATCATTTTAATGAAATAATTATTATAATTATCCCTTTTTATTATTACATTATATATACACAAGATTATATAATGATTTTAACAAAAAATTAGATTTTGAAAAGAAGAAATAAAAATGGTATTTTCAAGAAATATATAGTTTCAATTTAAGAACACTTTTTGATAAATTCAATAATTGTTTAAATAAATGTTATTTTCATGAAATTTTCTATTTAAATTATATTTATTAAGATAAAAATGATAGTTTAACTTAATTAAGTCCCATTTATTTTTTGTAAGGATCGAAATATTATTTGATTCATTAAAACTAGTATTTTTAAAATAAATAAATATTTTTATTTAAAAGTGGAAATTGATATATTTTGAAAATTATTTTAGTAAAATAAATATAATTTTTAAAATCATCATGTTGAAATTTTAAAATTATGAATTTTTTTTAATTTTTGAGACAAATGGATTTTTGTGTAAAAATTAAATATGGTCTATATTATGAAATTATAATTGAAAAAATTGATTTAATAAATATAATAAACATAATCCATGACCAAAAATATATTTCACCACTGAAATAATTTTCATTTGAATTTAATTGATTAATTTGAAAAACCTATAATGAATCCTCAAAAACCTATATTATATTTTATGGTTTTAAAAACAATTATTTGTCAACTTGACCCACTTCCACATCATGAATGGAATTATTTTAATGATTTACTTTCATAAAATAAAAAAATATTCAAAACTATTCCTCTTTAGAAGAAACCATGGGTAAAACCCATGGCTTTTTGTCATTTTAATTATTTTATTACTTAGAGTCCAAAACCTATTTTTTGAAATTAATAAAGAACTCCCCTCACTTTTAATATAAATACCCACCCATTATCCCATTCCTATTCACTTAAAACCTATTTATTTGGAATTTACTATCCCTATACATCTTTAAATCCCTCTGAATGTGTTAATAAGATCTTAAGAAGATCCTCCCAAGCTTTTAGGAGAAACCTCTCAAGGTAAGGGATTCTCTTTGTCCACTTTACTCAAGTGTTTTTATTGTATTAATCCTTTTGATTTACCAATTTTCATGTTTAAATGTATTTTTATACATCAATTTATTGTACTTATGATTCCAAATTAATTATATACCAAATTCCACTCTCATTAAACCCTTTCATGAACCTTTTATGTACACCTGTTATGCTTCTGAAATTATTCCATGACCTTCCATGACAAAATTTTGTGTTGTAAATACCTATCCCCATTTACACTCAAGGTTATTCTCCTAATTAAATATATTCCTCATTTATTTCGTAATTAAATTTATGTAACACACACTCTTTAATTATGTGATTAAAAATTTATTAATTAAATTCTTAGGTTGTATGATCTATGTGAAACACAAATGCATGCACATGGTATTTATGTGATGGGTGGGACCATAATTATATAGCCCTCAAATACATTGTATAATGTTTTTATCTCATAAGATAACATGTATAGTATATGATTAATTATCCTAAATACACTCCATTATGATATTTTGGTGGTGAGACTTTACTTATGATTAAGATGTTATGTCTTATGTAGTTGTTGCATTCTTATAATTCCTTGATGTTATCATCTTATGTCATGATTTGATGTTAATGTTTATGATTATCACCCTTTTTCACCATTATATACCTATTGACTCATATGTATTACTTTAATCGTATTATTCTTTAGTTATTCCATTATTGGTATTTATAGATCAACCCTTTCTTATTTACATCCCAATGTTATCTCATATTGAATTAGAAGATCATTGTAATTTTAAGGGAATGTTATGGAGTTTTTTAATAATTTCATTATATCGATTTTTTCAGTTATTTTGGTATTCATCTAATTACCCAAATACACTAGGCCTCATGAACTTTTTGGATTGTGTTATATGTATCTTAATGTAATATATCATTAAATAAAGTATATAAAAGATATGGGTTTTCATACTTGGTATCAGTAAAAGTTATAGTTATTTTTTGAAATTAGGATCATAAAATATTAGTGAAAATCATAGGGATAAGACTAAATAAAGGAAAAAATCCCTAAATTTTTTGTAAGGTATAGAATGACTAAATTTTCAAGAAAACAAATCATTATATGGATATTGGAAAGTGGATTTGGATATGGAAAATATGTAACTTGGGGTAATAACTCCAAAAGGGATCGTTGGGTATTAACATGACTTATACCTAGTGCAGGATAAATATTCCTAAGACTAAACACCTATTCATACACTCTTAGGGTGTATTCATTGGTTAATCACAATATTTTTACAAACCAATGTGAAGGGAAAAAATTCCAGTAAAAATTAATGTAAAGAACATAGATTGAACCTAGAAATTCAAAGGTTGTGGAATACATTACATTTATAGGTTATCCATTCATTGTTCATAGTTTCCCTTTATATGTTTAGTATTTTGAAAATTCTCAAACCTGAGTCTATTTTGGATGAATTAAATTATTATAACCAAACTAAAATAGTAAATGATTACCATCCATTCATTAAATTTAAATGTCCTTAGGGACTATGGTTATACTCATTCTTTAATATAATGTATGTTTAGTAAGACTATTCAAACACCACCTCAAAACATATAAGTCAATTTGTTGGTGAAAATAAAAAATAGGGAAATTATTGTATCCCAAGTATATAATTTATCCTCTTTTAATTTTTTTGGATTGAATTTCATAAAAAACCTAATGATACTCCCTTTAGAGGAATTTTACTCTATTTTGGATATAGATTTTCTTTTCTTGTATATATCCAACATAAATTATTGGGAGAATAAAAACACCCTCTTTATCACGGATATCCCTTTGATTCTGTGAAAGTGTAAGGAGGAATATGTTTCTCATTTGGAATCATCATCTAGAGAAAGGATATTATTACCATGGGAGAAAGAATATCTATGTAAAATTATTGAGACGTTGGAAAAGATCATCCTTGATAACAATTCTAATATAATAGAATATAATAATGTGTTCCCTAAATAATTTTATGGACTTCCTCTTAACTGATAGGTTGAGTTATATTTCAAACTTATACCCATAGATTTTTTAATATCCAATGCTTCAAATAGAATGGAAACTATTTAACTTTAAGAGGTTAATAATTACCTATAATAGAATATGGATAAAGGGTTTATATACCCAAGTAATTCACTCTAGGGTGTGTCACTCCATTTCATCAAGAAGATGGATGGGTCAATTCACCTCTACGTTGATTATTGTAACTTTAACAATATCATGATAAAGAATAAGCATCCACTTTCATGAATTGATGACATTTTAAATCTACTATGTAGAGCCTAGCATTTCTCTAAAGTGGACCTTTGGTTAGGATATTATTAAGTAAAGGTGAAGATGAAGGATATATCAAAGAATTATTTTTGTAAAAGGTATGGTCCCTGTGAGTTCATAGTGATGATATTTGGACTCACTAGTGCTACATTAAGACTCATAGTTAATTTTATCAATATAAAATGGATATATATGGATCCTTCGAAGACATATAAAATTAAAGGTTATCGTAGACCAATATATGTGATTGATATCAACAGTTTCCTTGGATTTTCTAGGTACTATCATATATGTTTGAGAAACTTCTCACGACTGTCAAACCCACTAACCAATATAACTTGGAAGGGAGTGATGTTTTTTGGGAATTATTAATGTGAGGAGACCACTAAAGAGGTTAATAAGAGGTTAATAATTTCACCTATTCTCACATTATCCAATATTGGGGAATGATTTATGGTATACATCAATGCCAACAAATAAGGCATGGGTTGTGTACTCATGAAAAGTTAAAAAGTGATAGCCTATTCCTCCCTCTAATTAAAGATCCGTGATTAGAACTACCCAAGGTATGATCTATAATTGGATGTTGTGATCTTCACAGTGAAGATTTACTGACATTATCTCTATAGAGAGAAGTGTTACATATATAAAAATTATAAAATACATGAGTATATATTCACACAAAAGGATATTAATATGATTCAATGAAGGTTGATAGAGTTAATAAATGATTATAACTATTCAATCCATTACAATCCTAGGAAGAAGAATAAATTGGAATATTATCTAAGTATAAATGATCCTATATCCCAATACATGATGAGGATTGAAAGGGATATAATATTATTGGATGTGAAAAGTATGGAAATGTGAATCATAAAAGGAACTTCATCCAGCCTTGATCAAATAAAGTTTCAAACATCCATTATTTATATGATCAAGGAGTCCCAAAGTTATGATAATGATATATAGAAAAAGATAGTGAATATCCCAAAGTTAAACTTTATAGAGTTAGAGTTATAATGTTTTAAATCTGAATATGTGTCCCATAAAAACCAGAAGTGAAGATGGTACATCTAGATGATGTGAATAGATTATCATTCTTTGTTCATCTACGAAACATTGTGATGTGTATATATATCTTAAGATAATTTTTTTGTGGATAAAATGAAAAGAGAGATTTCAGAATTTTTGTCTTTAAGCATGGTATGCCGAAAAGTAAAGGATGAATGATAGAAGTATAAGGGTATAATGAAACCACTTCCATTACTAGTATGGAACTAGTAAAACATAACCATGGATTTAATCATAGGACTGTCTAAGACTTCTAAAAGTAATAAATCAATTTGGGTGATAGTGGATTGCTTTAAAAAGTCATCGCATTTTATTTTCAAGGAAGATTTATATATTGAAAAAGTCACTATGATATATATATATATAAGATAAGTGTTAAGACTACATGGAGTACCACTCTCCATTGTATCTAATCGAGATCCAAGGTTTTCCTCAAGGTTCTAGAGAATCCTTTAATAATAATTGGATAGAGATCTAAGTTTCAATACATCTTATCACCATAAGAGGGATGGTTAGTCTAAGAGAACTATTCAAGAATTGTAAGATATACTAATATCTTTTTTAATATATTTCCAAGGATTTTGGGATTATCCCCTTCCACTAGTGAAGATCTCAAATAACAACAGTTTCCATTATTGCATTCAAATCGAACCTTATGAGGCTCTATATGGGAAGACATTTCAGACTCAAATATGTTGGGATGCAATTAGAGAGAGAAAGCTAATGGGATGTGATCTTATCCAATAGATGGTAGAGAAAGTTCAAACCATTCATATTCATATGATATCGTTAAAATTTCAATATAAAATCTATGCAGACAATCATTGATGGGACCTAGAGTTTGAAGTTGGAGATATAGTGTTACTTTTTATATCGTCATGGAATAATTTTATGAGGTTTGGGAAAAAGGTAGATATTATCCCTATATAAATCATCCCCTTTTTAATCCTCAATCCCATTAGATATATGGCATATCTACTAGAACTCCCACATAACCTATCTCAAGTATAGGATGTGTTCTATGTATCCCTCTTAAGTAACTAAATACTGAACCCATCACATGTATAAAATCTAGAGGTGGTACCTTTGGAGAATGATATGTCATATGAGGATCATTTAGTGAAGATATTAGACTGTAGATACACAGTTCTACAAAACAAGACAACTCATCTGGTCAAAGTTTCGTGGCAAAAACATAATTTTAAGGAGGAAACATGGGAACCAAAAGAGGTTATGAAATAGAAGTAACCTCCTCTATTTTAGTGTATAAAATAAAATTTTGAGGGTGAAATTTTTGAAGGGGTGAATAATGTAATGACCAAAACTTTTATAAATGAATTTTTATTCTGAATGAATAATGGATATAATAAGTAAAGTAGTTATAGAAAACATATACACTATTTTTTATTTTTTATTTTCGGCCATTATAAAATATAGCCATAATTTTTTGATGGGATTAAAATACTATTAAGGATCATAACCATTAGTAATATAGTAATTATACAGTGAACATTAATATTTTTATATATTATGGGTTCTGATAAGATCAAATTAACATGGAAGGAATAAGAAATGGTCTTGACCAGTAGGATCATACCCAATGAATCACATTTATTAAATCTTTTAAGGGATATGGAATCAATGGGACTTGAAATTTATCAATCCCAAGAGAAGATTGAATAAATAAAACATAAGAGAATCTATTTATAGAAGAATTTAAATCTCATATATATCACCACCCAAACCATATTTATCTAACCACCCCAAGAAATTACCACCATTATACACCTTACCCATAGGGTATACACAGGATTAATAAGGGGCTATGGATATAGACCTTAGTAGTATGATTTTTTTTGTTTTATTTTTAATGTAATAATTATTATATTTATCCCTTTTTATTATTATGTTATATATAGAAATGATTATATAATGAGTTTGATAACAATTAGATATTGATATGGACAAATAAAAAATTTATTTTTGCAAAATAGTTAGTTTTAATTAAAAAAATATATTGATAAATTCAATTTTTTTTTTAAAAAAATATTTTCATGAAATAGTATTATTAAATAATATTAATATAAATATAAATTATAATATAATTTAGTGAAGTCACATGTAATTTTTATAAGGATTGGAAAGTTGTTTGTGTCTTAAAAAATAGTATTTTTTAATAAATAAGTATTTTTATTTAAAAGTGTAAATTTCTATATTTAGAAAATTATTTTGGTAAAATAAATATCATTTTTGAAATAAATATGTTGAAATTTTCCAATGGTGATTTTTTCATAATTTTCTGAGACAATCAAATTTTGGGGTGAAAATTAAATACAATATAAATATACAATATGTATTATGACATCATAATATCGCAAAATCAAATTAATAAATACTATAAACAAATTGGTGACTAAAAATTGATTTCCCCTTTAAAATAATTTATTTTTTATGTTATTTTATTAATTTTAAAACCCAATAATGAATCCTCCAAAACCTATATAATATTTTAAGGTTTTAAAATAATTCTTTATGAACATGACTCGCTTCTACATCATGAATGTAATTATTTTAATCATTTCAGATAATAACCTAATTGAATATTATAAATCACTCATATTTTATAGAAAATATGGTCAAAACCATGTAATTTGTTTTGGTTTGATACTTTTATTACTTGGATTCCAAAACCTACGTTTAGAAATTAATATAGAATTCCCCTCTTTTTTCTATAAATAACCTCCTAGCCTTCAGTTAATCTATACTAAAAACCGATTTAGAATTAATTTTATCTCCATATACCTCTCTGAATCCCTCCCAATTTTTTCTCAAGATCTTAAGAAACTCTTCCAAAGCTTTTAGAAGCACCCTCTCAAGGTAAGTGACTCTCTTCTTTCTACTCTTTATTCAAGTACATTTTTTATATTAAGCCTTTCGATTTCTAATTATTCATGTTAAAATATTTTTTTACATACCTTTATTATAATTATGATTTCCAATTAATTTTATACCACTTTACACTCTCATTAATACCTTTTGTTAAACTTTATGTACACCTGTTATGCTTCTGAAATTATTCCATTATTTTCCATGATAAACTTTTTTTTTGTGAATACCCATCCCCATTTCCACCCAAGGTTATTCACCTAGTTTTACATATCCTTCATTCATTGGGGAATTCCATTTATTTAATCAAAAATTATTAATATTGGGATTAAAAATGATGAAATACGTTCATATGTTGTATAATCTATGCGGCACACAAATTCATGTCCATAATATAAATGTTATGGGTGAAACCATAATTATATATCCCAAATATGCATTGGGTAAAATTTTATTCTCATAAGATGTCATGTATAGTGCATGGGAAGTTATCCTAAGTGAACTATGTTATGATGTCTTGATGGTTATCCTTGACTTATTCTTATGATATCATGTCTTATGTTATTTCCAAATTCCTATAATGTCTTAATGTTATCTTCTTATTTCATTCTTCAATGTTCTTGTTTGTGATTCTCACCATTTTTTCACCCTGATATGCCACTTAAATATCATTTATTACATTAAACAAGTTATTATTTGGTAATTAACCTACTGGTATTTATATTTTACCCCTTTCATATGTACATACTCAGGTAATCTGGTGCATCTTTAGAAGATCATTGTAATTTTAAGGGAATGTTATAGTGTTTTTAAATAATTTCATTGTGTAATTGTTTCATTTTATTGTTATATGTATCTAATTAACCAAAAAAACTACTCCTTTTGACCTTTTGGGGTTTTTTATATGTATCTTATTGTAATAGATCATGAAATAAAGTGTATAAATGATATGGGTTATCATAATTTTATTTGAGAAATCATGGAGAGGGGCTATGTAAATATATATTAGGAGGTAAAAAATGAAAGGTTATATTGAAAAATAGATTAAAAAATTATTCATGAGGTTTATGTAAATTATCTAGGGTTTAAATACATTTGATACTATATGTAATTGTTATTGTCAATGTAAATGTATCATGGTCTTATAATAATGGAAATATTTATTAATCATTTATTCATGTGTGTTCTTGTATTATATGAACAATGTATTAGTAAAAACCCCTCAAAGTAAGACTTTTATTTATCCCCAATCACAAATAAATATGAATTATTATTGGTTTTGATGATATTTAAGATTAGTGTTAGTAGAATATTTTATATGATACCGAGTAGGCTCATGATATTATATATGAAGAATTATTGTCTGTACGGACCAACAAAAGTATATCACAGAAAATTTCATATGTTCATTAACATAACAAGGGTATAATGCTTCCAATGAATCACTATTACATGAATTTGAAAGTTACAATTCATGTAATCCTTCATACTTTGATACCATTCTTATACTTTCTTTAAGGCCTAGAAAGCCAGGGGTGGTTTGGTATATTTTTTATAATCTCAATGGTTGAGTCTAACCATGATATTATTCATTTAATTATATCAATATACTTACTGATAATCGATAATTTATGATTTTACCTATAATATATTGAAATATTTTATGTATAGTGGTTAATTTGATGTATTGGATAAATGGATTATATAAGAATGCATACAATTTATAAAGGTATGTCTTATAGAAAAAAATATTTATATAGAGATATGATTTTGTTTGATCAAGATCACACCATTCCCCTTTATAGCTTATATAGTGATATTTTTTCCATATGCCAATATTTCCATAAAATTATAGATTATAAAATTTATAATTGTTTTCTAAACTAAAAAAGGCATATATGTTCATGTAGTATTCTATGGAATGAGGATTAATTTTGATACATAGTGTTTGTATAAAATTTAATTGACTTTAAATAGAAATAATATCTAAAATATTCTGGAGGGACTACCATGAATTTTTAATGTTTTGTATAAATTATTAAAGGATTTGGTGAATGTGGAAGATTATTTTAAATATTAACTAAATCATAAACAACAATTTGGTGAGATTCACTGCATTGTGGTTTGTGTTATATCATAGTATTGGATACTACATCATGGTGTTTATTAATAATAATATAGGATATTGATGAAGAAAATATTTTGATACATTTCATACTATAATTTAATAATTATAATCACACAATATTTTTATTTTATGGGAAATTGTAACATTTTTAGGTTTTTATGGGATTTTGTGATTAATTGAAAAAATGGCCTAATTTTGGAATTTAACCATTTTAATTTATTTCTATATTTCGGACATAAAATTTTATACACTAATTAAAATTGTGAGATTCCATTTTTTTATACATCCATATAGGTAGGGATTCATTTCATTAATCTGGATGCAAAGCTCAATACATATAGGCCCAAAATCAGATCACAATCTAGGCCTTGAAAATAGTGTATAGATATGGAGAATTATATTTTTCAGGCCATATCACAGAAATTACAACCCCAAAGATTCTTAAATTCGAAATAGAGATAGATAAGAATATGAGGAACAACTTTATTAACTATATATCAACATTATTCATCCATCTTAATGATAATTAATTTAGTGTAATGTGGAGCATTGGATTATGAATAGTCACATGTCTAGAATAAATTCCCAAAGTAAATTAGAAATATCTCTCTTCATACATGACCAGTGAATCTAAGATTTTTTGGGTAGAAATAGGAGGCATAAAACAAATTTTAATAAGAAAAAATTTCCTAATTATGTAATTAATGTGGATAACATGCATAAATTTTGGAGGATGATTTTAGATCCAAAATTTATCCTCCCTCTCCCAATAAAAACATAGTTCTTCTTCATATCAAAGGGTTGTAAACCAAGGTATAGACTTTGTTGGAAATTTTCATTAGTTTTTATTAATTTAAATCTTGTAGTATTAGTATACTCTTAATTTATTATTTTTCTTCTCCATACTTCATTCCTTTCATTTTTAAGTTTATGTGTTTCTCCCATTGTATTCCCTTCTCAACTCCACAAAAAATAGAGAGGTAACCTCAGATTTTGTTTTAGGGAGTGAATAGTGATTTTATTGAGTTTCATGATCTTTATTTTACTCAATTTATTCAATTATGTGAATTTTGTTGACGGTTAAAATTATTATGGTGAGTGGTCACCTCATTTTCCTTCCCTTCATTATTTGTTACATGCATACAGTGGAGCATGGCATGGGTAGTTATAGTCATCAAAGAGGACTCCTATATAGCTTTAATAAGTGTATTTTCCTATATTTAGAGGTCTCAGTATAAGGTAATGACATTTCAAATGAGAAGTTGTAGTTTAATAGGTCTTTATCACTATATTGAATTCAGTATTGAGATTCACTTGAAACAATGATATCAATCACCAAAACCTCTTAAGAAAATTTTCCTTCTTTCTTTCTTGATAAATTCATTTTTTTTATTTCACTTAATTATTATATTATTATTTATATTTCATATATTTTCAAAAAAAAACCATCTTTATATTATTTTATTAGTATTATATAAGTTAGATTTATAATAGTGGCAATAGAAAAACATTGTGTGTGAGTGGCCTTTTGGTCAGTTAGACCCTGGGTGTGCACTCTATATTTCACTATTAGGTAATAAAACTTTATTAGTAATGGATATGAGAAAAATTAAATTTATTAATTTCGTACCATTATCGGGGAGGCCAAAATCTTACGCACATTTGTTTCATAAAAACCCCAAAAAAATCAAAAATTTCAACAAAAAAATATTTACTGAAAAAAAGGTCTCTTATAGGTCAATATAGATTATTTCAGTGATTTTTCTTATTCTTTATCTAGTAAAAAAATTATCATGTAAGATAGATTAAATATTAAAATTGAACAAAATTCATTGACAATTTAAAAAAAAATCAAAATTCTCAAAAAACAAAGAAAGATGGTAGCATCATTGGCTGGGGAATTTGAAGAAGTTAAAGTTCTTCAGTTAGAATGAAGAAAAAAACAAAAAAAAATATGAATAATAAGAGGTAAATGTATTTCCACCTAGATTTGAAGTTGATTAAACCAAGGAATATTTTTAGATGCATCTTGAAGATCCAATCATCTCTCATTGGCCATTGCTGGATGAAGTTCTAAAATATTTCATGCCATCTGATATAACTATGGCAGAAAAACATGATTTGGAAAACATTGCTGAGATTTTTCTGAAGAACATAAGTTAAATTATCCTCTCATATTTCACAAATAATAATCAATACCTCTATAAATCCTTCTTTCATTGGAAAAAGTTGAAGATTAACTGGCTAAAATAGAACTCCCAGTGGCATTTCCTAGTGAGATCAAATTTCAAGATAACCATCTTAAAATGGATGATTTATTTATTTATTCATCATGATTTAATATAATAAAATTTATATTGCTTTCAAAATTCTCTTGTGCTGAAATCTCTAACAGGGTGGAAAATAATAAATACCTTTATGATAAAGAAGAGGCCAATTAAGCCATGGACAAAGAATATGAGTACTCATTCTTTCTCCATCCCCCATATTCTAAGTTATACCACATGGAAAATGGGGAGATCTATGTTTTAATCCATGAAAATTGCAATATTAAGAAAACTAGAAGTAATATGTTCCAGTTTTTTCTAATTTAGAAACCCCATCCACCTTCGGATTGGGGTTAAAATGCGGTAACTTCCTGACTTGGGGTAGTAAAAACCTAGCACCTGCTTGGGGTTCAAACCAAGCATTATCCATTTTCTTTAAATTATCTTTTTTTATTTTTATCATATTTTTTCCTTTCCTTATTTTATTTTTAAATTGGTATCATATAGGATCGTAACTTAATGCTTCCACTTCAAAAATAAATTAGGTCATCTATATTGTTTTATTTATTTTGCTTACATCCCAATAAAAATTATATGTGAAAAGGTCTATATAAATTGAACTAAAAATACTGTAGGGAATTCAATAAGTGTGGGGGTGTAAATATATTTTTTTGAATTTTTTTATGATTCCATTATGTTTTTCATGTTTTGTTTTTTCTAATCATTCATCTTTTTCTTTTCATTTTTTTTTGTTTTTAGAAGTATTAAGATGAATCAAATACTTTATAAAATTCAATACATATTGGTATTTTTAGAACATTACTTGATTTGGATATTTTAGGATTTAAATTATTGTTGAATATATATTTTTTATCTATTTATGATCTTTTAATTCCATGAATTATGATGGATTGTGTAACCCATGTGCACTAGTGCTGACCAAATTGAAAATATTACCCAACTTCAGATGTTTCTAAACCAATTGGAAACTTTATTTCCATTTAAATTCTTCTTTATAGTATTGATACATGTTTTGTGATTAAGAAATTTCTTTTTTTTCAAAGTGGTTAGTGTTCATGAAATGTGTCAAGTATGATTGAGGTTCCACTTTGAAAGGTATTTTTACATTAAACTCTTATTTTGGTCTAAATTTTCTTTTGACCTTTATTAAGAACTTAGAATTCATGAAATACCCTTTTAGGAATCCATGTTACATTAAATTTATTCCATTCCTACCTTCCCTGTAAATAAAATTCCTGATTATTGTTGAACTCGAGTGTATGGGAGGGAGTAGATGAGCTATATTTCACATTATAAAAGAATTTGTTTGAGCTGAAATGAAAAAAAACGAGTTGTTGTATTTATTACTTTGGTGGATGAAATTTCAATAGGTAAATATGGATGGGTATCCCAAATATCATTAAAATGTTAGTTTGAGTGTTCAAAAATATTTTAAGATCAAAATATTCCTATATTTTTCTCAAAAACATGATTCTAAAGAGAATATAAATTTCTGAATTCAAGCTAAAACAATGTTAGAATGGAAAAATAGGGAAAAATTATCATTAATGTTAAATTTATTATTATGAACCTCCTAAGGAACTCAATATTTGATTTGAGGTGATTCATTTTTGAGCTGATTGAGGAGCACACTATTCTTGAGAAAAAATATTTTCATGCATTTACTTCACTTCAGAGCCTAACCCTCCTCATTATACCTCTGATGTTTTTACATTTAAAATATATCATCCCTCAGCCTAAGAGTAATCCATGGCAAAAATTTCATGATTTAAATATTTTTTAATCTTGTAAGTGGATATATTATGAGGTTAGTAAGCCTATGGATATCACTCATATTCTTGGGAATGAGAAAAACTCCCTAAAAATCCTTGAGTGAAGAGATAAATATTTTTCCAGGGAGGTAAGTATGACATGTACATGGGTATTAACCTGATATTTAATGTATTTTTATTATTTTTTAGGATTTAGGTAATTTCTATCCACGTAAGGGGCATTATATTTCCTTTTATGTGATAATTGAGCTATTTTGTCATTTACTCTTTGGGAAGTTTGTTTTGACCTTGCTATTGGATAATTATCCAAGAGTGTAGTGGTTAAGTGCGGGGGAGTGATGAAGCTAATATTTTAATACCTTTATAATATAATATAATTATTATAATCCCATTACAGTGTTATTTTATGGTAAATTATCACATTTTTTGGTTTTTAGGTTATTTTGAGCTTAATTGAAAAAATGGCCTAATTTTGAAATTTAATTATTTTAATTTATTTCTTTATTTTGGCCATAAATTTTTATACACTCATTAAAATTGTGAAATTAATTTTTTTAGGTTTTCATACAGTTTGGTCTTCATTTCAAATTGGATTATTGGAATATAACTAGTCACATGTCCAAAATAAATTCACAGAGTAAGCTGGAAATATATCTCTCCAAATGTGGAAAATGAAGCTCCAATTTTGTTTGTAGAAATAGAAGAAATAAAAAAAACAACTTTTAATAATAAATAATTCCCTAATTATATCATTTTATTGTGATAACATGAAAAAACATTCATAAAAATATTTTGGATCCAAAATTTCGCTCCCCTCTCCCTATAAAAATGGGGTTCTTTATCATATCAAAGGGTTGTTAACTTATAGATAGCCTTTATTGGCCATTTTCATAAGTTAATAGTAATTTACATTTTTTAGTATTAGTATACTCATAATATAGTATTTTTATTATTCATACTTTATTTATATCATTTTTATGTTTATGTGTTTCTCCCACTGTGTTCCCTTATCAAGTCCAGAAGAAATGGAGAGCTGACCATGGAATTTTTTCTAGGGAGGGAATTGTGCTTTTATTTATTTTCATGTTCTTTAATTTATTCTCTTTGTTAAATTATGGGATTTTTGCTGATGGTTAAAATTATTACATTGATCGTTCTCTCTGTTTTCCCCATCATCCAAATTATTCTTCCCATTTATCATTTTCCTTCTCTTTATTATTTGTGTAATGCATATGGTAGAGAAAGACATGGGTAGTGATGGTCAGTGAAGAGGTATCCTAGCTAACTTTAGGAAGATCATTACCCTCTATTCAGAGTTCTCAGTATAAGGTGATGACATTTCTAATGAGAATGTGTAGTGTGACAGTTCTTGATCACTACATTGAATTGAGTATTGAGATTCATTTCAAACAATGATATCAATCACCAGAACCTCCTAAGAATATTTTACTTATTTCATTATTTTTAACTTAATTTTGTGATTACATTGAATTATTATATTATTATTTTATATTTAATATATATTTAGAAGAAAAAAACCCCATATTTGTATTATTTTAGTAGTATTATATTAGTTATATTTATAGTAGTGATAATAGGAAAATAGTTCATGTGAGTGACCTCCTCATGAGATCGACCTTGGGTGTGCAGTCTATATAGCACTCTTATGTAATAAAAATTTATTGGTGATGGTTCCATGAAAAATAGATTTCATTATATATCATTTGGGTAACTCTTTTACAAGTATTATCATATGGATTTCGCATGTTTCACAACATGTGATGATTTTTTGAATATTTATTTATTATTAAAGGATTTTAACAATCAAATTATATAAATGAGAACTATTGAAAATTTTAAAAAGGTGGAAACCTGGACGATAGATATTTTAAAACATATGAAATGATTAGTACTAAAACATGGTCCTTTATTAAATTAATTAGTTCTATATAATGATATTATTGGATGTCATTTATTGAAATTGGACATCACTCTCTATAAAATTAAATGCACTCACAAGTTCTATTCTCACCATTTACCATTGTGGTGTAGGTTTTAGAAAAAATTTATGGGAGAAGGTGTAATGTTGAATCATTCATTAATTCCAATGGTTAATAGATATATTTAGAGGTAAGAACCCATTGGATACTTCTAAGGGGTCTCAATTAAACTCACTATTGTGGTCGATTAGACATTGATAGTGAGGTATGATTTGTTTAATTTTTTTCATTTTATTTAATTTGTTACACTCATGGTATATCTTTTAGATGGTTTTATTGACTTATTATATTGAATTTGGAAATATATTTGTCCCTAAAAATAATCAAAAATAATTTTTTTCTTAGTGTAATTTTACTCATTATACATGAAGGATTATCTATCGAATTCGGTGTTAAACCTTGTAAAATATTTAGCCATTGTTTTTTGTTTTGTATTTTCTCGTCAAAAGTGATTTATACACAATAGAGGTGTGCAAGGATTAATAATTCAAAACTAAAATCATTGTTAGTGAATTAATGGTGATAAAAATTTAATAAATGATTTATAAGAGAACTAATTATACCACCTTCTTATCCATATTCGATCCTTAAGTCTTTAATGCCATATTCTTGTTGGTATATATCATTAAAACTTAATCCTCTTGGACTTTGGGTAAAATAATATATCCTATATAAGTAAATTTATCCCAATGGGTAAAACTAAACGTTTTTCATTTAAATGTATCAAATATACAAGACTTGATATGTTATTAATAATTAATTTTATTGATTTTATAATAGAAAATTATTTTCTATTTATAAGGATTTTCTGTGTTGTTCCATTATCCAGTATACAAATACTCCTGACATTATTTCCATTTTTCACTCCATAGGGATTGGAATTAAGAAAATATCAATAAATATAATAAAACACATAATAATTATATAATAATAATCACAATTATTCACTTAATTACATGTGAAAAACATACCTTAAAACCGTCTTACTTAATTATAAACTAATATGGGTGGAATAGGTTATAATCCAAACACTTTCCTCCATCCATTTCCAATTTTCGATGTTTGTATGACTCAATGTGTTGTGGATGGGTCTGGGTGGTAGGTAATTGAGATCAAGTGAGCCAGAAATGTGAGGGGCTTCTTGAAATTGGTGTAAACTACTTGAGTGCCATCATATAGTGGTAAAGGTGGTGTAGGATTGTGTATGATTTTGTATAATATTAGGCATGATTCAGCCTATGGTTTACTCATATAATACCATAATCATTTTAATACTTATAGATTTATTATTTTATTTTCTGGGATTCATATGGGTAATTAGACATAAATACATATCTTTGAGCTTGTGTTTTTAATCTAAAATATACCCCATTTTCACAAGGTCTTTCAATTTATGTAATGGATTTCACAATAACCCTTCAAATATGGAATTTAATGTGAAATGAATTCTTTTATTATATGTTTATATAGATGGATTTATTTTTCATTCTATACCCCCTCTAATGTATTGTGGTATTTGTGTATCTCTCATAAGTGTTTGGGCCTTTTTCCCACCCAATTTTACACTTGTTTCTATCATGTAATTTAATAAAGTGGTCCACTATACTATGTTAAAAATAAAAAAGATCTCAACACACCTATACTAAAACTTATTAAAAACCATCATATAATATATAATAAAAAACAATGTAAAATTATTAGAGATTTATAAATATCATATTATCTAAATAACAAGCAAAATAACTCTCTATAAGGTTTATAAAATAATCATTTAAGGATTCATAGTTATTAGGGAATTTCAAATCATTTACCTTATATTTATTGGATGTCACAATTATATATGCTTCATTTTTCTACACTTTAAGTGATTCCTTATATAATTTTCAAATGTTTTTCGGGGTTTTAGAAACTCAAAACCAATGTCCCTCAGAACCCCACCTATAGAAAAAATATTTACGATTTTATAGAGTGATTGAAATAATATTATTTTTACTATGATAATAATTTATACCATTCCATTGGATGTGATAATATTCTTGGCCATGCCTATAACCAAAACCACCATGATAATCACACCCTCTATCTTACCCTCATCCAAAAGTTTTTTTATAAATGGTAGAATTTATTTTAGGAAAGGATACTACTGAACCAGTAGGATGATACTAATAATTTTTAATCAAAATATCATTATTATTTTACCTCATGGTTAATAATGGTATGAGGTTGAAATAAAATGCATATAATTTAAAATGATATTATTGTTTCAAGTTTATGTGAGTTCACCTCCATTCATTATTGTTATTTTATTCAAATAAAAGTATCATGAAAACAATATAAGATCGCTTAGAGAGGTATAAAATAGTGCATTCTGAGGGCATACCCTGTTACAAAGATCACCCCCTCCGAAGTTAAGGAGTTTAAATGTGAAAACAAGGTGATAGAAGTTCCTTGAAAAGCCATGGAATCCAAATAATCTATAACTTTTCCCCCTCCCTCTAGGTTTGAATAAACACTATAGTGCTACTAAGATACATTTTACACCTTATAATAACATAGATGATCGACTAAGGAACCTTACTGACTACCATCAGGGATTTATAAAGAACTAAAGAATATATCTTAGCTGTCGCAATAGGGACCTACTTTTGGTGATAAAGAGGAAGACTTGTGAGCAGCACCATTACTTCATCTTGGAGTGAATGTCCATGACCATAGAACACATTAAATGAAAAGATAACAGTGTTTTTAGGAACACAAAAAACCCCTCCTCCTTATAAGATACTCTAGCTACAATAACCATTAGTATTGATCTTGAAGATTGAAAGATGGGAGATCTAGTGAACCCAATTCCATAACTTGGGTTCAATGGATAAGGAATATCCATCTGATTGTATGATCTTGAGAGTGGGAGAGTCCTCCCCATTACTAAGAAAACTGGTTAAGTTAAGACGCATGAATTTGGTATGTATAATCAAAGAGTCATATTGGGTTCCCATCCCTTCAAAGCATACTAAATTCTCGGCCCTCCAAATACACCAGAAACTAGCTAACAAAACCATGGATCTGACCATTTTCTTTGGACGATTATCACTTTCTCCATGAAACCAAATATCAAGAAATTTTTAAGAGTAAACCTTAAAATAATGGAAACCTTTTAAAAAACTGAGGGAACTTCATAATGAGCAATCCCAGTCACTCTCAAAGAAATGATGATTAGAGGTCTCTGTCATGCACATTCTACAGTATGATCACCTAGAGGCTAAGGAAATTCACATACATTGGATGTTATCATCAATGGACAATTCATGGTAACTTATTCTCTATAAAAGGAAGTTGACCTTGTCTATAATTTCCTTCCTCCATAGTGACTCGCCCCAGATGTCCACCCTCTCACCAGATCTAAGTACCCTATCAAAGTCTATAGAAGAGAAAAGCACTGGAATTGGACTCCATAAAAACACATCTATCTAGATCCATGATGATCTCAATACGTGGTGAAATTATATTTGATAATATTATTAGAATCATGGAAGCCAAACAAATCCATTTTTCATAGGTAATAGGAAGAATCAGTTCCTATTTATCATCATACATCTCCTTAAATCTCTTATAGATATTTATTGGATATATCTCCATGAGATACTCACATTTTAACCTCCCATAATTTATCTTATAAGAAATATATTTAATTTTTTTATTTTGAGGGGATTGCATATTATTTTCTTCAATAGTTTTTTTGGTATAAAAATATTCTAAATTCATTTATATATTTACGATTCAAGATAAATAATTTATTTGGGTAATATCAAGATTAGTGAATTTGAGTTTAATGGCATTCAATTTAATGATAACTAGAATATGAAAGTAAAAAAGGATTTAATTATTATTTAATTATATTTTATAATAAATTTAAATAATTAATAAAACTATAGTAAATTGAAATGAAAATTATGAAAATAAAAACAAAAATATAAGTAAATTAAATAACTAAAATAGAAAACTTCTAATAATAATGAGAGTATGCATAATAACCACATAAAAAATTATGAATTTATAAAACTTGAAAATAATTTTAAATAGGGGGATGGAAAGAAATTTTATCACATAAATATAATTAAAATATAAAATAAATAATTTTCAGATTTTTTTTAGAAAAAATGCTATAATTTATTATTTAAAAATCACACCAACAAAGGATCTTTTCCCGGTTTGTTTTCTTTTAACTTTTTTCAAGAAATATTGGTTGATGGTGGGTGAGGATATCATACATCATATGAATAATTTATGTAAAGGAGTTACAATACTTCAGTATTTTAACTAGACTTTTATTTAATTGATTATAAATGTTATTAATTTGATTATGGTGTGTAATTTTCAGCCAACAAGTTTACATAATTTAATCTGTAGAATATTTTCAATGGTTCTTGTGAACAAACTAAGAAGTACTTTTCCTTCTATCATCATGGAGACTTAAAGTGGGTTTTTATTATACATGTAATTATTGATAATGAAATCATTTCTTAAGATATATTTTATTCAATTAAAAAACTCATGATAATAAGGATGATAACTATGGATTTAAATCTTTATATGATTAAATTTTATAACATGATGAAATTATGATGGCGTATCTTTTTAATTCATCACTTCTTACATAATTCATTAAAAAAATATTACTTTAGTAACATCTAAAGATATTTTTAGGAATATATTATTTGAAACCAGGTACATAACACATGAATTATATATGGAAAACAAAATCAAAAACATTATTTAATCCTTTTAAAATACTCCTTTATTATTAAATCATAGGTTACCTCACTAAAAGTTATTTTCTGAGGACATGCATTAATAGAAAAGAGTGAGCATAAATATCAATAAGGGAAATGAAAATGAAATAGAAAATGAACGATCATCATGGATAAAATATTATAAATATCATGGGATATTAATTATAATTACTTAACACATAACATGGAAATGTTGATAAAACATAAAAACAATACATCCATAAGCATATCTCTAAGGTTTTTCACCTAAGTGTCATAAAACATAAATACCAAGGTTATTCACCAAGGTATCATAACACATGTAATATATAGAGATTAATTCTTTACACAATACATTGAATCACTATTAGGAATCACCCTTTGTATGAATTAATTCATGTGATCCACATTGATCATAATAAACCATTTTATTAATAACCTGAGGAGAACAAATAACAGGTTTCATATAAAATCATTGAGTACATAGGTTCTTAAAGACTAGAACATTACATAATTATAAACCCATGAAGAGGGAATTTAGGTTTCATACATGTTAATAACCAAATAAGTAAATTATGTTGACATATAGGAGAAAAACATTGAAAAGTAAGTGGTTTGAGTATTCATAATAATGGAATTTTTAAAGTAAAAGAGAGAAAATCAAGAAATGAATTCGGTAGCATGATGGTATACAACATGGATTAAATAGAGGGAATAGTAAAAGGGAATTAAGGAATCTCATTTGTGAAGAACTATTTTTTCATTTAGGGTTAATAAAAAAGTGTTTGGAAAATAAATTAATTCAACATTTAGAGACACACAAAAAATGAGGTACCTGAATGAAGAAGGAGATGAGGATAATTAAATTACATTGAAGATTAACATTATAAATCATGGAGAGGAAAACCTTTGGACCTTAGAGACACCTTGGAGGATATTTAGAGAGGTAAAAAGGGAAAAATTGTTTTTTAATTGATTTGAGTGGAGAGTGGGTATGTAAAGGGGATTTTATACTTGAGAAGGTGTGGTTTTAAGTGATTAAATAATTATTATTTTGTATTTAAGGCTACACACTATTGGGTGGCATTAATTTCAATAATTTTGGTTGGAAAATGATATTTTCAAGGATGGTTAAGGTCATAATAAATATGAATCTCCCATTTAATTTTTTTTAGTTATTCTATGCTTTTACCATTTAACTTTAACCCATTACATTATTTTACCTATATTGTGGTAACTCTTCTTTTACCATGATATATTTTTCTTGTATAAAAATTAAATTAACATTATTAACTAATTTATACCTTCTAAATTTAAATAATAAATTCATTTTAATTTATTTAATTTATAAAATTGATAAAAATTGATTTTAATATGCTATGCATATAAATCATAAAAACATTTTTTTTAGAAAAGATAAATTCATTGATTTCAAAATTCTAAGAATTTGTTTCTAAATGTAACACGTTATGTACCATGTTTACCCTTGAAAAAATTATTATTATTAAGTATTAATAAATTTTAAATCATGATCATATCCCAAATATATCATAAGAGTTATTAAATTTTAAAAAACATTATTTTCACTTTTCAACCAAAAATTAACTATTTTAGGATATTACCATAAAATATCCCTAAGATAATTTTTATGTTATGAATATAGAAATGATATTTATTTTAACACAATAATTATATAAATATGAGAATTTTAAATTTCAACAAAAATACACTTATTTATTGAAAAATAACAGGTTTTATGATATAGTAAACAATCTGGTTACTATAAAAATTATTTATGGATTTTTTTTATTTGTATAATCATATAAAAGTGATTGATAAAATAATTTCATGAAAACAACATTTTTATAAGATTATAAATTTGTCATAAAACATAAATTAAATGGAAATTAAATATTTATATATTTTTTAAAAATATAATTATAAAATAATCTCAGTGGTAACTGTATTATGAAAAAAAATTATAATGACCAATCGTCCTATTTATTAATTGTTATAATACCCATTAAATATATTTTCCAATGTTCCCCTTGTTTAATAGTCATATTTCCCTATAAATACACTATAATTGTCTCATTATCACACACTAATTCACTTAAAAATGTTCTTACACAGCCTTTTAAAACATTTATTTCTTTCCTAATGCTTCTTTTCCATTTTATGATCTTTATATATCTGTGATATTCTTGTGGGAATTAAAGTATGTGGATTTTTTTAGTGAATATATTATTATTTAATGTGTATATACCTTTATTGATCCTATTTTTGGTAGTCCATATCTATGGATGATGTATAAAGTTATTATGAAATGTAAAAGTATTTTTAAGTGCTTCTATTATTAAATAGAATAAAAAGTTATTGAGAGGAAAGAGTTCCTTTAATAAAATAATAACATTTTTGGGTTGTTATACTCTTCCCCCCTTAAGGAAATTTCATCCCTAAAATTTCAACTCATATTCTCGGATTAGAATAGATTATGGTACTTCTATTTCAATGTTTCCTTTAATTATTACATTTCTTATTCATATTTATGGTTCATCCGAAACACTTTGACTGGGTGATTTATCTTTTGTATATAATTTTGTCTTTATGGTCCAAGATCTTCATAGGATGTTACTCATAAGATAGGTCATTCTCCAGTTATACCACATTTGGATTCAGTACATGTGATGGATTGGGTATGTACTTCATAAGGAGTGATATTGGGAACACATCATTAACTTGATCCATGTTTTGTGGAAGTGCTAGTCGATAGGCTATTGCTCCTATTCAATCAAGGATCTCAAAGGGGTTAATCTACATAAGGTTAATCTATCCTTTAATTAAAAACCACATGAATATATTCTATGGTGATATAGATAGGAACACTTTATCTCCAACTTCAAACTCCCAAACTCATTGAAAATTTTCAATATATCTCTTCTTTTGACTCTGAGAATCCTTGATGTGATACTATGTCATCATTCCTTTTTATTACACAACTTTTCCTTACATTGTACAAATAGAGGATCTTTTAATGTTTAGTTACTTATAAATAGGGTACATAAGACATGAAAAATTAATAAATTAATCTAAATACACTTGAATAAATCATCATGGGTTCATCCTAATTGCATTTACTACATCTCATATCTTGGGGACATACATCAAAGTAAAGGGGTGAGCATGAGGGCCAGTAAGGGAAAACAATTTACATGTGATCATGATGAATATCAATAAGAACGTGAGGAATGTCATTAAGGATTGATAAAAATAAAATAAGTCATATAATTATAAAAAATAACATGAATCATAACATGGAAATGTGGCTACAACATTTAAATGAGGCATTCATAAGCATATCACCAAAGTTTGTCCCTGAAGTTTCATAAATGAAAATAACCAAGGTTATTCACCAAGGTATCATAAAACATTTCATCTCTAGAGATTAAAATATTTAACGATTTAATTGGAGATATATCATGTAAGATTCTTAATATGTATTAATTAATTTGAGTCTCATACATCATAATTAAACATTTCATAAATTACCCATATAAAATAAAAAAAGGGTTTCATAAAAAAATCATAGCATTTTCAAAGTGCATAAAAGCATGATCATTATGTCATTTTCAAACCATATAAAAGTAATTTGGGTTTCAAGTATGTTAATACCAAAACAAAATAATTCATTTTTACATTAATTTTAATAATATTTTAAAATAAATTGGCTTGGGTGTTCAAAAGAAAAAAATAAAAGAGAATTTCTTAAGGGGACGAGGGAAATTTTGAGAAATAAATTCAGTAGTGTAACGTGTATAACATGTGCTTTTAGAAAATGGTAAAATGATAGGGTAAAAGGGTATAACATTCATAAAACATAATTTTTAATTAAGGGTAATAATAAAAATGTTAATAAAATAGTCTAATAATAATAATTAGAAGTCATATACAAAAATAGGTTCTTGAATTTAATATAAAATAAGGATAATTACCTTACCTTAAATAGTTACACATAAAACTTGAGGAGTGGACCTTGGGGGATTGATTAAAAATCTTGGGGACTCCTTGGGAGGTAAAAAATAAAAAAAATCATGGTGGATGTATTTTGAGTGAAAGGAAATGGAGAAATGGGTGGGTATTTATAGAAAAAGTGGATGATTTGTTTAATAATTTTCAAATATAGGCCTTGGAAATTTGGGTTGTGGAAAATGAAAAACCATGGTATTTACCATGATTTTTTCCCATGGTTTTGTATATCTGAGACATATTTTATTTTATTTTTTCCAACAATAACTATGAATCATTTTATATTATTTATTTGTTCATGGAAAAGTAAAGTTTCCATAAAAAAAATTTAAGACAAAGTTTCCATTTTAGACTTTGAAAAGTAAATTATAGGTTTGGAAATTGATTAAAATATATTAAAATAAATGATATTAATAAAATAAAATATTTTAAGTCATGGATTGAGGTTAATTAATTATTAATTAATTATAAAATAATTATGAATTCGTTAAACTTACCAAAAATCTCAAACTATATTTTTAGAATTCAAAGAAACCTAAAGTTTTTTAAAAAATTGTCATAAATTGTACCTAACCTAATTTATACATGATGATTTCAACATTTATGTTTATGTTATCATAATGATTCTCTATCTATGATAATATTAACTTTTAAATATAAAAAACCTTATTTTTAAAAAAAATAGTGGGTTGAAAATGCAGAGTAAAATTTCTAACACATAAACATTTTCAATGACATAATAAAATTGTTTTTATCATTTATATTTAAATAAGAGTGTTTTTATCATACAGTTTCATTAAAATAAATATTATTCACAATACCTTAGTTTATTATAAAAAACTTACATCCCTTATTAAAAATAAAATTTGTGTCTAAAAAATCAATTTATCAAATTCATTATATTTAAGAAAAGTTATTCTTAAAACAAAATTGATGAAATAACAATTTTATTTATAAAATAAAATTAAACTTTAAGTAACTATGGGAGAGACATATAACCCCTTATGACACCCACGTACGACTTAAGGGTAAGGTGGGTAATAGTGATAGATTCATGCGGTATCTTGGCTAACACTACCCGAGAGGTAATTTCCACTAACTTGAACTTCTCTTGTTAACAATTTTGTTCAAGATTCACCTATTAAATTTCAGATTGGGATTAGTAAAGGGAAAACCCTAGTGATAATACATCCCTACCAAGTTCTAATAAATGGTCTTCATATGGTTTGGCTCTATTGGTTGAGTTCATCACTTCTATTTTTACATTAATTATCCATTGTCATTCATACTTATAAACACTAATTATAACATTAAACTTTTTACCAAGAATAATGTTTCCAAAGGTCATATTGACCAACAGTCATATAAGGGTCAAAACATGATGGTCACATTTTTCTACATATTCTATAAATACCTATTCATTATTAAAGATATATGGTTTTTTTTGTAAAATAAAATAAAACACATTTTCAGGAAACAAAATATCATTAAAAAATTATGGGGTGTTACATTCCACCCCCTTATAATATTTCATCCCTAAATTTTGAACTCATTCACTTAGTTGATAAAAGGTGTGGGTACTTATGTCTCACTATCTTCTCTGGTTCCCATATTTCTTTTTCAAATTTATGGTTCCTCCATAAAACTTTGACAAGGTGGGTAGTTTTGTTGCATATAAACTTGTATCTACGATCTAATATCTCTGTTAGATGCTCCTCATAAGAGAGGTCATATTCTCTTAGTACCACCTCCTTATTTAGTACATGTAAAGGTCCAGTATGTACATCATAGAGAGAGATACATGGAATAAAATATTAATTTGAGCTAGATTTTTTGTAAGTACAAGCTGATAGGCCACTGCTACGATGCAATCAAGGATTTCATAGGGGCCAATTTACCTAGGGATAAGTTTCCCTTTCTTCCCAAACAACATGACTCTCTTCTATGGTGATATTCAAAGGAAAATTTTATCACCAAAATCAAACTGCAATTTCCTTATATGGCTATCATCATAGATATTCTAATGACTCTGAGTATCCTTTATGTGTTACTGGATAGCATGAACATTTTTTGTCTTCTCTTGTACAAGATCTGACCCAAGAAGCTTTCTCTCACTAACTTCATCCCAACATGTAGTATTCCTACATCACTTACCATATAAATATTTATATGGTGGAATTTGAATACTTGAGTGTAAGACATTATTGTATGAGAACTAAAGTAATGGTTGGTGTTGATCCCATCCACATTTAAATTATATTTAGTATGTTCTTATCATGTCCCTGAGTGTCTGAATATTCCTTTTAGATTGTCAATAACTTTATGGGTGAAAGGTCGTACGAAAATTCAATTCATTATTAAGCGAATGATGAATAATTCTCTAGAATTTTTATGTGATACTTGGATCACAATAAAAAATGATTGAAATTAGCACCCTATGAAACCTCACCACTTCTTTTATGTAAATCTTGGCAAGTGGGTCAAGAGAGAAATCTTCATAAATAGAGATGAAATAGGAATTCATGGTGATCTGTTCCACTATAACCCATATCACATTACTTTATTTGGATGTTCTTGGGAGACCAATGATAAAATAAAAAGTGATATTGTCCCACTTTCATGTTGGTATTGGTAGTGGTTTCAATACCACTTTAGGAAGTTGTCACTCCACCTTCACCTGTTTACATACCAAGCACCTTGAAAACTAGTCGAAAATCTTTGTTTTCATTTTATTCTATGAATAATGATCACTAAGCTCGCTATACATTTTTGTGCTTCTAGAATGTGTAGATAATTTAGATATATAAACTTCATTCATCAGTTCATTATTTATCTACGGAATGGATGGAATGCATAGTCTTGAATTAAATTTTAGTACACTATCTTGGTAAATATTAAACTCAGGAAACATTCCATTCTTCATAGATTATGCCTTATTTTGTAACAAGGGATCTTATCTTTGAGATTTCTTGATATTATCTAGTAATAATGTTTTAGAAATCATTTGGGATAGGGTTGACGATGTCCCTTCCCTTATATTCCCATTTCCATTTTTACTAGGCCTTTAATCAAAGGATATCCTTGAATAATCATCATTTCCAACACAATAGAGTATTTATTACTTAATGCATCAGTTAATTTGTTTTCTCTTCTAGTGTGATAATGAATTAAATAGTCGTAGTATTTGAGAAGTTCCAACTATCTTCTTTGTCCCCTGATCAATTCCTTTTTTGTGAATACATGCTTTAAACTTTGGTGGTATGTGTATATATCATATTTATCACCATAAAGATAGTGTCCTCATATTTTGAGTTAAAAAAAATATATCTAGATCAAGGGCATGCATTAGATAATTTTTCTCATGAGAATTTAACTGTAGAGATGCACAAGCAATCACTTTTTCATTTGGCACACCAAATCCCTTTCAGAGATTCATTGCTAAAAATAATTAATCCTTCTCCATTAGAGGGTAGAGTTAACATAGGTATAATAAACAATATCTTCTTCAACTCTTGGAAACTTTCTTCACATTCCTTATTTAGATGAACTAATCCCCTTTTTTAGTTAACTAGGTTAGTCGATTAGAAATTCATGAAAAAAAATCACAAACCTCATATAATATACGACTAAACCAAGGAAACTAAGAATCTATGTTACTATTATATGATGAGGCCGCTCCTCCACAGCCTTTTTCTTGGTGGGGTCAATTGAGATTACTTCATTGGTTATAGTGTTCCCTAATTAATCAACCTATTTTATTCAAATTTAAAATTTTCTAAATATTCCAAATAGCCTCTCCTTCCTCAAAGTTTTCAATATAACCCTTAGATGTTCCTCATGCTCCTTGAAACTTTTGGAATATATTATAATATCATCAATAAAAATAGCCACAAATTTATCAAAGTTGTCCTTAAAGACTATATTCATCAAATATATAAATATAGTAGGAGAATTATTCAAACCGAAGGGAATAAAAACAAACTCATAACAATCATATATTAATAGGAATGGGTATTCTTAATATCATCTTTATTCACCCTCAATTTATGACAACCAGATCAAAGATCAATCTTGGAGAAGAATTGAGTCCAGTGAAGCTAGTTAAATAAATCCTCAATCCTTGGGAGAGGGTATATGTTATTTAATATGATCACATGAAGTTCTCTATAATCAATGAATAACCACATTGATCCATCCTTATTTTTCATGAAGAGAATAGGTTCTCTCTAAGGGGACACAATCGTTTGGATAAATCTCTTCTCCAAAAGATCTTGAAGTTGTTTCGTTAATTCCTACAGATACACATTTTCCATTCTATATGGGGTCTTTGATATCGTCTTGGATCAAGGTATGAGCTTAATGGAGACCTATACCTCTATTTTTGGGGTAGTTTCATATAAATCTTCTTGAAATACATCAGGGTATTCCTAAATGATGGGAAAATTTTATATTCTTATACTTCCATTTCCTTCTTCCTCTTCACTGATCATCTACATAAAGAAAAGTACAGAAGGTGATTCTAGAAAGATATTAGGTCAGGAAATATATTCTTTCAGAATAACTTTAGGTTGTACATTAAATACTACTAAGATTTACTTACTTCATCATTTGATCTTAGCATTATACATTGAGATCCAATCCATCCCTAATATAATGTTAAATTCCACCATGGAAATGGCTACTAGATTTGTGATGTGATTATGCTTTCCAAAGTCGATACAAGAGTTTATATACTCTATTGATGCTTGAATAATCCCTCCAATAGTCTTGAATGATATGTATACTTATAGTATTTCAGGGATTGATACTATATTCTTTGAAAACTTATAGGAAATAAAGGAATTTGTAGAACCAGGATCAAACAAAGCACATGTTATCTTTAGGAGAACAACGAGTGTACCTTCCACCACATTATTTAGAGAGTCTACTTCATCTATCATGGTAGAAAGATCCTGAACTTTCTTTCTTAGACTATTCTGAGGTTGATTGTGATTTTCATCTGATATCTTCTTATTTGGAAAGTGATTTTAAAAGTTCCCATGATTTCCACCCTTGAAGCATTGGACTTCAGGCTAGACCTACACTACCATCCCTTTTTCATTAGTGTTGATAATTTAAGGATTCATCTCACCATGATAGTTCTTAGATATATATAAATCTCTTCCACACTTGAAAAATTATCCACTCCCAAGCAAGAAGTTCCCCAAATACTGCTTCCCTCATTTGTTTCATGTAGGAAGTTTCACTTTCATTCCTCTACTTCAATGATCAATGTTCCTCCCTATGTTTGGCTCTGAATATCACTTCTTTTTATTCAATTTTTGTGACCAATGCATCTCTCTAAACTCTAGTTAAACCTTCATAGAACTCCAATCTATCTCATTATATTTGTCATAGTGTCGATTGGATAGATTCCTCCATATATGGGGTCTTAGACCACTAAAAATTTGATAAAACTTTCCATTATGATCTATAACAAATCTAGAGGTTTAATGAGAAAGTCTTATAAATTTCATCTCATATCTTCCCATGGATTCATTTCCTTCTACTTTAGCACAAGGAATTCCTTCTCCATTTTTTTCTCATTGATTATGGGAAATATTTATTAAAAAATTATCCCCCGAACTCTCCCTACTCCATAGAATCAATATCCATTTTGGATTTATGTTTTTAATCAGTGTTCAACATTCATCACTTCTTATTATAATAGTTATACATCTAGGGTGAATTTCTCTTATTCAGAACAACGGAGTACAAAAAAGATCTTTTCTATACAACTTATCTATTTTTCAGCAATCAAGGGGTCGGTAGATTCACTAAAATAAGGTAGTCGTTGAAATATAAAAAACTAAACAGAAAGTTTTTCCTTTCGAGTGGAATCTAGAATCTCATCTTGATTCAAGTTATTGTTCATAACTCGAGTTAGTTGATTCATCATTCTCATGAATGTTTTCATTTAGGCTTCCATCAGATGGTCTTCAATGTGTGGTCCATTTAACTCATTGTTTACATGGATCCTACTATTTTATACCATTTTCTAAAAGAGAAAAAACTTAGGTCGAAACATGTTTCTTTTAAGAATATCATAATTTTAAATGAATTTTATTTCTTGAAACATCATTCTTAAATATTTTATTCTTAAGAACAAATAGATTTTTCTAGAAATACTTTATAATTTTATAAAAATTTTATGATTAACCAAACATATCCCCCAGGAGTATCAAACCAGGAGTTCATCAAGGCTCGTTGTCATGCACTAGTTCTTATTCAAGTCTATCTCAAAGTGGTGTTTTTGATTGTTACCCCTAGATACATATATACTATATCCACACCCATTTATTTGTATATATATATGGATTTTTTTCTTAGAAAACATTACTTAATATTTCACCAAAATACCATGATGTTTTCTTATATTTAAACATTCATATAGGGTTCTTACTAAAGTTTTGAAATCCTAATTTCCATAAATAATTGAACCATACTTTGACAATATCTTTGGAATCCCACCTTTTATTACATAAATTTTCAATACAATGTAAAAAAAAGGATCTTTTGAAGTTTAGTTTCTTAGAAATAAGTTACATAATACATTAAAACTTAATACATTCATCTAAATACACTTCAATACATCCTTATGGGTTCATCCTAAGTGCATTCACTTTATCACATATCTTGTGGACATACATCAAAGGAAAGGGGTGAGCATGAATCCAATTAAGGGAAACTAGTTTATATGTGATCATGTGGAATATTAATAAGAACATTGGAATGTAATTAAGGCATGAGAAAAGGAAAATAAGGCATATAATAATAAAAATATCATTAATTGTAACATGTAAATGTGGATAAAACATTTAAATGTGACATTTATAATCATATCACCAAGGTTTGTCATTAAGGTGTCATAAATGAAAATTACCAAGGTTATTCACCAAGGTATCCTAAAACATGTCATATCTAGAGATTAAATTATTTACCCAATGCATTGGAGTGATATCATAGTCCACACTTACTAAGTATTAACTAATTTGATCTATATAGATCATAATCAAACACTTCATAAATAACCTATGGAGAATAAAAAAATAGGTTTCATATCAAAATCATGGAATTTCCAAAGTTTTTAAAAACATGATCATTATATCATTTTCAACCCATAGAAAAGGTATGTGAGTTTCATGTATATTAATACAAAAATCAAATAAATCGTTTTTATATTAATTTTAATACCCTTGGAAATGAAATATTCTTAAGTATTCACAATAATAAGATAAAATAGAGTTTCTTGAGGAGAAGAGGGAAATTTAGAGAAGTAAATTCGGCCACATAACTGGTATAAAATGTGGTTTTAGAAAAGGGTAAATTGAGAGGGTAAATGGGTATTCCATTCATAAAACATGATTTTGAATTAAGGTTTTTAATAAAAGGGTAATAAGATATTGTAGTCATAACAATTATAATACATATACAAAAAAATAGGTTATTGAATTGAAGAGAAAAGAAAGACAATTCCCTTACTTTAAAGATTTACTCCTAAAACATAAGTATCGGGACCTTGGGTGAATGAGGACGCCTTCAGGGGGAATATTGGTAAGTAAAACAACCATATATTTATGGAGTATATATTTTTAGTGAAATTAAATGGAGAAATGGGTGGTTATTTTTATCAAAATTATAGGATTTGTTTAATAATTTCTAAATATAGGCCTTGGAAATCTAGGTTATGGAAAATGAGAAACCATGGGATTTCCCATGTTTTTGTAAATTTGGGAAATATTTTAGGTTATTTTAACCCATAAGAACTACGTATAATTTTATATTAATTCTTATTTCAAGAAAAAGTAATGTTTCAAAAAAAATGTTTTTAACAAAAATTTTCCGTTTTAGACTTTGCAAAGTAACTTATAGGTTTGGAAATGAATTAGAATCTATTAAAATAATTTATATTAATAAAATGGAATATTTTAAGTCATGTATTTTGATTAATTAATTATTACACCACTTTGAAATAATTATGAATTCATTAAACATACTTAGAACTTCAAACTGTATTTTTACTATTTACAAAAACATAACATATTTTAGAAAATTCTGAAAAATTCACCATAACCTGATTTTAAAGTGATTATTTAAAAAAATATTTTTATTTTAACCTCAAAGTTATTTAAGAATGAGAATATTAACTTTTAAATATAAAAATCCATATTTATTAAAAAAACATTAAGTTGAAAATGCATATTAAATTTTCTAACACTAAAATATTCTCTATGACATAATAATATTAATTTATCATTGAAAATTAAATAAATTTTTTTTATCATAATATTTAATTAAAATAAATATTATTCATAATACCATAGTTTTTTATAAAAAATCACATTCTTTATGAAAAGTACAATTTGTGTTTGAAAAATAAATTTATCAAATTCATCATATTTCGGAAAAACTATTCTTAAAATGGAACTAATGGAATAAGAATTTTATTTATACAATGTAATTAAACTATGAGTAACTATTTTTGGGATACATAACCCCTTATAACACCAACATACCACCAATGGGTAAGGTGTGCGATAGTGATAGATTCATGGGGTGGCTCGACTAACATCGCCCGAGTGGTAACTGCCACTAACTTGAAATTCTATCATAGATGATTTCATTCAATTTTAACTTGTTGAAGATCAGATTGGGCTTAGTTAAGGGAAAATCCCATGGATGCTACCTACCTCCAAAGTTCATAAAAATGGGCTTCATATGGAATGACTCAACTAGTTAAGGTCATCGCTTCTCTTTTCTACATTAATTGTCCTTTTTCATTTCTAATTATAAACCCTAATTATAACATTATAATTATTACCAAGAGTATTATTTCCAATGTTCATATTAATAAATGGCTTTATTTGACCAATGGTCACATAATGATCAAAACCCTATGGTCAAATTTCCCTTTATATTCTATAAATACCACTTTTTTATTAATGATATATGGTTTTGTTGTGTAAAATAAATTAACACACATTTTTAGGAAACAAAATATCATTTAAAAAGTATGGGTCATTACATATTCTAGATGGTTTTAACTTTTTATACCATTTCCTCATCCATTTTACATTCTAGTATCTTACATTCACCAACTTCATCCCAATTCATAGGCTTTTTCCATCTCTTCTAATAAACTACTTCATACAGATCAATTTAGATGCTTAAGTGAAAACTATTATTGTACGAGAACTTGACCACAGGAAGATGTTAATCTCATCCATATTTTAAGTCCATAAAGAGTTATCTCAACATTTCTTCCAGTGTTTGAATAGTCTTTTTAGATTGTCCATCAATTTGGGGGTGAAGTTCGTACTGAAATTCAATTCAATATTTAGGTATATTGAAGACTTCTCCAAAATTTATAAGTGAAACATAGACCATAATCGGATATTATTGAATGTATTACCCCATGAAACCTTGCCACATCCTTTATGTATATCTTGGAACATTTTTCAAGAGATAAATATTCCTAAATTGAGATTAAGTGGGCAGTCTTGGTTAGTTAATCCAGCACCACCCATATCACATTCCTTCCTTTAGATATATTTGAGAGACTAGTGGTGAATTTAATGGTGATGTTATATCATTTTTATGTGGGTAGTAGAAATGGTTATATCATTATTGACGCTCCTTTCCGTCACAGAGTCTAACGACTGAAAAAGGGGGATACCTTAGCATAAAGAGATCCATCCTTTGAAGAAACATCAAAAATTTACAAAGGCATGAACAAGGATTTGTTTAAGAATGGGACACACAAGTTTCATCATGGTCGCGCAAGTATACTTGCGCACCACATATTTGGTCATGCAGGTGACTTGCGCGCCTTGTTTGATTTTCGCCCAAGGTCTTCAGTAGCCTATAAATACCCCTTGTGGGCCCCCCATTTCGAGGACGAAAAATTCCAAAAGTCAGATTTAAGCTCTCGGCACCCTAGTCTCTACTTGAAGTCTTCCAAACACTTCTAAGGTAATTTCTTGCCTAGAATGGAAGATCTAAAGAGGGGGAACACGGCATAAGTGTTTAAATTCATCAACACTTGCGCGCCTAAGTGTCTAACCCTTAAGGGAAATGAAGACACTTGCGTGCCACCTTATCCCTTCAACAAAACTTGTGTGCCACACTTTTGGAAGGCTTTAGGAATAATACTAAGGGCTTGAGCCAAAACTCGCCCAAGTATTACCCTATGGGATAACCGTCACGCAAGTACACATGTGTCGTGCAAGTATACATTCATGACCAGTACTTTATCACCCCAACAGGACTTGTGTGCCTACCTCTTTTTGGGTTCACATCCTACTTATTCAACTCTTTTCTTCAAACCCACCTCTTCTCTTAAAGATTTAGCCTTCAAACCCCTCTTCAAAGCCATTTTTGGCATGGTTACTTTGTTGGCTTCCTTATCTGAAAGGAATTATGTGGAACATATCTCAAAACCTAGTGATTTACATATCTTTATGTCACTATGGTTAGATATTTCATTCATTAAACCTAATCCTTTAATATGAGAAGATCTTTAACCTGGGCCTCCTTTTTAGGAGTAAGCCCTAGTCCAAGTTCCCTTAATATGGGCATCCTTCTTAAGAGTAAGCCCCAAGTTCCCCAATTTGGGCCTCCTTCTCCGGAGTAATCCCCAAAATCTCAAGTCCCCTTAACCTGGGCCTCCTCTTTAGGAGTAAGCCCGAGTCTTAATTTCTCTATATCTGGGCTTCCTTCTCAGGAATAAAACCCAATCATAAGTCCCCTCTAATTTGGGCATCCTCCTCAGGATTAAGTCCTAAGTTAAGTATCTAAATGTCTAAAAATAACACATACCTTTATGGTCCTTGTTCTCGGGCTTCTTCTCTGAATTAATTCCTGATCTTCATTTATCTGGGCATTCATACATACATAAGCCCCACATCATTTCTTATAATTGCATATTTTGTGGCACAATCATCAGGTTTTACTGATACCTCTTGTTTCTCACACCGATCATGACTCATGTGATCCTAGAGCATAAAATTAATTATGACATATTTGTTTGATCCATCAATCATGCATAAACCTCATACTTCTTTACTCAAACTACGTGGATTCTGATTCCTTTTATAAACAAGGATATGTAGGTAGTCCATCTGCGGGTACGATACCAACTCTGGAATAATCCTTATCCTTCTGAATGACAATAAATTTCAAGTGCCCCATTGAGTGGCTTTAAAACCAGTATTGTTATCATAATGACTAAGAGATTTCTATATAATGTGTTGATGGATACCATTGACTAAGAATATCTAACAAATATAGATGATTCTCTATCAAAGATTCTCTAAATCTCATACATATCAATCATTGATTGTCAGATCTAAAGGAAAGCTCATTTTTATACTTGGTAATTTAATAAGGATTCATGAACATAACTCAAATCTATAAAGAGAGTCTCGTAGTATAAAATAATTCCCCACAAAAAGTTGTGATGAGTCCGACCTCCCATCCTCTCGACCAATGAAAATTCTTAAGCCTCATCGGTCCACAACTAATGTGCACCTACCTTTGGAAATTAGGTCCAAATGGATATAGAATCATTGGATGTTTCCGGTTCTATGAACAAAACCGTTAGAAACCGATTGGAATGTTTGAAACTAAATTAACAAGGTCATCCCCATTTTCCAGAGGAAACAAAAAATGGTGAACCCGAAATGAATCCTTAACCAAGTTAAATGATATTTTACTTATTTTTTAGGCCCCAATTTAACTCAATGTGAAGTCCAACAAAACAATCAAAAACATATGTGCTCATCCAAAAGATGTAGTGGCCAAACTTTTCTTGATTATGTCTGTTATATCAAACATGAAATCGTTTTCAAGATCTCTCTGCATTACAGGAATGGCTTCTCTAAAGTTCACACCTGTGAATGCATATGCTGTTACTCCTACTAGATATTCGTCCGCTCGGAGGATGACATCACCTACTCAGCATCTTCAATGATGTGTATCAAATTCACTGGTTAAAAAATACCGTCAACATGGTACCATTCTGACTCTGGAGGCCACTCGACAAGCCCTCCAAGCCAATAATTCACCCTGGTTGTTTGGGCAGTGACTACCAGCGGTCAAGAAGTAGGTGGTGCCAACCACTATATCCAACTATTTCAGGTCTTTATCCCCAGAACGCAATCACCAGTCACTCCCATATTATGGGGAGGTGAATGAGAAGGTAACTCAAGGCCTTAATTCAGGGATACAGGAGTCCTTCCTGAGGGCTCCCATCAACAATCATCGCCAGACTCGTGCGGCAGTGTACCCTCAACATGATGAGGGTATCATATTTAGGGGTTCGGCTCAGGTCTCTCAGACCCGAGCATGCTAGATGAACCGCCAGAGGTGAAATCTGGTCAACAAGGAGAAGGTTCTTACTTCTTCCCCCTACGGAGAAGTCCATCAAGCCAACTTGATGGCAAGAAATGAACGGGCATATACACCAATCCGTCCTGATGTTACTGCCTAGCAGACTCGTCTGGCAGTAACACACCAATACCACTAGGAAATTCTGGAAGAGTATTATAGGCAGGCATATACACATGTTTATAACTCATCATCTAGTCAGTAGGCTCTCCTAACTATAACCAAAGAATCTCACCAATCTAATATGGTGGAAACTAATAAATGGGGACATACACCTGTTTACAATCAACAATTCTGTCAACAGTATCGTCTGCCAGTATTGAAGAAAATTTGTCAACCATACTTGACGAAGGATACACAGTAGGAACATACACCTGCCAATATTCATCAAGCCTTCCAACAGTCTCATTTGGTAGCACCTGGAGAGGTTAGTCGGAAAACTCTGATGATAAATTTGGAGCAGACTCAACTCTCTACCCCCACACATGAGTACTCTCAGAATTCCCTGACAGGAAAAGGAGGAAAATAGCAGGAATAGACACCTACTCCAAGTACGGAATGGACATATATTCCTGTTCTGGTAGCTGAAGTCACCAAGCACATTCTGAAGATGGTGAAAGAGAAGAAGCAAATCCCTTCGTATATTCTGGATGCCTGTCAAAATATTATAATAGCTTCAGCAGCATCACAGGGAAAGAAATACAAATCTATCCCTACCAATGGAGTGACACATCAACATATCACTCCGGAACAGATACACACCTCTGTTCCAGTCCAAGAGGGTTATGGGTCATACTCCCCCATGTCATACAGACAATCAAGTTAGGCACACACACCCGATTTGAGTGGAGATAATCATCCTAACCTGACTATTTATCTTGAGCAGGCACATACACCTGCCCATAATAACCACTTTTGTCAAAAAGTGGTTCCCAAAATGAGTAAGAAGGAGTCTAAGAATAAGACCTATTCAGCATAGTCAAGAAATCAATATCCTATCAGTAATAAGGCTTTACTCGATATTGGAGTTCTTAAAGCCCTCAGACAATTATCTGTTGTAATTCAAAATTATACTATTTCATTTCCCAATAGTGGGAACATTAATTCCAAGGTTTTTCATCAGACATTTCCTCATGAAGGCTTGCTTCTTGACAGTTCGGTCAATCTCGAAGTATCATCTTTAGATGAGAGCCATGAGAACCCTCTGCATGGCCAGAAGATCAAGGAACAAAATGTTTCATCTTTGGATGTAACCCACCATAGTGGTCCTCCCCATGATGATGAATTTAGCTGCGAAAGTCCTCTCCGCAGTAGTAATTCTCATTTCCTAGAAAATTCTTCAAATGACAATGTAGTAATGAGAAAGCACTTTTATCTTGAGGCACTTCCAAATGTTAAGCCAGTCATGTATGATACTTTACCATTAGTAGGTGAAATACATTCTCAATCAGAAGATATCTTAGGGTGTAGGTCATTATCCAAACCACCTCTGGTTCATTCATCTTCTAGTTTGATAAATGAATTCTCTACTAATATTGTTGAATCTGATGAAGCAACAAAGAATCACCATCTCTGGTCTAATCGGTTAGTATAATCTTCATTGAATGATAAAGAGGAAGTGTTGAATATGAGAAAACAACTGGTGAAAGGTGACGTTACAGTCATTTTTTGGCCTTTGGCTAACTCTCAGTATGAAATTCCAGAGATGTTGATGGAAGATTGTATTCATGATATTTATCTAAACATGTGGAAAAATATTTGTCAATTGAAAAAAAAATATTATCTTACGATGAATATGAAACTCATGTCAAGATAATAGAAGGGTTACAATTCCAAATTGATTTGGTATCTCTCTCAGTTTCTCGATATCCGAAGGTTGAAAAGGAGAAGAGAGACCTTCAACATTCATACCTTGGCGCACTAAAAATATTTCACCAGTTAATTTACAATGCCCCATCTGGTATTCATATCAGGGGATGGGGTGTTCATGGAGCACTAAATTTCACTGTACTCTCCAATCAACAAAGCCCGCCAAAAATGGTCTCATGCAATGTTATTGTCCATGGTTACCACATCCAATTGGTTTTGTTTGTAATCAAAGGCTAGATCAAGAATAGGCCTCAACAAGTTCTTCCCAAAGTCAGGCATACAAAGAAAAAGTTGTCGAATTACTCTTGCATCAGGAAAATGAGAATATCGAACAGGCTTCTCGTTTAGAGCAGGAACATCATCAGGTGACAAAAGTCTCAGAAATCATCCAGTGGTCATTTGAGCCAGGTGATTTTAGTGGATGTAGGTTGATGCATCCAGCCAATTTCTAGACTAAAGTCTGTAAGATCAGGAGAGCTTTTAAAAAAGTCTCAGATGTAGCAGCTCAAGAACCACCCCAGCCTGCTAGACTGGGGACTCATTTAACCCAACCCTTGGAATCAACAAATAAGATTCAAGGAGTTGAGCAGGAAAAACCCCAGTCCATCGAATTGGGGACTTTTTCAAATCTTCAATCTCTTTCTCAGAGAAAGTCAGTCTTCTCTCAATTAGGGAAGAATCCACAAGAGGAACGCATAGCCAAATTATCAGGAGATTTCCCCCAAATTATGGTTCATCAAGAAGTTCCTGAGGGGTCAACCTAACAAAAGGAAATGTCTCATCAAAGACATGGAAGAAGACAATATCGCAGAAATGTCGATAGAAGAGATGCAAAGAGTTGTGCATCAATAAATGTCATCAATGTCATTGTTTCAGATCCTCCAGAACATGAGGCTCACTGAGAGGAATCAGATGAAGAAGTTCCTTCTCAAGAGGTTGTGCACACAGAGGCAAATGAAGAAGGTGTGCGTACATGAAATCAAAGGCTTACCTAGAGTCTAGGTATTCCTTCAAATAATTAACTTTCCCCTCTCTGAAAGGTGTCCAACAAGGGCAAGGTAAAGAATCAGGTTACATACCCCTCCTTTGGAGAGGGACAATCACTCTCACTAGAGCAAAGGTTCTCACAACAAGAGGAAGAAATGAAGGAATTAAGGAGGTTGAATGCAGAAATACTTCAAGGTAGTCTTCCTCCTAAGTATGCTGGAGTCAGTCTGTCAAGGTAATTTGTTGCGGCTACTGAGATGGATCAAGAATATACTCCTTTACTAGTACACCCTCATAGGTCTAATCCTATGGGTCATATGCAATAACAATTGGTAGTGCTACCATCAGTTGCAGTACCAGTCACCACACCTGTCCAAGCTCCAATTATTACACCTGCTCAGGTCCAATATCAACTGGATGTTTCTAAAAAGTTAATAAATACCATTGAGTCATTAACATCTCGATTGGATGCTATGGATGGAAAACGTGCACAAATTCAACCAGAAAATAGAGCTTACCCTGAATGGGTTGATGCAATTCCTCCCCCATCAAATTTTGAAAGTATCAAATTCCCAGTCTTTAATGGTTCGGGAGACCCAGAGCAACACTTAACACATTTTCTTTCTCATTGTGATCCTTTGATGGGAACCCCTCAACAACAAGAAGCAGTTAAGCTCAGGTGTTTTGCACAGTCATTACAAGGGCCTGATTTTTTCTGGTATACAATCTTGCAATCCCGGTCAATTACCAGATGGGAAGATCTCCGCCAACGATTCCTTCTTCAATTCAGCTCGACTTTTCCAAAGACAACAGTTTTTTATCTTACAAATTATAAGAAAAGGCAGAATGAAAGGGTTTTAGATTTCATTACTCGCTGGAAGGGATTAACATATTCCCTAAGATTAGCACTCCCTTAAGAAGAATTTTTGCCAATCTGTGTGGCAAATTTGTGTGATGAATTACGCACACCGTTGATCCCTGTGAAATATACAAGAGGGTTTCAAGACCTTACTTCAATCACTAAACAGATTTAAGACTCTCTTACAAAGACTAAGGATAAAACTCGTGTAATTCCATCAATTCCAGGAAGGAGAATGAGTAGAGTAGAGACTGCTACAGTTATGCTTAAACAATCACCTGTACCTACTTCTACATCAAAACATTCATCTTATCGAATGGATCCACATCCTGAGCATCAACAACAGAGGTTGTTTCGTCAAGATGATCAAAGAGATCAAAGACAGAAATAATTTGTGGAGTTAAAGAGAAAAGTTTATTCTTTATGAAATGAACAAGTTCCTGGTTACTTCATTTTGGCTCTGGAAAATAATTTGGTTCAATTTCCAAGGCCTAAAAGGCCGAACAAGGAAGGATATGAAGACCATCCCAACTATTAACCATTTCATCAGATGTTGGGACATCCCATTCAAGAGTGTTTTGTCTTCAAATACCTCCTACAAAAGATGGTGGACTCAGGATAGGTAAAACTAAAAGGTTCTTCAGCCTAGGTAGAATGTGTTACTGCTACAGATACAGAGGAAGAAGGTGAGTGTGAAGAAGTAAAAAACAAAAATGCACAAAAAATATGATGATTGGATGGTCAAGAAAACGATCAACCAAACTCATGCCATTTTATGAACGCAATTGAAGAAACCAATTTTGTCTTCTACTATGAATGACACAACAAAACCCCCTTCATTAGAAGGAAAATCCTCAATGAATCGGCATAATTCAAAGAAAGATGAGCAGTCTGAAGAAGATGTGATCGTGTCAAAGCCTAAGTTGTCTTTGACTCTGGCATATTTTATGTCATCTACTTCAAAGCCATGGGCACCGCCCCACCAAACGGCACAGCCTAAATTGCCTAATCAGGAAGAATCTTCATCAAATGAAGATTTGATCTTTGGTTCTATTAACATGATTCACTTAACAAATCCTTATGCCAGTCACAGTTTCGATCTTGATGAGCCTGAGTTCCCTGTATCAAATAGAGGAATTAGAGGGAGTTCCAGAGGTCTAGGATATAGAAGAAGACATGGATATCTTAGAATCCACTATTTCAATCCTAACCCTGCTAGAACTGTATATGCAGCAGAAACTCATGGAAAATACCTTCAACGGGCTCAAAAAGAACAAGTTGGTTCTTCCACACATGGCAGATTCAGTCCTGGCACAGTTATTTTGGAAGATCGGTTATAAGTTACACCTTCTTCCTCTTAGAAAATAAATAGACCTAGTCGGTCTAATCTTCCAAATCCAGGAGTATTCCCAACTCCTAACCTGATACAAGAAGCATTTACTTCCAAAGCATCAACTTCTAAGGCACCTATGAAACCACATGTTCCTGTTGGAAAATATAGACCTTTAGACCAAAAGTATGATGTCCTGAAACATTTGTCCCAAGTACCATCCAAGTTATCAATTATGGATGCCTTGAATCTATCAAAGGATCTTCGGGAGGCACTTATTGAGGCTTTGTCAAGTCCTCAGGAATTTGAAACTGAAATTATTTCGGCTGAAGTCTATCATGTAGAGAATGATCTTGCAGAATGTCATGCAGTGATATATTTTACATATGAAGATGAAGATGATGTTTTGCATCGACATAATAGACCTTTGTAATTATCTGGCAAGGTCAATGATGTAGACATCTGAAGAGATTTCATTGATAATGTTTTAGGAGTCAACTTCATCACTATTCATACACTTCGTCGATTGGGCCTCACCGAATTTGATTTATCTCCTTCTACTTTGATGTTGTAGGGATATGATAAAAATGAACAAGAACCTCTAGGCGAGATCACACTCAGAACTCAGTTTGGAGATCTTGTATCCAATTCAGATTTCATGGTTGTTCGTCATGACACAGCTTTCAATATTTTTCTTGGAAGACCTTAGATACATCAACATGCAGCTATCCCTTCATCATACCATCAATGTATCGAATATTGTTTCAATGGTCAAATAGGAACATTTTATGGTGATAAATTCCCATTCAAAACATGTGAATCTCAATACATTGAGGAAGAATTCTATCACATGGAGGGAAAGGAGGTATCTACATCAAGGGAGGTTACCAAAGTTAATGCTCCATATGGTTTGTAAAAGATTCAAGTAAACCCATTCTTACATGTGAGTACATATTATATTTTTCCTATCATTCAAATTGAAAGGATAAACCCAAATCCAAATAATCTTATGGAAACTTCCATAATGTCAATTACGGCAATCAAGCCAGACAGCATGGGAGTAATTAGTGATTCACCAAGCAATTATGAAAGCTCAAATGGAGATGTAATCATTTCATCTGTTGAAATCCAGCAATTCTATACTTCCTCAACCATTCCAGAAGAAGTTATCGTAATGTTAGAGATGAACGATGATTTCAATTCTCAATCCATCATCTTCTCTTTATTACCCAAGGAAGACCCTTCATAATCAATAGGATCAGAAATGGTAGCTTCTTCTTCAAGATGTTCAAATTTTAACATATTTCCTGATCATGGAAATTCTGATTCATCATCTACTATGCAAGTAGAAACAGAATAAATAACACATGTTAAAGAAGAAGAGGAGGATCTAATAGATGCTCCTCCAGCATTTGAATATTTTATCTCTACCACTGTGGATGAAATCAATGAAATAAATCTGGGTACATAAGAATATCCATGCCCCACTTTAATTAGTGCGGCCATGACTCTTGAAGAGCAGGAAATGTATATTTCATTTTTGAATAAAAATCAAGATATATTTTCTTGGAACTATACAGAAATCCCAGGGCTTGATCTCGATGTTGCTACTCATCGTTTGGGTTTTCCAGAAGAACATCGAGGATTCAAGCAAACCGCAATAATAACACACCCAACTTGTGCTTCCAAAATTGAAGTTGAAGTGGATAAGATTATCAAAGATAACTTTGTTAGAGAATTTCAATATCCCAAATGGTTGGATAATATTGTCCCTATGAAAAAAAATAATGGACAAATTATATTTTTCATTTATTTTAGAGATCTTAATCGCCATTGTCCCAAGGATGATTTTCCAGTTCTGATCACAGAACTCTTAATTGATGCAACAGCTGTCTATGAAGCACTTTCTTGCATGGATGGATATTCTGGATATAATCAAATCTGAATGGATCCAAAAGATGAAGAATCTACAACCTTCAGAGCCCCTTAGGGTGTGTTTTTCTATCGGGTAATGCCCTTTGGCCTGAAGAATGCAGGCGCAACATATCAACGTGTCATGCACCATATCTTCAAACCCTTTTTAGGGATGTTTTTTGAATGTTATGTGGATGATTTTGTGGTTTAATCCATACAATGTTCTAATCACTTGGCTGATTTGGAAATCATATTCCACAAACTTCGACAACACAATTCGAAGATGAACCCCTTAAAATGTGCTTTTGAGGTAACCTCAAGAAAATGTATTTTCTTTGTTGTATGCCATCGTGGTATCGAAGTCGATCCGGAGAAGACAAAGTCAATCCTTGGTATGTCACCTCCTTGAAATTTGAAGTAATTGAGAGTACTTCAAGGACACTAGGCCTATATTCGGCGTTTCATCACCAATTTGGCAGGCAAATGTTTACCCTTCACCAAATTGATGAAGAAGGGAGTCACTTACCAATGGACTAAAGAATGTCAAAAAGCATTAAATATTCTCAAGAAATATCTCTTGATTCCACTGATATTAATGCCACCTGTTGAAGGAAGACCATTTTTTTATGTGACAGCTTTAGAGCGATCATTGGGTGCCTTACTTACCCAAAATAATTATGTTGGGAATGAAAACAGCCTTTACTATCTCAGTCAGACTATGCTTGAAGCAGAAACCCGATATTCAAGTATTGAAAAGTGATGCCTAGCATTAATCTTTGCAGTTCAGAAATTTGGACACTACCTGCAACGTCATGACGTCCAATTAGTATCTCGCAATAACCCACTCAAATTCATCCTTAGTTTTCCAATACTTATAGGACGTCTGGCAAGGTAGGCAGTTATTTTGCAGCAATTTGATATTCAGTATGTGTCTCAAAAGGCAATAAAGGGTCAAGCTCTGGCTAATTTCCTTAATGAACACCCTTTAGTAGAAGATACATCTTTAGATATTGAACTTCCTGATGAGGAATTATTTTCTATTCAATATAATATTCAAACATGGGAAATGTACTTTGATGGTGTTTCCATAAGTCCAACATGGAAGATAATGGAAGATCCTAAATTCAACAAAGTTGGGTTAGAAATTGTGCTCATTTCTCCAGAAAATGCAGTGCTACCATATTCCTTCTTATTGTGGGAAGGCGGTACAAATAATGAAGCAGAATATCAATCTCTCATTGCAGGATTAGAGTTGGTGCTTCAAGAACAAGTGAATCACTTAAAGGTTAAAGGTGATTCAGACCTGGTAATCAAACAAGTCAATGGGGATTATTCCATCAAAAAATAAGAGTTAATCCTTTTGAATGATTATGTCAGAGATTTAATGGTGGAATTTCTTTCAGAACTGACATTTTCTTATCTCCCACGATCACAAAATGCCCAAGATGATGCACTGGCTAATATAGCCACAGCTCTGGCAAATCCAAATCGGGATGAGACAATCATCAGTATTTCCCACCGTCGTACAATTTCACCTTATGTTCAAACCAGAATAGAGTAGATCAATGAAATTAGTCCCATTTCTAAACCATATGTTCATACTATAGAATGGATGACACCTATTAAAAAATACCTTCAATATGGAACACTTTCACCTGATAGAGCTAGGAAAGAACAAATATGTCGACGTGTGGTCAATTTTACTCTTTATGATAGCCCTGATCACCTAGAGAAAATTCTCTACAAAAGAGGTTTTGATGGAGTTCTCTTCAGATACATTGATGGTGAAGAGACAATGGTTGTTATAAAAGAAGTACATACAGAAGTTTGTGGTGCCCACCAGTCTGGACATAGACTGTCTAATCAAATTCGAAGGCTTGGATACGTTTGGCCTTCAATGATACAAGATTTTGTTGATTTCGTGAAGAAGTGTCATTCAAGCCAAGTATATGAAAACTTAATTCATCAACCCCATATTTTATTCATACAACTAAATACTCGTGGCTATTTTCCACATGGGGAATGGATGTAGTAGGACCTTACCCTTCAGCTACAGCCAAGCAGTTTAAGTATATTCTTACTACTACTGACTTCTTTTCCAAATGGGTAGAGGCAATACCTCTCAAAGAATTTAGTTCTAAAATAATTGTTAGCTTCATCAAGTCTAACATCATTAACATATTTGGTGTCCCTAATACCATATTGACGGACAATGGAACCAACTTCTATTCATCTGAGGTAAGGAAGTTGTATCAAGAATACAACATCAAATCCAACCATTCCTCTCAGTATCATGCAGCGTCCATTAGCCAAATAGAAGCTTTTAAAAAGACTCTTTCAAACATACTTCAAAAGATGGTGAATAGAGATAAGAAATCATGGCTTGATAAACTTTTTCATGCTTTGTGGGCTAATCGGACCACCACCCGCACTGCTACGTGGTCAACTCCATATTCATTGGTATATGGAACAGAAGCAGTATTTCTTATTGAGATTAAATTAACTTCACTCAAAGTATCCATTTGTGATCATTCATCTATAGATGAACAATATCAAAAGCGATTGGATGAATTAGAATGGTTATATGAAAAAATATTGTGTGCCCTGCACCACTTGGAAGTCAATCAGAATCGAATAGCATGGGCTTTTAACAAAAAAGTTCATCTTCCTTTATTCATTCAAGGAGAATTGGTATTGGTTCTCATAACTCCAATGATACTAGGAATGAAGCCTCCAAAGCTTGATCCGGAGTGGGAAGGACCTTAATCAATACATAAGTTCTACTCCAATGGAATTTATTCTTTAATCTCAATGGATGGATAACTCATCATGACTCCAACTAATGCGGGATTCTTGAAGAAGTATTTTGTGTGACATTAAATTGTACTTTCATCCTACATGGCGTAAAACTATAAAAGTCTATCTTTCATCCAATATGACATTAAACTTTAAATGTCCCTTTGTACATCCCACATGACGTTAAACTGTACATATTCTCGTCGTACATGATGTTAAACTGAAGGGAAAAAAATTCTCAATTACGTCCTAGCTACATGAGGCTAAACTGAGTATCACTTTTCCTTACTGCATGACATTAAACTGCATAATCCCCTATCACATCTAGAAAGAAATTAAACTACATAACCATCGTCCTAGATATACAACATTAAATTGTGCACCTCTTCATCCCACACAACGTTAAACTGTGAAAAATTCCCTAATAAATCCTAGCTACATGACACTAAATTGTGCAGCACTCGTCCTTGTTATATGACGTTAAACTATACTTCCCCTCTTTTTTCCTCACTGCATGACCTTAAACTACATAGTCCCCCATAATTCCTTACTGCAAGACATTAAACAGCATAGTCCCTCTTTCATCCAACATGACATTAAACTGTGTCTTGTCCCTTATTCCTTACATAACATTAAACTATGCATTGTTAAGGTTGTTGCTACCTCTTGTTTCTCACATCGAGTATGAATCACATGAGCTTAGATTAAACTTCAACCATAACACTCTCTCTGGGCCGCTAACCATGCGTAAGTCCCAACACCATCTTCGGGTTGTCTTCAAGTAAAACTTGATCACCAATTCATTCTTCAATCAAACTACGTGGACTTTGATCCTCACCTTCTAAGCTGGGTACATAGGCAACCATCCAAGGCTCAAGTCCAAAACCAATATCTTCACGTTGGTTCACCTCTGTCTCATATGATGTTGATTCGTGAAGCCACCCCTAAAACCAATATTTTTACATTGGTTCACCATCGTCATAGTTACATGTTGTTAAAATATGCAGCATCGATCCATGCATATGACCTTAAACTATTCGAACTTTTGTCCTATATGACAATAAACTACAACATTATTTGACACCCTCACCTAAGAAGGAATAATTATTTACATTGATCTCCAATCATGTTATATTCCAAAGAATATGTGCATATATGGAAACTCCTAGGCCTTTAATCATGGGGAAAACCATCATTACACTAAAGTCCCCTTTTCACCCTTCACTTGTACGAACCAAATTTGTAAAGAAGGTATTTCAAGAAATATGTGTGTCTTGATCCCCATCCTTATGGGATACGTAGGAATGTTCGAGCGTCCCTCGAATCCAGCCCCAAGTCTTTGGGCCTAACCCCAAATTCCACTTTCAGTCCCTTAGCTAAAAATTCCCCCTTGTTCCAAGATCTATGACACTAAACTAAGATCTCCTACACTATCGTCCAACATGATGTTAAACTGTATTTCAAGAACTATGTATGGATTGATTCCCATCCTTATGGGATATGTAGTGAAGTCCAGCACCTCAATTTAGGACCCAGCCATAACATCATTATGGTTAGCATTGTTCTGTGTATCTCTACATGTAGTGGAAAATGCCCATTTTGATGTGTCATATTCCTAACCTTAAATACTTCTAGATCTCCATAACCCTTTTCTTGACTTCTGGTCACAAAATTTCTGATACCTGAGAGTTCTTTTGCCTGACCATGCAGTGCGTGCCCTTCGGCAACCTTGCATAAACAGTCTACATCATAGACCTATCATCCAAAAGATACTATTATTTGACTATGCAGCCAATGCCCTTGGGTTCCCTACATAATTCAACCCCCTAACTGGTTTTTCAAATAGTGGTAACTTCATTCTTTGGAGAAAAAATGATTTTTTGTATTTATTTGTCTTAATGACAACATGTAAGGATCTGCAAAAAATGGTCATCTGTAACATATTTTTCTCATACTCTTTTTCATGATCTAAAAGTATTCAAGTCTATGGTTTATATTTCCCTTCCCAACGTTTGGGTCAGACCTTCACAAGAGTGACATTCATCAAATTCTTTGACAATATTAATTGGAAATATCCTCTCCATATTCAAGTACCTTTATCCATACAATAGACTCTATACTTTGGAAATTTTGAATCTCCATAAACTCTCACTGGATTTTTAGCAATAGAAAAGTAAAATTTCTAAGAGTTATTTTGCCTGACTAGGCAGCACGTGCCCTTAGGTGGCCTTGCATAAGTAGTCTATATAACGGACCTTTCATACAAAAGATGCTATTATTTGACTATGCAGCCAATGCCCTTAAGTGGCCCTACCTAATTCAACCCCCTAACGGGTTTGTTAAATAATGGTAACTTCACTCTTAGGAAATACTTCTTCTAATTCCTTTTAGCCCTTTTTTCATATCATTCCTTAGATTAAAAATTTCTTAAGTCATAGATTACATTTTTCTTTTCCCCCATACTTGAATATGGTAATATGTTTTCAGATAAATTATCAAGGAATTGAGTCAATTTTTAATCTATTCGGTCAAAGCTATTTCAACCTTAAACATTAGCTGTTTTATGTCCGATGTGCATAAATTTAAACTTCCCACAAAATACAAGGAAACTCTGAACAAAAGTCGAGTCTCAGCTCGCTAAATGTAAATTTTATATGATTTAGGTAATATTGAGAAATAAAAAGATTCAATATTTGTAGGATTATTTATAATAATCCTAGAAAAAATCAAACTATGCTTAATAGGCCCATTGGCTTAAGTAAAAGTTTTAAGCAGGTAGAAAAAACAATGAAGGCCAAATAATAATTGAAGATGAAATTATTTTTCATTGATGCACAAGAGTTAGAAGGATATCCACAGACTAGAGTCTCTTCTCTTTTTCATGAATTACAGGAGGCTTTCAACAAAACTCTTAATTTGATTTACGGCATCCCGAGCTTCATCAGCAGCCACTTGAAGTTCATGCACTTCACCAGATTTACTATTTTTAGCTTGATGGAGTGATTTCTTGGCATCTACAATGGATTTCATACCATTTTTTTGAACTCCTTCCAGTGAATTGTTAAGCTGGTCAAGTTCCCCAGTAACAGCATCTAACTGTTGCTGAAGGTGTATCTACTAGACAACTTTCTCCTCGATCCTATGCTTCAGATCCTTCAACTTGGCAGCATGATCAGCCTCAATTTGGGACACCACAGCCTCAAATTTATTGATATTGGCCAACATCCTCACTCTAGTCAGGTCTTAACGGTACCTCTTCTCTTTCTCCCTCCTTAAAATGAATTGTTTCACCACTTCATGAATCTCTTGATATCCAAAAACACCAAGTCCCAACATGAAGAACTGGGATGACAATTGTGGGATCTTTGAAGATAGATCTTCTAGAGGCACTTTAGATATGATCTTCCATATGTTCTGTCATGCCTTAGGTCGTGAAAACTAGAGCACCTTTTTTGCTTCTGGGTCTGACTTAACATCACTGTCACAGGGGGGAATATAATCCGGGATTAATGCACTTAGAGAAGTGCCATGTTCTTCTCCTTCACCCCTAACCCATGTTACTTAACTTTCTATTCCTGTTGGGGCGGAGGCTGAGGTTTCACCTCCAGATCTAGCCACAAAAATTGATGTCCCTACATAGTCAATTGAAGGTTTTGGTTAGTTTCAAAGGATAAAAAAAGTTGATTAGGTTGTCTTGAAAATTAAGTGTAGCCACAAATATTATTATCTCTTAGCCAACTGTAGATAATTTACATGATAAGGATCCTCCCTATCTTTCCTAGCTTCAACAAGATCTTGAGGATGAGTTTCAGGAAGCTCTACCAGATTCAGCTCCACTTGAGCTAGTCTCTCTGCAATAGTAGAGTTGTCCATACCCCCTTCAAGCATTGGCAGTTCAGCAGCTTGCTCAGATGGAACTACACATTTTAACCAATAATGGTCAGAGATGTAATAAGAAGTTATTTTAAAAGGATTAAGGATAACACTCATGTCCAAAATCTTATAAATTACATGGTAATTTAACATGATCTAAAATGCCATCAGAAGATTCATAATGTTTCATCAATTCATCTAAAGATATCTCAGATTAATGGTTAGTCTCACCAGTGGGAGAATTCGATATATCTTCTTGGAGACCCTCATACTGCAGCCTCTGACCCCAGACATTTTCTTCAGATAAAATTACGACATCAATTGCAGTGGTCTCCAAATGTTATGGTGCAGGTTTTGAACCTAAAGCATCACAGAATAGAAGTCAGTTTATGTTTTCATTCAATATTTTTATGAATCATTGTTAAATTACTAGAATCAGGCTCTTCTCTCCATGTAGAAGTAGCAGGAGAAGTACTGGGAGTAGATGCTGTCTCTTCTCCAGGAGCAGCCAAGTCAGCATGAACTTGTGATTGCTCACCAGCACCCTTCTTCGTCCTCAGAGGTGGGTCAGTCCTCTCCCTCAAAGGGAAAATTGAAGAAGCCCCTGCAATCCCAAGAAGTATGAGAAAAATTTTCATGGGTTAAGACTCATGACTATCTGAAGGAATTACCACTACTGATGAACAATTGAGTTATGGGATTCTTCCTTAGATGTATTTGTTTCTTCGCCTTTTTGGGAGTGATGACATCATCACCTCCAAATACAGGAATTGGAGAATAAAATGCCATGTCTAACTCCTCCTCCATGGACTGCTAGCCTAGAGATACCTCGCCCAGCTCGTGAGGAGATTCATTATCCCTGATGGCAGTACCACCAGGGTTATACTATGGTTAAGGAACCTCAGCAGTTCCTTTCATTGCAAGCTTAAGGATGAAGAAAATAATTTCCTTGAGTAACAAATATTTAACTAAAATCAAGTTGCAAAGAAAATAAGGAAAGAGACTTACATCTTTAGAAGCCACGTAATCGTTCCACTCCTCATCTCTGGAAGCACAAGTCCCCTCAATGGTGCCACGATCTATCATTTCCTTTACCTTTTTGGTGACAGGAATGGAATCATAGATGGAATATATAAGCATCTCCAGCTCTCTAATGTAGGCCCGCCCTTCATCGGGGTTATCCTCAAAATGGATATCGGTAGAGGCCCGAAGATTCCCTATTCCAGGGATGTGTATCCCCTCACACAGGTCCAGCCAGGAAATTTCAGCATCGCAATATAAACTTCGCCATGTCTGGAAGCCTGTGGTCATAGATATTTAGCATTTTTACTAGAAGGCTGCGAGGAGGGTCCTACAATCTTAAACTTCAGCTTCTTTCCAGCTCCTGCAATCACAGATAAAGGTTAATAAAATAAAACTTGTTGCTCTATAAAGTAATGGAGATTAAATTGCCTCAATGAAGTAACTCACTAGGAGTTGATAGAGTGGGTCTCTTGATTGTGAAAGGAGGATTATATCTAGCACAAGGCCGCTTTGACACATGTCGTGCCTCGTCATCCCCATCCTGAGAATCCGACGAGTCATCCCTGGGTGAGGAACCCGGTGAATTAGCTCTGGGTGTGGAAGAGTCACCTTCCAGATGAAGGGTTTATTTCTTGACAGTTCTCTTCTTCTTCCCCACCTGATAAACTGTATGATTCAGTACCCCTTCTGGGTATGATGCTACCCAATTCTCGGCATACCATGTAGTCAGGTTACTAGCCGCTTTATCAACTAGTAGATCAAACACTTCCCTAGTCTTCTCTATAGATGTCAGAAACCATAGTTGTCGAGAAACCATTGGATGCTACTCTGACCTGACATGCACAGGAGGAGATACAAAAGTCTTCTACAGAAACTTGAATTGGCATGCAAATCTGTATGGAGAATTGACCTCGCTTATAATCTCTATGTAAATCCTGGTGGCCAATACACCATCTCTGCATGCCAGCATGTATGAACTCAATTCTAGGCTAGTTGTTCCATCATCAACAAACTACTCGGTTGGTGGGTTTCCATAAGGAAATAAATGGAATTCCTTTAACATGCTTAGACTCACCTTCATATTATAGATGATGAGAGCTAATGGAGAAATTCCAGAAAATGCATGCACTGATGGCCTGAAAGAACTTCTAGGAACCTGTACTCCATTCTGTACAGCATATGTCCTAAAACGAGTGGAAATCCATCCCCAAAAAACATGGAATGGTCCCACTATTCTCAAAGGAGACTTACCCATAAAGACATGTAGTAAGATCCTGTGAATCTTCACCAAAAAGGGGGTGGCCAACCCAACCATTTTCCTCTCAGCCAACTTGGATTCCACAATGAAGGTCCATGGCCTGACACGTCCCTTAAAATCAATGACTGGTAGAATATAAACACTAATCCACAAGGCTAAGAAACCCACCATATGGGTCTTTTCTAGGATTCTCTTATCCACTTCGTACCCCCACTTCTCAAATTCTCCTGCTTCTAGAGTCGGCCAGAATTTTCCAGAAGCACCCATCTTCTTTGTTCTAGAGTAGGTAGTAGGATGAGTATAGGTGGTCCCCTTCACCTCCTTCCTATTAAGAAACATATCCATCCACTCCTCTAGATGAATATCATTTCTAGAATGAGTTTTGGAGGTCTTTGAATTCTTGAGCTTGTAGAAAATATTCAATAATTCCCGAGCCAAAGCCGGAGTCTTCTCCGAATCATTCCAAGTCGCCTTTGGAGGGATGAATTCATCATACATATCTCCTAAAATTGGAGCCCCTGAGATCTTGTAGACATCCCACAAACAGATTCCTACTTCTCCATGAGTTAGATGGAAAGAATTGGTTTCTGGGCTCTAGTGGCTGATTAGTTCCGGCACAAATTTATCATTACTTTAAACATATGTCTGCCCAACCCAGACGGCTTCATATATTACAGCTCCTTTCAGATCTTTGACAAAATCTACACAATTTTGTAGCACCCAATATGCCCACATCCAAGTTGGATTCACATCTCCTCCAGGACGGAAATCCCAACTCTTCTTCCAGTTTTTGGATTGATCCATCTGAGAATTTCGAAAGATTGAAGGATTAAAACGTGGTTGCAGTTCAGGCTTGTGAGGTTTCAGATCTAGGGAACAAGGGATATGATGCATTATGTAGGCCTTCTCCACTATTCTAGTATTTACAAATGATCCTCCAATTGAGATATTTTCTGAAGAAAAATTAATGTAAGTCTAAAACGAAGAATGCGGGAGATAGTTCTTTGGATCTTGAATGTTGACTTCTTGCATATGACCATGCCCATACAGAGGCAAGTAAATACTTTGTGGGAAATTAAGATGATACTTATTCAAATTCTTGGCCAGATCTGGGAGAGTGTTGTCACATATATTATAGTAATCATGGGAAACGATGTTCATCATGTCATTAATCCTCTTACTGGCCAGCTCATCAGCCATTCTAATTCTTCTGAGATCCATTTAATCTCCACAAAGGTCGAATAATTAACTCTTATGTAAGTTGATTTTTCATAAAATTTTTGATGAAAAGAGAAAAAATGGATAAGGAGTTAAGGCGCGCAAGCCCCATATTGGCATGCAAGTCAAAGTTGGTCGCACAAGTTTGGGCGTGCAGGTATCACCGCGCAAGTCCAAATACCTCTATAGAAGCACGACACGAATAAAAACATGAACCAGAAGAAAACAAGTAACTTGCGCGACGAGAGCAACCTGCGTAGCAAGAGCGGGAATATTTGAAAGTCAGTTGCTTTGGGTGAGAATGGCAGCATATTTATAGGCCAAGGTTGTACCTAGTAGGTCGTACCCTACGCGGATCTCACCTGCACACCTCCACTTGCATGGTCAAAATTTGCATGGTACAGTTCCTTGGTTTTCTCCTTTACCTCAGAGTCAAATCCTCCTTCCTTTCGGATCCAACTCTGAGGGGGGGACTTTTGTTGATGCTCCTTTCCGTCACAGAGTCTAACAACTGAAAAAGGGGAATACCTTAGCAAAAATAGATTCACCCTTTGAAGAAACATAAAAAATTGACAAAGGCATGAACAAGGATTTGTTTAAGAATGGGTCATGCAAGTTTCATCATGGTCACGCAAGTATACTTTTGTGCCACATATTTGGCTTCGCAGGTGACTTGCACGCCTTGTTTGATTTTCTCCCAAGGTCTTCAGTAGCCTATAAATACCCCCTGTGGGCCCCCCATTTCGAGGAAGAAAAATTCCAAAATTTAGATTTAATATATTGGCACCTTAGTCTCTACTTGAAGTCTTCCGAACACTTCTAAGGTAATTTCTTACCTAGAATGGAAGATCTAAAGAGGGGGAACAAGGCCTAAGTGTTTAAATTCATCAACACTTGTGCGCCTAAGTGTCTAACCCTTAAGGTAAATGAAGACACTTTCACACAACCTTATCCCTTCAACAAAACTCACATGCCACAATTTTGGAAGCCTTTAGGGATAATACTAAGGTCTTGAGCCAAGCCTCGCCCAAGTATTACCCTATGGGATAACCATCGCTCAAGTACACATGTGTCGAGAATGTATACTTGCGCGACCAGTACTTGCGCTCCCCAACAGGACTTGTGTGCCTACATCTTTTTTGGTGCCCCTTCTGCTTATTCAACCCTTTTCTTCAAATCCACCTCTCCTCTTCAAGATTCATCCTTCAAAACCCTCTTCAAATCCATTTTTGGCATTCATCCTTTGTTGGATTCATTATCAGAAAGGAATTTTGTGGAACATCTCTCAAAACCTAGTGATTTACATATATTTATGTCACTAAGGTTAGAGATTTCATTCATTTTACCTCATCCTTTAAGATGATAAGATCTTTAACCTGGGCCTCCTTTTCAAGAGTAATCCCCAGTCCAAGTTCCCTTAATATGGGCATCCTCCTTAGGAGTAAGCCCCAAGTTCCCTAATTTGGGCCTTCTTCTTAGGAGTAAGCCACAAAATCTGAAGTTCCATTAACCTAGGCCTCCTCTTTAGAAGTAAGCCCCAGTCTTAATTTATCTTGATCTGGACTTCCTTCTCTGGAATAAAAACCAATCATAAGTCCCCTCTAATTTGGGAATCATCCTCAAGATTAAGTCCTAAGTTAAGTATCCAAATCTCTACAAAGCACACATACCTTTATGGACCCTGTTCCCGGGCTTCTTCTCCGAAGTAATTCCCAGTCTTCATCTATCTAGGCATTCATACATACATAGGCCCCACATCATTTCTTATATTTGCATCTTTTGGGGAACAATCGTTAGGTTTTACTGATACCTCTTGTTTCTCACACAGAGCATGACTCATGTAAGCTTAGAGTGTAAAATTAATTATGAAATCTTTTTTGAGCCATCAATCATGCATAAACCTCATAATTATTTACTTGAACTATGTGGGTTCTGATTCCTGTTCTAAATAAGGATACGTAGGTAGCCCATCTACGGGTACGATCCCAACTCTGAAATAATCCATGTCCTTCTGAAAAACAATAAACTTCAAGTGCCCCACTGAGTGGCTTTAAAACTAGTATGGTTATCGTAATGACCAAGTGATTTATATATAATGTGTTGAAGGATACGATTGACAAAGAATATCTAACAAATATAGATGATTCTATATCAATGAAGAACCTCAAATACATATAAAAGATTCTCTAAATATCATACATATCAATTATTGATTGTCAGATCAAAAAGAAAGCTCATTTTCATACTTGGTAATTTAATAAGGATTCACGAACATAACTCAAATCTATAAAGAGAGTCCCAAAGTAGAAAATAATTCCCCCAAAAAAGGTATGATGAGTCCGACCTCCCATCCTCTCGACCAATAAAAATTCTTAAGCAACATTGGTCCACAACTAATGAGCACCTACCTTTGGAATATAGGTCCAAATGGATATAGAATCATTGGATGTTTCCGGTTCTACGAACAAACCCGTTAGAAACCGATTGGAATGTTTGAACCTTAAATAAACAAGGTAATCCCCATTTTCCAGAGGAAACAATCATCTCATTGTAATTTTATATCCCTTCTTGAAATTTCTAATAAACTAATAACATTTAGGTATAATTAGCGATCTCCTTCTCCATATTGTCCCACCATAAGTTCTCTCAAAAATCACGATACATCTTGGTACTTCCATTATAGATAGAAAAATATTATTTGTGTACATTATCCAATATATATTTATTTTTCATGGGTGATGAAGGTAGGGATAGTCTAGATATTAACCAAGTGAAACCATCTTTATCAAAGTATAATTCGTAAAGTTTACCCTCTTTTATTATATCAACTTTTTTTGAAGATCTAGATAATTCCACAACACCATCTTCATCCCCAATTGGATAGATGGTTGGAAAAACTTTTGGAAAAGTTAGGATATATTCCTGACCATTATGATTTCTAGATCCATCCTTTGTATATCTATAAAAATAGGGTCTTTCTCCATCTACGTCATGCATATAGTAGTAGGTTATTTTCAACTAAGAGCATCAACTTTCTTATTTACCTTTCCAAGATAATAGTAAATAGAGAAATTATAGTCCTTGATTATCTCTAAAGATATTTGATGATACATTTTGAGCTCTTTATGGGTGAATATATACTTCAAAATTTTTTGTTCTATGTATATATAACATTTCCCCATAAAGATTATGTCTCTAGATCTTTAAAGAAAATAAAACCACATCTAAATCCATATTAGGGTTAATATAATTATGTTCATGAGGATTTAATTATCAAAATGCATAAAAAACACCTTATCATTTTCTATTAGTACAAATCCAAGTGTCTTTAAGGATTCATCACTATAAATAAAAAATATTTCCCTATTAGAGGGTAATGTTAGAACAGGTTCACTAACCACCTTATTCTTCAATTCATGAAAACATTTTTAACACTATTTTCTCTAGACCAACATAGCTTCCTTTTGAGTTAACATGGTCAGTGGATTATAAAACCCTAAAAAAATTCACAAAATTTGTATAGTATCATACTAGACCAAGGAAACAAGGAATATCGGTTATGATTAAGGGATTCTTCGACTTCTTCATAACCTTTTTCCTTGTTGGATTCATAGAGATTACTTCATTTATAACGATGTGTCCCAATAAGGTGACTTTTTGTAACCAAAACTCACATTTAATAAATTTACTGAACAAATTATCCTTCTTAAAAGTATGTAATATGACCCTTATATGATCTTCAGGCTCCTCAAAACTTTTTTAATATATCATAATATCATCAATAAAGACCAACATGAATTTATCAATGTAGTTCTTAAAGAATCTATTCATAAAATCCATAAATATTGTAGAAAATTAGTTAATATAAAGAGAATAAAAATAAACTATTAATGATCATATCCTTTTAAAAATTATTATTTGGGATATATTCTTTTTTCACCTTAATTGATGATACTCAAATGAAAGATTAATATTGGGAAATAATTGAGCTTTATGATGATGGTCAAACAAATCATCAATCATTAAAAGAGGATAGTTTTTCTTCATTATAACATTATTATGTTATCTATAATTAATGAATATTCACATTGATATATCCTTCTTATTTACAAATATAATAGGTTCTTCCAAAGGAGACACACTATTTCAAAAAAAACCCTTCTCAAAATATCTTGAAGTTTCTTCTTTAATTCTACTAACTCTATATATTTCATTCTATTTGGGGTCTTTTATATTATATTGGATCCATGTATGATTTCAATTAAAACTCTAACTCTCATTTTTGGGGAGGTACCTGTAACTATTCAAGAAATACATTAATATATTGTCAAACAATGGGTGCATCTCTAATCTTTAGACTTTCTATTTCCTCTTCCTATTTACCAATCATTTCACTAAATTAAGCAATAGGAGGTGGTTCTCAGAAAGAATATGTATAGGAAATATATATTTTGAATATTATCAAACATTTAACCTTAATGAATATTTAAATTTCCTTTCTTATATAGTTTATCTTGTAATTTCACTTTAAAAACCAATCCAACCCAAGTATTATGTAAAAATCCACCGTCAGAATGACCACTAAGTGTGCAGAGAGATTTTACTCACCAAATATAATAGGGAAATACCTATATATCTTTGATGATTAAATATTTCCTCAAGGGTTTTTAATATAAATCTCTATTACTATAAATTCAGGTTTTAACTTGTTGTTTTTTTAAACTTGAATGAAATAAAAAAATTATAGAACTAGAATAAAATAATGTGCTTGGTAGATTTGAGTGTATGATGAGTGTACTTGGCACAACATAATTGGAATCCTTTTATTTATCCATTGTAATATAAAAATAAAGAACTCATCCACTTGTAATCTATTGGGGATATTGGTAGTTTCCCTCTAGTATCTTCTGATTTGGACATTGATTAGATAAATACCTAGTTCCCCACACTTGAAGCATTGCAGAGTAGGTTATTCTTGAACCATATTACCTTTTTTATTGGCATATATATGTTGAGGATTTACATATCCATGATAGTTTTGAGCTATATTTCCATATATTCCACACCTGTATCACTTTACACTTCCTTTCAAAAAATTCCCCAAATGCTTATTCCCGTATTTTTTATACATGGAATGTTGTACTTCCTTCTCATCTGAATTATTTCAAAAAAGTTGTTCCATTATTATCTTATTTTCATTCTATCCATGAGTATATTAGGAATATTTAAACTCCATTTTATCTTTTAGAGAAAATTATACTATATCTTTGTAACTCCCAAAGTCTTATAATTAAAAATTTTTAACATAGATTGTCCCTTAGTTCACCAAATAATCGATTTATCTTCCCATAAGAATTTATTACAAAGATTGAAATATAATGTTCAATCCTTGTAAAGTAAATCTCATAATTCTCCATTGATTAATTTTATATTTACTTCAAATCAATCAATTTACTCTCCATTTTTTGTTTGGAGGGTATAGGGAAAATACTTATTTAAAATACCTTTTTTAATTCTCCCCATTCTAGGGATTCCACCTCATATTTTAGCTTTGTGTTCTTGACTAGGGTCAACCATTGATCAGCTTCCCCCTCTAAGTGATATACTTCCAATTTAACTTTCACATATTCAAAATAATTGAGTACAGAAAATATATTTTATATATCATTGATTCATTTTTTCATGATTAGTGGATCAATTGATAAAATAAAAATGGTTATTCATTGATTTATAAAGGATTCAACTCATAGTTGTTCTTTATTTTATGAATTATTATACCCCACATGGGTTGGGTTGTTTTTTAGGACTAGAGTTAACTGATTCATCATCATCATGAAGTTTTCATCTCCGTCTCTGCCCATATTGGGAATTTTGTTCATTGTATTTTCTATTTCAACCATTATTTACATGAGCCCTTGTATTTCTTTATAATTTTTCCTTGAAGGATAAAGCATTAGTGGGAAATTTGTTGCTTATCAGGAATCTTATAATAATAATTCTAAAGGAAATATTAATACTAAATTTCTTTAGTATAATTCTTCTAGGATAATATACATCAAACTTAATAAATGGTTTAAATTATTTATATATCCTTCATTAGGGATTATAAAATCATGTGATTAACCAAACCATATCCCCAGGGAGTGTCAAACTAGGAATGAATCAAGGATAATTTTTGTGCACTAGTTGACAATAAAATCAAGCTCAATGCACTCTTTTTGGTGTTATTACCCCTTGGTATAACTATATCATTTCTACATCCACTTTTACTACCCAAATAGGGATGTAGTTTCTTGGAAACCACTCACTTAATACTTCACCAATATTCCAAGATGTTTTCCTATATTTAAAATTTTGTCTTGGGGTTAAAGTAATGTTTTATAGTCCAAATTAATACAAATAACTAAACCATCCTTTGATACCAACTATAAAACCCTTCCTTTTTAATACATGACTTTTAACATAATTTCTTAACAAAATATTAATTTAATAATATAAAAGGATATTTTGAGGTCTATTGTCTTGGAAACCAGGTACATAACACAAGAATTAAAAAGGAAAACATAAACATAAACATTATTTAATCCTTTTTAAAGACTCCTTTGTTATTTTATCCTAGGTCACCTCACTGCAAGTAATTTCGTGGGGCATACATCAATAGAAAAGGGTGAGAATAAATCATAGTAAAGGAAAATAAATGTAAATGGAAAATGAATGATCATCATGGATAAAAAAAATTAGGAATATCATGTGATAATTATCATAAGTACTTGATAAATAACCTGTAAATGTGAGTAAAACATAAAAATAATACATCTATACTCATATCACCAATGTTTATCACTAAGGTTTCAAAAAAAATAATTACCAATGTTATTCACCAAGGTATCGTAAAACATGTCATCTCTAGAGATAAATTCTTTTCATAATGAATTAGAGCTCTATCAGGTCATATACTTATTATGACTTAATTCATGCGGTCCACATTTATCATAATAAATCATTTTATAAATAACCAAAGGATAATAATGAAAGGGATTCATATAAAATCATTAAGTACATAGGTTCTTAAAGACTTGAACATTACCTCGTTTTTAACCCACATAGAGTGAATGTGGGTTCCATACATGTAAATACTTAAATCAATAAAGTGTGTTTACATATAGTTGAATACCCATTGAAAAAAATTTCTTTGGGTATTCATAATATTTAAATTTCACACGAAAAAGAAATAAATTCATGAAATAAATTTGGTACCATGAAAGTATACAACAAGGATTAAAGGGGGGTAATAATGAGAGATGAATGAAGGCATGTCATTTGTAAAACACTATTTTTTGAAGTAAAGGGATAATAAAAAAAATGGTAAATGAAAGTAATTCAACATTTAGAGACGTACCAAAAACGATGAACTTGAATGAAAAAGGAGAATAGGAAAATTTCATTACCTTAAAGAGTAACTTTCTAAATCTTTCATAAGACTACCTTTAGACCCTGGAGACACCATGTAGGATATTTATTGAAGTAAAATGGTAATAATTTTATGATTTAGGTATTTTGAGAGGAGAGTGGGGATAGAAATGGGGGTATTTATACTTTAAGAGGGGTGGTAAGAGATTAAATGATGATTATTTTTTATTTAAGGCTACCCACTTTTGGGTGGAATTAATGAAAAAAAATTAGTTTAAAATTAATGTTTTCAAGGATATTTTAGGACTTTAAAAATATAAACCACCCATTTAATTTTGTGGTTTTTATGTATTTTATTATTTTACCAATTAGTTTTTAACCGCTATATTATTTTACATATACTATAGTAACTGATTTTTATACCATAATAACTTTTTTGTGTCAAAAAATTAAATTTTCATTATTACGTATTTTTTATTTTAACACCACAAGATTTTCTGAAATACTTTTTTAATTAATTTAATCTTTTTTATATTTTTTATTTTACACGACACTGAATATAGTTTTTTTATATGAAATAACTATGTTTGGATTGTTCTATATGAAACACCATGTTAATCTTGTGAGACATAAAATAAGTATATTGAATTTTGGTACACTCAACATTATATATGGCTTATGTTACACAGAATTTTTAGTTCCTTCAATTTCTTGTGTTACATGAAAGTTCAAGTTTTACCAAACTATAATATACTATTATTATAGTCACCACCTAGCCGTTGGAATAGTGGTTATGAACAAGATTAATTAAATTATGAAGATTTGGTTTTAAAATGTCTATAATAAGAATTAATTTATAACCAGTTAACTATAAATAAAAATAAAACCCTTTTAAACAATATAGGAAATCATTTTCTAGAAAACTATATTTATGTAATTAAATACATTTTACCTCAATAAATTAATTAAACACTTTTCATAAATTATTTTATTGAAATATATATATATATATATATATTAATACAACTATTTAACATTCAACTTATATATTTTCTAGAAACTAGATAAGAATAAATCCAATTTTATGAATAAAAATATATATTTTTCTAAAATATAATTTTATCGCATTTTAATGGAGAACCCATTTTAAATATAATTTTTAAAAATTTTATAATTTTACTTTAAAAAATAAAATTCATTTTTTAATTAGGTATATCAAAATTTACTTTGGGTGACTTTTTTGTATTTTTCAGAGAAGTTTCGAATTTTATGACTACTGAAAAAACACTGAATTTTAATTGAAAACTGCATATTCATCTAATTTATTTATATTGTTAAATTATATTTTAAATTTGTTTTAAAGTATAATTATTTCAATTATTCAACAATAAATCCAATTTATCCCATTATAACCAATTTCACATTGAATTGGATATAACAATAGTTCAAACTTTTGAACTTTTTCACTTTAAAAACTTGTTGTCTCATCCCGCCTACAGGATTAATTTTAAATTAATTTCTTCCACTTATGTGATTAGAATTTATAAAAAAGGATTCAAAATTTGGAATAAAAATATTTAAAATTTCTAGTAATTTCAGATAATTTTTTAACTAAAAACAATTAGTTCAAGTGATTAAAATTAATTACAATGATTATGGTAAAAATGAGATTACTTAGTGGTAAAACTTTTACTTAAGGGTCCAAATACCATATAAACATGTCCAAAATCAATTGTATGGACACATTTATACCAATTTCCATATTTTATCAAAAATTAACAATTATTTTAGGCACATTATGTAAGGTATACCTCTCAATAGTGTTTATCTTTTTATGTTTATAAGAATTTCACTCCTCCTCCACACAAAAAGGGCACTCAACCCCCCCCCACCCACTTCCTCACACCAATATATTCACTTTTTCTCATAAAAACAGACAAAATAAGCTCTAAAATTCCCTCCTATAAACCTAGAAGCCTCACTTTTTTCAGAAATCAAACCAATTTATTCTTTTGGTGAAAACCAACGGGAACTACCCAAAGAAGAGGTAACATCTTTCCACAAGCTCTTTTGTTTTATTTTCATTCTCCACCCCATAAATTATTCTTATTACACGATTATATAATAACCATAGAATTATAAATATACTAATATGTTTTTATTATAATTTTTATACCTACACCTACACACACTTCCATCAAATGGGTAACAAACTTATTGTTTGTGTGTACGGCGGACTATCGCCTCACGAAACGATGTCTTTCATTTTTCCTTTAACGACTCTCATAGTTAGTAATTATGATGTACATATTATTTTTTATATGATATATATGATATTTATTATGTATTTATTCTTATGTAATTGTTATATAATACATACCTTTATACTTTCCATTTTTCGTAAATATGATAACTTCGTTTGTGGACGTGTGGACTATCATCACCTCAAAGTGATGCGATTCAATCACACATTACATGGAATGTATTAAATATGGGTTTAATAAAATTATATGATATATATAAAATATTAATTATAATTGAATTTTAATACATATATAAATATATTTCATTTACTTTCTTTCTCTTAATATGATAATAAAATGGAAATAGTGTTTATGCGTACGTACGACCAACCATCTCCATGAACAGTGTATTCCATTTCACATTTTTATATTTTATATATTTTTATAAATATTTATATACTGAATACATATGATATTTAAATAATTTTTTACATTATTTATATAATTAAATAATTATCTAAGTTAGAGGATCAGGAATAACAAGTCAAAATATATATGAAAAACTAAGATGATATTAACCAAAACATATCATTAACATGAAATTTTTAATAAATGGTTAATATAAATTCATAATAAAATAATATATGGTATGATATATAAGAATATTTTTCTTTGGTATATGTATAATAAACTTATACTTATTATACATGTGGTTCTAATGGGTGCGAAGAAAGTAAAGACTTAAGGTAAGGGTTTTCTCGTCTCGCTTTTATTTTTGTGAGACTTATGCCTTATTCACTACTCATTTATTTTGTGTGGTGTATATAATACCCATTAATGTATTATATTGTTATTATATTTAAATTTATTTTTATTTAAATATAACTTTTATGATATATATTTCATGGGGTTTATGGTTCAAAAGTTACCAAATTAGTAAAGTAATTTTCTCTTAATTTTCCCTCTTTGAGACACATGCCATGTTATACACCTATAAATTTCTATAAGGTGTATATACTACCATTTGAAATATTATGTCATGAATCTAATTATTTTCATGGTATTTTAAGCTTTATTAAATGTTATTCTTTACATATTATAATAATTCAATGCTATCAAAGTGGTAACGGATTATTGTTATAATCTCATCATTTATCGAGATTGTTTATGACTTTTCTTCCATTAATGAAATATTATGATCCATATCTCAATAAATCTCATGAATTTTATTATCCTATGGTTATCCATGATATATCCATGTATTTTTACTATTTTTCTACTCTTTGGTACTTAATATAATTAAGAAAGTGTTTTTAATAATATCTGTCTTTATTTATCTCTTTGGTTGGGAATTTGTTTTACTCACAAAACCATGTTTTCTAAATATATTTTCAAAAATGTTTTAATATTATGTGTAAAATAAATTTTAATCCATATTTTAACTTTTTAATTAAAAAAGGTTTAAAAATGAATCTTCTTTTCATATTATGATGAAGGAACTTTTCTAAAATTGTTATGATGAAAAAAGGAATTTTCGACAAGTACAAATTTACTCGTTGTATTTACTTGAAGATTTATTTAAATGTTTATAATGTTATTTTAAAAAAATCCTAATATACTTGAGTTTTTTTGTTTTAAATTGTTTTTTCAATAAAAAGGTTTCATAATATTTTTTATATTTTAAAAAGTGTTTAAAATGGTTTTCAAAGCTTCCTTTATATGTTTTCAAGAATATTTTCAAAGGAAAATGTTTTCAAAATGTTTATATTTTAAAAATAATTTTTAAAAATATAATGGATGTTTTCCTCAACAAATTTTTAAATGATTTATCATTATTCCTTTATATTTTTTTAAATTGGTTTCAAAGAAAATTATTTTGAAAATGTTGTATGTTTTAAAAAGTGAATTGAAAAGAAAAGGTTGTGTTCCAAGTGATCTTTCAAAATCCTTCTCTATCTGGGATTACATCCTTTGATATAATTTATGCTTTACTAGGTTTATGATCCATGTACACCATTATTATCCTTTCTTTGAGAGGTTTATGTTTATGTCGAAATGTTTCTTATGAAACCCATTTGTCTTCCATGGGTTATACCATGATAAAATATTTATGAAACTCACTTCCTTTTTTGGGTCACTCTAATATGAAATTATTATGAAACCTATATACTTTCCACAAGTAATGTTGTGATAAAAAAATTTTGATATGCACTTCATTCCATGGGTTTTGATATGATGTTTATGAAACTCGTCTCTTTTTTTGGTTCTTGATTTGAGGAATGTTTTATTGTATTATGTCACATGTATGTATGATTTCATTATGTATTGGGTGGGACCTATACATCCCTCCAATGCATTGGGTAATGATAAATGTTTTATGATCTCAAAGTTTATAGAGGAGTGAATCCAAATCCTGAAACAAGATGGTACATGGAAGGGCATCTCAAGGCCAAAACAATAGGGTGCATAGGATGGAATCCCAAGATATAAACAAGAGGGAACATGGTAAGGCATTCCAAGATTGAAAAAAGTGGGTACATGGGAGGGGATCCCAAGCCCAAAAAATGACGGTACAAAGGAGTGAACCCCAATCCCAAAATAATAGGGTAAATGGGAGGAAATCCCAAGATTGAAGAAGGTACATCGGTGATTAGACCAAGCCTAACATGTTATGAAGGTCTTAGTAGGTATCCTTGAAATAATATTTTCTAGGATTATGTATATTCCATAATTCCATGTCTTATTCCTCTGTTATAATCTCATGGATTATGCTCTAGATTCCCTTATGATTCATTTCATATGAACTGATAATATTTATTCCATGAATATTTATTATGGTCTTTGATATGAAGGGTTTATCTTCTAATTTTATAATCATGTCCCCATACCCTTATGCTCATGTTATGCTTATTTATAACCCTTATTTAACCTTATTGAGCATCAGAGATCAACCCCTTATTAAGTTTCATTTCCCCAGGTTATGAATAATGGTTTTAAGTATGATTAATAAAAGGGGAAGATTATTAAGGGATATGTTGAATATATTTCACTAAGTTAGAAGATTATTTTTCCAAGTTTCCAAATAAACTAAAATATTATGGTCCTAGTGAATGTATTTTTCTAATGTGCTGAATATTAATCTAAAATGATGTAATATCCATATATGTTAAGCATGGGTCACAATATTTGGTATCAAATGAATGGTTTAGTAAATCTTTGGAAACTAGGATGAGAAAACTTTTGTAATATCCCTACAGATATTTGAATGTATATGTCTAGGGGTGTATATAGGGATAAGACTAAGGTCTCATAGATTTAAAAGTAGGTTTCATGATTTCGGAATCCTATAAGTAATTTTTTCATGATTATGTGGTTTTCTACTATGATAAGCGTTCCTCACACTATGTTTTCTAGTGTTAGTAAATTACAGAAACTAAACGGAACTCAGTTAACAATGAATGTTTTAGATGTGGAAAGTATGGGAATTATAAAAATAACTTTTCTAAATTGAAATATCATGAAGATAATTAGGAGGGTGGTATGAGTGTTTTTTATACTACTAAATATAAATAGACTAAAAAAACATGTGAAATGTGTGGGATGTTATTGAAGTATTATTTATATTAAGTGTAAGAAGAATGATTAGGTTGAGGTGTAGGAACCTTAAAAAATGATTCATATTTCATATTATAGGAATGGTGTATTAATGAATAATAGGATTAAGGCTAAGTAATGTTTTAAAAATAAATTTATATGATTGAAGTGTATATGTTTTGGAATTCAAATATTATGTTTTATGAATCATGAAATAAATAAGTATTTTCAGTATAATTTTTTTATTGAGGATTTAAAAGGAAATGTTGAATAGTGCTAAAGACTTAGAAAATTGATTTAATGGAAGTTTGTATTTTAGTTAAAGGAAATAAACCATTAATGTGTTCCTAATATTGAGAAAATTTTGTTCATATTGGATAAAGAGTTGATTGATTTGGATAAAGTAAGTTGGATAGTAATGATTATCATGGAACTTGTTATTGATTTATAGACAAAGTGGTGTATGTTATCATGTATAATGTTTACAACTTCTTGGATTTAAGGAATATATCGATTAATATTTTTAATAACTAATCATTCATGTTTTCGAAAAGGATTTAGAGTGATTCAAGTTATTACCATGTTTCAAGAGAATATACGATGAGGGTATACACATGTTTAGAAAGTGACAACCAAGAGATAATTTATGATATATATGGGATCAATTTTAAGCTGATTTTAAATATGATTACCATCTTTAGAAAGTTATGTACTTTTATCTTTCATAAGGGTTATAAGTTTAATCATTTATGGAATGGTTTATGTTAAAATTCAGATGAAATTTTAGAGATTAATGTAATATATAACCATATGAGGATTTATGAATATTGGATAAATTGTGATAACATTTTTTTTATAAAGATAGATAGAATGACCTATCATTATATTTATGGATCTCATGATCTATTAATGCTTCAAGAATAATAAATTATCCTTCATTTATTTGAATAAGAGATGAAGTGAAAATTGATCAAGGGACAACAAAAGGTGAGGTTGTACAGAAATCATGTAAGTATAACTTCTCTTGAAAATTCTTAAAATTTAGTAAAAAGGGTCTTGAAATAAAACGATTTCCCTTTATCATCATTTTTTATGATATCAATGACTTTTTCAAGTCTCTTTGGGTTATGGATTTATGATCATTAACTTTATCTTAACCATATTCTCTAGAACTCTTCATCGGAACATGATAGTTATATTTCTATTCTATGTCCATATTTTCACTTGCAACCTATGTTCTCCTATTTAGAAACCTAGTTATGTATTACTTTGGGTAACAATATTTTTCAAACATTACCTTTTTATAGTAAGTTTTAGTATTCAGTTTTTACAGTGTGGGTTTCTAAGAAAGTAAATTTCAAGTATTGAAATTTTGAAAACCTATAAGAATTTTGAGGGAGTAATTATTTTTAAGGTAGGTACAGTGTTACACATATGGATTTTGTGAAATATATTTTTTAAACTTAATTTAATATTTTTGATATTTTTCATTTCACACAACACTAAATATAGATTTTGTTATATGAAAGTGCTAAGTCTGTCTGTAGTTATATACAAAACCATTTGAATATTTCACTACACATATTAATTATATTAACTTTTTGTATACACAAAACTACATTTTTCTTATGTTATACACAATTTTGAGTTCCTTTGATTTCTTGTGTTACACACAAGGTCGAGTTTTACCAAACTACAATATGCTATTATTATAGTTACCACCTAGATGTCGGAATGGTGGTTATGAATATGATTAATTAAATTATGAAAATATGGTTTAAATATGATTATTATAAGAATTATTTGGTGACCAATTAACTACAAATAATAATAAACCCCTTTTTAAATATAGGAAATCATTTGCGGGAAAACTATATTTATGCAATCAAACACATTTTACCACAATAAATTTATTAAAAAACTTTTGATAAATGATTTTAATAATATATATATATATTATCAGACAACTATTTAACTTTCATCTTATATCTTTTCCATACAAGAGATAAGAATAAATCCAATTATATGAATAAAAATATATATTTTTCTAAAAGGTAATTTTACTACCTTTTAATGGAGAACAAATTTTAAATATAATTTTTGAAACATTTATAATTTTTATTTGAAAATATAGTTTTTTAATTTTCTGTATCAAAATTTAATTTGGATGAATTTTTTGTATTTTTCATAGAACTTTCATATTTGATAAATAGTAAAAAAGACAATGAATTTTAATTGAAAAATGTTTTTTCATATAATTTCTTTATATAGTCAAATTAAATTTTAAATTTTTATTAAATTATAATTACTTCAATTCTACAACAATAAAAACAATTTTTGTCATTGTAACCAGTTTCAAATTCAAATTGGTTAAAAAATAGTTCAATCTTTTGAACATTTTCACTTTAAAAACCTATCGTCTTGTCCTGTCTATGGGATTAATTTTAAATTAATTTCTGACACTTGTGTGGTTATAATTTAGAAAAATGGATTCCATATTCTGAATAAGAATAATTTATAATGTTTACAGAGTTCATATTAGTATTTTATAATAAATATTAGTGAAAGTAATTAAAATTAATTATAATGATTAAGGTAAAAATGAGTTTACATAGTAATTAAACTTTAAATTAAGGGGGAAAATATGCTATAAATATGTCAAAAATACATTGTTTGATATATTTCGAACAATTACCCTCTTTTATAGAAAATTATCTATTATCGAGGCACATGATGTAATGGAAACCACTCAATAGTGTTTACCTTTTTATATTTATAAGAATGTCACTCCTCCTGTACTATAAAAGGGTAATCATCCCCCTCACTTATTCACACCTCTAAAGCCACTTCTTCTCATCCAAAACCAGTCCAAATAATATCCCAAATTTCCTCCTATCAACCTATAATATTCTATTGGGGCATAAATCAAATTATGTTAGTCCTTTAGTGCAAATCCAAAGGAATTGCCCAAAAAAGAGGTAACATTCTTCCACAAGCACTTTTGATTTATTTTCAATCTACACCCCCCTAAATTATGATTATTACATGCTTATAAAATAAAATATGTATCCTAAATATAATTATATGTTGTTATTATATGTTTTTGACCTACACCTACATAGACTTCCATCAAATGAGTAATTAACTTTCTATTCGTGTGTACGATGGACTACCACCTCCCGAAACGATGACGTTCGTTTTTTTATTTACCACCTCTCATGGTTGATAATTATGATGGACATAATAATTTTATATAATATATTTTTTTTATTTTTTATTTTTTATTATTTAATTATTATATAAAACATACCTTTATGCTTTATATTTTTTGTAAATATGATAACTTCATTTTTGGATGTGCTGACTACCACCTCCTCAAAGTGATGTGATTCATTCACACATTACATGGAATTTATTAATAATGGGTTTAGTAAACTTATATGATATATATGAAATATTAATTATATTTAAATTTTAATACATATATACATATATTACAATTATTTTCTTTCTTTCAATAGGAAAATAAAATGTAAATAGCGTTCATGCATACATACAACCTTCCGTCTCCATGAATAGTGTATTCCATTTTACATTTATATACATTATATGTTAGAATAAATATTTATATACAGAATAAATATTATATTTAAATCATGTTTTTTACTCAGTAAATTAGTAAATAATTATCTAAGTAATAGTATCAAAAATAACAAGTCAAAACATATACGAAAAACAAATCTGATATTACCTAAAATATAACAATAACATGAAATTTTTGATAAAAAAGTAATATAAAGTCATAATAAAATCATATATGGTATGATATATATTAATATGGTTTTTTTAGATGTATAATAAAATAATATTTATTATACATAAGGTTTTAATGGGTATGAAGAAAGTCAAGACTTAAGGTCAGGGTTTTATCATCTCACTTTTATTTCTGTGAGACTTAAACTTTATTCATAACTCATTTCTTTTGTGTGGTGTATATACATCCCATTAATGTACTATATTATTATTATATTTAAATTTATAGGTATTTACATATCCCTTTGATGATATTTATTTCATGGGTTTTATGGTAAAAAATTATCAAATTGGTAAAGTAGTTTTGTCTCAATTTGACTTCTTTGAGACACATTCCATGTTATGCACCTACATTTTTCTATGAGGTGTATATACTTACCTTTGACATGTTATAAAATTAATATTATTATTTTAATGATATTTTAAGCTTCATGAAATATTTTTATTTCCGTATTATTATGATTCAAAGCTACGAGAGTGGTAACGATTTATTGTTACGATCTCATCATTTATCAAGATTGTTTATGATTATGCTTCCATTGATGGAATATTATAATATAAATATCATGAAATATCATGAGTTTTTTTATCCTATTTTTAATAATTATATCTCCATGTATTGGTACCATTTTTCTAGTCTTTGGTTCTTAAGATAATTAAGAAAGTGTTTTTAGGAAAATCCCTTTTTTTCTCTTCAATCGGAAATTTGTTTTATTCAAAAAACCATGTTTTCTAAAAATGTTTTCAATTTTTTTTACTATTATGTGTAAAATAATTTTTTTCTATGTCTTTCCTTTTATAAAAAAAGTGTTTTAAAATTAATCTTCTTGTTTTTTTCTTGTCAAGGAACTTTTTCTAAACTTTTTACGGTGAAAAAAGGAATCTTCATCAAGTATAGATTTACCCATCATCATTTCCTTAAATATTAATTTGAAATTTAAAAAGGTATTTTTTAAAAGAAAATTTTTTCCCATATATTATGTAATTTTTTTTAAAGTGGTTTTCAATGAAAAAGGTTTTCAAAAAAAATTATATTTTAAAATGTGTTTAAAATGGTTTTCGAAGATTCCTTTGTATGTTTTCGAGGTTATTTTCGAAGGAATTTTTTTTCAAAATGTTTTATGTTTTAAAAATAATTTTTCAAAGTGAAAAAGATATTTTCCTCAATAAATGTGAAAATTATTTCTCATGATTCCTTTTTTATGTTTTAAAGTTTTTTTAAAGAAAAGGGTTTTAAAAGTTTAATATGTTTTAAAATGTGATTTTCAAAAAAAAAGTTATGTTTCAAGTGATATTTAAAAAACCTTCCAAATATAATATGATATTCTTTGATATATTTTATGATTTACGAGGTTTATAATCCCATTACATAATTTTTATCCTTTCATTGAGTGGTTATGTTTATGATGAGAAGTTTCTTATGAAACTCTTTTCTCATCCATGGGTTATACCAGGATAAAATTCTTATGAAACTCACTTACTTTTTTGGGTTAATCTAAGATAAGTTATTATGAAACCTATCTATTTTACATAGGTTATGATATGATGCAATTTTTATAATACCAATTTCATTTCATGGGTTATGATATGATGTTTATGAAACCCATATCTTTTTATAGGTCATGATATGATGAATGTTTTATTATCTTATGGCATAGGTATGTATGATTTCATTATGTGATGGGTGGTAAATATATATAACTCAAATAAATAGGGTAACAATAAATGTTTTATGAGATCAAAGAGTACACGGGAGGGATTCCCAATCCCAAAAAAAGAGGGTAAATGATAGTGCATCCCAATCCCGAAAAAAAAGGATACATGGGAGGTAATCCCAATCCAAAAACAAGTGGGTACACTGGATGGTATCCTAAGAATGAAACAAGAGGGTTCACATGAGGGAATCTCAAGACCAAAATAAGAGGGTTTATGGGAGAGAAACTCAAGCCTAAAAGAAGAGGGTATATGGAAGGTAATACCAATCCCGAAGCAAGAGGGTACACAGGTGGGAATTCCAAGACTGAAGTGGTTACATGGGTGATTATCCCAATACTAACATGTTATGATGGTCCCGGTAGGTATCCTTGACATAATATTTTCTATGCTTATGTATATTCTAAAATTTCATGTCTTATTCCTCTATTATTCTCTCATAGATTATTCTCTTGATTCCCTTATTATTCATATCTTATGAACTTCCAATATTTATTCCATGACTCTCAATTATGATATTTGGTATGCATGGTATTATCTTCTAATATAATGATCATGTTATCATACCATTACGCTCATGTTATGCTTACATGCCTCCCTTTTTACCCTTACTGAGCATCTAAGCTCACCACTTTCTTATGTTTCCTTTCCACGGGTTACAAAGAAAGGTTTTAATTTAGAGTTAAAAAATTTTAATATCTTTAAGGGATATTTTGAATATATTTCACAAAATTTAAATATTATATTTCAAATTTTCCAAATACACTAAACTATTATGGTCCTCGGGTATATATTTTTTGTAATATACTGAATATTCATCTAAAATGATGTAATATCAGTGTATATTAAGCCTGGGTCTCTATATGAACCTTATAATTCCAAATTTTTATTCCATTTTACTTGATTAAATTTATAAAATTAATAAAAATAAATTCTAATATGATATGAATATAAGTCATAAAAGTAGTTTTTTTAGAAAATATAAAATAGTGGTTTTCAAAATGTAAAGTATGTGTTTTTAAATATAACATGTTATTTAATATATTTTTACTTACATAATTTTATATTAATAATAATTATTAATAAATTTTAAACCATTATCATGTCCTAATTATATCATAAGAGTTTTCATATTTCATAAAAACAATATTTTCACTTTTTAACCCAAAAATCAACTTTTTTAGAAAATTGCCATAAATTTACTCTAAGATAATTTAAAGTTTTTGAATCCAAAAATGATATTTATTTTATAATAATAATTATATAAATATTATATGTTTAACACTCTAAAAATAATAATTATTTATTGGAAATTAACAGTATTTATGATTTAGAAAAATGTCTGGGAATTATTAAAATTACATAGGATTATTTGTTTTTATTATCAAATAAAATTGTTTTATAAGATAATTCTAATAAAATAACATTTTTTTAAAAACTAATAAATTTATTATAAAACATTATTTTAATGTAAATTAAATATTTATATCAATTCCAAAAATACAATTATAAAATAATCCCAATGGTAATTTTATTACGCTGAGAAAAATTAATAGCCAACTGACTTACTAATTAATGGTTATAATTTCCATCGATTATATTGTCAAATGTTCCCAATATATAATTATCATATTTATCTATAAATAAGCCATCATTATCTATTTCTCACTCAATACTTCACTTAAAAATTTTCTTATACATCCTTTGACAATGTCTATTTTTTTACGAATGATTCTTTCCTTTTTATGATCTTTATGGAAAGGGTAATCTTCTTGGGGGAATTCAAGCCCATGGAGTTTTTTATTGAATGTACTATTCTTTAATGTGTATATCCTTTTTTTTTCCTAGTATTATTATTCCATATCTATGCATGATGTGTAAAGTTATTATGAAATGTAAACTCTATTTTATGTTCTTCTATTATAAAACATAATAAAAAAATTTGAGAGGAAATAGATCTTTTATTAAAATAAGAACATTTTTTGGTCCCATATAGGAATAAATTTTTTATTCTTTTTTTGAGGAAGTTTTTATTCAATTATATCTAGTATTATAATATTTCCACATGTATTTCTTCAGTCTATTTCAGGATTAATGTAAATGAAAGAGTTTCTGAAAAAAATTATCAATGTGAGTCTTGTGACAAGGGGACCCACTATCCTTATATTTATTTATTATTATTATAGATATTTTCTCAAGGATGATTTATATGGTTTCTTCATAGGGGGATATTCATTAGGTGAGGGATACTAAATTTTGATATGCTATTTCTCATATTTTCTCTGTTGATTATAGTCTTGTTTTTAAGGGGGATACTTGTTAAGAGTATCAAATTATGGTGGATATTATTAAAAAATACGAACAGACATTGGGGAAGAAAGTTAATTTTTAAAAGTTGTAGATATGATTTAATGGGGGGTTTAGGATCAAATGAGAGATAATATTAGTGTTCTTATGGGTTCTTGACAAGGGGATGCATATAATAAATATTTAGGCCTTCCAACCATCTTCGTTATGTCCATGAAGGATGTTTCAATAAAAGGTTATAATATTATATTAATTTTCAATTATAAATAAATTAGTGGTCTCAAATTTGACTTGATACTATATTTTTAGAGTGTTAAGGGATTCATGTCATGGCTAAAAATATCACATTGTGAGTGGAAGTGCATAAAATTGGATATGTACCATATGTAAAATTTTGTTTTGATACGTAAGGTTTTTCTCAAGTCATAGAGAAAGTATGCCAATCACTCCATGAATAAAGATAAAGGAAACTGGAAAAATCCCATACATAATATTTTATATCAAATAAATAAGTATTTATCTATAAAATGTATAGTTTCTTACATTTCTAAAAAACTGAAACACACTGCCACATCATGGGAAAAAGGTTAAACCGTGAATAAATATAGGCTAATTTCATGGTTTCCCAATTCAAAGGTTCTTATACTATGGAAAAAGTTTACACCACAATATTATTAGAGATAAATAACATCTAGTATTTGATAATTTAGTGATACAAAGTTCATGTTGTGATTAAAGGAACCAAGTAACATAATTTTAGCCAAGAAAGTTAAGATTTAGGATATTGAGAAACATAAATCAAGATCATACCATGTATTATTCTATCATTCTATAAGGAAACTGGTAGTTTAAGAGTAGCTTATGAAAAAACCAATTTGTTACACCATAAGGAATTATTCTATGCCATGATAGATGAATTATATAGAATTATAAACTATTTAATGACTTAGAACTTTCTATTGGGTATTGTGGATCTTGAAACATCTATTAACTACCTGTTTGAATATATATGGTGAATATTCACTTGGAAACAATATAATTGGTGGATTTTAAGTAGCTGAATATGGAAGTTAGTTGAAGATATAATTATAAATTTGAATTTCAAAATTTCTAAGATATATTGGAACCTACTATAAAAAAGAAGGACAGATAGGGAAAAGAGAAGGAATAGAGGATATCTTGAAGAAAAAGTATAGGGAAAAGGTGAGTAATTTATTTAATATCTGATATTAAGAAGTTAAGTGTGTTTTTATTTAACTACATTAAAGATAAATCATTTAAGTGAAGAGTTTTTGTGTATATAAAAGAAGATCGTTGTGTGGATATCATAGAATTATGGATGACACCCATTTTTATAAATGGTTATATTTCTAGTTTTTATCTTTGTGAGTTTTAATTTTGTGTCAACATTATATCTTAGTGTAATCATCTTAGAAATTACTAAGAAGAATATAGAGAGAGGTCATGGACCTTGGATGAGTAATGATTTTATCCTAAATATTTTAATCAAAAACTAGTGGTGTGGTGATTATTTAGAATATCAACACATCCTTGATATATATTATTTGGATGTATCCCATTTTTGGTGAAGTAATTAAAATATATGTAACTATTCTTATTTATCTTTTTGTATTTGGTTGTGTTTTTGTGTGATCATTATGAAATATTTTAGGTGTATTTGTAAACACAGGGATAATATCCAACTAAACTTGAGATAAGAAAAATTTTCAAGTCACTCTAATTCACTCACCCCCCCCCCCCTCTCTTAGTGTATATAGTGGGACCTTGGGTTATAACAAATGGTATCATATCCAACAATTATTTCACGAATTTTTTATTGAAAGCAGTTTTCATGGATAATTCATTGAATACAAGAGAATACCCCTATTTTAAAGTTATAATTATCATGTGTGGAATAATATAATAAGATCTCATTTATGATATTATATTATTGGTGTTTACTTGGAAATATTTCATGGGATTCAAGTAAGTGATTCTTCAAAAATGTCAATGATGGAAGAAGATAAGAAATTATTAAATGATAATTCTCAATCTTAGAATTCCTTTTCAAAATCATTTTTTAATCATATATAAAATAAATTAATAATTTAACCACAACCAAAAGAATATATAACAATATTTATAATATTTATGATGGGTACAACAAATTAAAATAGAAAAATCTATAGGTTATTCATAATGGATTAGATGATTTCAAGATGATTTCATGTAAAAATGTTTATACTGTCTTCAAACATCTGATCAAAGTTGTTGGGGCTATCCTTTTATTTTTTTCATGAGATAAAATTTGTTTATATTTCAATGAATATCATACAAATATTATCATTAATTTATATTACAATTTTTTTTATCAATTAAAGATTTAAAACTTATGGAATTAACTCCAAATGATCTACACAACAGTCTGGTTTCATTTTCAATGGGAGTAAAATTGGAGTGTTATTTAAAACATTCATCTAATGAAATGGAATTTAATACTATATATAAGTAATAGTTTCATGAAACTAAAATAAAATATGATATTTGTGATGATTTCTTCTCTCTTTTTGAAATTAATTTTATGATACGAAAATAAATATTTAAGGGTAAGCTACCCCTGGCCTATTTTCATTGTGGAAATATTGAGCACATCATTAAAAGATATTCAAAAATATTTAATGTAGAGGATGGTTAGTTTGAATTCTCAAAAACAAAAATCAATAAATTATCCTCTATAATTAACATTAATTGAATAAATAAAATGAGAAATAAGATTTAGATAAAGGTGTTTGTGAGAATATAAGAAGAAGTTAATAATAAAAATCCTTTAGAAGGATTTTTAAACTATGTTTATCTCAGACATGGAATATGTTTTTATGACTATAGTGGAGAAATATAAATCTAAAGTAGAATATGATTATCAACCAATGTGATTTCTTGGTCTTAAGGTAGAATTATAAGGGTCTCTTAAGGAACATGATCTAAAATGAAATAAGAATAATAATATTTGAGGATTTATAATGGAATTGTCAATTTATGTTATTAATATTGAAGCAAAAATTTATCACCTAGAGAATTTAGTGGAAGAACATGAAAATAATAAAGTAAAACCATAAAAATTAATGAATTACAATTCAAATATTAAGGAATATAAAAATATCATTAATGGTCTTAGTATATCCGTCAAGGAGAAAATTTAGAAGATTAAAATAATCAAATTGGAAGTTTTATATTGTATAAATAAGATTTTTTCTGAAATAAAAAAAGATGTATCAAGGAAGAATCTATAATTTGTAAATTATTTTGATAAATTATTAAAAAAAACTAAATTAGAAACAATAATTTTTAAGGAAGTGATGATTTATAAAAGACCCAATTTCATTGGTAAAGTGTTATTGGATATGATGTAGAAGCATTAAAAGAAAAGATAAAAAAATTAAATATAAAAGGGAAGCAGATAAAATCAGATTGTTCTCAATCATCGAGAACATATTATCAAACAAGGAGTTATACAATAATAGTGGATATGTAGAGAGATATAATTAACAAGATATTTCCTTTGATGAAGTATTAATTCTATAATTACTTAGGCAACACAGTGTAGTTTTTTGATGAATATGTAAGTTAATTATAAGGAGAATCAATTTGATGTCATCAAAGTATAATCTAAATGTATCCTATATATTGAAATAGAAACTTGTTCAATGGATATTGTTTTAATTTTTCCAAAATTGGTAATAATGATGGTGATTATAGGAAAATAAATAGAAAATATTCCTATGGAAGATAAAAAAGAATGGATATAAATGAATTCAATAAAATTCCTTTGGAAAATATATTTTACCCATTATATAACGAATAATATGAGTTTATTACTTATGATAAATCAAATAATAAGAGACAAAAATGTGTATCAACTCATTCGAGAGTTTCTTGTAAAAAGAATAATATAAAGATAATGGAGAAAACTAATCTTGTTGAGATATCTTTGAAAGATATGATAAATAGTGATGAGTGGATTCATGATAGTGGGTATTAATCCCTCATGAAATATAATTTTAATCTTCTCAAGAATGTCAAAGGAAGAATTGATGGAATTTTTTGATTTGGAAATTATGGTGGTTTAAAATAAATGTGAAAACCTTGGTATCCAGTGATGAATTAAAGTATACTGAAATTGTCTATATTTGTGGTATTCAATATAATTTTTTAGTATGATTTGTTTATGTGACTCAAGATTGGAAGTTATACATTCAGTTGGAAAAGATACAATATAAATTGAATATATGGAAATTATCTTATACAGGGATGGAAAATGAATGGTGACTTATATCAAGTGGATTGAAATGATTATACTTTTATTTTAACTATATAATATAAAAAAATTATGGAAGAAAAGTTTTGGTCATATTCATCAATAGAATATGGAGAATCCCTTAAAGTTTAAATTTATAGTTGACATTCCTTCATTGAATAATAATAGAGAAAATATTTTTAATTCATGGTTAAGGGGAAATATAGTGAGAAACCCTAACTATAAAACTAATAATAAAGAATAAAATCTATTGAATCTACTCCACATCGATGTATGTAGTCCAATCAGTTAGGAAATAACTTATAATGATAAATATTTCATTCTATTTATCATTTACTACAATAGGTTAGGATGTGTTATATTTATGTAGTCTAAAAGAGAAGTGTTGGAAATAATAAAGTGATTAAAGAAGAATATATAATTAAAATAGAATAATAATGAATATATTATAGTCTCATAATGGAAATGAAATAACTTCTATTGATGTTGAAAATTATCTAGAGAAACGTGGAATAATGTATGAAGTGTTAGCGACAAGGACTCCTCAATAGAATGGAGTTTCATATAAAAGGAATTTTATATAAAAATAACATGGTCAGGATATTGTTAATTTAATGTTTAGAATATCTATACTAATGGAAAAACGTTCTGCAGGTATTTTTTATATTTTAATCATTTATTTCTTAGTCCTAGAGAAAATAAAATTCTATATAAAATATGGTGTGCATGAATACCCCCATTGAAACATATTTAGAGTATTCGAAAGTAAATGTTTCATTTATAATAAAAAGGGAAATCTGGGAAAGTATGGTGATGAAATATATGAAAGAATATTCTTAGGAAACTCGTCAAAGAGTAAAGACTACAAATGTTTCAACAAAAGGCACAAAAAATAATTGAAAGTAGGGATGTGAAAGATTTTTAATACAAAGCTAAATGGAATTATATAAAAAAATTCCTAAAAAGGTGAGTGAATAAAAAGAAGTAATAATTTTGGATAAAGAAGAATCTAAAAATTATCTAATTAATTATTATTCTGAATTAAAATCAAATTAAGAGCATAATGATGAAGGGAATAAGCTTGTAAGTCAAAAAAAAGTAGAGTTGAAATTGATACAATAAAATTTATTGGAGACAAATCTACTACAACGCAGACTTGGAGAATTAGATTAATAAATCAAATTGCTCTGTTATTAGAGGTAAAACTAGTTTTATTTGAAAAATATGAAAAGGAGGATTTATGGTTGAAATCCATGGATGAAGAGTTAAACAAAATTTACAATAATAAGTTTTGAGAAATTGTAGACAGGCATAGGCATCATAATGTAATTAGTGAAAAATGGGTATTCAAAAAAATATTAGTGGACATGGAATAGTGATCCAAAATGAAGTGAGGCTAGTTTATAAAGGATATTCATAGGTTTATAGTGTTAATGTTGAGTAAACATTTGATGTAGTGTCAAGGATGGAATTAACTAGAAAATTTTTTGAATTATTTATTCAAAGGATGTTCATAAGTTATCAATTAGATGTGAAAAAGATATATTTGAGTGGAGTCTTGATGAAAGAAGACTATATTTAATAAACAATGGGATTTTATATTAGAGATGATGATTCAAAGGTTTAAAAATTGACAAGGGTTTTATATCATCAAAATAAAACACCACATGATCTATGCACAGATGTATACTTATATGAGAAAGTTAGAGTTCACGATAGGTGGGGTAAATCAAAAATTCTATGTGAAAATATTAAGTGACGAGAAGTTTATGGTGATGGTATATGTGGATGATATTATATTTGGTGGAAATTAGTAGAATTATGTTGAAAAGTTTGTATAATCCTTATGTTCAATAATTTTAGAATTCAATGATTGGAGAGTTTCCTTACTTTCATAGGATATGATAACATAAAAGTTAAAGAAGCACATTCATCTCATAGGAAAAATATGTAAGAGAGGTGTTAATAGAGTTTAAATTGAAATAATTAAAACTCGTTTCAACTTTGATAGAATTTGGAATGAATCTTAGAAATCATAAAGACCATGAGGGAGTAAACTCAACATTTTATAGAATAATTATTAAAATTTTACTCTATCTTATAGTGACTAATCCTGATCTCTTCTACACTACGTGCTTATAAACATATTTTTAGGGTTTCCAAATAAATAACATCTCTTATTAGTAAAGAGTAAAATGATTTATATTCAAGGAACATTAAACTATGGTTTGGTTTTCAAAGGTGAATAGGATATAGATTTTTTAACTTATTTAGATGAAAACTGGGCTATAGATATTGTGGATCAATAATCCAAAAGTGAAATATATGTCTTCATTGGAAGAAATTAAATTGGATGTCTAATTAAAAAGGTGGGATTGTACATCCTTAAGAATAGAAAAGGCAGAATATATTTTGGATACTAAGTCTTTTACATAGTTTACATGGATTAAATAGAAATTAAAAGATCTTGGTGAAGTTGTATGGAAACTAATGTTAATTTTGTGTGATAATAGTAGTTCCATTGAATTAATAAAGAATATGATACAACACATTTTCATAAAACACATTGATATATGTTATCAATTTATAAAGGAGAAAGTGGAAAAATATTATAAAATTGGATTTTGTTTAATATCATCAATAGGTGCCTAATATATTTATAAAAATTTTGAGCCCAAAATTGTTTAAGAATCATCACTTGAATCTCAAATTTAAACAAATTTACTTGTAACATCATGGCCTAAATGCCACTCAATTGGTGCATTGACCCGATTCACCACAAGACCTCAAGACCACCTCTCCAAACACCAAAGGTTTCTGAATAACAGTGGGGGTCTAAGGAGGCCATGGGGAGGCTATACCCCTTATATTAGAGTGTGTATTAGAATATAAAATAACTGAATATTGTCCATCACGCAGTGACATGACCCCATAAATCCCAAATATGGTGTCATTCTACCATTACATTAGAATAAGATAGAAGTAAATAACATCCCAAATGACTGAATAGTTTATTAGTCTTGGAAAACTAGATACATACATGAATCTTGCATTATAAATGAATACACAAATTAAAACATAATTTTTTTTCTTGGAGGATAATAACTTTATTTCATCTAGTGTACCCTTAGATATCATTGTTAGTAAAATTAAAGGAATCCTAGGGAAAGTAAATATAAAAGTTTCATCTCAAATGCTCAGTAATGGTAAGTACAGTGGAAGTAATGATTAATTAATGAGAATAATCATTATGTAAAGGTAAATAACTTAACACACATGCCATGCAATCAATAAACTGAAAAGGAAATATTTAAACAATATGGAAATGTAAATAACTGAAATCACATTCCATTTAAATATCTGGATAAGGAATAAACAATATAGCAAGGTAAGAAACAAAAAACACATTCCATTTAGTCAATAATTTTATAATTAAATGAATCTATAGACTTTATCATAGTGAAAATATAATAGATAATAAATATCAAATCAAAATGAAGGAAATTATTAATTTTCAAATATCATGTTTCCCAAGAATATGATACCTTTACTATCAAGACCTAATCCCAATATAGTTTAAATATATGAGTATAAACCCATCTATTCTTCTTAGAAGCAAACTTGAAGGATTTTTCGCCAACAAATTTCATATCATGCGACTCCTAATGCATCAAGGGGATTAGTTTAAATGGTCACCAACCCATAGGTCTTTTATTAACTAGTCCCAAACCCGTAGATCTTTAACTAACTGGTCCCAAACTCATATAGTTATTTTCCAAATAATTCCTCAAATATCAAATAATTGATTTAAACAAACAACATGACTTATTAAATATTCATGTTAATTAAAGGATACTGATTTATCAATATTTCCCCATTCAATCAAATAACTTTAAAAGTAAACATCATATGTAAAAATGATATATAATTTTGGAAATAAATATATCCATAATAAATTATATGGATAATTAGTGGAAATTTAATGTTCAATTATCAAAGGAAATTTAATATTTCAAGAGCACTAAAAGGAATCAAGTAAACATCAATATTATCCTTAGAAAAATAAATAATAAACCATATAGAGTAATAATTTAATGGTATCAATATGACATATCCCCATTGGAGTAAGGGTAAGTATTTTTTTCCTCGATGAAAAATAATAATAACTTTAAAATCATTCTTGAGGAAAATATCCTTTTTGTTTGAAAAAACTTTTGAAAAACCTTTTCTTTTAAAATCACTTTTAAAAACAATATTTTATTTAAATACTATCCTTTTAAACTTTCAAATGAATCTTTGAAGTAATTAATGTGAGTAAATCCATATATGTCATAAAAGGTAAAAATAACATTCCTTTTTCATGGTAAAAAGTTTTGAAAATTCCTTATTCAGTAGATGACAAAAAATTCATTGGAAAATTTTTGTAAAGACAAAAAGTGAAAAAAAAAAACCTTTAATAAATAATGTTTTAGTGGGAGAAAAATGAAAAACCTTTTAGAAAACATGGTTTTTATAATAAAACACGTTATCTCACTAAAGTGGGAAACAAAGTTGGGTTTTCTTAAAAAAACCTAAAATATTTGGAGTACTAAAGAGTGTGAAAATGGTAAAATTTACTTGGAAAAGGACATGAATAAATATAGTAGAATAAAATGAAAATTTTTTATTTTAAAATTATCAAATAATTTCCTATGATGAAAATTCAAGTGTAAAAAATCATGAAAAAAATGATATTGTGAAGAAAACCCTTCAAAAGACCATAACATGGATGTGATAATCAAATAATGAATAGATTATGTGTGAAAAAATAAAGTTCAAATAAATAAATTAGAACATTAAAAAGTTATTACATGAATAATTTTATACTATTAATGACAATAAGGAAGTAATATAACCCAATGAAAAGGAATCAGGTTATGAAACTCTTTAACACTTGGTAACTATTAACTTAAATCCCCTTAAAAGAAATAATTAAAATTTAAACTCAAAATAACATGAAAATAATATAATTCATGATATGATATATCAATATGGGTAGTATGTACACCACACAAAATAATAAGTGTGGATAATCGTGTATGCCTCATTGAAAGAAAAAAGTGAGACAAGAATCCCTTACACTGCATTTCCTTTTTGGGTTAATATCCTTTAACCTCATATATAATGGTCTTAAACATGTTACTTACTTAAACCATAACCATAATAATATTTTTAATATAATATATTATCTTCTTATAATATTTTATTACTTGTTTGTTAACAATATTTCATTATTTTCACTATTTCAGGTTTTAATTGCCTAGTTTTTCGAGTATGTTTTAACTTGTTACATGTATTTCGTATTAATTATATCATTATTTAATCATGTAAAAATTTAAAAAATGATTTAAATATCATATATACACTATATTTATTTATTTATAATAATTCATAATATTTGGAGATAAGAAATTAAATTCACCATTCATGGAGACGGTAGGTCGTATGTACGCATGAATGCTACATTCATTTCTATGCCATATTTAAAAGAATGAAAAGTAAATTATATATATATATATATATATGTGTGTGTGTGTGTGTGTATTTATATTTATATTATAATTAAAGTATCATATGTATGTCATATATTTCATATATTTTCATTAAAACTATTCTTTATACATTCCATGTATAGTGTGAACCAATCACATCGCATTGAGGAGACGGTAGTCCACACTTCCACAAACGATGTTATCGTATTCCCAAAAAATAGAAATCATAAAGGTATCTGTTATATAAAAATTATAGAAGAATAAATACAATATAAATATAAAACAAATCATATATAAGCATTTTTTCATCGTAATACCCAACCATGATAGGTGGTAAATGAAAAAAAATGAACAATCATCATTTCGCGAGGTGGTAGTTTGTTGTACACGAATGGTATGTTCGTTACCCATTAGATGGAATTATGTGTATTTATAGGTCTATAACTTAAAATAAAAATATATTAGTATATTTAGGATACTTATGTTATTATTTAATCATGTAATAAGAATATTTTAGGGGTGGAGAATGAAAATAAAATAAGAGAGCTTGAGGAAGAATGTTACCTCTTCTTTGGGTAACTCCTTTTGGTTTGCACCAAAGGGCATCCTTAGATGTATTTCTTCCCAAAATGAGGCTTCTAAGATGAGAGAAATTATTTTTAGGAGATATTTTTTTAGATCTTGTTTAATCCAAAGTGGCTTGAGGGTTGTGAGGAAGTTGGAGGTTGGGTACCTTTTTATAGTGGAGGGAGAGTGTCATTCTTGAAAATTTTTTAAAAGGGAATTCCACCCAAATTTTTCCTATGAAAAGTTGATCGAATAATGGTAAAAATTATATAAAATTGAGGATAGTGTCTAAATATGGTGATAAAATGGATTTTGGAAAAGTCTATAGGTCATTTTGACCCTTACGTTTATGGTTTAGTCTCTTATTAAACTAATTTTTCTATTAATCATTGTAATTAATTATAATCGATTTCACTAATATTTATTTTAAAAAACTAATTTAACGTTATTATAAATTATAAATTATTATTATTAAAAAAATTAATTTATTTTTTCTAATTCCAGTCATAAAAGTGGCATAAATTAATTTAAAATTAATCTCGTGGACAGAAAGACAATGCAGGTTTTTAAAGTAAAAATGTTCAAAATTTGCTATGTTTTTATATCCAATTTCAAAGTGAAATAGGTTCCAATTACATAAATTGGATTAATTTATGTAAAATTTATCTAATTATACTTTATAACAATTTAAAAATACAATTTAACCTTATAAATAAATTAGATAAAAAACCAGTTTTGAATTAAAATTCAGTATTTTTCATTATTCATCAAAAAATGAAACTTTATTGAAAAATAAAAAAATTAACCTTAACCTAATTTTAATATTATTATTTAAAATATGAAGTTTATTTTTACACATAAAACATATAAAAGTTCCAAAAAATATATAAAATAGGTTCTCTGTTAAAAGAGGGTAAAATTTTCTTTAGAAAAATATAGGTTTTTATGCATGAAATTGGGTTTGTTCTCATATTATGCCTCTAAAATCAATTATATGAATATAAAAATATATTTTATTGAATATATAAATTATATATTACATTAATATTACTCCCTAATTAATTTAATTTATTAGGTTAAATGATCTTTATGGTAATAAAAATAGTTTCCTATAAAAACATTCCCTTTATATTCAATTGGTTCTAAAATTCATTTCTAATTAATTTTTAACTAATTAATTCATTTTACACTTATGTAAACCATATATTTTCATAATTTAGTTAATAATATTAATAAATATTATTTAATTTCTAGTTTATATCTTAATATATCAAATAATGATATTTTAATAATATATTATTGTTTGGTAAAACTCAATCTTGCTTTTAGAAGATACTTGTTGTTGCGTGTGGCACACACTAACAAAATTTCTTGTAAATTTCAAGCTATATCATAGATTAAATTTATTTAAAATAGTAAATATATTTTAAAGTCTCAAGGTATTATATTCCCTTATTTTCTTGGTATTTCATGTCATACACGCTATTGAATACAATGTTCTTACTTTAAAATTTTGGGGCGTTACATTATCCCCACATTAATTAAATTGTGTACTTGTAATTTAAACTCAATATTGGTAATGGATTGTTTGATATTTAAAATGTTGAAATCTCACATCATGAGAATGGTTCATAAAACATCCTCTAAAATAATATAATGGGAAGTAATAAAGTTCACATGGACTAATATATAACTATGTATCTAATTAAGAGAACATTAGTGGAAAGTATATATACATACATGGAGGAAAAGTTTAAATATTTTTAGGGAGTTATTAAGGTAATTAATCAAAAAAATTGAATGGTCAATGGAAATTTGTGTGTCTCAAATTCATAAATCTATGATGATTTATAAGACCATCAGTTCAATAAAAATTAAGGTATTATAATATAATTTTTTTTATTCTCATCATTTTCCTAATGTTGAGTAATTCTTTTACTGGCTAAGAATATAAAGAAATATACTTAATTGATATATTTATATTTTATAAACATAATTTTCATCCTTTTTTGGTTTTATCAACTTCAAATTTATCCATTACTTTAAGAAATAGATATCAAAAAATAAACATTGATGCCTGAAGCACTAAAATACACTTTTAGCATATCGTACGACCCACAAAAGAGTGAAAGTATTTCCATTTTTCCCTAACTATTATACAAACCTGATATGGTTAATACATTAATCTATAAACCTAAAAATTAACACAACAGTTTCATCATTAATATTTATTTGTCAAATATTTTAACTAAAAATAATGGAAAATTAACTAGGACATCGCATAAGTCAGTGGTAGTTGTGAAACCCTTATCATCCTTCGGTCAGGGGTTCAAGTCCTGAGACCTTTCCAGAATCAATGGGTTTCACCCATAATATAGGTTTTCCTTTTCTAAAACCATATTAATATAATTTTCAAAATAAAAATGATAGACATCCTTCAAATAAGGTTAATCCCTAAAAAACCTTTTAACTATGCTTTTCAATACAACCCCAATATATAAATAATGCATCAATTTATTTCCACATAGGCCATTCCTTAGTCTAGAGTTTATCCTTTAAAAGAGTAAATTTACTAGGGTAGTGCCCAAGTTCCACACATTTAATGTAATGAACCATAAATTAATCCTTAGTAAGAGATTTATTTCCTTCCATCATACTGTTCATTTTCCCTTGGAAATTTTTTTCTTTATGTACTTATTTCCCACACATAAATAATTTCTCCATTAAATTGAGTCACTTTCCTTGGTGTTTCCTTACAAATTTATTTCATTATAGAAGTTGATCCATATTTTCTCTATGTTATCCACCACTCGAGCTCTTATAAACCTCAATCCACCACTTCTTTGGTGAGTTCGTGAGTTGGTTAAGGTATATATTGTTAATCAAATTTTAGGAAAACTAATTTGGAATAAACATGATATCTTTCACTCCAATAAACACCTAATTTGTTTTCTTATTTTCACCACATTTTCCTTCATGTTCAATGTTAACTTGACTTATTTGGGTTACATCCATTGACTAAAACTAGAAATCATAGTGTGAGAAACAATAGTCAAAGTGAGGCAACCATATGATCATTTTTAGGATATCTAAATCATGACACCTTATTTTAAATCTAAAACACCTTAGTTTTAAATTGGGACCTTAATTTTAGTTATATATTCAAATCCTTTATAATGGTTTGTAAATAAAATGAAAAATTATCCTTAGCATACCCGTAGGAGTGTAAAACTATGTGAACAATAAGGCTCCTTATTGTGTACCAAGTTACGCTCAAGTTAAGCTCAACACACCTTATTAAAGTTGTTACCCCTAGGTACATCTTTACCAGAACCACATCCACTTGTAGTATCCCATACAGGAAAGTATTTCTAGAAATACCCACATAATCTCTACTGTACCAAAATTCTAGTATGTTATTCTATAATTATCTTAAAATTCTACCTTAGATATATGTTCTATAATATATGTTTTCCTAAATCTAGTTCTCAAGGTTGCTACTAAACTTTCTCTAATACAAACTGTAGTGATCCAACCCTAGAAATCTTAGATAATGTGTCATGCTACCATGAATTGTCATAAGATACAAGTAAATCATGTCCTGAAGGACTGAATATTTTAGTATTTTTGGTAAACTAGATACATACACGCGTCTTGTATTACAAATGAATACACAAATTACAACATATTTTTATTATTAGAGGATAATAACATTATTTCATCTAGTGTATCCTTACATATCTTCCTTATTACACTTCATGTAATCATGGGGAATGAAATATAATAACGGTGATTTCAAATCCTCAATAAGGGTAAGTATTGTGGAAGAAATAATGAATCAATGAGAATAATCATTATGAAACAGAAAAAAAAAATTAAAACACATGAAATGTAATCTATAAACTGAGAAGAAAGTACATAAACAATATTGAAAGGTATATAACTAAAATCACATGCCATCTAAATAATTGGATAAGGAATAAACAATATAGAAAGGTAAGAAATTGAAAACACATTCCATTTAGTCAATAAACTAATAATGAAATGCATCGATACACTTTTACATAGTGAAAATATAATGTATTATAAATACTGAATAAAAATTAAGTCAATGCATAATTTTTGGATGTCATGTTTCCCAAAAACGTGATACTATTACCATCAAGACCTAATATAAAGACATTTTAAATATGTGGGTAGAAACCCATTTATTCTACTTAGAAACAAACTCAAAGGGTTTGTCTCCAACTAATTTCATCTCATGAGACTACTGATACATTTAGTGGATTACTTTAAACATTCCCCAACCCACAGGGCTTGCATTAACTAGTCCCCATCCCATAGTGATTGTATTAACTTTTCCTCAACCTATATAGTGCATGTCCAAAGCATTCCTCAAATATCTAATAATCAATTTAAATAAATAAATTGCCTTATCAAATTTTTTATTGATTAAATGATAAAAAATTATCCATATTTCACCAATCAATCAAATAACTATAAAATTAAACACTATATGTAAAAATTATATACAGTTCAATAAGTAAACATATCCATCATAAATTATTTGGATAATTAGGAAAATTAAATGTTCAATGATCATAGGAAATTAAATATTTCAAGGGGTAAATATGAATCAAGGAGGTAAAAATAAATACTATAATTGGATAAATAAATTATAAATCATCCATAGGAAGAATAAGTATAGTACAAATATGACATATACTCATTATAGTAATAAAAAGGGTTGTTTTTATTGATGAAATTGAAGAACTTAAAAAGCATTCTTGAGGAAAATACCCTTTTATTTGAAGAAAAACATTGGAAAAACATTTTATATGAAAATAAATTTTAAAAACAAAATTTTCATTAAAATTTAACCTTTTAGACTTGAAAATAAAACTTCTAAGGAATTAATGCATTTAAATCCATACATTTCATTCAAGGTAAAAAGAGCATTACATTTGCATGGTAAAAAGGTAAGAAAAACGCCTTGTTCAGAAAATGAAAAGAAGATTCCTTTGAAAACATTTTAAAGTAAAAAAAGGGTAAAAAATTATTTAAAAAATAATTTTGGAATGGGTAAAAACATTTTTTAAAAACTTTTTATAAAATAGGGTTTTTAGAAGAAAACAGGTTATCTGACTAAAGTATAAAATAAAGTCAGGTTTTATTAAAAACATTTTGAGTAACAAAGAGTGAAAAAGGGTGTTATTACTTATAAAATGTCATTAATAACAAGAGGATAAGAAAATGAAAATTTTTTATTAGATAATGATCAAATAATTTCCTCTTATGTAAATTCAAGTGTAAATAATCCTAAACAGAATGAGATTTTGAAGTAAACCCTTCAAAATACCATAACATTGATGTTAGAGTTAATTAATGGATAGATTGTGTGTTTAAAATTTAATTCCACATAAAAAATTAAATATACAAAAAAATATATCATAAAAAGTGATTACACGCATAATCATATAATATTGATGACAACAAGGAAGTAATATAACCCAATGAAAAGGAATCGTGTTATGAAATTCTTTACCACTTGGTGACTTTTAACTCAAATCCCCTTAGAAGAAATAATTAAAATTGAGACACAAAATACCATGAAAATATAATAATTAATGACATAATATATCAAAAGGTTTCACGACTTGTCCCTCGGGGCCCGTATCGTGACTACCCCAAGCCCGCCATCCATAGGCCAGGGGCGGGTGACTAGCACCAAAGGCATAATTCCATAAAGATGGGAAGGAATTGCCTTTATAAATCAAAAACACACACAACCAGAGTACAATAGGAAGAAAACACCAAGTTAAATCTGTATAACAAGTGTGATAAAAGTAATGGGGGCCAGAACACAAGCCCAACTGTAAAGTGAAAATACAACTGAAAAAAAGTACAACTGAAAAGAAACAAACAATTGAAAGGTGAAAGCAGCTCCTGGATCATCCTCTGGGGTTCCAACCTAAAGGGTACGTACAGATAGCCTCCACAACACCCCACGTCCATCATACTCCACCATGTATAGATACGTCGTAAGGTCCTCCACCGGGTACTGTCCAGTCATGGTGCTCTCAGCCTCCATCAGCGTTGTCTGTCGTCTTCATCCAACACAATGAGGTGCGGGCATAGCCCGTGCAGGGGTGAGTATAACGATACTCAGTAGGGACCATGATACCCTCAAGGTCTCACAAAATCCAACAAGGATAAACCACAAAGTATGAAATCAACGGATAACCATTACTTAGGTATATTCTCATACATATACCTAAGTTGTCATGTAACCCATCTCAATCATGAGGAAAACACAAAGGTCATTGACTCAGCTCAAACCGGGATTTTCATTATTGAAACCATGGCTGCTGGAGAACTCCTCCTCTGTCAGGAACAGTGGGCATGTCGCGACATCGAGGTGCTTCTCACTAACCTTGGACTGCTGAGGTACTCCTCCTGTCGAGTACCGTGGGTCTCTTTCCAACTACCAGGCGCTCCGTCTATTGTGGTTCTGCCGCCAAATATTGGGCGCTCCCCTAATAGACTACAGAGGTACTCCTCCTGTCAAGTACCGCGGGTCTGCTACCAACAACCAGGTGCTTAGTCCACCATGGGTCTACCGCCAAATATCGGACGCTCCCCACTAGGCTAGTCGAATCCCTCCGAGTTGAATCGGTCAAGCAGTCATCAGGTTTGTCAGCTACTAGGTCTCCTCAATCTACATGCTCGTCTCTGGGAGGATCCGCTCCATGAGCTACTGGTCGATACTCTAAGTGTCATGAATTCTCGTGTGGAAGTATCTCAAAGGACCGCCACGTCATATGGATCTCAACGCAACAGACGGCGCGTCAATCGAATGCCCAGTCTGTGAGTTATTATCCTTTTATTCCTAGGGGCCCAGTTGGTTTCATGTACGGACCAACCTGACCATATTTCAAATATACCCTCGAACTCCCATGGGGTATTCTCAAAAGTACGTCTTTGTTCCAAGAAAATCGGCATTGCTGACGGTTCATCAAACGGATGCACGTAGCCCGAATTATGGGCGAATAGGTGTATTCAGGTCTGAAGGGTCAGGGTCCGGTCCGACCCAGTCGGACCGACCCGACCTGACCCGGGTCTGGACTGGGGTCTGACCCTGTTCGTGAGTCCGACCCGGTATAAAGGGGTAGCACGACCCGAAGGGGCGGTCCGACCCGAAGGGGTGGTTGGACCCAAAGAGGCGGTCCGACCTGAAGGGATGGCCCGACCCGATGGGGCGGCCCGACCCAAAGGTGCGGCCCAGCCCAAAGGCGCGGCCCGGCCCGAAGGCGCGGCCCGGCCCAAAGGGGTTGCCTATCCTGAAGGGGCGGCCTGGCCTAAAGGCATGGCCCAGCCTGGTTGGCTGGCCATGTGGCCCGGCCCAGCTGGCTGTGTGGCTCGGCCCGGGTGACCGTGTGGCCTGGCCGGGCTGGCCGTGTGGCCTTGCCCGGCTGGCCGTGTGGCGCGGCTTGGCTGGCCATGTGGCCCAGCCCAGTTGGCCGTGTGGCGCCCGATTTTCCATGTGGCCTGGCCCGGTTGGCTGGCCCGGGGAGCCAGCTGGCCGCGTAAAAGGTGGTGTTACACACCCCGGGCTCACGAAACGGTCGGCGCAAGGCACCGGCTCTTGTAACTACGGGACCCGAAGGGTCCTACCTATCGCACATCGGCGGCCGGCTCATCCAGCTGCCCTCCCCTACCCACCGCGACCTTAGTCCATGGGTCTTCTCCGGCGTGACGCGACAGCGACGCACCCCTGCTCTCCCGCCTTGGTCGCGGTCTTGCACCACTGGCGTGGCGCGATGGTGTTGCGCCCCTCCGTCGTGACCCACCTTGGTCGTGTCATCCTGCTGCCCTCCACGCAGTGTGACGGCACCGTACACCTCCATCGCGGCCTGATGTGGTCGCGGATCTCCTTTTTTCCATGTGGCATGGTGGTGTCGTGCCTTTCCGGTGACCTGGCGGTCTTGCGCCGCTGGTTTCCTCACGAACGGCCTGACGCCGGCCGCTGTTGTTCGCTTCCATGTTCAACAACAAACAAGATCAAAAGGGGGAGGGTCAGCCATGTTGGTGCGGTCTGAACCCCCCATGTTATGTTGATAACATTCGACATAATGTAAACCAAAATATTGAACTATGTAGAACGAAAACAAGGCAACTCAAACCCCTACCTTGCTTGTCGGTGTTGTTTGACGGAGTAGTGGGAAGTCGGCGTTTTTCTGTCAACGTCAGAAGAGGAAGAGAGGTACTCGTCATTTGTGGATGGTCATTCAAAGGTGATAAAGTCGAAGATGACATCGGTGTTCCTCATGGGTGTTACATCCCTTTCCATTCCTCGGTTGAAGAAGGGAGAAGACGGTGTCGATTTTCAGTGGAAGGAGCATTCTTCACGTTCTTTGTTGAGTGGATGAAGTTCTCTCTCAAGTTTCCACCCAAAATAATTTCAAACCAAAATTATGGGTTAAGACAACCCATTATTTAATTGTTGGTAAAATAATTCAAAAAGATTTGAATTAAAAGAAACCATTCACTTAATTAATGGGTGGAGAGTTGGAAATTAAATGGTGGGCGAAGGTGGAGAGGCTCCCCCACTTTATGGAGAGTTTTACCAAATTTAATTGGGGGTTCGAGGGGGTTAAAGGGGAGTTAGATGGGTCAGGTGGGACCCACCTAATAATCCTCTCAAGGGAGGTTATGGTGTGGTGGTTCCCACCTCTAACCTCCCCTTGGAGGTTTTAACCACCAACATAAAATAAAGTTAAATATTTAACTTTATTAAATTTAATTAAAACCCCCATAAACTAACTTCTACTCTTGATAAAATGCAACTGTGGTGAAGGTCTCACTAAGCAATCACGAAAACTGTGAGTTCAACGGTGCCCACAGATTTCAATTCCGAGCATCGGTTCAAAAGTTATAAAATTAAGAACATACGTTTACTGAATGTACCTGAACAAAACTTCAGAATTTGATTCCGGGCACACCGGGCCACAGAATCAAGCACTGTCAGAAACTATGGAGCCATAAAATTTCAATTTATTTAAGAAAAAAAATTCCACGGAAATTATGGGTCTTTTCATTCTCTGCACCTCAGGGATTTACGTCCCCGTAAGCTACAACTCGAACTAAGGGAACAAATGAGGGTACTGAGCACGCATTTGAGCCTCCCACTCCCATGTGCTCTCCTGGAGGTTCTCATGCTGTGGGCGAACTCCCACCAGAGGTATCGACTGTCTACAAAGGAGTCACTCCTGTCGATCCTCAAACTCCATTGGAACCTCTTTGAAAGTCACCCCGTCATCGATGTCCATCTATCCATGGTCGATTATGTGGGATGGGTTGTGCACGTATCTCCTAAGCTGAGACACATGGAAGACGTTGTGCACCTGATGCAGCTTAGGTAGAAGAGCCAGGTGTTAAGACACCACGCCTACTCTGCTGAGGACTTGGAAAGGCCTGATCAACTGCATAGATAACTTTCCACCTCATCCAAATCTCCATAGACCTCGTCGAGGTGAGACCCGTAGGAAGATGTGGTCGCCATCCTTGAACTATATAGGTCTCTATCTCCTGTCAGCATATGACTTATGCATGCTCTGTACAGTCTTCATCCACTCCTGGATGATCTTCACCTTCTCCATGGTAGCGAGTACAATCTATGGTCCCACTAGTACTGACTCCCTTGGGTCTGTCCACCACAGTGGTGATCTGCAAGGTCAACCATACAAGGCCTCAAAAGGTTTCATTCTGATGGCAGAGTGATAGATGTTGTGTCATGCAAAATCCACCAAAGGAATTTGATCCTCTCAGCAGTGACCGAAGTTGAAGACACAAGCATGAATCATTTCCTCGAGGTTCTGGGATGGTCTGCTCGGTCTGACCATCAGTCTGACGGTGGAAGGCAGTGCTCAAGCGAAGTTGTGTCCCGAAAGCTTCCTGCAACCCCTTCCATAGCTGGGAAGTAAATAGTGCATCATGGTCGGAGACAATAGAAGAAGGTAATCCATGAAAACGCATTATCTCTTGCACATAGAGGAATCCAAAGATCCCTACTAAGCCCTACTCTCTGATCGGTAGGAAGTGGTCTGACTTGGTGAGTTGGTCAACGATCACCCATATCGAATCGTGACTCCTGGATGTACATGGAAGACCCATCACGAAGTCCATGGATATCCCATCCCGCTTCCACTTAGGGACCTCTATGGTCTATACCAAGCCTGCTCGTACCTGGTGCTCCGCCTTCACTTACTGACAAGTGAGGCATCATGAGACAAACTTCTCTACCACCTTCTTCATAACTGGCCACCAGTTCTATTGTCAAAGGTCCTGGTACATCTGCACCACTCTTGGATGTACCTCTAGAGGGGAAGTGAGGAACTCCCTCAACACTTCCTCCCAAAGTGCAAATGGTACCAGGGTACGTCCTATGAAAAGGATGACGTGATCCCCACCTTCAGAAAATCCTTGAGATGTATGCCCCATGGATATCTGAGCACGTCGCGTCTCACAGTTAGCATCTCCACACTACACCTCCCTGACTCGCTGAAGAAGTGGAGGAGTGACTGTAAGAAACAGAAGATAGGCTACTCCATACCTATCCACAAAGGATATTTGTAAGGTAGCCAGCTGCTCTGTCACCTCTCCTAGCAGCTGATTTCCAGTCCTCCTGCTGAGCGCATCCACAACATTGTTCCCCTTCCCAGGATTATAGACTATCTCAAATTCATAGTCCAGGAGAAACTCTAGCCATCATCATTGTCTCAAGTTTAGGTCCTTCTGAGAGAAGATATACCTAAGAATATTGTGATCAGATTACACAGTAAAATGTTCACCCATCAGATAGTGTCACCACATGTTCAAGGTGAAGACCACTACTGCTAACTCCAGGTCATGGATAGTGTAGTTCTTCTCATGTTGTCTCAGATTCTGAGAACCATATGTGATCACTGCTCGCTCCTGCAACAATACACAACTGAGTCCGGTCCATGATGCATCGCAGTAGACTACATACCCTATGCCTTTCTCTAGAAACCTCAAGATGGGGCTACTAGTCAGCCTCTGCCTCATCTCCTAAAAGCTTTGCTGGCATCTCTCTAACCACACGAAGGGTTTCCCATTCTTTTTCAAGGATAATAGCGGTGCTACAACTCTGGATAAATCTAGAACGAATCTCCATTAGTATCCAGCCAAGCCCAGAAAACTCTGAACCTTCGTCACACTCCTGGGTGGCTCCCAAGCAAGCACTGCCTCAATCTTCACTGGATCCACTACAACTCCATCTTCTAAGATGATGATTCCCAATAAGTGAACCTCTCAAATCCAAAATTATCACTTCGAGAGCTTACCATAAAGTTGGTGATCTCAGAGTGTGTCCAGTAATACCCATAAATGGTAGGCATGCTCCTCCTTAGTAGTCGAGTAGATCAGAATGTTTTCGATGAAAACTACGACAAAGTGATCAAGGTAAGGATGAAAGATCATGGTAATGAGACTCATGAACACAGCTGGAGCATTTGTTACACCGAAGGGCATAACCAAGAACTCGTAGTGGTCATACCGACACCTGAAGGACGTCTTCTTCACATCCTCGTCTTGAAATCTGAGCTGGTGATAGCCTGATCTGAGGTCTATCTTTGAGAACCATTGTGCTCCCTTGAGCTGATCAAAGAGGTCGTCAATCCTCAAGAGTGGGTACTTGTTCTTTACGGTCACCTAGTTCAGGCGAAGGTAGTCAACACAGAGCCGCAATCTCCCATCTACCTTCTTGGAAAACAGAATTGGGGCTGCCCAGGGAGAAACACTGAGCTGGATGAATCCCTTCCCCTGCAAGTCCTCTAGTTGTACCCTCAGATCATGAAGCTCAGCGGGAGCCATCCGATATACTGGTGTATATATCGTTGTCATCCCTAGGTACAGGTCAAGGTAGAAGTCCACCTCTCTGCGAGGAGGTAGTCCTGGGACATCGTCAGGGAAAACATCCACGCACTGGTCCACCACTACAGGATAAGTTGGACTCTCCACATCTACTTCTCTGAGGGTAAGGCAAGCCAACTGGTGAGTGATCGGATGCACCCTCCTCTGAGTAAGTTCATCATGTACTGAAAAGGTTCCCTTCTTGCTGGTGAAGGTTAACCTGGTCCCATCCGTGTGGACACACGGCACTTTGCACTGAATACAATCGATCTGGGCATGGACTGTAGATAACCAGTCCATAACCAAGATGACACAGTAAGGCCTCGACACCACTATGAGGAGATCCCAGCAGAAGCTCCCACCTCCTAGAGTAACCTCACACTACCGGCACCAGTGCATAATCGTCGAGTCTGATCTCGTAGGATTCTCTAGCCATAATGATCGAGCCAACAGCTCCATCGAAATCTCCAAGATCCGAACAAGGGCAGTGGCAATGAAAGAGTGACTGGAACATGTGTCTATAAGAACTTCAACTAAGGTGGAATAGACATAGATCGTACCTCGAATCATCTCCATAGGGCCATGATCATAGGCCTCTGCTGCCTGAAGCTGTGATCTGCCTTATCCACCCACTCCCTATGGTCGGGGTGGACCTCCTGGTGGTGGTGGCGGTAGCACCTCGTAACGATGTCCACCACTAGTTTCACGGCCAGATCCTCTACCACGTCCACCAGCGCCCTGCGGACCGCCTCGATCAAATCTATGCCTCTATCTGGGATTTCCCTCAACTGACTGCTGATCATCAGTACGGTGGGTCGGACAGTCATGAGCCATGTGACCAAGCCCACCGTAGGAGTAACATTGTCAGCTCATGGCATGTCCAGCTCTGTCTCCACTCTGGGTGCCCCGCACAACTAATCCTAAGTCATGTCGTCGACCACCTGTGGGTCTGGTCCTCTTGGACCTCTGTATTATCTGTCTACTACCAGCTGTAGAAGAATCCGCTGCAATTTGACAAGTGGTGGGTCTCACTGTTGGAGACTTCTCAGTAAGGAAACTCTCCACTGGGAGGGCTCTCTCCAACACCCCCATCTGCGTTGGGATGATGTGGGAGATAACTGAAGCTCTAACCTCTCGCCTAAGTCCCTTCTTGAAGGTTCGGGCCCTAAAGAATAGGTCTCATACCATATCAGTGGAGTAGCACGAGAGGTCGGTGAACCTCGCTGAGTACTGAGCTATACTCATGTTGCCCTCCTGTAGATGAAGTATCTCATGTATCTGCACTGCTCGAAGGGTGGATGGTCAAAAATCCACCCATAACAGGCCCTCGAAGTCTACCCATAGATGTGTCACCTCGTCATGCATCTGGAGCATCAGGCTCCACCATCTTCTTGCTACAACCTAAAAGAGGCTGGCAGCAAGGATCACCATGAATTCGGATGGTGTCCCTACCAGCCTGAAGAATCTCACCACATCCTCCAACCAATCCTCAGCCGCCTGTGGGTCCATCTCTCCCCAGAACCTAGGTGGCCTATAGCGCTGGAACCCGTACAGTGCGCTCAAGCGGCATGCATCGTCTGCTGTTGGGGCTGGGGGCATCAGTGGCCCAATGAAAAGTAGTACCATTGGTGCCTCTGATGGTGCCTCAACTGGAAGAGGGCCATGTACTGAGGCATCATCGCTCGGCGGGCTGTCAGTACATACAACTCTAGGGGCTCTAACTCTTCATCCGCGGGGAGGCATCCTGAAAGAAACAGATGCGACACAGTCAAAAGACTATACATGGTGGTATGACCTAGTTTGATATGACTTAAATAAAACTTTAGAAAACACACACGCAATCAGTGTTTTCATGTAAAAAGTAAGAAATCAGTAGTTAGGGTCCTGGTGTATGGATACGTCAGCCGCCGCACCAACACAGGACACCCTGAACTGAAAACCACACTCATTACCCTTAACATTATTGCTTCACAGAAAAGAAATATCAGAGTTTGAAGTTCTGCAGTAGAACTGACTCCTTTGATACCAATTTTTCACGACCCGTCCCACGGGGCCTGTATCGTGACTACCCCAAACCCGCCTTCTATAGGCCAGGGGCGGGCGACTAACACTAAAGGCGTAATTCCCTAAAGCTGGGAAGGTGTTCCCTTTATAAATCGTAAACACACACAAACAGAGTACAAATCGAAGAAAACACTAAGTAAAAGTTGTATAACAAGTGTACTGAAAGTAATGGGGGGCTAGAATACAAGACCAATTGTAAAGTACAAATAAAACTGAAAACAAGTACAACTGAAAAGGGAAAAACATCTAAAAGGTGAAAGCAGCTCCTGGATCGTCCTCTGGGGTTCCTACCTGAAGTGTAGGTACAGATAGCCTCCATATCACTCCACATCTATTAGACTCCACCGTGTACCGATACATCATAAGGTCCTCCTCCGGGTATCGTCTAGTCATGGCGCTCTTGGCCTCCGTCAGCATTGTCCATCGTATGCATCCAACACAACGAGGTGCGGGCATAGCCCGTGCAGGGGTGAGTATAACGATACTTAGTAGGGACCCCAAGACCCTCAAGTTATAACAAAACCCAACAAGGAAAAACCACAAAGTATGAAATCAACGGATAACCATTACTTAGGTATATTCCCATACATATACCTAAGTTATCAAGTAACCCATCTCAATCATGAGGAAAACAAAAAGGTCATTGACTCAGCTCAAACCATGATTTTCATTATCGAAACCATGTCTCTTGGAGAACTCCTCCTCTGTCGGGCATTGTGGTCTTGTCGCGACATCGAGGCGCTTCTCACTAACCTTGTCTTGTTGAGGTACTCCTCCTGTCGAGTACTGCGGGTCTGCTGCCAAGTACCAGGCACTCCATCCACTGTGGGTATGCCGCCAAATACCAGGTACTCCCCCTAATAGCCTATAGAGGTACTCCTCCAATCGAGTACCGTGGGTCTACTGCCAACTACCAGGCACTCCGTCCTCCATGGGTCTGCCGGTAAATACCGGGTGCTCCCCACTGGGCTAGTCGAATCTATCCGAGTTGAATCGGTCAAGCAGTCGTCAGGTCTATCAGCTACTAGGTCTCTCCACTCTACTTGCTCATCTCCAGGAGGATCTTCTCCATGAGCTACTGGTCGATACTCCAAGTGTCAAGAAGTCTCACGTGCAAGTATCTCAAAGGACCGCCACGTCATAGGGGTTTCAACGCAACAGACGGCGCATCAATCGGACGCCTGGTCTGTGAGTTATTTGCCTTTTAGTCCCGGGGGCCCGGTTGGTTTCGTGTATGGACCAACCTGACCATATCTCAACTATACCCTGAACTCTCGTGGGGTATTCTCAAAGGGACGGCTTTGTTCCAAGAAAATCAGTGTCGATGACGGTTCGTCAAAGGGACGCTTGTTGCCCGAGTTATGGGTGAATAGGTGTATTCGGGTCTGATGGGTTTGGGTCCAGTCTGACCCAGTCGGACCGACCCGACCTGACCCGGTTCTGGACCAGGGTCTGACCCGATCCGTGCGTCTGACCCGGTCTGAAGGGGCGGCCCAGCCCAAAGGAGCGGCCCGGCCCAAAGGCGCAGCCCGGACCGAAGGCACCGCCTAACTCAAAGGGGCGGCCTGGGCCGAAGGCGCAGCTCGGCCCGATTGGATGGTTGTGTGGCCCGACCCGGCTGGTCGTGTGGCTCAGCACGGCTGGCCTTGTGGCCAAGCCCAGCTGGCCATGTGGCGCGGCCTGACTGGCCAAGTGGCACGGCCCGGCTGGCCATGCGGCCCGGCCTGACTGGCCCTGTGGCACAGCCCGACTGGCCATGCGGCCCGGCCTGGCTGGTCATGTGGCGCCCGGCTGGCCGTGTGGCCTGGCCCGAGTGGCCAGCTGGCCACGTAAAGGTGGGTGTTACACCCCCCGGGCTCCCAAAACGGTCGGTGCACAGCGCCGGCTCTTGTAACCGTGGGACTCAAAGGGTCCCAGTTGGTGCGCACCGGCAGCTGACTTAGCCAGCCGCCCTCCCCTACCCTCCGCAGCCATAGGCCGCAGGTCTTCTTCGGCGTCGCGCCCCTGCTCTCCCACTGTGGCCCACCTTGGCCATGGCCTCCTACTGCCCTCCACACGGCGTGATGGCGCCACGCACCTCTATCGTGGCCCGACGTGGCCGCATCTCTCCTTTCCTCTGCGTGGCTCGGCAGTGCCGCGCCTTTTCGGTGACCCGGCAGTCTTGCGCTGCCGGTTTCCTCGTGGTCGGCCTGACGCTGGCTGTCGTTGTCTTCTTCCATCGTCAACAACGAACAAGTTCAAAAGGGGGAGGTTCGTCCATGTTGGTGTGGTCCAAACCCCCCCATGTTATTTTGATAACATTCATCATAATGTAAACCAAAATATTGAACGACGTAGAACGGAAACAAGGAAACTCAAACCCCTACCTTGCTTGTCGGTGTCGTTTGACAGAGTATCGGGAAGGCAGCGTTGTTCCATCAACGTCGGAAGAGGAAGAGAGGTACTCATCATTGGTGGATGGGCGTTCTAAGGTGACGAAGTCGAAGACATCATTAGCATTCCTCGTGGGCATCGCTTCCATTTCCTTTCCCTGGTTGATGAAGGAAGAAGACGGCGTCGATTTTCGGTGGAAGGAGCATTCTTCGCATTCTTCGTTGAGAGGATGAAGTTCTCTCTCATGTTTCCACCCAAAATAATTTCCAACCAAAATAATGGGTTAAGCCAACCCATTATTTAATTGTTGACAAAATAATTCAAAAATATTTGAATTAAAAGAAACCATTCACTTAATTAATGTGTGGAGAGTTTGTAATTAAATGGTGAGGGAAGGTGGAGAGGCTCCCCCACTTTATGGAGAGTTTTACAAAATTTAATTGGGGGTTCGAGGGGTTTAAAGGGGAGTTAGAGAGGTCGGGTGGGCCCCACCTAATAATCCTACCAAGGGAGGTTATGGTGTGGTGGCCCCCACCTCCAACCCCCCCTTGTAGGTTTTAACCACCAACATAAAATAAAGTTAAATATTTAACTTTATTCAATTTAATAAAAAACCCCAAAAACTAACTTCTACTCTCGATAAAACACAACTGCGGTGAAGGTCTCACTAAGAAATCATTGACGTTGTGAGTTCAACAGTTCCCTTGGATTTCAATTCCAAGCACCGGTTCAAAAGTTATAAAATTCTGAATGTACGTTTACTGAACGTACCCGAACAAAACTTCAGAATTTGATTCCGGGCACACCGGGCCTCAGGATCAAGCGCCGTCAGAAACTACAGGCCTGTAAAATTCCCATGTATTTAAGAAAAAAATTTCCACATAAATTCTAAGTCTTTACGAAAGGGTTAGTATATACACTACACAAAAGAAATAATTGGTGATAATGGTGTACACCTCAAAGAAAGAAAAGTGAGACAAGAATCCCTTACCCTGCATTTCCTTTTTCATTGAACGTCATTTAGCCTCATGTATAATGATTTTAAACATGTTAGTAACTTACACCATAACCATTTTCATATTTATAATATCATATTTTATCTTCTTATAAGATCTAATTACCTGTTTGTTAACAATTATTCATTATTTTTACTATTTTGGGTGTAAATTGCCTAGTTTTTCGAGTATGTTTTGACTTGTTACTTATTTTTACTATTAGTTATAACATGATTTCATCATATCCAGAATGTAAAAAATGATTTAAATATCATATATATCCATTATATATGTATTTATGATAATCCATAATATTTTTAAATATGAAATGAAATGCACCATTCATGGAGACGGTAGGTTGTACGTACGCATGAACGCTGCTTTCATTTCTTTGTCATATTTAAAAGAATAAAAAGTAATCGATATATATATATATATGTATATTATAATTAAATTATCATATTTATTTCATATATGTAACACAGTTTCATTAAAACCATCTTTTATACATTTCATGTATTGTGTGAATGAATCACATCGCATTGAGGAGGTGGCAGTTCGCACTTCCACAAACGATGTTATCGTATTCCCACAAAATTTAAAACATAAATTTTTGTGTTATATAAGAATTTAAGAAGAATTAATAAATTATAAATATCATATATATCATATATAAATATTTTTTACATCATAATTATCAATAATGAGAGGTGTTAAAGGAAAAACTAACAATCATCATTTAGTGAGGTGGTAGTTCTCCATACATGAACGGTAAGTCTGTTTCCCATTAGATGGAAGTTTGTGTAAGTGTAGTTAAAAAAATTAACATAAAAACATATTATTATATTTATTATGCTTATTTTATGATGTAATAATTTAATAAGAATATTTTATGGGGTGGATAATGAAAATAGAACAAAGGAGTTTGAGGAAGGATGTTTCCTCTTCTTTAGGTAACTCCTTTTGGTTTCCACCAAAGGGATTCCTTGGAGGGATTTATGAGGAAATAGAGGATTTTAAGATGATTTGAGAGATTTTTAGGATATATTTGGGTATATATTAGTCAATAAAAAAATTTTTATGGGTGTGAGGAAGTGGGAGGGGTTGGTGCCATTTTATAGTGGAGGAGGAGTGTCATTCTTGTAAATTTTTTAAAAGGTAATTTCACCCACATTTTTTCCTATAAAAAATGAAAAACATAATGGTAAAAATTATATTAAAGGGTTTATATGGTATAAATATGGACATAAATGTATTTTGGAGAATTTTATATGTCATTTTGTCCCTTAAGTTTAAGGTTTAGTCCCTTGTTAAGTTAACTTTCCTCTTAATTGCTGTAATTAATTTTAATCAATTTCACTAATATGTTTTTGTAAAAAACTAATTTAAACTTAGTAAAAATTATAAATTATTTTTATTTCAGATATAGAATCCATTTTTTCAAATTCCAATCACATAAGTGGCATGAATTAATTTAAACTTAATCCTGCAAATGAGACGACAATGCGGATTTTTAAAGTAAAAACGTTCAAAAAAAAAATTATATGTTTTTATATCCAATTTAAAATTGAAATTGATTCCAGTAAAATAAATTGGATTAATTTATGCATGAATTATATAATTAAACTTTAAAACCAATTAAAATATAATTTATCATTATAAATAAATTAGATAAAAAATAAATTTTGAATTAAAATTAAGTATTTTTCACTATTCATCAAAAAATGAAACTTCATAGAAAAATAAAAAAACACCATAACCTAATTTTTATGTTAATATTTTAAATATGAGATTTATTTTGACATATTAAATATATAAAAGTGCAAAAAAATATTTAAAATTGGTTACCATTAAAAGGTGGTAAAATTGCCTTTAGAAAAATATAGGTTTTCATGCATGAAATTAGGATTGTTATCATCTTATGCCTATAAAATCAATTGTATGAATATAAAATATATTTTATTGAATATATAACATATATATTACATTAATATAACTCACTAGTTAATTTAATTTATTAGGATAAAATAGATTTGTGTGTATAAAAATAGTTTCTTATAAAAAACATTCACTTTATACTCAATTGGTTCTTATATTCATTTCTAATTAATTTGTAACCAATGAATTAATTTTAAATTTCTATAAATAATATATTTTCATAAGTTAGTTAATACTATAAATACCCATTAATTTAATGTCTAAGTTATATATTATTATATTAAATAAAAAATATTTTAATAATATATTGTTGTTAGGTAAAACTTAGCCTTGCGTGTAATGCAAGACATTGAAGAAACTTGTTGTTGTGTGCGGCGCATGCAAACTTAGTATCATGTGAATTGAAATATATATCATATATTTAATTTATTTAAAATATTAAATATATTTTAAAGTCTCAAGACGTTATATTCTCTTATGTTCTTGGTGTTGTGTGACATGCATGATATTACATACAATGTTCTTACTTTAGAATTTTGAGGCATTACACATCATGACAACCTAAAAACATAAGAAATGAATATAAATAATATTTATAATAAATGAAATATAGTAGTTCCCAAACAAACATGGAATGAAACATCCAACCACCCACTAGAGTGATTTCATATATAATCTCGTATGAAAGAAATAAAATGCATTGACTCAATTACCACACCAAGATTCTCCTTATACTGATCTTCTAAAATCATTTGAGATATCCTAATAAACCATTCCATCCTAGGCCAAATCCCAACCTATTCTATAAATAACCATGTGTAGAGCCCCATTCCAAATTAACTACTCATAGGAGGGTTGAATCAATGGTTTAGTTTTTACGAATTATTTTCTTTTCAATTAAATCTCTTGAATATGTTAGGGTTCTCAATACAATCATTGATATCTATAAATCTCACATTGTGTGTAGTTGTAATAATGGATATAGAAGCACACAGTATTTACAAGTTTTAGAAAAAAAACTACTTCTTTTTGAAATTTATTATTCCTACCAGTTACAGATTATTCACTATCAAACAAGTGATTACACTACTCCAAGCTCTATCTAAGAGACTTCTTCAATACTTCCAGCACCAACTAAAAGTCTTATCTTACTCTGAGATTCAAATGAAATACTTCCTATACTCTTGGAAACAACCAAGATATTTCTTGATTTCAAATCCAACTAAAATAATTCTCCTTCCCAATTCCTACTGAGAGAATTCACTACTTTAAAATTCATCTAATATACTTCTTCACTTCAATAGGGTTGTTCCACTATAAGATGATATTTTGATCTTCCTCCATGAGCTTTCAGGATCTAACTTTCTCATATACACTTCAAGTACCTTCAAAAACCACTAATCAGGTATGTCATTCTTGCTCAATTATTCTGATCACTTGTGTATGATCAGTTTCCTCAATGGAATAACTCTTAGGAAATTATTCCTTCTTCTAATGAAGTCTAATCCCCACATGGATGTGTTAAAGTGGTGAAAAAAATTACTAAAATTTTATTTTATGCAGTTATGAACCTTTTGAAACTCAAAAAAACTTATTCTTAACACTCTATAATATATTATTTTTATCTTTATTTTTATTTTATATGATTTCTTAGTTGTTTCTTAAACAGTTTAGGTATATTCTCAAGAGCTTATGTATGCATGAAATGTGTCTTAGATGCATTCATTATTTCTTAATTATTTCTACGCACACACTGATATATTAATGGGGTCTCATGCATGAATTTTTTATATATCAAGAACTGTGTCTTCTGAACTCTTTCATGAAACTAGAAGATTTGGGTATTTCACGCTTCTTAAACTCCTTCACATAAGTGAACACACGATATCTTCTATTGTTTCTTTTCACACACTAAAAAAGGTATGCAAACATTATTCCTCATGCTAACACCAAAAAGTTTCATGATATATTAGTGATTTAATGAAATACAAGAGGGATTTGTGTAACAAGCTCTTTGTGAATCTATTTGAGGGTGTTAAACACAAGTTGGATTCACATGGTGTATCAAGATCTTCACACAAACAGTGAGAGTGGAGATTCTTCATGAAAATAGGTATCACAGTGCTCTGTTTTTCTTTATAAATATAAGTGGATCAATCTCTTAATATGCTGTAGTATATCTCATATTAGAAGTTTAGTATTTATAGACCTTGAGAACCAACTCTCTTCTAAGTTTCATTCCACATAAAGGCTCTGAGAAATATGACACATAAAGGTTGATACTAATATTAATGAAGGTTTTGTTTATACAAATCTTTCGGACTCCTATGGTGTCAAAAATAATGGAATATTATCCTTCACAATGAACTCTTCATTTTCATGCTATTATGATCACATGCTTCTCATTTTTAAATATAGAACTCATCCTATATGAATGGAACATTATAGCTTCATATCATCCTCGATAGTATCATAAATTTCTTTTCTAAGTTGGAACTAATCACTAGAGATGTTCAAATTTTGGATGAAGATAGTGACATCAAAAAAGTGTCTTAAGGGAGGATATAAGTATAGTGGAGGTTAGGGATGATGACTTCTCAATCAAATGGCTTGGATCAATCTCATTGTGTACTAGTAATTTTATTGATATATTTTTAAGGTGGGTGAATAGTGTTCCATGTTACCATATCCCACATAAAAAATTCAAGTGGTGGAGCACTTCTATATAAATAATTCCTTTTCATCAACCCTTCATGATGGTAGTGGGGTTTGGAACTCACAACACAACACAAACCATATAGGGTGGTCAGACCCACTCACAACCTTGTGCACTACCATGCACCCTATCTTGGTGTTATGTACTCACCATGTGCCTATGTATGAAAAAACCTTCCTACCCACAATATCTTTACTCATGTGAATATGTTGACTAGCCTAGTTGGATCCCATGCATGGTTGAGCTAACTACCACAATTCATGGTTGAGATGGACTGGCTGTTTAGATTTGGCTAGACACTTTATTTTAGTAAGGCCAATAAAAGTGTAAGCTAATTAATTGATTCCATGACACATTCACCACAAAATACCAATCCATATTATTCATTCAAAATATAAATAATATTTGTATATTTTTTAATGGAATTATTTAATTCTTTCATGAAATTACTTTATTTTTGTATGAAAATATTCAAATCTTCATGAAAATAAATATTTTTATGGTCTTCTTCAACATGTTATAAACACTATACACTTCATCAAATTCCATTTTCACAAGTATTTTTCATTTTATACATGTCTTTAAATTATGACAATTACAAGGATAATTTCTTAATCATGACATATAATTCCATTAAATGAATCCATAACAATTATCCAAGCATCACCTCTTCATCTTCAGCTCACCAGACACATATTGATAATAAATGAAACACTGGGCCAAAAAATATCCCCCTTTTTATTTTTTTTGTCAATATCACTTCATATATAAAAATCAATATGTGTTATCAAAACTTCCTCCCCCTTATGGACAATCAAATGAAAAGTAATTGTGGGAGTATTCATATATCATTAATTTTTCTAAAAAAATTTCTCCTCCCTTAAAATATTTTTCTTAAACACTTCTAGGATAAGGATGATATCACATGGTTTTCTTAGCAAAGAGCCTTTAGTTAATCAAATCTATGTCTATGTGGGATAACCTAGTTTAGAAAACAATAGGGATATAAAAAAGGTTTTCATATAGTTCATAAACTACCATTCATGTGAAATAACTCTCATAAATAATAAATTCTCATTTTAGGGGTTGTAAGTAATCAGATTTATCAATAAAATTCCAAATCCTACACATACTTCAACAAACACATCATAAAGTTCAGGTAAAAAAGATATATCTCCCCCTTTTATCATTTTTTTCATCAACCAAACACTCTCCTTTAATGGATATGATTAATAAAATTAATAATGATGGATTAAATTGTGATTAGAATACCTCAAACTTCATGTTTGAACAATATTATCCAGAATTTCCATATTCACTATAATTTAGTAAAATGAAATATTCTTCTCACGGTTTCTCTCTATTAATAGATTCAACCATATTATTATATTTTCTATACGTTATCTCAAAACACATGAAATAATGTGTAATAAGTAGGATCTTCCTTTTTTATAAATAAAATTCCAACTAAGAGCTTCCTCTCAATCTAGGCTATTCCTTTATACTAATCTCGGCATGGGAAGGTTTATTTGGACAACACTTTTTGATTTGAGCCTCATCTTTTTTATTATCCTATTTCTTCTCTTAAAGTTCATATTTATGTGGAATACCATTTTCCCATTCAAATTTACGGTTCTTAAAGTTTCCAATTATGGATAACTTCTCATAAACTTTCACCTTATTTTATGAGGTCAATTTCTTTCCTTTATCTTTATCAAGTGTTTCTGTTTACTCTAATTTTTTAGTCAACTTCAATTGGTTTTTTCAAACAATTAGGTACTCTTTCTTGAAATTATTAGTCTTCTAAAATTCATCACATGAATTTCCACTAGTTTAATTTTGAAACCAATTCCATTTAACCTAATAAAGAGCCTCTCCTTCTAACATTTTCATGTATAACTCAACCTATAGACCTTCAAAATTGCATCTCCCACAAATTTCATCCAGAATTTGGAATTTTTTTGGTGTAGACGGTTATGGTGTAGATCCATTGACAAGTTATTTTCTATGATATTTTATCCTCATATGCTCATTGACCCCCCCCCCCCCCCCCCATTATGGAATCTATCTTGCTAAATACATGTTAAAAAAGTAAGAATAATATTTGTGTCCATGCTTTCCAAAGCAGCATCAAAATTATTCTTCCAGATTAGTTTTAGATATATCCAGATTTTTATTATTGTTTTCTTATTGTAAATCAAGCTTCACTTTTCTTATGGGGTTATGGACTCCTTATCATATTCTTCTCATAACTTAGTGTGGAAAGTTTCATCTCTATCTTCTTGGCTCATATATCCTCAATTTTTGTTTTCGCATATGCACTATTAAATAAGAAAGGCATATTTTAAAATTAATATAGTACTTATTTACCTTTTTCACATGAAATTTTCTTATCATTAGTATGATAATACTTTCCAATTATCTAAGTATCCTTGTTTAATTATTCTTTATCCTTTTTTAACTCATGTTGTACTTTGAGACGTGTGGATTACGTCTCAACTAGATATTCTACCTTTACACCTAGTTTCTTTTTGAGATCAGTGATAATATTTTCATGTTCAACTTATCTAAGATTGTATTTCTAAATATCATCAATATAGACTACTTCATTATTAATTATCTCTTCTTTATCAGTAGACAGATTTATATTTTCCTTCTCAAGATTCTTATTTTATTTCTTAAGGTATTGAATCTATCACATAAAGATTTTTAATTTTTCTTCTTCTTCAACTAAAGTTCTTTTCTTTCTTCTTCACCATCTCTGATACTTGATGAATTGGTTTTTTTATTTAAATGAGCAAAGAAACCAACTTCATTATCTGAATAATAAATTGATGATGAATATTTCTTGTCCTTTCTCATAATATTGCTATTCCTATTGTTATAGTGTTTTTTCTTTTTTTACACCATTTATGTTTATGAGATCTCTCATCATATGATTATAATGAAGATTATAATTCTTCAACCTTTTTCTTTGGACACTTCTTGGAAAAATAACCAAAGTTACCAAAATTAAATCATTTTTGTGGTTGATTACTCTTTCCCATCAAAATTCCCCTTTATAATCCTTTTGATATAAGAGAAACAATATGATTGAAGTTGTCATCATCCTTATCACTATCTAAATATCTAGATTCTTTATCCCCTTCTTCTCTAACTTTTCCCTTTATCATGGATTCAAAATCCATTTCAATTTTTCTTTACTATTAACAGATGGAATTTTCATCATCTCATAATCTATGAGAATATTTTTCAGTTCATTAAGAGATAATTCAACTCTTTCTTTTAGGGCATATATATTTGAATCAAAATGATCTATAAAATTCCTCATCAATTTTCTAACAATGATAGAGTTATCCAACTTCTTACTAAATCCTTGAATTTTTTTGACTATCTCATTTAGTCTAGTGAGGTATTCATCAATATTTTCTTCATTATTCATTTTTATTTCCTCAAAATAACTCCTCCAAACATAATCTTGGCTTCCTTGACTTTTAAATTTCCTTTATAACTGCTTCTCAATTTGTTATAGAACTCCTTGGAAGTTTAGAGATCCGTGAACTATGTGTACACCTTCTCTAATATATCTATAAAGATAGTATTTTGATCCTTTCAATATAATTCTATATTTATCTTATCATCTTGTGTCATGGAATCACCATTAGTGAAGGGTAGATAACCCATTATTTCATCATTTCTCACTTCTAAGCCTAGTGATAGGAGATAGGGTAGCATCCTATTCCTCCAACTGTGATAATTCCTTACATAAAAAGTAGAATAACCTCATATATTTATAGAATTAACATTCTCTATTTGTCATAATGATTCTTGGATCATTAGAGATAACCTTTCCTCTGATACCACTTATAGAGACCTAGTCCAGATTGACCACTAAGAGGGGGGTTGAAATAGTGGTTCACTATTTTCAATTATTTTCTTTTGAATTTAACCACTTTCACTTGTTAATTTTCTCAATCCACTTAGTAATATATATCAATCTTACCTTGTGTTCAGTTGTAATAATGTAGATATAAGTACACTATATTTACAAGGTTTAGAAAAAATCGACTCTTTATAGCAACTAGTCATTCTTCATGGTTAAAGATTATTCACTATCAAACAATTGATTACACTACACCCATATCCAATTGAGAGAATTATTCACTTATTAATCACAAACTAAAAATATTCTCCTGCTCCAACCTCTAATTAAAATCCTTCCTCTTCTCCAAGATCCAACCAAGGGACATTATGATTTTATATCCAACTAAAATAATTATCATGGTACTATATCCTACTGAGAGATTTCACTACTTCAAATTCTACTAAAAGAATTATTCCCTCAATGGGTTTGATCCACTATAGGATGATATTTCGATATTCCTCTATGAGGTTGTAGGGTATGTCTTTCTCTTATATGCTTCAAGTACCATCAATACCCACTAATCAAGTCTATCGGTCTTGGTCAATTATTCTTATCACATGTGTATGATTAGTTTCCATGGTGTAACAATTCTTAGAAAATTATTCCTAAAGTAGATCAAGTATCGGCCCCACATTGATGTGTTCAAGTGATGCACACAATTCCTACAATATTATTTTATGTAAGTATGAACCTTATACAACTCTTTCACTTCTTCTTAACACCATAGAACAAATGATATTTCTCTTTATTATTATTTTATGTTCTTTCTAAATTATTTATTAAAGTGTTCAGGTATTTTCTAAAGAGATCATGTGTACAAGAAATGTATCTTAGATTCTTGCACTCTTTATTCTTTGTTTCTTCACATGAACATATATATACACATGGCCTCACACATGCATGAGTTGTACATCATGAATTGTATTTCCTAAACTCTTTCACACAACCATAAGGTTTTGGTATCTCACTATTTTAAAAAAACTTCTCATATGTGAACATGTGACATCTCTTTTATCCTCTTTGCGCACACCACAACAAGTATACAAACATTCTTCCTTGTCCTAACACCAAAGTGTTGTGTTATATATCAATGAGTTCACATAATCCAGGAATAATTTTTAGAAAAAGTTCTTTGTAAATATATTTTAGTGTGTTAAACACAAGTTGAATTCCCATGATGTCTCAAGAGCTTCACGTAAACAGTGATCACGGAGCTTCATCATAAAACTAGGTATCTCAGTGATTTATTTTTCTTTGGAAAAACAAGAGACTCAATATTTGTATATATAGTATCATCTCTTGGAATATAAGATTGGTATTTATAGATCTTGATCATCACCTATCTTCCAAGTTTCATGTCATTTTAAGCCTCCAAGAAATATTTTGTTGAAAGGCCAATATTAATATTACAAAAGGTTTTAGTTATCTAACTATTCCGGACTCCCATGAAACTGAAAATAATAGTGTTTTCATTTACAATAAAATACTAATTTCCATTATATTATTATTTAATGCTTATAATTTTTAAATATATAACTCATACTATATGAAAAACATGTTGTTGCTTCATTTCATCATCAGCTATATCATAAACATTAAATAATTACATACATATAAGACGTATATAGCATGCATGATATTAGGACATCACTTTATCTTTTTATTCTAAGCTAGAATAGATCACCAAAGATGGATAAACATCATATGAAGATTACAAAATCTAACCAGTGTCATTAGGGAGGTTGTAAGAGCAGTGGAGGTTGAAGATGACATCTTCTCGATCTAATGGCTCAGATCAATCTCATCATGTGATTGGCATTTTATCAGAATATTTTTAAGTTATATGAATAATGGGTCATGTTTTCATGTCCCACATCCGAATTTTAGATGGTGGAGAGATTCTATATAAATCATTCCATGCCATCAGCCATTTGAGCTAGCATAGGGGTTTGGCACCCACAACACTAGACACGCCATATGAGGCATGTCGACCCTCTCACCCCCTTATATGATATCTTGCACACTCTACTAGATCTATGCACACTTCATACCCATATATATACACCTACTATCCTGTAGGATCTCACATAATGTATCCACTGGATGGCCTGGTTGGATCCCATACATGGTTGAGATTTCTCCCACAATGCATGGTTAAGCTGGCTTAGCTGATTGGCTTTGGTGTGATACTTTTTTTAGTAAGGCCAATAAATGAGAGTTATCCAATTAACCACTTTGATTCCATTATCATCACCAAATTACAATTCATATTCTTCATGAAAAATATAAATAATATATTTATATTAATTCATGTACTTTTTTAATTCATTCATGCAATTACTTTCTATTTACATGGAAATATTCAAGTACACGTGAAAATAAATAATTTCATTGTAATGCCTTGACCCTAGTTACATAGAGTTGGTGAATTATTATATATCAATGGCATGATAAAAGTAAATCATGTCCCAAAAGACCGATCATTTTAGTAGCCTTGGAAATACTAGATACATTCATAATTTTTACATTACATTATAAAATGAAAAACTACAACAACATTGTTTCCATAGACCACACTCATATACCCTCAGACTATCCCATCAAGTCAATCATAAAATACTTTTTTGCATCCTGAGAAAAATAAAACATAGAAATGGGTGAGCTCAGATGCTCAGTAAGGATAACAATATAGCGGAAACTTTCATAAATAAGCATAAACATTTAAGGAAATTTATAAGACTAAAACAAAAGCCTTTTAAACTTGAACATCAGCATAATATGGAAAAGATAAAATCAAATAATTCCATTTAATTATTCACATGTATATTATACTAGTCAAATAATCACATGCAATATCAATATCCACTTTCATAATGATGGAATGCATAATGCCAGACTTCATAACCACATAGTCAAGGCCTTGTTCCAAGACTACAAATAAAATTTTGTCAAGGACTTGTTCCAAGGCACTATTTTGTCTCATGAGACCTACCGATGCATCAAGGATATATAGCAGGCTCCACCAGTCACTTACTAAGTCCAATGCATTCTTCATATGAAAAGGTTTAAACATAACATAAACATTCATATTAAAACTAGCATACGGAATGTCAATACTTTATCCATAAACCATGAATGGTATAAAAACAACACATATAGAGTAAAACATATCACAAAACCTTAAATAAAATATGAAAGTTTTGTATAATAATAAATCAACTTCAAACAAGCTTAAAATCCACCAAAGGATGTTGACATAGATGAAATCAAAACTTTTTTAGAGAAATATCTCTTTCTATTTTGAAATCATTTAACAGTAACATAATTATAAAAGAAAACATTTGTTTTGAAAATATTCTTATAATCTTGTAAGGGAAGCTTAGATGATATTATAATGGCGTAAAATAGCCTCACCCTCCGTATAAGTTAAAAAAAATTCTTACCTTAATTTTGTCGAAAAGGTCATAAGGTACCTTGTTTGAAAAAAGACGGAAAGATTCCTTTCAAACCATTTTATAAAAAGTAAAAAAAGGGTATAAATGACTTTAACACATAGTCTAGTAAATATTAAAAATGTTTTGGAATAAATTTTTAAGAAACATCAATATGGATGATAATGAGGTCCGAGTAGATACTTACGTAAAAACAACCTCGGTTAATAAAGAGATTGTGCAATTAACACTTACCTTGTTATTTTCCTTGGTCAAGGGTAGGTTAACCTCATGTATAATGGTTAAATAATTTTTATTAAATTATATAATAACTATATACATTAATATGATATCATATATGATCTTTTAATATTGCTTTGTTAATGATATTTCTGTAGTATCATCGTTTCGGTTCTTAACTGATTTGTTTTCCTTTATATTATTTGTTATGTAAGTAATGTTTATTGGGGATATGATGTATCTTATTCATATTTAGAATGATATTAAGTCTTTAAACATTATTTTTAATCATCAAATGAAAATTAGTCTTGAATTGATACGATAGGGAATGAATTTCATCGCGTTCGTGGAGACGGTAATCCGTACGTACGCACGAGCGACAATATCATTCTTTTGATATCAAAATCATATATAATTGGCTGATATATCATATATAAATAATAATTATCATGTTATATTTATTATTTAAATCATTTATACACATTATTATACCCATCCAAATGATGAAGTGTTTGAATAACAAACTACACCACGATGTGGAGACGGTAAGTCGTACGTACGCACGTATGGTGACATGTCATTCATAGGATGGATAAAATAATGAATATGGTTGTAACATTTTTATAATAACATCACAGTATATAGAAGATACTAGATTTATTATTTTATAATGGAAAAAACAAATAAAGACGAAGTGGAAGAAGAAAAGAACTTGAAAGAGGTGATGAAATATTTACCTCTTTTTCGGGTTCTTCCTATTGATTTGATCAAAATGGATCCTTAGGTTGCATTTGTGACTGAATTAAGGCCTCTTGGATAAATTTAGGACAGTTGAGAGGATATTTGGGAATGCTTTGGCCGAGCCAAATGGCTTTGAAGGTGTGGATTTCCGAGAAGGGGAAGCTCCCTTTTATAAGAGGGGTGAGGGGCACCTTAGAAAAAGATTGAAATATTATTTTATAATAAACTAATTTTCAGTTTATAATGGATTGAAAATGGTTTATTTTGACGGTAATGTGGGTATGGGTCTAAAACCACTCAAAAAATAGGTTTTATATATGTTAGGGTCACTATATTAACCTTATTATCTAGATTTAACTCTTAGTTAATTAGTTTGACGTTTACCATGTCTCTTTGTATTTTTATATTATGTGGTTAATAAACATACTATAAACTTCCAAGTGAACCTCAAGTGGTTCATTAATGACATAGATAATATTATTTAATACCTTTTTCCTAACCTTATATTTTTAAGAATAGAATATCAACTAATAATACAATATTTGTTTTAAAAACTCATTATGTCAATTTTGACACTATTTTCTATTTTGTTTTTGTTAAATTCCTAACAGCATTATTACATTGAAAAAAATTCATTTAATCAATCCTAACATGTCTTATTAACCTATAAAATTTTTGTATGGCATCAAAACTTTCAAATTATATTTATTTTTTACATCTATAATACTATTTATTTGATTCTTTCATTAATAAGAAAAATACTGCATCATCATTGTGTCATAAATAAATTTAATTATTCAATGTCTACAAATGATAAATAAAATAAAATTATGTATGAAATATTTTTATCTTTATAATTAATATTTATAGTCTAATATATAACATTTATAACCTTATGTAAAAATTGTTTTACTAAAAGATATATGCTTATGTCATTTTTGTATTTACTTTAACTTAATTAATAAAGTGTCATTATCACTTACAAGTGGCTCCATGGGGTCCCAAAATCAACCCAAGGATGCCCATGGTCAGACATGTATCATCCAATAGGGTTATAACACGTGTTAGGGTAATTTAATATTATTATAATATTATTTTTTTACCCTCATTCACCAGATTTACCCTTTAACCATGGTAAGTAAAATATTTACCGAAGTAATTATTCAAAATTTACAAAAATAAAAGTTACCTATTTACATAATTTGGACCTCCTAATTATAAATATGAAATCCATTTTTATAAATTCAAAACACAAAAGTGGCAGAAATTAATTTAAAATTAATTCTCATTGTCAAAACGAAAAGCGTGTTTTTAATAAATAATAACTATCAAAAGATTGACACTTGCTTATGTCCAGTTTAAATGGGAAATTACATCCAATGACCAAAATTGGATTAAATGATAAAAAAATAATCTAATTATACTTAAAAACCACTCAATATTATAATTTATCCCTATAAATTATTTTGATTAAAAAAGTTGTTTTTAATTAAAATTTAGTATTTTTCACTATTCATCAAAAATTGAATGTTTTCAGAAAAATACTAAAAAATCACCCTAAGATAATTTAAATATTCCAAACCCAAAAATGAAGTTCATTTTGAAAGATAAAATTGATAAAATTTTAAAAATTGGGTATTACTATTCATAACGGCTAGTTTGATTGGTCGCGATGTGTTTGAATCTCGAAATTGCGTAGAACGCAAGCTATTGCATCATTCAAAGGGAAACATACCGTGGAAGCTTGGGGTGTTACATTCTCACCTCCTTAAAATAATTTCATTCTTGAAATTTCTATAATATTACTGCATAAAAAGATTCAGGTGGTTCTTCATTATAAGTTCCTCGGAATCCCATGTTGCCTCTTCCATCTTATGGTTTCTCCATAGAATTTTTACCAGATGAGTTGTCCGGTTTCTCAACACTTGTTCTCTTGTATCAAGAACCTTTATAGTCTCTTCTTAATAAGACAGATCGAGTTCTAGTTCTAATTTCTTATAAGTAAATACATGCAATGGGTCAGGCATGTATTTTCTCAACAGTGATACATAGAACACATCATGAACTTTGGAGTGACTTTGCGGCATTGCCAAGTGGTAAGCTATAGCCCAAATTCGTTCTAGGATTTTGAAAGGTCCGATGTACCTGTGACTCAATTTACCCTTCTTACCGAAACTTATAACACCCTTCCATGGATATACCTTCAAGAAAACATGAACTCCTACCTGAAATTCCAAATCCTTCATTTGGTTATCGGCATAGCTCCTCTACCTACTTTGAGCTTATTTGATGTGGGTTTGGATTACCATCACCACTTTCATTGTTTCCTCAAAAACATTTGGGCCTATGAGTTTTCTTTCACCAATATCATCCTAAAAAGTTGGTGTGTGACATCTCTTTCCATAAAATGCTTCATATGATGCCATCTAAATACTTGAATGGAAGTTATTGTTATAGGAAAATTCTACTAGAGGTAAATATTGATCCCACATACCTTGAAAGTCAAGTGATCAAGATCTCAACATGTCTTATAAGGTTTGAATAGTCCTTTATGATTTTCCATCAGGTTGAGGTTGGTAGGTAGTTCTCAAACGAAGTTCAGTATCTAGAGCTTTCTGAAGACTTTTCTAGAATCTTGATGTAAAATGGGGATCAAGATCAGAAACAATTGATAGGGGTACTCCATGAAGTCTTAAAACTTCATTAATATATAGTCTTGCTAAACATTCAAGTGGTAAATATTCTCTTATAGTAAGAAAATGTGTTGACTTGGTAAGTGATCAACAATGACCCATATTTCATTGTTCCTTATAGGAGTCTTTGGTAGTCCCATGAAAAATTCCATTGTAATATTATCCCATTTCCACTCAGGTATGGGAAGAGGTTGCATGACTCCTCCAAACTGTTTCCTTACAGCTTTCACTTATTGAAAAACCATACATATTGACACAAAAATCAGCAATATCCCTCTTCATGTTGTCCCACCAAAATGTTCCTTCAAATCTCTATATATTTTGGTGCTCCCAGTGTGTATAGAGAAATTGAAGCTATGAGAATCATCCAACAATTCTCTTTTTAGATTAGGTATATCAGGAACACAAAGTCTCTTCCCAAATTTCAAAATTCCATCTTCATATACGAAGTCACTCAATCTCCCATTATTCACAGCTTTGATCTTCTTTTGAAACTCCTCATCATCAGCCTGAGAACTTTTTATCATTTCTAGTAAAGATGGTTTGTCAACCATTTAAAAAACCATTGATGTTCCACCTTCCATGGTTATTCCCATATATATCTTTACTAGATCCATGTATATAGGATCCTTTTCAACTCTTATCTTGTTCGAAACTCCATGATCCTTTCTACTCAAAGAATCTGCCACCTTATTTTCCTTCCCTGGGTGGTAGTGTATAGTGCAATCATAATCCTTGAGTAGTTCAATCCATCGCCTTTGCCTCATGTTGAGTTCTTTGTGTGAGAAAATATACTTCAAACTCTTGTGATCAGTATAAATCTCACATTTTTCACCATATAGATAGTGTCTCCATATCTTTAAAGCAAAGATTATAGCTTCTAACTCAAGATCATGAGTAGGATAGTTTTGTTCAGGAATTTTTAGTTGTCATGATGCATAGGAAATAACCCTATCATTCTGCATAAGGACACAACCCAGTCCTTTCTTTGAAGCATCACTATAAATAACAAACCTGTCATTCCTCGATGGTAGAGTTAATATAGGAGCATTGACTAATCTTCTCTTAAATTATTCAAAACATTCTTCACACTCTTTTTTCCAAACAAATTTAACCCCTTTACGTGTGAGATTGGTTAATGGGTTTTCCAATCGGGAAAAATTATGGACAAAACGTCGATAATAACCTATTAAACCAATAAAATTGTGTACCTTAGTTATACTCATCGGTGCTGGCAATTCATGGATTGCCTTGGTATTTGAAGGATCAATAGATATTCCATCCTTAGAGATGATATGTCCAAGAAAAGAAATATCTTGAAGCCAGAATTTACACTTGCTAAACTTCCCATATAATTCATTTCTTCTAAGAGTCTTCAGGACAATGCGCAAGTGATTTTCATGATCTTCATAGATTTTGGAGTATACCAAGTTATCATCAATAAATACCACTATAAAGTCATCAAGATATTTCTTGAAAACCCTATTCATTAGATCCATGAATACAAAGGGTGCATTAGTCAATCCAAAAGGCATTATTGTAAACTCGTAATGCATGTACCTAGTTCTAAATGTTGTCTTCGGAATGTCTTCCTTATTCACAAACAACTGATGGTATCTAGATCGATGGTCAATCTTTGAAAAATATTGAGCTCCATGAATTTGGTCAAATAAATCATCAATGCGAGGTAGGGGATACTTGTTCTTTATCATGATATCATTGATCTCCCTATAGTCAATGGGCAACCTCATAGATCTATCTTTCTTTTTAACAAAAAGGACATGGGCTCCCCATGGAGAAACACTAGGGCGTATAAATAACCTCTTACTCAATTCCACTAATTGTTTCTTTAGTTCCACTAATTCCACAGTGGCCATTATATAAGGGGTATTTGATATGGGCCTTGAACTAGGAATTAAATCAATGGAAAACTCAATTTCTCGTTCTGGAGGATGTCCAGGTAAATCTTCTAGATACATATCAACATATTCTTGCACAATAAGTACATCCTATATTTGAACATTCTTTTCCTCGCCCATAGTTATCTCATTATCTTCCTCCCTAATAATTGAATTTAGTTGAGCTACTATGGGTGGATCTAGATAAGAATCAGGTGGTGACGTTTATACTCTTAAGATAAGTTACTCCTTATCATCATCGAAAATTGTAACCTCCTTCTTACAATAAATTTCGCATCATGGTCTGAAATCCAATCCATTCTGAGGATTATATCAAATTAAGTCATAGGTTTGATGATGAGATCAGCAGATAAAGATCATTTATATGCCCTAATGGGGACTGATTCAAAAAACTTTGCTGTCATGATACTTCCCTTAAGAGTTTTGACTGACAACTCCCTTGTTAGGTCAAATTGGAAATATCTAATTTTATTAGAAAACTAGGAAGATATGAAACAATGTGATGATCCAGAATCAAATAAAGCATTTTCTAAACATGAGGAAACCATTAAATTACCTACCACCACATCTTTAGAAGCTTCAACCTCATTAGTAGTGATATTATAATCTTGGCCTTGATCCCTTGGCCTTTTCTAAGGTATGTTTTCTTGGAGATTAGGAAATTCATTTTCATAATTCCCCCTTTCTCTACAATTGTATAATTCAACATTGACAGCCTCTTTCTTCCCCTTCCAATCATGAACTTGGTGGCCTTTTTCACCACACTTGTAACAGACTCACATTCCCTTCAGGAAAGTAATGGGGTGTTTCTTCCCACATTTACTACAGGATGGATATTCAACTTTTCCCTTCTTCCCCTTATTTCCATTTCCAAAGTGTTCAACAGATCTCTTCTTCTCTTGCTTTTATTTAAAGTAGTAAGACTTAGAGAATTCCTTTTTTGTCTTGACAGCACATGAGACAATATCTTCATATGATAAGAAGGATTGTGAGACTAATGCTCGACAAAGAAATGGTTTTAACCCATAAAAGAAACGATCAATCTTACTTCTTGGGTTACATATATAATTTGTAGCATGCCTCGCTAATTATGTAAAGTTAGCTTCATACTTTGTGACATTCTCATCCTCTTTTTTCCTTAGACTCAGAAATTGACTTTCCATATCTTCTCGATGGTCACGAGGAACATATTTTTCTATCAAAGGATCTCTAAACTCCATCCATTCCATATTTTATACTTCATCACATTCCTTTGTGTTTTGAATCAATGACCACTATTGATCAGCATCTCCAGTGAGGCGGTAAACTGCCCTGACAACTTTTTCCCTTTCACAACTCCCCAAGGCGTGGAATATTTTCTCTATGGAATTTATCCATTACTCATCTACTAATGGATTTTTACTCCCATTTAATGTTGGTGGTTGTTGCCTCGTGAAGTGATCTAACATTGATCCTCCACGTTGTGGATCAAGGTGCTCCATATGGGTAAGGTTATTATTCATAACCTGAGTGAGTTGTCCCAGTATGGTGATAAGCTGATCAGCACCAGTTTTTTCACCATCTCCACTACAATAATCTTGATTAGGATGGAAATCTCTATATGGATTATGTGCGTTGATATGGTTTCCATTCCTTCCACTGGGCACCATTTCTAAATAGTGGCATAAACTAGATTAGTTTATAAATCAAAATACATAATTCTAAACCTGTAAAACACTTAACATAAACTGAACAGTTTATGGATATAATTCATAATCATAAAAATGTTTTATTTGAGGAAGTATATACTCATAAACTCTTCATAATGGTTTGTAAAGAAAATGAGAATTATCCTAAGAATATCCCCCAAGAGTGTCATAACCAAGAGTGCAGTAAGGCCCATTTTCGTGCACCAGTTCCCATTCGAGTCTAGCTCAAAGCGGTGTTTTCGGATTTTACCCCTAGGTACATCTATGCCAGAGCCACCTCTACCTACTCATGTCCATATAGGGATGTATTTATTGGAAAACTCACAAAATCTCTACAATACCAAAATTTTAGGAAGTTCTTATATACTAATCCTCAAAGTCTATCTTAGGGTAATGTGCTCTAATCAGAGTTTATCTAAATCTAGATTCCAAGGTTTGTACTAAACTTCCTTTGATACCAATAGTAACACCCCGAACCTAGTTACCTAGAGTCAGTGCATTATTACATAACATTTTCATGATATAATGAAATCATGTCCTGAAAGACCGGTCAGTTTAGTAGCCTTGGAAATACTAGATACATTCATAAGTTTTACATTACATTATAAAATAAAAAACTTCAACAACATTGTTTCCATATACCACACTCATATCCCCTTATACTATCCCTGCGGGTCAGTTATAAAATACTTCTTCACATCCTGGGAAAAATAAAACATAGAAAGGGGTGAGCTCAGATGCTCAGTAAGGATAACAATATAGCAAAAACTTTCATAAATAAGCATAAACATTTAAGGTAATGCATAAGACTAAAACAAAATCCTTTTAAACTTGAACTTCAAAATAATATGGAAAAGATAAAATCAAATAATTTCATTTACTTTTTCACGTGGATATTCTATTAGTCTAATAATCACATGCAATATCAATAGCCACTTTCATAATGATGGAATGCATAATACTAGACTTCATAACCACATAGTCAAGGCCTTATGCCAAGAATACAAATAAGATTTTGTCAAGGCCTTAGGCCAAGACACTAGTTTCTCTCATGAGACCAACCGATGCATTGAGGAGGTATAGTGGGCTCCACCCGTCACTTACTATGTCCAATTCATTCCTCATATGAAAAGGTTTAAACATAACATAAACATTCATATTAAAACTAGCATACGAAATGTCAATACTTTATACATAAACCATGAATGGTATAAAAATAACACATCCACAGTCAAAAATATCACAAAACTTTCAATACAATATGGATGTTTGGTATCATAATAAATCAACTTCAAACAAACTTAAAATCCATCAAAGGATGTTGACATAGATGAAATATAAACTTTTTTAGAGAAATATCTCTTTCTATTTTGAAATAATTTAAATTTTGTATAATTATAAAAGAAAACATTTATTTTTGAAATATTATTATAATCTTATAACGGAAGCTTATATGATGTTATAATGGTGGAAAATAGCCGCATCTTCCATATAAGTAAAAAAACATTCTTACCTTAATTTTGTCAAAAAGGTTATAAGGTACCTTATTTGGAAAATGAGAGAAAGATTCCTTTCAAACAATTTTATAAAAAGTCAAAAAAGGGTATAAATGACTTTAAACCATAGTCTAGTAAATAGTAAAAAAAATTTGGAATAGATTTTTAAGAAACATGGATGTGGATGATAAAGAGGTCCCAGTAGATACTTATGTAAAAACAACCTTGGATAATAAAGAGATTGTGAAATTAACCTTTACCTTGTTCTTTTCCTTAGTCTAGGGGTTAACCTCCAGTATAATGGTGAAATAATTTTTATTAAATTATTCAAGAACTATATACATTAATATGATATCATATATGATCTTCTAATATTGATTTGTTAATGATATTTCAGTAGTATCATCATTTCGGGTGTTAACTAATTAATTTTCCTTTATATGCTTTGTTACGTGAGTAATTTTTGTTGTGGATAGGATGTATATTATTCATATTAATAATTATATTAAGTCTTTATACATTATTTTTGATCATCAAATTAAAATTAGTCTTGAATGGATACGATGGGGAATGAATTTCATCGCGTTCGTGGAGACGGTAATCCGTACGTATGCACGAGTGACAATATCATTCTTTTGATATTAAAATTGTATATAATTGGATGTTATATCATATATACAGAATCATTATCATGTTATATTTATTATTTACATCATTTATACTCCTTATTATACCCATCCAAATGATGAAGTTTTTGAATAACAAACTACACCACGACGTGGAGACAGTAATCCGTACATACGCACGTATGGTGACATGTCATTCCAAGGATGGATAAAATAATGAATATGGTTGTAACATTTTTATAATAACATCACAGTATATAGAAGATACTGTATTTATTATTTTATAATGGAAACAATAAAGAAAGAGGAAGTGGAACAAGAAAATAACTTGAAAGGGGTGATGAAATATTTACCTCTTCTTCGGGTTCTTCCATTTGATTTGATCGAAAGGGCTCCTTAGATTGATCTTCTGACTAAAGGAAGTCCTATAGGATTAAGGTAGTATAGTTTATAGGATATTTGGGCAGGGTTTGGCTGAGCCAAATTTCTTTGAAGGTGTTTATTTGAAGGAATGGGAAGTTCCCTTTTATAAGAGGGGTGAGGGGCACCTTAGGAAAAGATTGAAATATTATTTTATAATAAAATCATTTTCGGATTATAATGCATAAAAAATGTTTTCATTAAAGTATAAGGTTGTTATGGGTCTAAAACCACTCAACCAATAGGTTTTAGATAGTTTTGGGTCACTATATTAACCTTATCTTCTAGATTTAACTCTTAGTTAATTAGTTTGACATTTACCATGTCTCTTTGTATTTTTATATTATATGTTTAATAAACTTACTATAAACTTCCAAGTGAAGATAAAGTGTTTCATTAATGAAATATATAATATTATTTAATACCTTTTTCCAAACCATATATTTTTAAGAATATAATATCAACTAATAATACAATATTTGTTTTAAAAACTCATTATGTCAATTTTGACACTATTTTCTATTTTGTTTTTGTTAGATTCCTAATAGCATTATTACTTTGAAAAAAAATTCATTTAATCAATACTAACATGTCACATTAACCTATAAAATTAATTTATGTCATAAAAACTTTCAAATTATATTTATTTTAACATCTATAATACCATTTATTTGATTCTTTCATTAAAAAAGAAAATACTGCATCATCATTGTGTCATAAATAAATTTAATTATTAAATGTCTAAAAATTATAAATAAAATAAAATTATGTAGGAAATATTTTTATATTTATAATGAATATTTATAGTCGAAGAGATAACATATATAACCTTATGTAAAAAAAATTTTACTACAAGATATATGCTTATGTCATTTTTGTATTTACTTTAACTTAATTAATATAAAGTGCCATTATCACTTACAACTGGCTCCAAGGGGTCCCAAAATCGACCTAAGGATTCCCATGGTCATACATGTTTCATAAAATAGGGTTATAACACATTTTAGGGTAATTTAATATTATTATAATATTATTGTTTTACCATTATTCACTGGATTTACCATTTAACCATGGTAAGAAAAATATTTACCGAAGTAATTATTCAAAATGTATAAAAATTAAAGTTACCTATTTACACAATTTTGACCTCCTGATTCTAAATATGAAATCAATTTTTCTAAATTCCAAACATATAAGTGGCAGAAATTAATTTAAAATTAATTCCCATTGTCAAAACAAAAAAGCGTGTTTTTAAGAAATAATAACTTTCAAAAGATTGACACTTGCTTATGTCCAGTTTAAATGTGAAATTATGTCCAATGAATAACATTGGATTAAATGGTAAAAATATAATCAAATTATACTTAAAAACCACTCAATAGTATAATTTATCACTATAAATTATTTTCATTAAAAAAGTTGTTTTTAATCAAAATTTAGTATTTTTCACTATTCATCAAAAACTGATTGTTTTCAGATTAATACCAAAAATTCACCCGAGGCTAATTTTGATATTTCGAACCCAAAAATGAATTCCATTTGTAAATATAAAATTGATAAAATTTCAAAAAGTGGGTATTATTATTCATAATGTCTAGTTTGATTAGTCGCGATGTGTTAGAATCTCGAAGTTGTGTACAACGCAAGCTATTGCATTATTCAAAGGGAAACGTACCTTCAAATATTGGGGTGTTACATTCATTGTATTATTCATATTTTTGTAAACATGGTGAACTTTATCGAATTCATTTTTCAAAAAAATCACATTTAAGATCAATCCAAAAATCAACACAATTACAAAGATAATTTTCCACGCATGTCATCCATTGTCATTAAATGAATCCATAACAATTCTACAAGCATCACCACTTCATATTAAACTCACTAAATTCATATTGGAACATCATTAAAAACAAATTCAACATTATTCTCGAAATTATGTGAGCACTGTTCAGGTACCCATGTGCATTGGAAGACCGAGAAGGGTATGAGTACAAAACTCAGGAAGGAACAACCAACGTTGTCCTGTACTAACTAGAAAATTTTTTAATATGTGCATGTGACATGATCAGCTAAAATAAATAAATAAACTATAGAATTGTTGGTGCTGAAATCTGTGTTGAAGATGGATCAAGGGTAACTGAAACCATTTGGGACATAATTCAATCCAAAAAAGTCACAAAAATCACCAAGGGCCTACTTTATGAAGCTCCATCACAAAGACCCACACCTCTGTGAATAAGACGATCACTACAACCACTATGGAGTAGTGAGGTAAGCCTATGCAAGTACGATGAGCACTGAGACCTCCACAGAGTAGTGACGGAATCCTCTGTGATTTCGACGAGCACTGTGACCACCACGGAGTAGTGACAGAAGCCTATTCAAGTATGGCGAGCACCAAAACCACCATAAAGTAATTTTGGAAGCCTATGTGAGTACTAAGAGCACCACGACCACTGCAAAGTAGTGACAGAAGCCTCTGAGAGTACAACGGTGCCGCCTCTAATCACAAAGCACCATTTTCTTCATGGTGTGCCTTCCATGCATCGTGATACCTGGTGCCTATAAATATGTGGCTCAACCCCATCCCAAAGGATCACTATCCTGACCTTTATCCTTCCAAGCTATCATTTCATGAAGCTCCCTCTACTCAATGAACTAGCCAAGAAATGCATCACCCAAGGTATTTGAGCATTACGAACAACCTTTCCCTTCATTCCAATTTCTCTCCACTTTAAGTGGGGATTCCCTTTGAAAAAACCTATATCAATTATAAAGTTAAGAGTCCCTTTTGATTACTCAGGATTTCGTGGAGAATTCAACCTTTGTGAACCACCCTCCAAGAACATGTATCCTCCATTCCTTAGCTGTGTCACCATGATTTGTGAATTTCATCCCTTCATGGAGCCACTTTTTCACCATGATTTGTGAAATTCCTTCCTTTGTAAATCTTCCCCTCTTCACGGAGCACCATATCTTCATGAATCCCTATTTTGCAAGGCATTTTACTTCATGAATCCCTATACCATGTGGCCCTTCAAGCTTATACAAAGTGATTTAATGGTCCCACAAGTGGTGTTTCATGTTCTGTCATCCTACCTTATACTTCTTCTCATAGTTACACTAACATCTATTACTTCTTCTCATAGCTATGCTAACATGGGCCCCTCAATTGACCACTCCTCCACATCATTTCCCATAAATCATTGCTTATGAATTCCCTTCCCCAAGTGTGGTTTGGTGAATGTTATGTATGTCCAAGAGATGAGGAGTGAGTCCTCATCATCCGATCTTCAGGATGTTAAACTTCCAAGAACGTTCATATCCAGCACAAGATGTTAAAAAGTGAGTTTCTGCATGCATGATAAGTTCGGGAGGACCAAAAGGGGAATGATCATTAGTGCTCTCCCATTATCCCTCTCTCTTTGGGGTCTATCACCATGTGCACCTCGAGCAGTCTTCAAGTAATCCTCAAACCATTCCCTTGGGATTATCTACTGAAGTAAGTCCCAATATCCATCTCCTTGGCCCAATAACCATGTGTAAGCCCCACACCATCCCTCATGATTTCACCTTTCATGACTCAGTTTCCAAGTTTACTATTACCTCTTGTTTCTCATACTGAGCAAGACTCAAGTGGGCTTAGAGTAAGCAGTGACCATCACATCCTCTTTGGGATTCTAACCATGCGTAATCCCTAGAATCTCTTTAAGCCACTAACCAGGTGTAAGCCCAAGCATATCTTTGGGATACTAACCATGTGTATGACCCAGTATCTCTTTTGGCTATTAACCATGCGTAATCTACATGTCCCTCATCTTGTATGACATTAAATTGTATACACCACTGAACTATGTGGACTTTGATCTCTTTAGGGTATGTAAGAAGCCTATCTAAGGTTCAATACCCTCACTCCCCACAATCCATATGTTCAATGAATTTCACATCGGTTCACCTTCATCCCACGTGACATTAAAATGTATGCCCCCATACTGAACTATGTGGGTTTTGATCCCTTTTGGGTATATAGGATGCCTCCATGAGGATCAATCCCACCAAATGGTGAACTTTGGTGCTCACTCCATAGAATGTGTAGAGACCCAAAGCTTGACATACATGGAAATTACATTACTTTTATGGAATACTTAATACATAACAAAACATACACCATAGGACCATGATAGTTTAGTGTCTTTGGAAACTCGGAATATAATCTTCTAATCGTGGTGAAAGATCTTCAATATCTCTCATAAAGAACTTCCCCTTTTGTTTCCTTACCTAAAACCTTTCTTTATATCCTGGGGAAAAGAAAATATATAGAGGGTGATATCAAATGCTCAGTAAGGGTAAGCATGGATGAAATAAAACAAACCATATACATTTGAACTTAAAAACATGAACACAATGTTTAAACATCGAGATCTTGAGCAATGACATAAAACCTGGCAATACGTAAGGCATAGATCATAAAGAAACATTAATTGTGATAAAATAGCATGGGAATAAAACATGTGATTGTGGAAACCATTAAGCACATTATATGATTTCCATAGTAGCCAAGGCATTGCTGCCAAGACCATCTTAGGGGACAAAGTCCCTTTCTGAATCGCGTTCACTCCCCGTTCCAGTCAGGTATTACTGAACCAGATTAACTTACCGTTCCAGCCATGTCTATCTCATGAGATATAAATCTTTACCCAATTCATTGGAGGGAGATATAGGTCCCACCCATCTCATAATGAAATCATTCTTCCTTGTGCCACAACATAAACATAAATCATTCATCAAAACCCAAAGAATAAAGTGGGTTTCACAAACATCATCCCATCATAACATAATCCATATAAAACAAATGGATATCATTTCATCATAAGAAAATTGAAACCATGTAAATCATAGAGACATTATACTTGAAACATACACATATGAAATAATTTCATCATATATGGAAAATGGTTTTGATAAAACACTTGAAATGAATTCTTGAGGAAAATATCTTTTCTTCTTCAAAATCATTTTCTTTTCACAAAATTCCATGAAATTTCAAAAGAAAGGTATTTTGTTTAAAATAGTCATAAAATATTTTTGATGAAGCTTCATGAAAATAAGGCTTTATAAAACCGTAAAAATCCTTTCATGCCGTATAAGTTAAAAAAACATTCTTCTTGTACTTTTTCCAGAAAAGTCAAAAAGTACCTCGTATGGTAAAAAAAAGAATAATTCCATACATACCATGTAGTAAAAGTAAAAAATTGGTAAAAAGGACTTTAAACACACATAAAAACATTTTTAGAAAACATGGTCTTGGATGATAACAATAACCCTAGTAAATACTTACGAATAAACAATCTCAGATAAAAAAATGAGATTGGAAAATTTATCCCTTACCTTAGGTCTGATATGCTTCGTACATATTCGAACCTCCTGTATAATGATTTAAATAATGTCATTGAATTATTATAGAATCATATTAATTGTTATGATATCATATATGGTTCACTTATGACATTATATTACCCGTTATTTTGTTAATCCCATGTTAAAGCAACGTTTTGGGTAAAATCATCTTATTTATCGTACGTGTTTGGACATGTTGTTCTTGAAGTTATTATTACTTATATCATGATTTACTTACTTAAAAAATTTAAATCATGATTTATATATCATATATATTCATTATATATCCAGAATATATATTTATTTATAATATTATATAACATATGGAGGTAAGAAATGAAATGCACCGTTCATGGAGACGGTAAGTCGTACGTACGCATGAACGCTAATTTCATTTCTATTTCTTATTTAAATGGAATTAAAACATAATTATACATAGGTATTTTATAATTCCAGTATAATATCATAAATAATATCATTAACTACATCCTTTATACATCCCACATAAGGCATTGACGAATCACATCACTTTTAGGGGGCGGTAGTCCGCACTTCCTCAAATGAGATTATCGTATTTACCCACTATGGAAACCATAAAGGCTTGATATAATTGGGAAGTAAAGAATCATAATAAAATCATAAACATAATATGTATTATATATAAATACAGTTCCATCATAATGGCCACCATGAGAGGTGGTAGGAGAAAATCGAACAATTATCGTTTCGTGAGGCGTTAGTTTTCCATCCACAGAAACATTATGTTCTTCATCCATTAGATGGAGGTGTGTGTAAGTGTAGTTCGAATAATTCTTATAAAAACATCCTAGTATATTTAGGATACTGGTTCTGCTACAAAATAAAGGATTAAAAAGATTTTAGGGGTTGGAGAAGTAGAATAAAAGAAAACAACTTAAGATAAATTGTTACCTTTAATTTGGGTAACTTCCTTTGGTTTGAACCAAATTGACTTCTTGAAGTTCCTTATGCCTAATTTAAGGCTTCTAGGGAGAGTATAGGGATGTATAGAGATTAATTGGGTAGAGTTTTGATGAGCCAAATGGCTTGATATGTGTGAGGAATTGGATAGAAATGGTCACCTTTTATAAGGGGGAGGAGGGGCTCTTTAGGAAAGATTGAAAATATTATTTTATAATATAATGATATTAGGTTTATAATGGTCCAAAAATCATTATAGTAAAATATAAGATGACTCATGGTCTAAATATAATCATCCAATCAAAATTGGACATGTTTTGGATAATATTTTAATCATTATAATCTTATTTATTTAAATCATTTATAAATGAGGTAAACACTACATCATTATTGTGTCATAAATAATTTAATTCATTTGATTTCTAAAAATTATAAAAAAATACCATGATTTAGGAAATAGTTTTATATTTCCAATGAATATTTATAGTAGAAAAGATAATTTATATATCCCCTTATAAAAATTAATTACTAAAAGATTTTTGTTAATGTCAATTTTGTCTTTACATTAAATTAATTAATCTAATGTGTCATTGTCTTTCATAAGTGTCTTCATGGGGTCCCAAAATCGACCCAAGGATGACCATGGTCGGCCATTACTCATCCAATAAGGTTTAGATAGGTGTTAAGATAATTTTGAATTATTATAATATTCTTTTAACCTTAAATTACCCAATTTACCTTTAACTGTGGTAAATAAGTCAAAAGTTACTATTCACCAAAAATTATTTTCATCTTATTGAACCATATTTTACTTATTGATAACAACCATGTATGTCGGATTTTTGAAATTCAATTCACAGAAGTGGTAAAATTTCATTTAAATGAAAGAGTCAGTTTTTTAACTACCACTAAGTGGTTTCACTATTCATCAAAAATTGAAGTTTTTCAGAAAAATACCAAAAATTCAGACGAAGCTATATTTGATATTCCGAATTCAAAAATGATGACTATTTTTTCAAATTAAAAACATAGAAGTGTAATTACTTAATTTTAAAAGTAATTCCTGTTATCAAAACAAATAGCGTGTTTTTAAGAAACAATAACTATCAAAAGATCAACACTTGTGTATGTCCAATTTCAAAGTAAAATTAATTCCAATGACCAACATTGAATTAAATGGTAAAAATATATTCTAATTAAACTTTAAAAGAAATTACAAATATAATCTAACCATATAAATTATTGCGATGAAAAAAGTTTTTTTTTTAATTAAAATATAGCGTGTTTTTACTATTCATTAAAATATGAAAGTTATCAGAATAATATGAAAAATTTATCCAAAGTAAATTTTTATATCCTGATTCCAAAGAAGAATTTTATTTTGTCAAAGTGAACTTATAAAAATGTCAAAAACTAGATTTAAAGTAGGTGTGCCATCAAAAGGCGGCAAAGCTGCATTTTTTGAAAAATACTTATTTTACCCGAAAACTTTATTTTGTTCTCATACCATGTTATAAAAAATGTGTAAGATAAATAATAATGTTATAAAATTCAAAATTTAGTTAATACTATTCATAACGGCTAGTCTATAATAATATTATAACAATATATCGTTGTTTAGTGAAACTCGGTATTGCGTACTACACATGCTATCAAGGAAGGTCGCGATTGCGTGTAATGCAAGCCAAGTCAGGCTGACGTGTAGTGCAAGACTCCTTTGTTGTTGCGTATAATTAAATACAACTATATTTAATTTATACATTAAACAAAATCTATACTTAATGTTGCGTAGAATAATTTCTACAAAACCAACTTGAAATTGTGTGTAACACGAGCCAAGAATAGTGTTGCGTATACTACAAGCTAATACGGTGTTGTGTATAGTGCAAGATAATCTTGGTGTAGAGTAAAATATATGACATCAATGAAATTAAAAGTAATAATTCTAATAAAATCTCGGGTTGTTACATTCTACACCCCTTAAAATGAATTTCTCCCTCGAAATTCATCAAGGTTATAAATGGTTTATTACATGAGAGTTTCTTTTATAGAAACCCACATCGTAAAAAGGAATACCATAACTTATCTATAAAAACTAAAGCATGAAATGTAACGGTTACCCAAATTAACTAATTGTTTGGTTTCCACATAGGAGAACATAGGTGAAAATATGGATATGGAAGAGAAATATAATCATCAAATTCTAATGGAGAGTGGTATAGAACTTGGCTATGAAAAAGCCAACAATCACAAAGCCATAAATTTTTTATGATCTAAGGTACTATCTGATTCTTCGGATATAAGGACACTAGGACAACATTTTTGGTTTTCAAGATCATTTCCCTACTATTGAAGAATTTGAATTAGAAGAAATACTTACTTTATTTTGGTACAATCTAACCTTTGTTCATGCCTTGAACAATTTCCACTTCATCTCTTAAAGAAATGAATTTTAATTTGTCTTCCGTGAAGTGCTAGAAGATCAAGCGATATAATGATAGGTCATTCCATCTATCTCAAACATAAAGTTAGCAATAATTATATACATAATTCCATATATGGTGAGATTAATCAGATATGGTTCCAAAATGGACTTATACTTCATCTATCATCCTTCTTAATAAAATAAAAATAGTTTCTATTAACCAGGGACTTCCTGTAGGCCAGTGGTAGGTGATAAAGGTCTATCTCACTTCGGTTGTGGGTTCGATTCCCACAACCTTGTCCGACATGATAGGTTTTCTCCCATCCTGCATGTTGTCCTTTTTCTAAAAATACATTATTATAACATTCTATCAATAATATAGAAAAAGTTCTAGCCTTAAATAATACTAACTTATGTCCAAAATAATCCATTCCAATCTTTAGGCTTATCCAAAATACTGTTGTCCAATCTCATATTATAGTGAAAACGATTACCAGAGAGTTCATATAATAAGCATGTTAATACCATCATTGATCCCCATATATCATATGATATGTCTTTTTGGTCAAATTCCAAACATTCGAAGGCATTAATCATGTATTCTCTTGAAAAATGAATACCCATTGAACCATAGTGAAAACATGAATGCAGTTAAAAGTTAACACGTTCCACATTCCAAAATCCAAAAAATTATAATAACTCAAACCATGCTATCACTTAGTCCTTATAACAATCATGAGCTCATGAATACTATCAAACATATTATTTTATCCTTATCCATTCATTATGCGCATATCATCTACTTTCCAAAATATTTGAATCAATTTTCATTGTTACCGGTACCATAAAATTATTGAAAACCACAATAGACTAATACAAAAATATTCCAATATACCATAAAATTACCTCAACAACATTATTCCTGAATACCAAAACATAAAAACTTCAATCCATCCTCTTCAATGATTGTCATGGAGTATGTCCTTCCTTGATTTAGAAGTAACCTCTTAGGTTAGGGAATTGAGTTGGGTAATGCCCATGTTCTCCACAAATAAGACATTGAACTCCATAACAGTCTGTCACTCTATGACACTTTTCTCCACACAGATAACATCTTCCCCTCCATTTGAGGTATTCCTCAAGGTTCTTCTTCCCTTCTTTAGAAATCTCAATCTTCATTTCTCTAGGCTCCTCACCATGTGACCAAGCATAAAATTCCATCTTCCACTTATTTGATGACTTAGGAATAACACCAAAGTTCACCTTGTTAATCATATATCATGATGACTGATTCGGGATAATCACAATATCATTCTCTCTAGGCATTACACAATTTTTTTGATCACAGTCACCAATTTGTCCATCGGAATCAATGTTAACTAAATTCCTTCTCGTTCCCTCCATTGACTATAACCAGAAACTATAGTGTAATAAATAGTTAAAATAATGAGGAACCACATAATCATTAAAAGTCACTTATGGTATGTATAACTTATCACACATTCTTTAATACATGAAACCTTAGGTTCACCCTAGGTTATTCATGATCATCAACATAACTCTAGTACTATAACCTATAGTTATAATAAACCTTAGGGATATCCCTAGACATACCTTAGAAATATCTCTAGGGATTTCACTAAAGTTTCCGCATCCTAGTTTCCAAATGTTAACTAAACCTTTCCTTTGATACCAACTGTAGAGACCCAAATATTTACATACATGGAAATTAAATTAATTTTTCGGAATACATAATACATAAAAAAAAATAGACACCAAAGGACCGTAATAGTTTAGTTTCTTTGGAAACTCAGAATATAATCTTCTAATCGTGGTGAAAGATCTTCAATATCTCTCATAAAGATCTTCCCATTTTGTTTCCTTACCTAAAACCTTTCTTTATATCCTGGGGAAAAGAAAACATATAAAGGGTGATCTCAAATTCTCAATAAAGGTAATCATGGATAAAATAAAACAAACCATATACATTTGAACTTAAAAACATGAACACAATGTTTAAACATCAAGATCTTGAGCAATGACATAAAACATGGCAATACTTAAGGCATAGATCATAAAGAAACATTAATCGTGATAAAATAGCATGGGAATAAAACATGTGATTGTGGAAACCATTAAGCACATGATATGATTTCCATAGTAGCCAAGACATTGCTGCCAAGACCATCTTAGTGGACAAAGTCCCTTTCTGAATCGAGTTCACTCCTCGTTCCAGTCCTGTATTACTGAATCGGATTAACTTACCGTTTCAGCCATGTCTATATCAAGAGATATAAATCTTTACCCAATGCATTAGAAGGATATATAAGTCCTGCCCATCTCATAATTAAATCATTCTTCTGTGTTCCACAACATAAACATAAATCATTCATCATAACCCAAAGAATAAAGTGGGTTTCACAAACATTATCCCATCATAACATAATCTATATAAAACAAATGGATATCATTTCATCATAAGAAAAGTGAAACCATGTAAATCATAGAGACATTATACTTGAAACATACACATATGAAATAATGTCATCTTAGATAGAAAATGGTTTTGATAAAACACTTGAAATGAATTCTTGAGGAAAATATCCTTTCTTCTTCAAAATCATTTTCTTTTCACAAAATTCCATGCAATTTCAAAAGAAAAGTATTTTGTTGAAAATAGTAATAAAATATTTTGTAGGAATCTTAATGAAAATAAGGCTTTATAAAACTGTAAAAATCATTTCATGCCGTATAAGTTAAAAAAAACATTCTTCTCGTACTTTTGCCGGAAAAGTCAAAAAGTACCCCGTATGGTAAAAAAAAGAATAATTCCATACATACCATGTAGTAAAAGTAAAAAATGGGTATAAAGGACTTTAAACATACATAAAAAAAATTATAATACATGGGCTTGGATGATAACAATAACCCCGGTAAATACTTACGAATAAACAATCTCGGATAAAAAAACGAGATTGGAAAAGTTATCCCTTACCTTAGGTCCGATATGCTTCGTACGTATCCAAACCTCCTGTATAATGATTTAAATAATGTCATTTAATTATTAAAGAATCATATTCATTGTTATGATATCATATATGGTTCTCTTATGACGTTATATTACCCATTCTTTTGTCAATCCCATGTTAAAGCAACGTTTTGGGTAAAATCATCTTATTTATCGTACGTGTTTGGACTTGTTGTTCTTGATGTTATTATTACTTATATCATGATTTAATTACTTCCAGAATGTAAATAATGATTTATATATCATATATATTCATTATATATACATAATATACATGTATATATAATAGTACATAACATATGGAGGTAAGAAATGAAATGCACCGTTCATGGAGACGGTAAGTCGTACGTACGCATGAACGCTACTTTCATTTCTATTTCTTATTTTAATGGAATTAAAACATAATTATACAAAGGTATATTATAATTCCAGTATAATATCATATATAATATCATTAAATACATCCTTTATACATCCCACATAAGGCATTAACGAATCACATCACTTTGAGGGGGTGGTAGTCCTCACTTCCTCAAATGAGATTATCGTATTTACCCACTATGGAAACCATAAAGGATTGATATAATTGGGAAGTAAAGAACCATAAGTAAATCATAAACATAATATGTATTATATATAAATACAGTGCTATCATAATGTCCTCCATGAGAGGCGGTATGAGAAAATTGAACAATCATCGTTTCGTGAGGCGTTAGTTTTCCATCCACAGAAACATTATGTTCTTCATCCATTAGATGGAGGTGTGTGTAAGTTTAGTTCGAATACTTCTCATAACAACATCCTAGTATATTTAGGATACTGGTGTTTCAACAAAATAAATGATTAAAAAGAGTTCATGGGTTGGAGAAGTAGAATAAAAGAAAACAACTTAAGAGAAACGGTTACCTTTAATTTGGGTAACTTCCTTTGGTTTGAACCAAAATGACTTCTTGAAGTGACTTATGCCTAATGTATGGCTTCTAGGGGTAGGAGAGGGATGTATAGAGCTTAATTGGGTACATTTTGGACAAGAAAAATGGCTTGAGAGGTGTGAGTAATTGGATAGAAATGCTCTCCTTTTATAAGGGGGAGGAGGGGCTCTTTAGGAAAGAGTGAAAATATTATTTTATAATATAATGATATTCGGTTTCTAATGGTCCAAAAATAATTATAGTCGAAGATAAGATGAATCATGGTCGAAATATAATCATCCAATCATAATTGGACATGTTTTGGATAATATTTTAATCATTATAATCTTATTTATTTAAATCATTTATTAATGACGTAAACACTGCATCATTATTGTGTCATAAATAATTTAATTCATTTGATGTCTAAAAATTATGAAACAAATACCATGATGTAGGAAATATTTTTATATTTCCAATGAATACTTATAGTCGAAAATATAATTTATATATCCCCTTATAAAAATTAATTACTAAAATATTTTTGTTAATGTCAATTTTGTCTTTACATTAAATTAATTAATCTAATGTGTCATTGTCTTTCATAAGTGGCTCCATGGGGTCCCAAAATCGACCCAAGGATGACCATGGTTGGAAATTACTCATCCAATAAGTTTTGGACAAGTTTTAAGGTAATTTTGAATTATTATAATGTTCTTTTAACCTTGAATTACCCTATTTACCTTTAACTGTGGTAAATAAAAGTCCAAAGTTACTATTCACCAAAAATTATTTTCATCTTATTGAACCACATTTTACTTCTTGATAACAACCATTTATGTATGATTTTTGAAATTCAATTCAAAGAAGTGGTAAAATTTCATTTAAATGAAAGAGTCAGTTTTTTAACTACCACTAAGTGGTTTCACTATTCATCAAAAATTGAAGTTTTCAGAAAAATACCAAAAATTCAGCCTAAGCTATATTTGATATTCCGAATTCAAAAATGATTCCTATTTTTTCAAATTAAAAACATATAAGTGCATTAATTAATTTTAAAAGCAATTCCCGTTATCAAAACAAATAGCACGTTTTTAAGAAACAATAACTATCAAAAGATCGACACTTGTTTATGTCCAATTTCAAAGTGAAATTAATTCCAATGACCAAAATTGAATTAAATGGTAAAAATATATTCTAATTAAACTTTAAAACCAATTACAAATATAATCTAACCATATAAATTATTGCGATAAAAAAAGTTGTTTTTAATTAAAATATAGCGTGTTTTTACTATTTATTAAAATATGAAAGTTATCAGAATAATATGAAAAAATTATCCAAAGTAAGTTTTTATATACTTATTCCAAATAAGAATTTTATTTTGTCAATTTTAACTTATAAACATGTCAAAAACTAGATTTAAAGTGGATGCGCCATCAAAAGGCAGCAAAACTGCATTTTTTGAAAAATACTTATTTTACCCGAAAACATTATTTTGTTCACATATCATGTTCTAAAAAATGTGTAAGATGAATAATAATGTTATAAAATTCAAAATGTAGTTAATACTATTCATAACGGCTAGTCCATAATAATATTATAACAATATATCATTGTTTAGTGAAACCTGGTATTGCATACTACACACGCTATCGAGGAAGGTCGCGATTGCGTGTAATGCAAGCCAAGTTAGGGTGATGTGTAGTGAAATACTCCTTTGTTATTGCATATAAAAAAATACAACCATATTTAATTTATACATTAAACAAAATCTATACTTAATGTTGCATAGAATAATTTCTACAAAACGAACTTGAAATTGTGTGCAACACGAGCCAAGAATAGTGTTTCGTATACTGTAAGCTAATACGGCATTGCGTATAGTACAAGATAATATTGGTGTAGCGTAAAATAGAAGACATCAATGAAATTAAAAATAATAATTCTAATAAAATCTCATGTTGTTACAGAATGTACCCTTATGATATGATACTTTCCCTTTTTGGGACGCATTTCCCAGGTCTTCATCTCTAAGGTTTTCAGATCCATCCATATGGAATACTAACCATGAATAATCCCCACACTCTATCCATACTCTTCCATTCAATGGAATACCTCTTACGATGGGCTGATAACCATGTGTAATCCCAAGTGTGTCTCTGGTTCATTGACCTTTGTGTACACTCCGATTCTATGCCCAATTCATGAACTATGTAGACTTTAATCCCTTTTGGGTATTTAGGAAGACTCTTTAAAGGTTTAGGACGATCATCCATTCCCATTCTGGTTTCCCCCTCAAGCCTTTGGGTCTCAAGAAGATCATGTCCCAACCGAGAGGTTCTACTTCCTTCAGGTCCCTATCTATGTGCTCCATTCTCACTAGTCGCCTCTTTAGGTGTCTCATCCCCCCCCTAACTACATGGACTTTGATTCCCAACCATTGGAATACATAGGAAGCCTCCCTGGGGTTCAATCCCAACACCTTCATCTTCACATCAGTTCCATACCATTCATTTCACCCACTTAATCAAATCATCCATCATCCATCCTAATTATTACATGGGGCACCACATCCCGATGAGATCATTCCATTCATCCCATTGTTTCTCCTTGCAGTACTCAGGTAGCTGATCATGCATAATCCCTATACAATTCATATTCATCCAACCAAGAGTGATGCTCTTGCGATGGGCATCTAACCATGCATAAGGCCCAAATCACTATTCTGAACTACGTGGGTTTTGATCCCTATCTTCTATACAGGGTATGTAGGAATCCTCCCTGAGATTCAATCCTATCCAATAGTAAACCTTAGTGTCCCCTTTTCTGGTTCCAACCATTCTTTGATCTGCCCTTTTTGGTGTTCGTGTTCACCTTCATGGTGTGTCATATTCCCTTTTTGGGACACACCATTCCAGGTCCATCCTCATTGGATGTTCTGATCCATCTATTCGGTAAACCTTATAGGTGCTCCCTCCTAGGGACATACCCATATGATCCACTCTTTTTAGTGTTCTGATTAGTTAGATTCATCTATACAAGACATTAAACTCATGGCATAACCCATGTTAAATATGGGAAGCTGGGAAAACCTTTAGAGACATGACTTCGGCACAAGATTCCCCGCATTCGACATGGGATTCCTTGGGCTTTTTCACCCTCGAGAAGACCCATTAGTATAGGAGAATTCAGGAATACTAAGGATACAGTGTCTAGACATGCCATTGATTTCCAATGTAACTACTTCCTTGATTGAAGGTTATTGTCCGGACTTGAACCTTTGGAATGTCCTGATAAAAGTACTGTAATTAACTAGAATCCATAAAGAAATGGAGTAGGAAGAAGTTTCATGAATAACATCTTAATCTATGTGGGAGACCAGACTAGGATACAAATTCTAAGGAGGAATCCACAGAAGGATAGATCGATATCCTAGAATTCTGTTTCGATCAAGGAGAAAACATCTCTTAAGAAGTGATGAATTCCACCCACCTTTGGAAAGCAAGAATGTGGGGAAACAGACGTGCATCCTCATAGATGGTGTGTGTCCCAAATTAAATTATCATAAACATAAATGGTGAAATCAATGTGAATTCTTTTCTCCTTCAATCATGAGGATTAGTATTTTTCAAGACATCAGCATTTGATCATGTCACTGGATACAGTTATCTAATTCCAGTTCCCACCAAGAAAATAGTGAGCCTTGTGTGGAACTCACCAGAATTTGGGGTATTTAATCATTGGGCATTATGATATGTGACATAGTCGGTGTGGATCACTCTATCCATCCATGGAAGACTGAATGAAGTTGGGTCACTAGGAACTGCTTTCCTACTATCTGTATTAATTACTCAATCCTCCTGCTCTATAAGACACAAGATATAGGAAATCAGTCACCTCCCACCCCCAGATGTAAATGTGGGGGAAATTCCAATGTAGTAATCCCACATGACTCAACCTCTTCCATGACATCATCCACAACAACAGCTACCAAGATCCCACACCCCATCTCACCCTTTAAATTCATCTAGAGGAGGTTGATTGATACTCTTATTTGATGGTATGAACAAGAGGGGGTCATTTCAACCAAGGATATGGTCCACCATGATTTAAATTATTTTGTGCCACATCATCACCACCACACCTATGGTCCATGAAGGGATCCACTTCTCCCCACTCTAAAAACCAACCGTTTCGGGAGCCTCTCCCCAAAACACTCCTATGACTCATTCCCCTTCACCGACAAGGTGAGGGATGTCCAAGTCATCCCAGATATGACCATCACCCAGGAGCCTCCAAGGAGGGATCCCTCCAGGTCACATAAATTCTATCATTCAGTCTACCAGGTCTTGGAATAGGTGTCTTACACCCCCTTCACCATTGGCCATAGTTCGACTAACCCGACACCAATGTCTAACGTAATCTTAAGAGGATGCCCATCAGGGGGAATCATCTTCTATAGCTTTAGTGGCCCATGCCACCACCAATGCATACTATCATCTCCCTATTATTACATAGTAGGGGAAATCCTATGTCCAATATAGATTGAGAACCCAACCACCCCATGGGTAATCTAGGTTGACTCTTCCAGTCACCTTTGTGAAAAGAAGCCATTGCGGTTCAACCCATGACATTGACATTTAGTATGTAGGCCCTCTATATTCCATAAAAATCCAATTTGGAGGTAATCTCCACTATCTCACCCAACATGGAATTACTCCCCATGCTATTAGCATCAATCCAAGAGGAAGTCCTCCCCATCTTATCGACACCTAGTATGGAGGACCTCCACATTCCCATGATCCCAGGCATTGATATTTTTCCCATATTTCAGGATATAAACATGAAGGTCCTCCTCACCTCATCACCCATCAACATGGATGTCCTACCCATGTTCTCACCAGCTCTGACAGAGGCCCTACCTACTCTAGTATCCATCAAAGATGAGGCCCTCTCCGCTTTATCGACATTCAACACAGAGGTCCTCCCCATAATACCACTTCCAATTGGCATAGAGGTCCTTACTGTGCTATAGGTGGCAAAAGTAGAGGTGCTCCCCATGTCCTCACCAACTCCAATAGAGGCCCTCCCCGCTCAAACACTCCTAGCCACAGGGGTCCTCCCATCACATCCAGAAACCAGTGTAGAGGTTTTCCTTATACTCAATCTCTACAATACAGAGGACCTCCACATGTTCTGTTTGAAATCTGTCCAGATGCTCCTCACACTGCAGCACACCCAAGAGGGGATCCTCTTTACTTTTATACCCAACATGGATGTCCTCCCCATGTTCCTCCAATATCTGGTAGAGGCCTTCCTAACCCCAACACCCTCCCGCATGGATTTCCTCCCTATGTTGAAGATTTTCCCTACTCTGAGGAACCATCCCGGGGTAGAAGGGTGAATCGTTGTCGCTGAAGGAATAATATTTTGCAGTGCCAGGTCACCTTCAATCCAGCCTTCTTTTTAAACTCCAAATCTGAGTGTGATTTGATGATGGAGCCTTCACCCCGATCATATACATCAGATTATGGGGTAGGAACTAAGTGTGTGAGATTATTCTTTCTAGAAAGTGAAATGCACAAGATCTTTGCGGCCCTTCATAGGTACATATAGGAGGAGGAAGATTTGGATCCTTTTTAGGGTCTTGTTGTGCGGTCCTCTCTATCATCACCAGGATCATTTTCTAACTTGACACAATATTACAGAGAATTTTTCTAGGGTCTACTAGACAATGAGAACCACCAGGATTATTTACCAATATTTTCCACCTTCACACATGAAGTGACGGTCATCACTCCATCCTACAAGGACGTGATGATGCAGTTAGTATCTCCTCCAGGAGATGAACCATTATTTAGCGGTTTGTTATTCTACGTAGTGCTCTCTCTAAAGGCTAGTCATATAACATAGTGGTCTATATCAGTACCATTAGCAGTTTCTCAACCACCCCCAGTTGAATAATAGTGCAACCAAGGGCCATATATTGCCTCTGAAAGATGGATCGTGTGGGTCATTCTTGTAGCAGTCCATCTACCCGATATTTTTTGGTTGATCACTACATTATACTTTATCATTTTTTAGTCACTCACCTAGGATGAAGTCATGTGTTTCCATTGAACCCTAGGGACATCACACTTCTATCTCTATCATCATCGGCTAGCTTATCCAAAAGTGAGGAACATTATGATGACATCGTCCAGCAATGTTTCTTGATCGAGTTAGTCATGCTCCTTGTGACTCAGCACCCTTCATCACTCAATTATCACTAGACTCTTCAGCAATGATGTGTATAGAGCTTTACTGTGCTCTGTCGAGTTATTAAGGAGGCATCTCCACATGTCCAGATCTGTGGCTGGGGATATTATTTTTCCCTTCATTTTAGCCCAATCCTGTGATAGCTAGAATTACCTAGGGATATTGAGGATATGCCTCTGGGCATCATCATAGTAAACATGTTCATACCCATGATATACCCAAATTGATTCATTGGTGTAGGGTCTGGATAGCATGAACCACCCCCTGGGGTAGCACAAGATACAGCGGACCCTACAGGTGTCCACACTCATTAGTAGGGGAAATTGTTTGGCCTTGGAGAACCTTTCGAGTCATTACCTCTCGGTCGGGATCCCAATAAGGGTAAAGAACACATTGGGATCATCAAACCCTCTAACTCATGTGGCTCAATGTAGAAGATAGATGATGATCCTGAAAAGTACACATTGCTCCAATAGATCATGGGGAAAAAGAAGAGCATTGATGAGATCCACGTACAATGCCTTGAGGAAAAACACCCAGATTGTGGTGATCCCCGGTATGATCCCAACTGTCCACCACTGGGGTAGCAAGGGCAGGTATAGGTTCCCCAAGAGAGTTTCTCCCCATTGATCTTGACAACCCTGCATATCCCAATAGGATAAAGGTCAAAGATTATAGAAAGAATCCATGGTATGCATCACCAAATCTTCCCAAACTATGCGAGAATATTCTCTGAGACCCGACTCCATAGGTAGTTCCTCCAATGTCCCCTCAGGTTTCTCTTCAGATCATTCCCCCAGCTACTCCGTAGTTCATCCCTCCAGAAGCTCCTCGGGTCATTCTACTAGCTACTCCATGGGTTGTTGGGACCACCTATCATGTTGAATAACTCATCAATGAACTAGTGGTTAGGGATCCTAAACAAGATAGAACCCTTCCCTGAATAATCTGATGGCCCATCTCATCGCTCGCCTCAAGGCCCTTGAAACCCGAAAAGTGTCCATCCCACCTAATAGAAAGACATATTATACATGGGTGGATGATATGTCATCACCCCTGGGCTTCAGGAATCCTAATTTCTCCCCCTTCAATAAGAAGGGCAACCCCCTGTAGCATCTAGACCAATTTATCCCAAGGTGTGGACCCATGTAGAAACTATAGTGCAGAAGGATGTCACCAAGCTCTGATGCTTTGTATAGAAAATATAAAGGCCCATGTTTCTCTAGTAAATCCAACTACCCATCGAGTCTATAGATGGTTGGGAGGATATTTTCAGGAAATTTCTTTATCAGTTCAACTCTACTACTTGGAAGACTAGTATTTTTGACCTCTTAAAGTACAAGAAAAGGACAAATGAACATGTCACAGATTTTTTTGCTAGGTGGAAGGGCCTCATGTATTTTCTCGATATGCCGCTAACTCAAGAGAATATTTTGATAATTTTTGTGGGGAAATTGAATACTGAATTGGTCCCATACCTCAACACTTAGAACTTCCCAGGTGGATTTTGGGATTTTTTCTAAAAATGATCAGTGCCTAGAGGAATCCTTGTATCAAGCCAAACAAGCACACTCGTTGCCTCCCATATCTCCTATAAGAATAGAATCCAAGTCCGAGACCGCTTCCATTGCACATGTAGAGGCCCCCAGGCCACTAGAGTTGTTTCTAGTGGATCCTCCTCTATAGCCTCACTGAGGGCCTCAACCTTAGGCCCAGCCTCTGTTTCAACATTTCATGCCTCAAAATTTGCAGGCACCACCATGTAATGCACTACCACCACTCAGGTGAGATAACCTGATTCCACCTCCTTGCTAGGCTATAGATCTTCATCGGGGATAGGATCCCAGGGTCCCTTTCTTAGATAGGAGAAACTAGACCTACTTGTTCTAAGAAGCTCAGGTCCCTAGCTATTTCTAGAGTGCCTTGGATCCAGGAATCATGCAGTTATCAAGATGTAGGAGAACCTAGGAGGCTAATCTCACTAATCTCCCCAACTTCTACCTCTATCACTAGTTCCTTGGACATACACTCAAGTAGTGATATGTGTTCAAAGACTGTCTCCAAGATCAGTTCAACAACAATGTAGTCAGATTGGATCCTACCCCGACACAGGTGGCATGTGTTTCCACAGGTCCTGATAGCGACAGTTATGGTTAATGGTAGTGGGTATCAAATGGTGGGTCTCAAAAGTATGATGACTGGATAGTGCATAAGGAAGTCAGTCGCACTCATGGTATTATCTATGCCTATTTGAATCAGTATGAGCCTTCTGAAGCTGCTGCACCTCCTCCAATTACCACTGCTACATCCATATCTCAGACTTCTACCTCTTAGAAGGACAGGCACCGAGAGTGAAAGGGAAAGAAAATTCACTCGTCGGTGCCAGAGATGATCACACTCTTGGTAAATTCATGCCCCTAAAGATGGGAATCGCTCCTAGAATCCACCTAGTATTAGAGGATTCGTCAAGTGATGATTAAGAGTATGAATCGGTAAATACTATCAAGATGTTGGACTCGTACATAGTCCCCAGTGATGAGGAGTTACAGGAAGATCCTCCTAATGTCCCCAGTCGATGCCATTGTCGATAGATCCATGGATACATGAATCATCAAAATGTACTGGCCAGTGGATCTGGACAAGCTATGCATGATACTAATACTAGATAAAAGCCTAAACGTAGATCTCATCATGGGTAGTCTTCTCATTCAATCTTGTTAGATTCATGACCACCACTGCTTGTGATGCTTAACCAGGAAGAGTTGGCGCAATCCAACTGTGATCAAAAGAGTTCAGTCATGGACAGAGCTTATTCATATAAAAATCATTCGATAGTAATTTTGAATGCTTTAGAAAGTGAGAAAATGGATATTCCAAGCACCATCCATAATCCACTAGTTCGGACAACAATACCTGTTCTCAGGATCAATCTCCTGAGAACAGAAAAATGTGCACCCAAAACAGAAGTACGATGTGATTAAGTACCTTGTCAAAATACCTATAAATCTCTCAATCCTTGAGGCCCTCCTCCTATCAGAAGATATGTGTCAAGCCCTCATATAGGCTTTAAGAAGCCCCCTCCAGTTAGAAATAGAGGTAGCAGCTATAGAAGCCTCCTATACTGAGGAAGCTAAGCATGAAAAATGTCAAGACATGATCTCGTTCTTAGGAGAAGATGAAGGATCCCCTATATAGGGGCACATCCTCCCATTGTACATCATAGGACATATTAATGGGGTGGAAGTCTTTCATTGCATTGTCAACATAGGTTCTGGGAACAATCTCATCCTGACTTGGATGCTCCATAAGCTTAGACTGTCTAAAGAATATCTGAGTCCCTCTGACCTGAAAATTTATGGTTATGATGGTACTAAGAAGAGGTCATGTGGAAAGGTACACCTGAAGACCTAGTTTGGTGTCCTAGCTACTAGTACTAAATTCATGTCCATCTCATAGGATACTACCTACAAATCGCTAATGGTTAGACCATGGCTCCATCTGTATGTGGTAGTTCCCTCTTCATATCATCAATGCCTCATGTACTCCCTCAATGGTCGATTGGGCATACTATAGTGTGATTTATCACCCTTTACCTCTTGTGAACCCATTATTTGAATGCTGACTATTACAAGAGCAAGGAAAAGTGGGTTCAAACCAATGAGGTTGAGAATATTACTCCTTCGGATGACCTGTGGATAGATTTTTATGATGCATTTATCCTTCCAATTCACCGGTTGGAAGCCACAACCCCAGACCAGGGATATTTTTTTATTATCTCTGGAGTGAGTGGGGAACATGTTCCCAGATACAAGGAATGCCGAAGGATCACCTTGTATTCCTATAAAAATCAAGATCGAGTAATTACATATCCCCTCACCCCTGTAAGGTATCATGATGTTCTCCCTATCGAAACAACAATATGTTATACTTGCATGTTCCACCGAGTTGGGATGAACCAACTCAAACTGACGTGCCACTACTACTTTAATATAATCAAGACTGGCCCCTTGGGTCAAATTACTAATGGAATTGGATTGACAGATTTTGTATCTATGGTTTTGGAAATGTAGGAGTATCTCAATGAAGATTCCACCACCGCTCAAGCTGACACCAACATTCCATCAAGATCAGACAGTTCAGAAGAATCACCTCCTCCCAATGATCTTCTTGCTTAAAAAAATAGAGAGGGTTTGTAAGATGATCCTCCCATATTTTAAGAAGGTGTCTCCACTACTGTCGATGAGCTAGTGTAGAAGAGAAATGGAAGTATGTGTATTTTTTGAAGTGGCATCATGATTTTTCTTCCTGGAGTTATGATGAGATATCGAGATTGGACCCTCATATCTCCATCCATCACCTTGGTCTCCTAGTAAGACATCATGAGTTCAAATACCCTCCCAAAAAGATGCATCCCTATCATGGTGCCATGGCCAAGGATGAAGTTGATAAGCTCCTCAAATCCAAATTTTTCAAGGAAGTCCAGTACCCTATATGGTTAACCAATATAGACCCCATCGAGAAGAAGAACAAATAGATCATAGTCTGTATTGACTTTTAGTATCTCAACCACCACTATCCAAAGGATGATTTTCCCCTTTCTGTGATAGAGTTATTAATTGACGCCACTCCTAGGTTCCAAGCCCTATCTTTAATTGATGGATATTCCCAATATAACCAAATACAGATGGCTCCCAAGGATGAGGAATCCACCACCTTCAGGGCACCTCAAGGTAGTTTCTATTACTAGGTAATTCCCTTCAGCCTGAAGAATGAAGGATCCGCCTATCAGCGTTCTATCCACTGCATATTCAAACTGATCCTTGAGACGTTGTTGGGATGTTATGTGGATGATTTGGTGGTCAAATCCCACCAGCGCCAGGACCATGTCATAGATCTTGAGAAAGTGTTCAGCTTCCCCTGCTCCTGTCATCTAAAGATAAACCCCTTGAAGTGTTCCTTCATGGTTACCTCTGGAAATTTCCTCAACTCTTTTGTCAGATATAGAGGTATCAAGATTGATCCCGAGAAGATCAAGGCTATCAGTTAGATGCCTTCTATGAGAAATCTCCAAGATCTCCAAGGATTTCAAGGAAACTTAGCCTACATATGCTGATTCATCGTGAATCTAGCTAGAAAGTGTAATACCTTTTCCCGACACATTAATAAAGGTGTCGATTATCAGTGGGATGAAGAGTATCAAATAGATTTTTAGGAGATCAAGTAGTACCTGCTACATCCTCTAGTTTTAATGACACCCATCTCTAACAATCCACTACTACTTTAACAATCCATATAGTTCAGTGGGTAGTGATCCTTCAGCAATTTGACATCATGTTCATTTGGCAAAAATATATCAAGGGTTAGGCGTTGATAGATTTTTTAGCCTCCCATCCATCCCCTGCAGAGCAGTATCTGGATCTTGACTTCCCAGACAAGGCCATACTCTTAGTGGATCAAGTTGTACCATATTGTAAAATTCACTTTGATAGTGCCTCATGGAGCCCCAGCAGTAGAAGGATCAATGATCCCAGACTCAATAGAGTAGGTATGGGTATCGTCTTCATCACGCCCACATAGGTTGTCTTTCTCTATTTGTTCTTTTTGTAATAAGTTTTCACGAACAATGATTTGGGGTATCAGGATCTTATCATTGGTCACAATCTAGATCTTGAGATTGATATTCCCCACCTACATGTGAAGGGGGACTCTGAGCTAGTCATCAAACAAATCAATGGTGACTACATTGTCAGGAACATAGAGATTGTACCCTTGTTAGAGTGTGCACACCAGTTGATGGCCCAGTTCCCTTCTTGTCCTATGGTCATTCATGTTCCTCATTCATAGAATGGTTAATCTGATTCCTTTTTTAGCTTTTTCGCATCTCTCACAGAGACTGACCAGGATGATTTGATCGTCTATATGGTGCATCAAAGGGTCATTGCTCCTATCATACCAAATGATGATGATATCCAAAAGGTAAGTCGTATTACCATCAATGCTTCCACATCAAGACCTCTAGTTCCCCCTACATTAGTAGAAGATATACCTGGTTATACAAATCCTTTTTTTGAGTACCTACAACATGGTAATTTACTGATAGAAAGAGATGAATGTGAGCGAATCTGACAGTGTGCAGTAAAGTTCACCCTCTAGAGTGGTCCCAACCTTGAATAGATCCTATAAAAATGTGTGTTTGAAGGATTTATTCTTTTTTTAATTCAAGGAGGTGATATCTCCCAGGTTATATAGGAATTCCATGTCAGCTCCTGTAGATCTCATCAGGAAGGGTCGAAACTCTCCCACCAGATCTGAAGATTTGGCTACTTCTATCCCACCATGGTCCATGATTGTATTGAGTTCTACAATATGTGTCACACGTGTCGAATCCATGGGGATTTATTTCATCAACTACCAGATCCTATCAACACTATTAATTACTCTTGTCTCTTCATGGTTTGGGGACTCAATGTCGTGGGACTGTATCCACCAGAAACAGCTCTCTAGTGTCGATTCATTCTGATCACCATGGATTTATTCTTAAAATGGGTAGAAGAGAATTAGCTCAAGGAATTTAGGGCCCATTATATCATTTATTTCATGAATTACAACATCATCCACTGATTCAGAGTCCCTCACATTGTCCTCACTGATAACAACACCAACTTTTGAGCATTTGAGCTGATGAAATTATATGCCAACTACATCATCTGGTGCAACCATACTTCTTGCTATCATGCACAGGAAAATGGATATATTGAGGAATTCAAGAAAAACCTCTCTAATAATTTTAAAAATATGGTTGGTCAGAACAAGAAAATTTGGATGGACAAGCTCCCCAATGCTCTCTGGGATTACTGGGTGATGACTCATAATTCTAACCAAGTGACCTCATATTCCCTAGTGTATAGAACAGAGTCATACATACCCATCAATATTTAGTTACCATCGCTCTTTACCACTATCTAAGATTAAAAGACATCAGAATGAGTGGAAAAAGTCTTTATGGATAAGCTGTAATCCCTCTATGATAACAGGCTTCGGGCCATGCACAATCTGGGGAGGCACCAGAACAAGATAGCCAAAACTTTTAACAAGAAAGTTCATCTATGCTCCTTCCTTCAAGGTGGCACAGTGTTGGACCTAAGGATACCAACGATAACTAGTGGTAAACTAGTGAAATTGGAACCCAAATTGGAAAGACCCTATATCATCTACATGTTTTACCCAAACAATATGGAATCTAGCCATTTTATTATATAACTTTTCATTACATTTTACAAACAGAGGACCTTTAAAGTCTAGTGTCTTGGAAATCAGGAACAAAAAACATGAAAACAACATAAAAAATTCTTATAATATACTTGTAATGCTTCATAATAAGTTCATCCTAAGTAAAATTATTACACCTCATAACCTGGAGACATACATCAAAGGAAAGGGTGAACAGAAGGCCCAGTAAAGAAAGCAGGGGAAATAGTTTACTTGTGATATCAATAAGAACTTGATGAAAAACATAAAGACATGAGCAATGAAAGTAGAGGTGTATCATAATAAAAATAACATGAATAATAACTTGAATATGTGGCTACAACATTTAATTTATACATTTGTGAACATATCACCAAGGTTCATCTCTAAGGTGTCATAAAAATTACCAAGGTTATTCACCAAGGTATCGTGAAACTTGTCATCTCTAGAGATTAAATTCTTTACCAAATGAATTGGAGCACTAAAAAGGTGAACCCCTAATATGTATTTATTTTTATTTGAGACACATAGATCATAATCAAACATTTCATAAATAACCCATAGAGAGTAAAATTAATAGGTTTCACTTCAAAATCGTGACGTTTTAAAAGTGATTAAAAACATGATTGTTATGTATTTTATAACCCTTGGAAAAGGAATGAGGGTTTATTTTATGTCAAATCCAGAATAAAAAAGATCAATTTTATGTATTTATTAATAACTATAGAAATTAAAATGTATTTGGGTATTTAGATAAATAAAACAAGAGAATTTCTTGAGAAAAAAAATAGATTTTGAGATGAAATTTATGTAGCATAACGTCTATATAACATGGTTTTAGAAAACATTAAAAAGAGATGGGAAAAGGGTCACCCACTCATAAATAACTCATGAAATAGTATAGGGACAGAATAAAATTTAAATAAGATCATGTTATGGATGTTTTAATGTCATACCACATAAAAAGGAAACATGAAAGAAAAGAGAAGATGCAATTTCTTTTACCAAAATTCGGCAGCCTAACGGCATCTCATAAAAAATCAGAAAACAAGTTGATGAGAGAGGAAAAGGGTATATAATCAATTTAACATGAAATGTATAGTATTAATTATATAGAAGAACAAATCCCCACATAATAAAATAGAATCTAGAAGACATAACATAATGGAATTCATGACTTAAAAGTGGAGGGTGAAAGGATCTCTTACCTTGAAGAGTGACTTTGAAAGCATGAAGGTTGGGACCTTGGGGGGTTTAGGGAACCTTGGGAGGACTCCTTTGAAGGTTAAAAGACCATATCTTCATTGAGGATGATTTTTGAATGAAATGAATGAGTAAATGGCTTGGTATTTATAGCAAAAGTGAGTGAATATTTAATTAATTTCCAAGGGACATCTCATCGGTGGTATTTGAAAAACCATGGACTTTACCATGATATTTTCCCATGGTATTGGCCACTTGGGATACCTCATAGCATATATTACTATTCACAAGTCGACCAGAATGAATACATCATTATTACATCATTAATGATGTCATTAATGAAGCCAAAACTCAAAATTGTATTTTTACTATTCACTGAAAAACAAAACATTTTATAAAAACCTCATAAATTCACCCTAACCTAATACCGATGCTCTGAATTCAAAATTGTACACCATTTTATAAAAATAATTTCTAAATATTTTTAATTCAATTTTTAAATAAAATGAATATTTATTCAAAAAAACAACTTTAAAACTATAACTATTTTGTAACACCTTGAAAAAGTAATCAAGGTCCCATAAAATTATCATACAGTCATAAGACAATAAAGTAACAATTTATGATTACATTTTATGAAAATAAATTTTCATTTTAAATTATTAAATTAATTATAAAATTGTAAATAAAATATTTATGACATACAAAAATACCAAAACTTATAATATGATCATTTTTTTACTTTTAAGATGTCTAAATTGTATTTATACATTCATGGGTGAAGTTTCTATTTTTCTGGCCAATTTACTATTCATTACTATTAATAAGGGTATATTACTATTCATACTTTACTATTCATTAAAAAATCAAGTTGATGTTATTATACTCTAAATTTATTACTGATCACAACTGTAGAAGACCATTTTTTGAAAATAATTTCGAATTATTTATTATTTAAAGTATACAAAAATATTTTAAAATACCCTTTTTCCAAAATTCATCAATAATATGGAACTTCTATAAATTAATCCTTTATTTATCCAGACATTTTAAATACAAAAATTTTACCATAAGAATAAATAACAATTTTATTTATACAAAAGGATTACACAAAGAAACTAAAGCATTGTTACATATCCCCTTATAAAACCTTCATAGGAACTAAGTGTAAGGTGTGCTATGGTGATAGAATCTTGGGTTGGCTCGTACAACATTGCCTGAGTGGTGATTTCAATCAGCTTGAACTTCTCCCTTAGGAGATTTCGTTCAAGCTTCACATGTTGAATTTCGGCTTGGGCTTGGTCTAGATCAAAGCCCAGTGATGCTAACTCCTTCCCAAGCTCCAACAGATGGGCTTCGTACAGCCGAGTCTACTAGATGAGGCCATCAACTCTTCTTTCTATATTAATTAACCAAGATCACCTGTATTTATAAACAATAATCATAACGTTAAGAGTTTAGTTTTCAATGGTCATATTGACCAACGGTCATATTGACCAACGGTCATATTGACCAACGGTCATATTGACCAACGGTCATATAATAGTCAAAACACAACGGTATCACTTCTTTAATTAAAGGATATAGTTTTGTGGAGTATAAAATGAAATAACACAAAAATTTTGGAAACAAATATTATTCAAAAGTTTAGGTTGTTCCAAACAGTGCATATTCTTTGGTCACTATGGACAGATAGTGGATTAGTCCTCCCACCAATTCCAAGTTCATCAAGTAGTAATTTTCATGTGATCTTCCTATTTTTCGTTCCTCATCCTTCATGATGTTAAACTATATGATACCAGACGTCCTATATATCATTAAACTGTGAAACTCTTTTGTGCCCCATATGACGTTAAACTGACATCTCCATTTTCCTTTAGCTCATCCTACATGATGTTAAACTTCCCTATGTCCTTACCACATGATGTTAAGCATCACGAAATTCCAGAACTACGTATGGAACAATTCCTATCCTAATTGGATATTTAGGAATTCCTGAAAATTTCATCTTCAGTTCCATCCCCAAGATTCCCCATCTTCGGTCTTACAACTTGAGGTTCTTCTTGGGAGTGTGTGGTGTGGTGTGGACTTATTTTTTCCCCATTAATGTTGGGTTTTTATCAATCGCACCATGTTCCTCCCTTGATATCCCCTTAATCCTTACCACATGATGTTAAACTGTATGGAATTTTTAGAACTACATTTGTCTTGATTCTCATTCTAATGGGATACGTAGGAATTCCAAGACATTTTGTCCTCGAGTCCAGCCCCAAGTACTGAAAGTCATTTCTTATTTTTAGCCTCTTGTCTTGAGTATCCTGGGATCATGTTGTGTGGTTTGATACCTTATTTGGTTCCCATTCACATTGGTTTTATAACTACCACATCAAGTATCCCATTTAGGGATCTTACCATTTATCCTTCGTCCTTACTGAATGATGTTAAACTACACAGAATTTTCCAAACTACATATGTTTTGATTCTTACCCTTGTAAAATATGTAGGAACACACATAAATTTCATCCTCAGGTCCAGCCCTAAGTTTTTTAAATCTTTAAATCTCTTTTTTTTCTCGGCCTTAGTTATATCTGGGGATTTCATGTGGTGTGGTGAGAACTTCTTTGGTCCCCATTCACATTGGTTTTATAATAGCCACACCATGTACCTTCCTTTAGAGCATCCCCCCATCCTTATCACATGACATTAAACTACATGACATTCTAGAACTATGTGTGACTTGATTCCCATTTTTATGGGATATATATGAATTCCTAGACATTTTGTCTTTGGGATCAACCCTAGGTTCTTAAATTCCTCTTGTGGCCCCTTTTCCTGAGTTCTCTCCTAGGATTATGGATGGTGTGGTGTGGACTTCTTCGATCCTCATTCACTTCGGGTTATTTCTCCACACCATACAAATCCCCCCCCCATTAGAATACCTCTCCCCATTCATCCTTAATACATGACGTTAAACTATATGACATTCTATAAAAACGTATGGATTGATTTCCATCCTTATGGGATACATAGGAACGCCCATACATTTTGTCTTTAAGTCCATCCCCGGGTTTAGTAACCCACTTTTCCTCTTTACTCCACTCATCTTCTTGAATCATCTGACCTTATTTGGATCCCTTAATCTCTGTTATGCCTCTTCAACGTGATCAGATGCACTTTAGTGTAGATATTAGAGTGTTGGATCCTTCATGGACATGCTTTCATTCCATTTCCTTGCTTTACATGTCCCTTTATTTGGGTCTCCATCATATTTCACATCTGAAGGAACCCCCAAATGGTATGGATGTTCTCCCTCATGGATCACCTACCATCCTGGGCTAACATCCTGGAGGATCTTGAATGACATTTTGAGATAGGTTCCACATTTTGAATGCAGTCAACGGCTGACCCTCATTTGTCTATTCTCATCTCAGGATATATAATATGGATATTATGTCTTGAACATGGTCAGTAGTTATCCTCCATCATTACACCACCCCCATTGTGTCCCAAATATTGAACATCATGATTCACATCCTTATTAACATCGGCATGTCCTAACATAATTTTGACACTATCGGTTTTACCCCTCCGTGAACCTTGGCACGTTGAGTGGGAGGATCAGTGTCATGCGCTCATTCCTAACTCTGCACCTCCATTCCCCTAATCATGTGTCTCCATGTACCGTAATATCTTTTTATCCATTTTTTCTCACACAAATCATGAATCACACGGGCTTAGGGGTCTTGTTAGGGTTTGTACCCACATGAAAGAATTGTGCCACCTTTCGGTCCGAACCCTATGACCTTAAAAAATGAGTTTACATCTCCGGGTCCAAGCATCATTGCCTTAAAACATATATGTATTCCCTTAGGAATGTGTGGTGTGGTGTGGACTTCTTTATAGTCCTCATTCACATAGGGTTTCTTTATAGTGTCGCACTACACATTTCCTTTTTGAAATCCTCACCTTGGGTCTGATCTTTATGACCATAAACTCAGATCCCCAATGTCATTATCATACAACATTAAACTATTCCTTCTGCATCTGATCTATATGATGATAAAATACCTATCACTATAATGTATTCATCCAATAAGATGTTTCCCTTTTGGTATTGGTTATCTATCATGCCATATTCAAGAACTATGCATGCCTTGACTCTCACCCTAGTGGGACATGTAGTGACACCTAGATATTTTTTCCCTAGGTCCAGCTATAGAATCACGAACCTTTTTCCCCTTTCTTGGATTAGGTTTATCCCAAAAGTATGTGGTGAAGTATTGGACCTCATTGGTTCTCATTTCATGTCATGTTTGAAATAAACCACACCATGTACCTCCCTTAATATCCCACATTGTATTCATCTTTACTGAATGACGTTAAACTACACAGGTGTATCCCACATACACAACATTAAACTAGGTATATTATAGTTTGAGCTCTAAAACCTTAAACTAAGAGTTTTATTGTCCAAGTTCGCATGAAAAAAAATGCGTAACAACCTAGATTTTTCTTGTTTTAGATCATGTCTCCCCTTCTGGTGTTGGCCATCATCCATGCCCCATCCAAGAACTACATATGGATTGATTTCCATCCTCATGGGATATGTAGGAATTCCACGACTTTCTGTATGTGGTCCAGTCACACCCTGTTGGTATTTTCATTCTATCAGCCTGGTTTCTCCTAGAGGTACATGGTGTGGTGTGGACCTCTTTGGTCCTCATTCACGTTGGGTTTACAATATCTGCTCCATGTGCCTCCCTTGAAATCACATTTCCTTTCTCTCATCCTTACTGTATGACGTTAAACTGCACAGTCATATTCATGCTTCACATGTCACTTTATGTGGGTTTCCATCACTTTACACATCTGAAAGGACCCCCATATGATGTGGATGCTTGGCCTTATAGTTCACCTACTATTTTGGGAAAATTTCCCAGAAGATCCTAAACAACATTTTCAGATAGGTCTCGCGTTGTGAATACAGTCAATGATTGATGCTCACTTATCCGTTCTTATCTCAAGATACATGATATGGATACTATGTCTCAAACATGGTCAATAGTTATCCTCCATTGTTACGCCGCCCCCATTTCATCCCAAATATCAGACTCTGTGATTCACATTTTCTTGCCCTTTTGTTCTTGTGAATCTTCAATGTCACTTCGTGCAACCACGCACGTTGAGTATAAATGTGGGCTTAGTTGGGATTTTTCACCTGACATTTCCCCTTTCATTATTGTACACTCTCATATGATGGGGAAATCATGACATCACCCCTTTTTTACACCGATCGTGGCTCACATAGGCTTAGGAATTTTGTAAAGGTAATACACACATATAGGACTGCACAACCCCATGGTATGAATTCTATGACCTTAAAATAATATCCCTTTCATCCAAGAAATATGATGTTAAACTATGTTTCCTCATCCCACATGACATTAAACTATTGATTCCTTTCTATATGATGTTAAAATACGTGGACCGACCTTGTCATAGACCTTAAATTGGGGAACCATCATCCTGGATGCATGATGAAAAACAACACAACATTGTGGTGTTCTTGCTTTAGAGGAAATCACCATTTTCATTAGTCATCCACCGTGATATTTTTCAATAATAACATACATATTAATTCCTATAGTGACACCCATACTTTTCATCATGGGTTTGTCACTCCAAAAAAAATCTCACCAACAAAAAAAGAAAAAACTTGATATATCAAATGCCTCTTCTCCTCTGTGCATGGGTCAGGCCTGCACGGCGTAACCATCCAAGAAATACATGTGTCTTGATTCCCATACTTATTGGATACGTAGAGATGCTTGAATCATAGATCTTTGTTCCATATACAACATTATTTTCCCCTTCCATGTCGAATCATCTGCATCCTTACCACATGATGTTAAACTGCACGGGATTCAAGAACTATGTGTTTCTTGATTCCTACACTTACAGGATACATAGTGAAACCTAGAAATCTTATCACTAGGTCCAACCATAGGATTATAAACTCCTTGTTTTGGATATTTTGGATAGGTTTCCCCTATGGGATTTTGTGGTGTGGTGTGGACTTCTTTTTCCCCCATTCGCGTTGGGTTATGTACCGCACCGCACATTTTTCTTCAGGGTGTGCATTTCCTAGTCATACGATAATAAACTACATCATATCTCAATCCCCATCACATGATATTAAACTAAATTATATTAAAGAACTTTTTATGGCTTTATTATCATCCTTATGGGATATATAGGAATTCTCGTTCATTTCACCGCAGGCCCAGCCCCAGGTTCACTTGCCTTCCTAGCCCTTTGGACCCAATTCTGGTCTGAACTCTATAATGTTAAACTATGTTCCCCTAGTATCTATAATATGAATTTAAACTATAATCCATGGTCTATGAATCATAACCTTAAACTATGTGCAATTTCCTGGTCATATGATGTTAAATTATCCCATCCATCTTCATCCTTACCGTATAATGCTAAACTACTTTCTTACCCTCTTCCTTTGCATGATGTAAAACTATCAGGCACCCTAGGTCTTCACCAGAGAGGTACTTTATGGAAGTGGTTTTGATATTGATTCAGACCAATACTCCAACCCAATGTGCCTTCATCATGGTGGAATAATTTCCAGATTGTTAGACTCCATTAGAATAGCACATCACTCCATCTCTACATGTTGTGTGCCCTTTATTTGGATCCTCGTACCCTTTAATGTCTGAATGATTCCCCTAATGTCCTAGTCCCATGCCATTTTGGATCACCTACCATCCTGGTCCAACATTATGGAAGTCATTGGATGACATTTTGAGTTAGGCCCCATGTTTTTAAACCCAGTCAATGGTTGGACCTCATTTATTTGTCCCAATTTCAGGCTAACGTGATATAGATACTTTGTTTCGAAAAAGATCAATAGTTATCCTCTATAATCATTCCACCATCACTATGCTCCAAATTTTGGGTGTTGTGATTCACACATCTCATTCCCCTTGTTTGGATTGGTTCCAAATCACATGACGTTATCCTGCTCATGCACTAGATCACGTTGAGAAAGGAAATTTGGCTACTCTATGGACCTTATTCTCTAGTCACAATCCCCTCTCTCAACCTGAATGTTTCGAGTGGTCATTCAGACCCTAAATTTTTTATTATTGTTTGGCTCTCTCATATCTAAAGTGAGGAATTATGTGGTCATCTCTTGTTTCTCACACCGTTCATGACCAACCTGAGCTTAGAGATTGATCATTAGTTGTTTTACAGATACGATCAAGATGTAGTAATTGAATAAGGTAGTAATATTTATATGAACATAGTCTAAATAAACAAACAAGTATGAAATTTTTTTTGTGAGTTTGGAAAACACAGTCCCTATGGATTTTCCCCTTTGATGCAGTGTCTCAGCTCCTCCACTCTTTGGCATGTGGAATCTAGGATTTTTTATCATCACCTGAGCTCCCTTCCTTCCTCATTGACTATGGGGAGAAGTTCATTATCCCTAATCTATACTCAATCCTTCTTAGATCTAATATCATCCACATCACAATATTTTTGCCCCATCTTCTCTTCGACTTCCTCTAACTAGACTTATAGTCATGATATGAGTTCCAATTTGGTGTTGGTGAAAGAAGAGTGCTCATTAATCCATGTTTCTAAGAACTGGATCTCCGGTTCAACATCTTGAAGATTTTGAATATTGACAGACTTCCTTCTCTACTAGGAAACGCTAAAGTTGTCGTCGTTATCCCATATCTTCTCAGTAAGGTAAACCCAGATGATCATATCTGGACCTCGTGCATCTACCCCTCCAGTGCAGAGGTCATATAGCCAAGGGTGGAGTTCTCCCATACAGATTATCCACTTTGATTGAGGGATATTTTCAGTAAATCTCTTGATTATCTTCCATGACTAGCAATGGACAGCCTAGCTATCCTCCACATCAAAATTGGATTCATCCAGCTCCTCCGGGTCAGTAGGTTCGTATTCTAAGAATGCATCTAGGAGTTCAGCAGTGGGGTCCTCCTTTGGTATTATTTTTTATGGGTTGGGTTCTATATCATTTGGTTGATCTTCATCACTAGATTCTACCTCGATAAGTTCAGGTTCTGCCCTGCCAGTGGTTCTACCCACAGCCATGTTTGACATGGTCTGGTTAGCTCGGGAATCTGATTCCATGTCAATCGAAGTTCCCCTTAGGAAAGGAGCTTTGGGACCCCCATCCATCCTCACTAATAGTATGCCCACTACTTGAAGGACTATTCAAACAAAAAGGTCGGTTGGCCTAGTTGGGTGGACAACGGTTATGACTCTGTGAGGAATAAGACTTACAAATATCCAATATTTGATCACTCTCTCGAGTTGTTATGGTTGATATCCCAGGACATGAACCTCGTATATGTTTAGGATCTATGAAGATTTTGTAAGGTCCATCTTGGTTTCCACATCCCTGCTGGACCCTATGCCCACCATCATTCCAGACGTAGGCCCTAGATCTTTTCCTCCTACATATGTTGTTGTGCTGGAAGGGGTATTTTGATTGAGGCACTCCTGTAAAAAAAATTAGTTCAGGAACCTAGATGACATGAGTAAGATCATAACATAAAGGAATGGCTTAGATCCTACCTCAAGAGTTTTGGAAAATACTCCCAGCTCTAAGACCGCAACCGCACCTTCCTCTTGAGGGATTCCAATATCTGAATCTTCTCCTCGGGACTCCTTTGATCCCTCAGGCAGAGGGAAGCACTCCTACAGCTCAGTAGTAGATGTTTGTGGTGGAGAATTTTTGTTGATCAGTACCTTCACCCAGTTTTTAATTAGACATGGGGGCCATGGGAGTGCAATAAATCCTCCATCTCAACCACATATCTCTCCCCCTCTATCTGAGACACCATAAATCTAACACTAACATGGATAATTCCCAGTAGTTCTATTTTGAACCGATTAAGTTGGTCCCATATTTCATAAGGACTAAGGAATTGCTTGTTAACGTCCTAGGCTTCCAAAGACTCTGGGTAAAAAGTGTATTCGGGTATGTCAACACAATGCAATCGCTTCCCATGAACTTGGGTACATATTCTATGGAACCCTCTAGATGGCCTCCCTTCCTCTCTATTATACCCAGTTAGATCCACTGGATCTGCTGCTACCGCTCCTATTTCATTTCTAACTAGTGCGAGCCTCGTAATTATTGGCATTGCCATAACTAAAGCTTTTCCACCATGATGTGTATCATCCCTACCCCCAAGACATTCTCTTTTCATTGTCTGATCCCAACCTTAGGGTTGGGGAGGCACCCCATCATCAACTCAGGTAGTTCATTGCTTCAGCATCTCACCCGGGTAGGTTGCCTCCCAGCTTTTTATGTACTATTCAACTAGCCCGTAAGCGGTGATAGATAGAGGTAGTTCATTATGAATTTTCTCGTATTCTCATGTGAACATGAGCTAGAGTTTCCTCATCACACATGAATGATCATCATGGCATTCCCCCAAGTAAACTTTCAGGGTTAACCTATATAGGAACCTAAATTTCCTCACAAAACGATACGGGGTATATGGCTCATAGATAGGCCCGCGATCTACCCATGCTATTATAATTCTACCTCAAAATTTCAGGATATACGATTAATGCTCCTTAGTTCCCATTCCATATTTGGTGAATACTCCCATTGGTAGCACAAATGGGTGAAAATTGAATTTTTCCACCCTCTAGACTTTGTTCAGCATAGCCGGTGAATTCATCTTGATCGGGAAACTTCCAACTACATTCATAATGGCTAGTCAAAATTCTGAATTATGTGGAGAAATGGGTTCAAATATTCATATACCCTCATGTGTGCTACTATCCATCTGTATGTAAAATGGATAGTCCCACATACATGTTGTGGCTTATTCCCCTCACCAATGTTCCAAATCACCTTGTATAGGTTTTCCAACACTGGAACCCCAAGGTTAACGCACTGGCACATCGCCAGCATGGCCTCCATAATTAATGTGCTCAGGTGTTCACCCATGTTTGTATCCATGACTGGAAGAATCCATCTACAAATTTTTGCAAAGATGAACCCAACCAACCTAACCACTGGTTGATGCTCGGTGTTAATGTTGTACCCCCATAGCTACCATTGGTTGTCTTCTAGGATTCACCAGTAAGAACTATCCCTGCCTCACTGACCTCCCCTTGGATAGGTAGGGGTCTCATTGGTAGTTTCATGTGTGCCTCTTCTCCCTTCGTATGATTCTCTAGGGGGAATTCAGGAAACATCTGAGCCACTTCTTTAAGTGGGCGTCCCTCACTAACTATTTATCTTTTCCTGGCACCAAGTCCATTAGCATTTTCTCCAGTCATGGCATCTACTCTAGGTCCTCCCATGTATTCTCCGTGAGGATGAAATCACTGTACATTTCCCCTAGAATTAGAATCCTTGAAAAATAGTGGAGGTCCTAGAGGCTTATGCCGACCTCCCTATAGTGGAAATGGAAATTGTTGGTCCTTGACGACCACCTACTCATCAGGTCCATCATTATTTGTTTCAGTTGGTAGATTTGGAATTGATAATCCCATGCATACTCATACAGGACTACCCACCTCTACTCTAAATTCATCACAAGACTCACACACCCAGTAGGCCCAGACCCATTAATCTGTGAAATTTCTGTCCTAGTGCAGGTCCCAATTTTCAGTCCACCCTTTCCCTATGTTCATTAAGCCCACCTTGAGAATGGTGTGATACTACGATGTTGATGCTTTTGGTTACAATTTTTTCTCATCAACATCATTTAAATGGTTGTAAAGGTAGTCAGAAGTGATAGATGTATGGTCCTTGTAGGTATGGCCATTAAAATCTCTAAACCACTGATATTGACATGATGTGCCCCTAAACCAATAAGTTGATTCATCCCCACTCGCTCTAGGGATAAAAAAGTCATCCCATAGACCAAAGTCGTACAATAGAAATCTATTTTAGAGGGGTTAATCCTTTTTCCATCCCGTCAGTAGCTTCACCAAGGACTCATGGTCATAATGAATCTACACACATTCCCTGAGTTGGTCATTGTTCATCCTATCCTCCATTTGAGCAGCATCCGCAAGGACCTCCCGAGAAACTTCTTAATGGGCTATTTGTTCCAAGAATTTATTATTTTTTCTTTTCCTTTATTCATGAAGGATGTTCACAAATTGGTTTCTCGGAGCACACTTTCATGGATCCTTGATGGAATCAGAATGCTTTGTAGAGAAACAAAGTATCATGGTGTACTGGTTCGCTAAGTAGTGTTCGCGGATCACCGATCTAAGGAACCCGGTTCACAAAGATCGGTCATGGGGAAGTTGGAGCTTCACAATTCGAGATCTTGAGCACAGGTTCACAGAGACAGAATTTGAACAAAAGGGAACCCCTTGCTCTAAATTTATAGGTAGCATACTTGTGAACTTTGTGATGCCTTTGTTTTCCCCAAGCTTCACGGAGATCTCACCCCATGCTCCGTGTACCCTCTTCGCAAAATGGCTTCATGATCTTTAAGTTTTCACGATATACCCTCAGAATAAGACCCTCTTTCCCTTTATCTCCCATTATAAGGGAGGTATTTTTTTGTTCCAAAATACATTCCCAAGATGGATTGAGGGAAACTGAAATTGTTTGGGATAACATTCAACCCGAACAATTCACAAAAATCACCAAAGGACCTGCTTCATGAAGTTCCATTACAAAGAACCTCACCTCTAAGAATAAGATGAGAACCATGACCACTATGGATTAGTGATAGAATACTCTATGAGTATAATGAGCACCATGACCACCATGGAGTAGTGATGTAAGTATCTACGAGTACAAAGATAACCATGGCCACTATGGAGTAGTGATGGAAGACTATGCGAGTACGATGAGCACCACGACCACCAAGGAGTAGTGACAGAAGCCTCTATGAGTATAATGGTTCCACATCTGATCGATAAGCACCATTTTCTTCATTGATAACCTTCCATGCATCATGATACTCAGTGCCTATAAATATGTGTCTCAACCCCATACCAAAGTATCCTTACCCTGACCATTCTCCTTCCGAGCTCTCATTTTGTGAAGCTCCCTCTGCTCCATGAAATAGCCATGAAATGCATCACCTAAGGTATTTGAGCATTGTGAACCACATTTAAATTCATTATAATTTCCCTCCACTTTAAGTGGGGATTCCCTTCATGAAACCCTATGGCCATCACGAAGGTAGCAGTCCCTTTGAGGTACTCGGGACTTCGTAGAGCATTGATCCTTCATAAATCACCCTTCAATAATATGTAGACTCCATGCCTTGGTTGGGTCACCATGATTTGTAAAGATCCTCCCTTCATGGAACCCTTTTTTCCATGATTCACGAAGTGCCTTCCTTCATGAATCTCCCCTCTTCATGAAGCAACAGAGCTTTATGAAGCCCTTTTTTTGCAGGGCCTTCTGCTTCGTGAATCCCTCTCCCATGCAACCCTCCAAGATCATACGAAGTGATTTCATAGTTCCTAGAGTGTTGATTCATGTTGTGTCTTCCTAACTTATACTTATTCACATAGGTATGCTAATACCTATTGATTCTTTTCATATCCACACTAACATGGGACCCTCAATTGACCACTCCTCCACTTCATTTCCTGCCAGGAGTTGCTTGAGCCTTCCCTCCCCAAGTGTGGATTAGTAAAAGTTATGTAATTCCAAGATATGAGTATTGATTTCTCATCATCTAAGATAAAAGGAATTAAAATTACAAGCACCTTCTTCCCTAGCACACGACGTTAAAATGTGAGTTGATGCATTCGTGACAAATCTGGGAGGACCTAAAGGGGAATGAGCATTAGCGATCTCCTTCTCTCCCTTTCCTATTGGGATCTGTCACCATGTACAACTTAAGAATTCTTCACATAAGCCTTGAACCATTCCCTTAGGCTTCCCTCTTGGATTAAGTCCCAATCTACATCTCATTGGGTCGTTAACCATGCGTAATCCTCACATCATCCCTCGTGGTCACACCTTTCATGACATGATCGCCAGGTCTGTTATTGCCTCTTATTTCTCACACTGAGGATGACTCACATGGTATTAGAGTAATAAGTGACCATGAAATCCTTTTTGGGCTACTAACCATGCATAATCCTTAGAATCTCTTTGGGCTACTAACCATGCATAAGCCCCTGCATCTCTTTGGGTCGCTAACCATGCATAATCCCAAGTATATCTTTTGGCCTATAACTATGCATAAGCCCCATTCCCCTCATCCCATATGATGTTAAACTGTATGAACCACCTAACTATGTGGACATTGATCCCTTTCAGATATGTAGGAAGACTCTCTGAGGTTCAAGCCCCTCGCTCCCCACAATCCATCTAATCTATGCATTTCATGTCGGTTCACCTTCATCTCGCATGACATTAAATTGTATGACCTCATACCAAAATACACGGGTTTTGATCCCTTTTGGTTATGTAGGACACCTCCATGAGGCTCAATCCCACCAAATGGTAAACATTAGTGCTCCCTCATAGGGATGTACCCTTCTGACGTGATACTTTCCCTTTTTTGGATGCATCTCTCAGGTCTACCTCCCTGAGGTGTTCTAATCCATCCATTCGGGCTGCTAACCATGAATAATCCTTGTACTCCATCCATACTCTTCTAACCAAGAGTGTCCCTCTTGTGATGGGACACTGACCATGTGTAAGATATGGTGTGTCTCCGTGTCATTGTCCTTTGTGTACACCCTGAATCTATTCCCCATTCATGAACTATATGAACATTGATCCCTTTCAGGTATATAGGAATCCTCCTTGAAGGTTCAATTCTATCATATATTCTCATCCTAGTCTCCCCCTTGAGCCTTTGTGTCTCGGGAAGATCATGCCCCAACCTTGAGGTTCTACTTCATTCAGGTCCCTATCCATGCACTCTATTCTCATGAGCTGTCTCCTTGGGTGTCTCATCACCCCACTGAACTATGTGGACTTTTATTACTAGCCACTGGGATACTTAGAGATCCTCCATGAGGTTCAATCCCAATACCATCATATTCATGTTGGTTCCATCCCATTCATATCACCCACTTAATCAAATCATCCATCATCCATCTTGATTCTTACCCAGGCCACCACATCCTTGTGAGATCATTCCATTCATCCCATTACTACTCTTTGCAGTACCTGAGTATCTAACCATGCATAAGACCCACACAATCCATATTCATCCAACCAAGAGTGACCCTATTGCAATGGGAAACTAACAATGAATAATACTCGAATAACCCTTTTGAACTACATGGGTTTTGATATCTTTCTTCTATACAGGGTACATAAGAAGCCTCCCTAAGGTTCAATCCCAACCAATGGTAAACCTTGGTGTTCCCTTTACTGGGGCCAACCATTCTCTAATCCACCCTTTTTGGTGTTTATATCAGCCTTCACGGTGTGAAATATTCTTTTTTTGGGATATCCCATTCCAGTTCCGTCCTCATTGGGAATTCTGATCCATCCATCCCGTAAACCTTCTAGGTGATCCCTCCTAGGGATGTACCCATCTAATCCACTCTTTTCTGTGTTTTGATCAGTCTGATCCATCTCTAAAAGATGTTAAACTCGTGGAATACCCCATTTTAAACATGGGAATCCAAGGAAAACCTCAGAGACATGCCTCTTACATAAGATTCCCCACATTCGACATGGGATGCCTCGGGATTTTGTTCCCTCAATAAGTCCCTTTGATAAGGGAGAATTCAGTTGTACCAAGGTTCCAGCATCCAGACATGCTAGTGATGCCCAATATAACTACTTCCCTAACTAAAGGTTGCTTCCCTAACTTGACCTTTTAGAATGTTCTGACAGAAGCAGCGTAATTAACCATTTTCCATGAAGAAATGGCACCGAGATAAGTTTCACAAACAACGTCTTAATCTATGAGGGAGACCCGGACTAGGAAACAAATTCTAAGGAGGAATCCATGGAAGGAGAGACTGATATCCCATCATCCTATTTTGATCAAGGAGTAAACATCTCTGAAGAAGAGATGAATGTTGCCCACCTTTGGAAAGTGGGAATGTGGGGAAATAGATGTGCATCCCCATAGATGACGCACGCCCCAGCAGAAATCACCAGAAACCAGAATAAAATAAAATAAATAAATACACCACTTCAATACCTACCCCTTCCCAATGCTAAAGTGTCTTTGAGAATTTCATGATGACCGCACCTCCACACTACAAAAAAACTAGAATTTAGAGATTTTTTTTAGGAACATTTTTCAAAACAATGTCGTTAATTTCAAATTTAGAGACATTTTTTAGAAAACGTGGCTAAATTAGTGATTTTTTTGGAAAAAATTGCTAAATTTAAAAATAACCATGTTTTTTAAAATGGATAAATTAGTGACATTTTTTTACACTATTCTAAAACATTGTTAATTATTTATAAAGTATAATTCTTTTAATTTACATATATATATAAATAAATTTTTCTAGTTATATTTATATATATTTATATATATAAATTTATATTTATATAAAAATACTTTAACATATATTTAAATATAATAATATTTATATATATATATAAACACACAAATATATATATATATATATAGCCATCAGGGTGCATCTTAATGGTAGTATCCCCTACGGGTCTGGGTGAGGTCTCGAGTTCGAGCCTTGTCAAGTTCTTCCCTACATTTTGGTGTTGTATGTTTTTATTTGTAGTATAGTTCATTTAACCGTATCAATTTAAATATAAATTTAGATATATATATATATATATAAACAAAAATACATATATATATAAATATATATATACACACACATATATGGATATATATATACACACACATTTGCCAACGGGGCACAACTCAACTGGTGATATGGGCTTGTCTGTGGCATCTTGTGACTAGGGATAAGGAGTTTGATCCATACCAATGCCCCTATGTAGGATGGAACGAAGGAGTTAAGGGAGGGAACTTTCCATTAACCATGATGGCGGACTATGCTTTGTTACAGACAGAGGTAGACGAGGGTAGGCCAGGTGGACAGTGGTTCACAGGATCAGTGGCGTTTGTGTTGTGGACGAAAAATGATGGCCATATGGGAATCAAAAATGGACGATGAGGAAGGAGTGCTAGGTGGATGGTGGTTCATGGAAAATGAGCATCGTCGTTCTGGGCTACTTCATAGGTAGTGATGTGGGTGATGGCTACAGCAGGCTATACGAGGAGGGTAGACTTCTGGAGTGTGTGGACCAAGCAATCCATGTTGGGCATAAAAAAACCTATGAGTTTGGGTTTTCATGGGTTTAAAAAACCCATTCGGCCTATGTTTCATGTAATGGTTCTATGGGACATGTAAAAAATAAATAAGGCCTGATGGGTGGGTTATCCCTATTAGGGGTTATGGCCTACTTTTTTGGTTTGTGTGTGTGGTGTACGTGTGTGTGTTAGAACGTAATTGTACCCCCAAAGAACCTAACATATATAAACTCACACACAAATATATATAAATATATAAATATATATACATGTATTTATACATAAAAATACAAAAATATTTTAAATATAGCCACATTTTTAAGAAAACAAGGCTATTTTAGTGACATTTTTACCAGTGTTTTAAAACATGGATAATCATATATATATATATGTGAATATATATATTTATAATTATATTAATATAAATATATATAAAAAAATATAATTATAATCATATATATACACACATAAATATATATATATATATAAACATATATATATATATATATTATAAATATTTTCACTTTCATTGATTGGATTAAAGTCCTTCTTGGCTCAACCCACATCTTGGTTTTAATCAATGGATCCCCAATAGCTTAGTTTACCTTCTTAAGAGGATTTAGATAGGGTGATCCACTTTCATCCATCATCTTTTCCATTTTTGAATACTACCTTAGCATACTCGTTCTCTCTATGATTGATAATGGGGAACTTAATCCCATGAGAGCCTCCAGAGGTATGCTTTTCCCTTCTCATCTATTCTATACTGATGATATTTTCCTCTTCCTTCAAGGTGATAAAAGGAATATCAGGAAACTCAAGGACATTCTCCTTCATTGTGAAAAGGTCTCATACCAGGACATCAACTGGAAAAAATATTATATTTTCTTTAGTAGGAATTTCTCAACCAGTTGGAAAGGTGACATCATTAATGAGTTGAGAATCAGACAAGAAAATTTGGCATTTATTCATCTCAGAGTGCCTATGTTTTGGGAAAATCCTAGAGCTTCACATTTCAATCATATCATCAGCCAAATCTAGAAACAATTGACTTCCTGGAAAGGGAAGTCTCTTTCTATGGCTGGTATAATGTGTTTGGTGAAGCATATTATTGTCTCGAAGTTTTTCTACTCTTTTATGATCTATAAATAGACTTATTTTTTATTGAAAAAGGAGAATAGACTCGTCAAGGATTTCATATGAAGTGGAATTACTCTTTAAAGAAGAATCATTACCATTCCATGGAGAGACTTTTGCAAGACTATATTTCTTGGAGGACTTAGAATTAAGAATATTCATAAGTTCAATATCTCCCTTTTTTCACATGATACCTAGAGAATCATCAATGAAAAATCAGGTGGCCTTGAATTCATACGACTCAGGTTCCTGAACAAGCTCGGGAGCTGAAATTTAAGCTACATAGACTCTTTAATATGGTCTTCTATTAAGGAAATATTCACGAACATCATTTCAAATGGGCGTTTCTTGGTCATCAAGAATTACACACTCAATTTATGGCATGAAAAATGGATGCATACTCTCCTGGTTGACCTCTTAAGATCTAGTGATGCAGTGGATTATTCTAACACTATAGTCAAAGAACAAATGGAAACCATAGTGAAATTGCTTCCTGAAGCTGTCAAAATTGTAGTAAGTCAATATGATTTTAATGATCAAGATGGTTTCTTCATCTGGGAGCCTAGAAAGAATGCGATTATTTCTTAAAATCTATCCTATCTCAATATCATTATTAGAGAACATCATAATTGTATGGGAAAAATGAACAAGAGTTGGATCCCTTCATCCAGGTTCACTCTCTTATGGAGAATTTATTTTCATAAATTACTAGTTGACTCTAGTTTGTAGGTAGTGGGAATTTCTCTATGCTCTAGATGCTATATTTTTTATCATCGCTAGGAAGAAATCAATCACCTCTTCTTATCATGATCCACATCCTCTTGTTTATGAAATATAGTGCACCACCTTTTTGGAACTCATCCCCCATAGTGAAATGACATTCAAGAGTTCCTAGATACTTGAACACATTTTTCAATGTCCATGAAGCTTCTTAATATGTATCTGGAAGCATCTGCATAAGTGTTCTACACCATCTGGTTTAGTATAAATAAAAGTGTACATGAACAAACTTTATTCAACCTTCAATCAGATCTTTCTCGTGTCATATCCATAGTGAAAGATTCCAATATGCTGCAAGAAGGTAATGTAGCATCTCCATCCATGACTTTATGATTTTATGGAAAATTGGAGTGGATGGAATCTTACCTACTCTTCTCTGGTCCTTTGAAATGATTTTGAGCTCTTCTTTCTTTGGATGGATGAAATATAACTTGGAAGGAGCCTCCGGAGGAAATCCTAAACCTTCAGTTTTAGGGGATGTCTTTCAGAACCATGATGGGGAAGTGAGAGGTTTTAATTATGGTTTATGTGGAATTTTTTATGCTTTAGAGGCATAGATTCTTGGATTTATCAGTGTTGTTGACATGGCTAGAGCAAGGGGGTGGAATAATTTTTGGTTTAAATGTGACTCTACCATAATTTTGCATGTGGTTAGAACTGGGAAGACACACCTCTCATGGATGATGACACCCAGGTGGATGAAATGTTTGAATCACCTCTCATGCATGAAATATATTATCACACACACCTACAGATAATCCAACTACCTTGCTAATGCTCTGGCCAGCAAAGGTATATACAGTGATGCTCTAGTTTTGTCCAATGATTTTCGAAATGACTTTTCTCAATTACTTAGAAGGGATTTATGTAATTTTCCATACTTTAGACTTATGTAATTTATTTTTTATCAATGAAAGAACCTTGCCCTCTTAGGTGAGTCCTAATCCTTCTTAAAAAAATAAACATTCATATTTCAATTAATTTATATAAACCGATATATAAATCAATTAATTTACATATATATTAATATAAAATATAAACATACATATATATAATATAAAAATATATATAAATTTACATATAAACATATATAGTAATATAAACATAGATACATACAAATATTTATACATATATATTTATATAATTTTATAATTATATTTATATATATAAATTTATGTTTATATAAAAATATATTAACATATATTTAAATATCATAATATTTATATATATAAAAACACACACACATATATATAAACATATATATATAATCACACACACATATATATATATAAATAAACATATATATATAATATAAACACATATATACATATATAATTATATTTTTAACAAAGGAGTGGGTGTCATGTGCATGAACGGAGGTGGGGACGGAGGGGGAAGTGGAAGATGGGGGGTCTTGCCTATGAGACAAGGAGTGGGGGTGGAAGGTCCAACATTGGACGGGGGTGTCTTGTGCACGATCTAGTGAGTGGGATAGAGGGGGAAGTGTCGGATAGAGGGGGCTGGGAGAACGCAGCGCCGAAAGGAGGGGGGTGGAGGCAGCAGCGCCTGACGGTGTGTGGTCGGGATTCTAAACAGAGGGGGGTGGAGGAAGAAATGGATGATGGAAATGTTCTGGGAGGGAACAGTGTAGGATTAAATTTTTTAAAAAATGATTAATTTCAAAAATAAGAATTTCAAAAAAAAAATACTAGCATTTTTTAGAAACAATGGTAAATGAGGGGCTAGGAGGATGAATCACTAGACATAGGGGGGCTAGGGGAACATATCTGGATGGAGGGGTGGAGGCGGTATCACTAGACAAAGGAGTATGGGAGGGTGTGGCACTGGACGGAGGGGGCTGGGAGGGTGCAGCGTTAAACAGAGGGAGGATGGAGGCAGCAGTGTCTGGCAGCGAGGGGCTAGGAGGGCGTAGTGTAGAATTAAACATTATTTTAGAAAAAAATAATAATTTAAAAAATATATGAATTTTTAAAAAAAAATACTGACGTTTTAGTAAATTAAAGACTTAGAGGGTGAAACTTCAGACGAAGGGGGCTAGGAGGGAAAGTGCCAAACTAAGGGGGTATGGAGGCAGTTGCGCCGGATAGAGAGGGGATGGGAGGGTGTAGCACCGGATGGAGGGGGGATGGGGGGCACGGTTCGAGATTAAAAAAATGATTTTCTAGAAAAAGAAAATTAATTTAAAAAAATAAGAATTTCAAAAAAAAATACCGACATTTTTTAGAAACATGAGTAAAAGAGTTGGGAGGGCACAGCTAGCGATGCAAAGTGGGCTCGTGGCCTGAGGGATTTGCGGGTATGGGGCGGATGTGGGGTGGGGAGGGCCTAAAAATTTTGACCGTTTAGAGTGCGGGACAATGCGGGTTGAGCCTGCGCGGGTGCGGGCCAATGCGGGTTGAGCCCGCACGGGTGCGGGCTTGCCCGCGGGCCTGATTTAAAAAAATATATATTACTTTTACAATATATGTTTCCTTAACACTTTAGTTTTTTTAATAAAAAAACCATGGTTATACAATGAAATATGATTTATCACCGTAATGATCATATTAATTCACCATTTATTCACATGTGAATTTTAAATAGGCCTATATTTATTGTTTTAATATTATATTATATTATTTATATAGTAATTATTAATCATATTCACATGGTGTGTCAATCCATCTCTCGAAAAATGGAACTCATCGCCCCTGCGTATGGTTTCAATTCTATAAGAGTTATTATAATCATAATATTTTTTAGGTCGATTTAATTTTTTTATTATTTAATTTTTTTTTTATTAAGATAATCAGATAAAATCTCACGAAAACACTAATATCTTCCTTTGAAACTAATCGTTACCTGGAGAGACTTCATTCATTCACATGTTTAGTTGTTCACATCACCACACAACCAACATTATCATTCATCGCCCATCACCGATCACTCACCTACTTTCCATCCCAATAGTTCGCCACCACATCGGCATTACCTCATGCCACCATTAACCCACAAAAAATGTTCAATCACATCCTTTAAAACTCTAGTTATTTTTAATTTATACTTTTCCCCATAAATACCTTTAAGAATGATAAAAATACAGTATTTAAATGATTATAAAAAGTTTTTTATTGTAAATGTGGATAACCCCGCGGGCAACCCGTGGGTTTATGCGGGGCGGGGCGGTCTTGAAATTTTTTGTTTGCATTATATGCGGGCTTTTGTGGACAAACCCATGCGGGCGCAAACCCGCGCGGGCTTGGCCCGCCCCGCCCCGGCCCGCCCGTTTCGCATTACTAGGCACAGCACCTGACAAAGTGGGTGGAGGTGGAAATTCCTGATGGTGAGGGTCCGAGAGGGTGCAATGTTGGATTAAAAAATTATTTTTAAAGAAAATAAAATTAATTTCAAAAAATAAAAATTTCAAAAAAAAATAATGACGTTTTTTAGAAACATTGATAAATGATGGGTTGAGAGGGCACAGTACCGGACGGACGGGGGGTGGAGGTAGTATCCCCTGACAACGAGGGGCTAAGAGGGAACTGTTTGGGATTAAAATTATCCTTTAAAAAAAGAAAATTAATTTTTAAAAAATATTAATTTCAAAAAAGAATTACTGACATTTTTTAGAAAGATTGGTCAATGAGGTGTCATTTACTGAATTTTCTAAAAAAAATCAACAATTTAGGTGTCATTAATTTCCAATGTTTATAAATATCGCTAATTTGACAGGTTTATTAATTTTAGTAATTGAAGATGTTTGTAAACATCATTAAATTGGAGACATTAATAAATATCACTAATTAGAAACACCTCATTTAGTGAAGTTTTTTAGAAACAATGGTAAATGCATTAGAGACATTTATAGATGTTTCTAGTTCAAAAAAAACATCACTAATTTACATTTTTTTAGTTCCATAGTATCACCATCACCTAAAGGGAGTATGCATATAACCTATTCCATGCCCAGTAACTATCATTGATCATCAGGTCTATTACCCCGATCGACCATACCTACCTTAGTCAATGCCAAAACTACTTTGAGAATGAGCATCACCTCAGTGTAACCTCCTTCCATAATATGAGTATCCCATTCTCACACCTCCAATGATGATTATCAGACCATAGGGCATCACTAGGAATCCCTCATCCTCAATCCCTCAAGCCTAACCCCATGGTATTACCTGGGCATTCTCAATGTTAGGTCGTTTGTAAAGACCTATGAATTTCAAGGAAATTTTTTTTTCTTAAATTCTTTGGAATTTTACGAGTCTGGGGCTTCTAAAGGGGCTTGATTCTGAGGCCCTGTGTGCCCGTAATCAATTTTATAAGTTTAGATCGGGTACATTCAGTGAACGAACGAGCGGGTTTTTCTAACTTTTGAACCGGTGCTCGGAATTAAAATCAGAGGGCACCGATGAATTCGCACCACCGGGATTCGCTTAGGCGAAGCTTAACTTCAACTGACAAGGGTCGGACGAAAAAGATAAGTTTTTAGACTTTCAGAAAAAGCATTTTATATAATAAAATAACTATAAGTTATTTTATTCTTTTTCTTCCACCGTTGAGCGACAGTGGGCAGAATCGTAGTGTAACGACGATCAATAAATAAGGTCCATTTAATGACTCGTCCCTTTGGTTGTGCAACAGCAACGCTCGTGTGTTTAATAGGTTCATTAATTAATGTTCATTAATGAACCATAATAATGAACACAACGTGAGGATTAATTATTTTATTAATCAACCCTTTGGCAAACGAATTGAGAACCCACGGGAGGAAGCTCTGATGAAACACCGACGACACCAGCCTCCGACAAAGAACGACGAAGAACGCCGGTTCCTCAGAGATTGACAATGCGCCACCAATCCTCTTCCCCACGGCCAGAGAGGAGATTCCGCTTCCTCCTCGGCACGCCCCAACGATGCCTACGATCCTCTTCTCCGTGACGCCGTGTACTGCGACACCAACGATCGTCTTCCTTGTTGAGGTAGGGGTATTTGGAAATTGTATGTTCCTTCTTATGAGAATTATACCCTCGTGCTTGGTATCTTTTTGTTTGGTGAAGTGAAGAACCACTAACGCGGTGGGTACGGACTGACGAACAAGTCCGGACCCACCGCTGCTTTGTTCTTGTTGCGTGGAATTTATTAGCGACGACAAAGCGGGACCGTTCAGGCGATTGGAGGCCTTCGCAGTGATGTACGGGTCCCGAGACGTCCGAAGGCGTAGACGGGATCAAGAACAGAGCATCGGAATGACTTCGGTGGCCCGCGGAAACCCCCGGCGGTAAGGGTCGCTGGAGGTGGAGGCACCCGGGCGCACTGCCGGCAGGAACCGCCATGGCTTATGGATCCCGCGGCCGCGCGGGATCTGGAGGAGACGCGGCGCTGGGTGCCGCGTCCGCGGAGCGCAAAGGGAGGGGGGACCGCTTCCCCCCCCCCCCTACTCAGCCCTCTGGCCGAGCCAGCGCACCCCCCGTCTAGGCCGCGCCCAACCAGGCCGGGCCGCGCCCTACCGGGCTGACCCGGGGGGGGTTGGGCCGGGTCGGGCCAGGCCCAGACCCCCCATTTCAGACCACTTTCGGTCTTTTGCTCATAACTTGTGCTAAGGACCTCCGATCAACGCACCGTCAGTTGGGTATGAATCCTTGGATCGAGATGGTTGTTTCAGTTTATTACACTTGAGGTTTCGGAAAATTTTGGGTATGTCCGGAGTGGTTCGAACTCGAAACCAAATGGGCCTTTGGAGCGGAAACGCTCATATCTCAAGGACCGGACATCCGATTGATGTGTAGTCAATTTTGTTGGAATAATTTTGTTTATAAGGTCCTTCTGGATTAATCCGTTTGAGTTTTGGATACATCTGGAGTATGGTCGGGTTGGTTTTAGCTTAAAACACAACCAGGCCCCGAGAACAAAATAGCCAATAACTCTCAGACCGGGCGTCTGATTGACGCACCGTCTGTTGCGTTGGGTTTCTTTTGATGAGGCAGAACTTTGGGATACATAAACTCTAGACTTCGTGAAAGTTGTTATATCAGCTCTCCTTTTCTCGACGAGTGGACCCTCCCAGAATCGAGCATGTTGTGTGCGGGAACCCTAGAGCTGGCTGCGACTGCATCGACTTCTGTAATGGAATCCTCTGTGGGTTCGACAGTGATGACTACCGTACTAGAATCCTCCGTGGGTTCTACGGTGATGACTACTGTTCTTGTATCCTATGTGGGTCCAGCAGTATTGACCTCTGTACTTGTATCCTATGTGGGTCCGGCAGAGTAGCCGGTCTTGTATCTTGTGTGGGTCCAACAGCTTAGTTGGTCTTGTATCCTCTATGGGTCCAACAGCTTATATGAATCAGTGGCTACATCTGATCATCTCTATCGCCTTACGAAGTGTATACCCATGTGAGCTGAGTCTTTACTTTCAATCTTTATCTTCGATATGATTGACTTGCTTTCCTATGTGGTTTGGGTTGTGATTTCCTGTGTGGATTGGGTTGTACTTGGGCTCGTGAGTTGGAGCCGAACTGGGATTGATGACTTAGGTATATGTATGTTCATACACCTAAGTAGAGTTGGTTGATACTTCTTGATTGTATATATCCTTTGTGGATTATGGGAGACCTTTAGGGGTCTCGGGGTCCCTACTGAGTATCGTATACTCACCCCTGCACGGGCTATGCCTGCACTACATTGTGTTGGATGCAGACGACGGACAGCGCTGATCGAGGTGGAGACTCGTGGAGCTGGATAGTACCTAGAGGAGGAACACTGGACGGGAAGTAAATGGAGTGGACGGCCGGTCACGAGGACCTGAGGAGACTATCTGTACCCACCCTTCCGGTGGGAATTCCAGTGGACGGCTCGGTGTTGTTGCTTTACTTTTCTACTGATGTAATTTCTTTTCAGTTGTACTTTACTTTCAGTTGGGTTCGTATTCTGGCCCATTTACTTTCCATCACTTACTTTTGTACTCAGTTTACTTAGTGTTTACTTCAGTTTGAGTACTCTGTGGTGTTTGTTTACTTTTTAAAGGCAATGCCTTCCCTTTTTTTGGGATTTATTCCTTTGGTGCTAGTCGACGGCGCCTGACCTATGGAAGGTGGGCTTGGGGTAGTCACGGCACGGGCCCTGAGGATGGGTCGGGACAAATTGGTATCATAGGGGAGTCGGTTCTACAGCAGAACTTAGGACTCTGATAATTTCTTCTCTGTGAAGCAATAATGTTTAGAGTAATGAGTGTAGTTAGCAGTCCAGGGAGTCCAGTGTTGGTGCAGTGGCTGACGCATCCATACACCAGGACCCTGAATTCTGATTTCCAACTCAGTGCATGAAAACATTGATTGCATGTGTGTTTCAAAATTTTTCTTTGTGATTACTTTGTGTCAGCTCACCAGGTATACTGTATTAACTGTGGCGCACCTGTTTCTTTTTAGGATGGCCCCATGACGGTAGCCAGCTAGGGTTCTGAGCTTTGTGCGAGATGGAAGCCCACCGAGCGACGAGGCCTCAGTGCAGGGCCCCTTTATAGCGGAGGCACTGGCGGTACCTTTACCTACCGAGCCACTGATGCTACCAGCCCCAGCGGCGGAGAGTGCACGCCGCCTGAGCACGTTGCATGAGTTTCAGAGACAGTGGATGCCCAAGTTCCGTGGAGAGATGGATCCTCAGGTAGTCGAGTATTGGCTAGAGGCTTTCGTTAGAGTCTTCTGGTTGGTAGGGACGCCAGCAGACCTCATGGTGATCCTTGTCGCGAGTCTCCTACCCACAGCAGCAGGTAGATGGTAGAGCCTGATGCTCTAGGTGCACGATGAGGCATCTCTTCTTTGGACGGACTTCAAGAGCCTCTTTCGCTCGGAGTTTGTTCCAGCCACCCTCCGTGTGGTGTGCATCTAGGAGTTACTACAGCTGCGGCAGGGAATCATGTCAGTAGCCCAGTACTCGGTGAGATTTACTGACCTCTCACGCTACTCCACAGACATGGTACGAGACCCATTATTCCAGGCTCATACCTTTGAGCAGGGGCTGAGGCATGAGATTAGAGCTTCTACGATTCCACTCAGCATCCCGACTCAGGCGGGGGTATTGGAGCGAGCCCTGCTAGTGGATAGATTTCTCACCGAGCAGCCATCAACAGCGAGACCCACCGCAGGACGGCACGGAGCAGAGTCTTCTGCATCTGGTAGTCGACAGATGACGTAGGGGTCCAAGTGGACCAGGCCGTCTGGTGAGCGACCTCAGGACACGGGTTCAGCTGTGCGGGGCACTCGGTGCAGAGCCAGCCTTCTGAGGAGCAGACAGTGTTATGCATGCGGTGGGCAGGGCCACATGGCTCATGACTGCCCAACCCACCATGCAGACGAGTAGTAGACAGTGGAGGAACCTCTGAGGTAGAGGCAGAGGTTCGACCGTGGCGGTCTGTAGGGATCAGGCGGACGAGGCAGAGGAGCTGGCCGAGCAGCGGGTGGTGGACGACGCTTCAAGGCTCTACCACCACCACCCCCAGGAGGTCCACCCCGACCACAGGGAGCTGGCGGGCAGAGGTAGGCTCAGCTCCAGACAGTACAGGCTTACGACCACAGCGCACCCGAGATGATTCGAGGTACTATCTGTGTCTACTCCACCCTTGTTGCAGTTCTTATAGACACAGGTGCGAGTCATTCTTTTATTGTCGCTGCCTTTGTTTGGAGCTCAGAGATTCCGACGGAGCTGTTGGCTCGATCCTTGCGGCTAGAGACTCCTACGGGAGTAGACTCGATGATTATGAACTGGTTCTGGTAGTGTGAGCTTACTCTAGGAGGCGAGAGCTTTGGCTGGGATCTTCTTGTAGTGGCATTGAGGCCTTACGATGTCATCTTGGGTATGGACTGGTTATCTACAGTCCATGCTCAGATTGATTGTATTAGGCGCAAGGTGCGGTGTGTCTGCACCGATGGGAGCAGGTGCACCTTCACCGACGAGAAGGGAGCCTTTGCAGCGCAGGATGGACTCACACAGAGGATAGGATAGCCAATCACTCATCAGTTGGCTAGTCTCATCCTAGGAGTAGTTGACGTGCGGAGTCCAAGTTTTCCTGTTGTGGTGGATCCGTATGCAGACATTTTTCCTGACGATGTTTCAGGACTACCTCCTCGCAGAGAGGTAGACTTCTATATTGACTTGTACCCTGAGATAGCCCTGATATCCACTCCAGCATATCGGATGGCTCCCGTTGAGCTTCAAGAGCTACAGTTACAACTGGAGGACTTGTAGGGAAATGGATTCATCTGACCCAGTGTTTCACCCTGGGCTTCCCCGATACTGTTCGCCAAGAAGGCGGATGGGAGCTTGTGACTGTGTGTCGACTATAGTCACCTGAACCAGGTGACTGTGAGGAACAAGTATCCGCTTTCGAGTATTGATGACCTCTTCGGTCAGCTAAAGGGAGCACGTTGGTTCTCGAAGATAGACCTCAGGTCAGGCTATCATCAGCTCTGAGTTCGGGATGAGGATGTGCAGAAGACGGCCTTCAGGTGTCGGTACGGCCACTATGAGTTCTTGGTCATGCCCTTTGGTGTGACCAATGCTCCAGCAGTGTTCATGAGTCTCATTAATAGGATCTTCCAGCCCTACCTTGATCGTTTTGCTGTAGTCTTCATTGACAACATACTTATTTACTCGACTACTGAGGAGGAGCACGCCTACCACTTACAGGTTGTACTGGATACACTCCGAGAGAACCATCTTTATGGTAATCTCTCGAAGTGCCAATTCTGGCTTCGATAGGTCCACTTCTTGGGGCACGTCATCTCAGAGGCGGGATTTGCAGTGGATCCCACAAAGGTCGAGGCGGTTCTTTCTTGGGAGCCACCCAAGAGTGTGACGGAGGTGCACAGTTTCCTAGGTCTGGCTAGGTACAATCGGAGATTTGTGCCAGACTTCTCCAGAGTTGAAAAACCACTCTCAACTTTGACGAAGAAGGGGAAACCCATCGTGTGTTTGGATTGATGTCAGTAGAGATTCTAGGAGATGAGATATAGATTGACCAGTGCTCCCATTTTGAGGCTATTAGAGGAGGGCATAGGGTACATAGTTTACTACGACGCATCAGGGACTGGGCTCGGGTGTGTCCTGATGCAAGAGCGAGCAGTGATCGCTTATAGTTCACGGCATTTGAGGTAGCACGAGCAGAACTACGCTACCCATGACCTGGAGTTAGCGTCATTGGTCTTCGCCCTAAAGATTTGGCGGCACTACCTCATGGGAGAGCGCTTTATAGTCTACTCTGACCACCAGAGTCTTAGGTACATTTTCTCACTGAAGGACTTGAACCTGAGATAGCAGTGATGGCTCAAGTTCTTCTAGGATTATGACTTTGAGATTGTCTATACTCTTGGAAAGGGTAACGTTGTGGTTGATTCTCTCAGCAGGAGATCAGGCATTCAGCTACTTGGGGAGGCGACAGAGTAGTTAGCCACTTTGCAGATATCATTCGTGGATAGAGATGGGGCAGCCTATCTACAGTCCCTCACAGTCACTCCTCCACTTCTTCAGCGGGTCAGAGAGGCACAGCATGGAGACGTTGGCTGTGAGGCGTGACGTGCTCAGATATCCTCAGGGCTAGCACCCGATGGATTTTCTGAAGGTGGGGAGCACGTCATCCTCTTTCGGGGATGTACCATGGTACCGATTACATTGCAGGAGGAGTTGATAAGGGAGTTCCACACTTCCCCTCTAGTGGTACATCCTGGAGTAGCGAAGATGTATCAGGACCTCAGATGACACTACTGGTGGCCGGGTATAAAGAAGGTTGTGGCAGAGTTTGTTTCATGATGCCTCACTTGCCAGCAAGTGAAGGCGGAGCACCAGGTACCTACAGGTTTGGTATAGCCCTTAGAGGTCCCAGAGTAGAAGTGGGATGGGATATCTATGGATTTTGTGATGGTACTTACACGTACTTATAGAGGAAATGACTCCATCTGGGTGATCGTAGACCGACTCACCAAGTCAGCCCACTTCTTACCCATCAGAGAGAAGGGCTCAGTGGAGAGCTTGGGACGTCTCTACGCTCAGGAGATCGTACAACTTTGTGGTGTACCATCTACTATCATATTCAATTGATATGCTCTCTTTACTTCCCTGCTTTGGAAGGGGTTGCAGGAGGCGTTTGGGACGCAGCTACGCCTGAGCACCGCCTTTCACCCACAAACGGATGGTCAGACGGAGAGGACCATTCAGACTCTCAAGGACATGCTCTGTACATGTGTCCTCGACTTTGGTCGCAGCTGGGAGGATCACCTACCCTGGGTGGAGTTTACGTACAACAACAGCTACCACTCCACCATCGGGATGACACCATATGAGGCCTTGTACGGCCGACCTTGCAGATCACCTCTGTGCTGGACAGACCCTGGGGAGTCAACACTTATAGGACCAGAGATGGTCCAGGCCACGATGGAGAAGGTACAGATCATCCAGGAGCAGATGATGACTTCTTAGAGCTGACATAAGTCCTATGCTGACAGGAGGCGGAGACCACTAGTTTTCAAGGATGGTGACCACGTTTTCTTATGGGTCTCACCTCGGTGTGGATTACGGAGATTTGGCCAGGACGGCAAGTTATCTCCGCACTTCATTGGACCATTCCAGGTTCTCAACAGGATAGGCGAGATGCCTTATCGCCTGGCTCTTCCACCTTAGTTGCACTGGGTGCACGACGTCTTCCACGTATCTCAGCTGAGGAGATACGTGCACAACCCGATGTATATCATCGATCAAGGGGAGCTGGACATCGATGATAGGGTGACTTTTGTGGAGGTTCTGGTGGAGATCGAGGATCGATAGGAGAAGGTCCTACATGGATGGTCAATTCCTCTAGTGCGCATCAGGTGGCAGCACGAGAACCTCCAGGAGAGCACATGGGAGCGGGAGGCTCAGATGCATTCTCAGTACCCTCATTTGTTTCCTTAGTTTATAATGTAGCTTTACAGGGATGTAAAGCCCTGAGGTGGGAGTAATGTAAAGACCTGTGAATTTCAAGGAATTTTTTTTTCTTTCTTAAATTCTTTGGAATTTTACAAGTCTTTGGATTCAGACGGCGCTTGATTCCGAGGCCCGGTGTGCCTGGAATCAATTTTCGAAGTTTAGCTTGGGTACGTTTAGTGAACGAACGAGAGGGTTTTTCTAACTTCTGAACTAGTGCTCGGAATTAAAATCTGAGGGAAGTGATGAATTCACAGCACCAGGATTTTCTTAGGTGAAGCTTAACTTCAACCGACAATGGTCGGACGAAAAAGATAAGTTTTTAGACTTTTAGAAAAATAATTTTATATAATAAAATAACTATAAGTTATTTTATTCTTTTTCTTCCACTGTTGAGCGACAGTTGGTATAATCGTAGTGTAACGATGATCAATAAATAAGGGCCATTTAATGACTCGTCCCCTTGGTTGTGAAACAGCAACTCCCATGTGTTTAATAGGTTCATTAATTAAGGTTCATTAATGAACCATAATAATGAACACAACATGAGGATTAAATCTTTTATTAATCAACCCTTTGGTAAACGAATTGAGAACCCACAGGAGGAAGCTCTGACGAAACGCTGATGACACCGGCCTCCGACAGAGAATGACGAAGAACACCGGTTCCTTGGAGATTGACGACGCACCACCAATCCTCTTCCCCACGGCCAGAGAGGAGACGCCGCTTCCTCCTCGGCACGCCCCGATGACGCCTACGATCCTCTTCTCTGTGACGCCATGTACCGCGACACCGAAGATCATCTTCCTTGTTGAGGTATGGGAATTTGGAAATTTTATGTTCCTTCTTATGAGAATTATACCCTCGTGCTTGGTATCTTTTTGTTTGGTGAAGTGAAGAACCACTAACGCGGTGGGTGCGGACTAACGAACAAGTTTGGACCCACCACTACTTTGTTCTTGCTATGCGGAATTTATTAGAAATGACGAAGCGGGACCGTTCTGGCGATTGGAGGCCTTTGCAGTGATGTACAGGTCCCGAGACGTCCGCAAGCGCAGACGGGATCAAGAACGGACCACCGGAATGACTCTGGTGGCCCGCGGAAACCCCCAACGGTGTGGGTCGCCAGCCGCGCCTGGGCGTGCCGTAGTGGAAGGGGATCGGATCCCATGGCCGCTCACGATCCGGAGGAGACGAGGTGCTAGGCGCCGCGTCCGCAGAGCTCAAAGAGAGGGGGGACCGCGTCCCCCCCTACTCGACCCGCTCACCGAGCCAACGCAACCCCTGACTGGGCCGGGGCGGGCCACGTGGATCGGGTCGGGCTACGCCCAGTCGGGCCGAGCTGACCCGGGGGGGTTGGGTCGGGTCGGGCCGGGCACAGACCCCCCATTTCGGACCACTTTTGGTCTTTTGCTCATAACTTGTGTTACGGACCTCTGATAAATGCACTGTCAGTTGCGTATGAATCCTTGGATTGATACGGTCGTTTTGGTATATTAAACTTCAAGTTTAGGCAAAGTTTACATATTCCCGAGTTGGTTCGAACTCGAATCCAACCGGGCCCTTGGAGCAGAAACGCTCATATCTCAAGGATCGGACATCCGATTGACGTGCCGTCAATTGCGTTGGGAACCTTTTGTTGAGAAGGTCCTTTTGGATTACTCTGATTGAGGTTTGGATGAATCTAGAGTATGGTTGGGTTGGTTTTATCTTAAAAACCAACCTGGCCCCTGGAACGAAATAGCCAATAACTCTCATACCGGGCGTCCGATTGACGCACCGTCTGTCGCGTTGGGTTTTTTTTGATGAGGAGGAACTTTGGGATACATCAACTCTAGACTTCGTGAAAGTTGATGTATCGGATCTCCTTTGCTTGAGGAGCGGACCCTCCCAGAATCGAGCATGTTGTGTGCGGGAACCCTAGAGTTGGCTGCGACTGCATAGACTCATGTACTGGAATCCTTCGTGGGTTCGACAGCGACGACTACCGTACAGGAATCCTTCGTGGGTTCGATGGAAATGACTATTGTTCTTGTATCCTATGTGGTTCTGGCAGTATTGACCTCTGTACTTGTATCCTGTGTGGGTACGGCCGAGTAGCTGGTCTTGTATCCTGTGTGGGTCCTACAGCTTAGCTGGTCTTGTATTCTATGTGGGTCCGACAGCTTAGATGAATCAGTGGCTATATCTGATAATCTCTATCTCCTTACGAAGTGTATAACTGTGTGAGGTGAGTCTTGACTTTCAATCTTTATCTTCGATATGATTGGCTTGCTTTCCTGTGTGGTTTGGGTTGTGCTTTCCTGTGTGGAATGGGTTGTACTTGGGCTCGTGAGTTGGAGCCGAACTGGGATTGATGACTTAGGTATATGTATGGGAATACACCTAAGTAGATTTGGTTGATACTTCGTGATTCTATCTATCCTTTGTGGATTCTGGGAAACCTTTGGGGGTCTCGGGGTCCCTACTGAGTATCGTATACTCACACCTGCACGGGTTATGCCCGCACTACGTTGTGTTGGATGAAAATGATGGACAGCGCTGATCGAGGTGGTGACTCGTGGAGCTAGACGGTACCTGGAGGAGGAACACTGGACGGGACGTACATGGAGCGGATGGCTGAACCCGAGGAGCTGAGGAAACTATCTGTACCCACCCTTCAGGTGGGAATTCCAGTGGACGGCTCGATGTTGCTGCTTTACTTTTCTGCTGCTGTACTTTCATTTCAGTTGTACTTTACTTTCAGTTGGGTTTGTATTCTGGCTCATTTACTTTCCAGCACTTACTTTTTTACTCAGTTTACTTAGTGTTTACTTTAGTTTGTGTACTCTGTGGTGTTTGTTTACTTTTTAAAGTCAATGCCTTCCCTTTTTTTGGGATTTACGTCTTTGGTGCTAGTTGCCGACCCCTGGCCTATGGAAGGCGGGCTTGGGGTAGTCACGTTACGGGCCCCGAGGATGGGTCGTGACATCCTCAACTGATTCCTAGGAGGGGGAAACCCTAGAAAATCTTACATGTCTAATCATAATTGATTCCTAGGTGACCAAGAAAATCAAAGATAATTCCCTCCTTGGATTCTACAATCAATATCTTGTGCATTCAATAACTCATGGTTCCTTATTAAAACTATTAATCATGCATCCAGATGATCCTAGGATGGTATCATAAGCATCAATTGAGGGGATAAAACAATCACCCTTGTGATGTACAACATCCATGCTTTAGGATATATGCCCCTTGGATGGAGGGGGGCTAGGAGGGAATAGCACAGGATGGAGGGGGATAGAGGTGTAAGGTCCTGATAGTGAGGATATGAGAGGGTTTAGTATGAGATTTCAAATTTTATTTTAAAAAAATAAAACTAATTTAAATAAAATATTAATTTCAAAAAAAAATTAACGAAGTTTTTTAGAAATGTTTCTAAATAAGGTGTCATTTGTTGACTTTTATAAAAAAATGTCAGTAATTTAGGTGTCACTAATTACCAACATTTATAAACATCTCTAATTGGATATGTTTATAAATTTCAGTAATTAATGATGTTTATAAATGTTGTTAAATTGGTGAAATTAATAAACATCGCTAAATTAGAAACACCCCATTTAGCGATGTTTTTTAGAAAAGGTGGTAAATTATTTAGAAACCTTTATAGACATTGTTAGTGCAAAAAACATCACTTATTTACATTTTTTATAGTGCCATAGTATCACCATCACCTGATAGAAGTATGCATATAACCTGGGCCATGCCCAATAACTATCATTGATCATTAGTTCCATGACAACGATCGACCATACGTACCTCATCCAATTTCTAAATGTCCCTAAGAATGAGTATCACCTTAGGAGAACCTCCTTCCACACTTTGGGGATCCCATGCTCACACCCCCACTGATGAGTATCAAACCCAAAGGGAATCAATAGAAATCCATCATCCTCAATCCCTCAGGATAAATCCCATGGTATTACCTACGATTTCTCAGTGTCAGCCCATCAACTGATTCCTAGGAGGGGGAAACCCTAGGAAATCTTATATATCCAGGCATGACTAATTTCTGGGTGACCAGTACAATCAAAGATAATAACCTCGATGGATTCCACAATCAATATCTAGGGAATTCAATAACTCATGAATCCTCACCAAAACTATCAATGGTGTCCATCCATTCCTAGGATGGTATCCTATGCATTAGTCAAAGGGGAAAACAATCACCCTTATGATGTCTAATATCCATGCTCGGGGATATATTCCCACCCAGTATCTCATACCTGCATTCGAACCCTAGGCATCATAAACATCACAATGATTTATTAGTATCTCTATTTGAATCCAGGAACCCAGACATTCCTAGTAGTATCAATGTATCAAAGGAGATCTTACCATCATAGGCATTCCTATATGTGCACAATCACATATGTATGATGTTGGATCCTGGTTACCAACTCAAGGAATCCAATCCCACATCAACCATATCTATGGATGCTATCTAAGCTTCAAATTCATCCCCAATATGTCATGATATCATATCCTAACTATCGTTAATCCTAAGGTCTCATCCATCTCATCGCGAGATTTCTGGGAATCCTAGGAAATCACACCAGTGCCTGGACCAATGGAATATTCCCTAATTTCCAGGGAAATTACAAGTCATAATTCCCAAACATAAATCAAAATAAATATACCACAAGGGTTGGATAAATTCCTCTTACCATACTCATTATCTCATACCCATCGGGATTACATGTCATTTTGAGTTTTAGGGTGACACCTTTATCCATCTATACCCATATCTATAAGATCTTACTCAAGGTCATTCTATCAACATGGCACTCACTCGGGTCCCCTCAATCACTACACTTTAGGGGAACCCTGACATGGGTCCTCAATCTCATCAAAAGTCTCAAGTCAACACCCAATAATCTAGGGAAATCATGTCCCAAAACATCATCACAGAGTAGCACAACCTCACTGGCTTCATGGGATTAACCACAAAGGAAATAACAAAGAAGATGGCCAAGGACCCATCTCAATCCTCAATGTCACTTTAGGTCTATTCACTCACCCAATATTCATCCATATCTTATGGTATATCCACCTAGGATAAACATATATAAATTCAAGGCCATGGACACCAATGATCAAGGCCATTAAGCCAGTGCCAAGGACCCTCATGGCCTTGACACTTTGTGTAGTCTTCCCAAGAATTCCATTTTAAAATAAAAAAATTTATTATAAAAGTTCATTTCCCTCTGTGGAAATATTGCATAACACATGCCACATAAAACATGCATAAACCATAAGGGTAGGTAACCATGAACACCTACCTCAAACCAAAGATTTCTCAAATTAAATCCACATCCCATCAACTCATTTCCCAAGTTCATCCATGTCTATCCAACCACTGTCATACCACCCAGGGCCCTATCTCATACCCAAACATCATAAAATATTAATTATAACATATTATAAATAATTAATTCAATTCAATCCAAAATCTAAATAATCAGTGAAAACTCACGGGGTCATCCTGTCACACCAAAACCACCAACAAGGGGGTACAATCCACTCCTAACACACACCCAAACCTACACCATAGAAAATACCTAAATAAAAAATGGTTCCAATGATCTAATAATTAAATTTTGGTAGAAAACCCTTATAAGATTCCAAACATTGATGTACCTAAATGGAACAACATGAAACAACCAGGAGACATCATCTCATATTCCCTTCTTCCTATGATACATGAAAACTCTGAATAAATCAACTGATTTCACCATTATTTAGTGAAATCGCTATTTATTACCTAAAAAAACACCCCCAAATCAGTGAAAATGAGAGGGATATAAAAAAGATGATGAGAAGAGGAAGAAACTTACCTCTGATGCCATCGAATCACCCCAAAAACTACCTAAAATGGAGGATAAAAGTGGGAGGGTGAGATCCATCCAAAGTTTTCTCATGATTCCCTTGTTTCCAATGAAGAAAGGGTGTTGAGACCCCTTTTCAATTAAAAAACAGGCCAGATGTGATTCACATTGTAACAATAGGGGTCACATTGTGAATTTTTAAGTAGTAGCCCTGGGATCCCTTTTCACATCCTAAAATCATCAGGTCCACCCCATGAATCCATTTTACATCATGAATACCCTGTTAATAATGTGAATGGGAAATTTATACACTTTTCAGTAGCCCCCTGACCACTCCTCTAACGGCCACCAGAACACTCGGGTCATCACTTGAGCCTTGAAAAATGTCTAAAAACACCATTTTGTGATGTTCAAACTCTCAAAACCTCTTTCTAATTATCATTTATAAAAAATGGACTGTCCACAAAAATGAAAAATTAAAATTAATTTTGGATTTTCCAAATCATATTGACACTAGGTTTTACAATCTGTCCACCATAGCACTTTTCATCCTCAAGAAGTCTCATCACCAATTGAAATAACACACCCGACCTACTCGGGACACCGATCTAAGCTTAGATCATCATGATCTACTCTGGAACATTTAATGTTCTTTTGTTGCGTAACTCAAAACATGAGGTTCATCATTCATCAAAACATGATCCACATCCCACAACCATCAACAGAACCTCTAGATGACGTTCCATGTCATCCATCCATCCTGGGAAACAATTATATCATCAAACTCATCATTGTGTTCATGGAACTCCCCAATATATAACTCAACTCATCTTGGATAATTTCGACCCATGATGCCCCCAACGTCAAGATCGCCTATCAAAAGACATTCTCAGTAGTCCAAATACCTTCTTGTCGTGGTTTCCATCTCATAGAACCCAAAAACATATAAAAAACTTGGAAAAAGATGGTACTAACTCTCATCATTGATTATATACCAAATTAGATGAGTATTTGCTTCCCATGCTTAGGGCCCACATATATCAACCTTTCCTTAAAAGGTCCCAACCAAAAATCAGACTACTCTCATCATACTAAATATTATATGCCCAAAACATGCAACCAACTTCCCTTGTTTTCCTAATAATTTTCATCTCATAAGCGACCTTTATTAAGTTTCATAGCTTGATTCACCTCATAAAGCATGTGATGAAACTTGGTTTCACACCCAGAAACATGTCAGGAAAATGGATCATCCCCCTAAACCATGTTAAGAACCATGGATTCACCCCTGAAGAATGTCTTAAATTTTTTTCCACCCCCGAATCACCCTTGGATCATACTGAGATAACCCTGAGCCTGATGCTAATGCACCAACTCCATCCAAATACTCATCTGAATCTCATATCTTGTGTTTACATGGAACTAAATAAATCAGATTCATAGCTCATTGGTATCCTAGATCCACCTTGACCATTCAACAACCAGACCAACCACCACCACTAGAAAACAAACCTTTAATAGCACTAGCAAAAAATGATAAAGGTTCCCTTTATCAACACTTTTCTATAGTGTTGATAAACGGTACCCTTTATCAATGCTTTATTTTTAGCACTTATAAAAGGTACCCTTTATCATCACTTTATTTTTAGAGACAATAAAGGTTACGAATAAAATGAAATAATTAAACAAATAAAAAAATGAGTAAATTAAAAAAAATATTAACAATTTTATTAATTAAATAATTATTGATAGAAATGAATAAATTTAATACACATACATACATATATATATATTATAAATATTAATAAATAGTATATATTAAATATATAGATATTTAAAATGAAAAAAATGAAATAATTAAACAAATAAAAATTAAAAATGAGTAAATTAAGAAAATGATTAAAGATTCTATTAATTAAATAATTATTGATAAAAATGAATTAATTCAATATACATATATATATTATAAACATTAATAAATAGTATGTATTAAATATAGATATAGAAAATGAATAAATTGTAATAATTAAACAAAAAATTACTAATGAATAAATTACAAGTTTAATAAAAAAATTATAAATTAAATAATTATTAATAAAAATGAATAATTATAATATATATATATATATATATATGTATGTATTAATTATAAATTGTAATAAATAATATATATATTAATTATAAATATAGAAAATGAATAAAATGTAATAATTAAAAAAATTAATCTCTTATTCTTTTTTAATGGTTTGTATACAAAGTTATTCATTAATACATTTAATATAGAAATATATTCATATATATATTTCTATATATATATAAATGTATATAATATTTCCTAAAATATGATTTATATAATATAAAATATTTATACTTACATTAAAAAAGTCAAATATTTAGTAAAAAATGGTTTATAATTAAAATTTTATATTAATTAAAAATTAATATTAATTAGAAATACTGACCAATTACATCGATTAATGGACATAATTGAATGTTGCTGGATTTTTCAATTTAACATATATCAAACAAGTGGTACATTGATTTCACAAACATATATATAATTAATGCATTTTTATATTCAACACACACACACAAATATTTACGCAATTAATAATGAAATATTATATAGAAACATATACACCTAATATTTATGTAATTTATTCAAATTTTAGTATTCATTTTAGAATTTCATTATACCTATGATACTTTTAATATATTATATATGTTTTTAATCACTAAATTTTATTTATTTATTTTTAATATTATTATAGTTAGGTATTATTTATTTATTTTTAATATATATTTTTTGAATTTAATCATTTTATATTATTTATTTATATATATTAATTTACTATGTTTTATTATTTTCAATATGTATTCATCTATACTTTAAAATATATCCAATGTTTTTCAATAATTTATATTTAATTAATAAAACTTATCCATTTTTTTGATATTTTAAAGTTTACTTATTTTTAATTATTCAATTTTACTCATTTTTAAGATGCATGCATATAATATTATATATTCATTGATAATGTTAGAAATATATTTGTAAATAAATATTTATATATAAATATATTTTTAAATGTATATTTACTATATTCATAAATTTATATATTTATAATAATAATAAATAAATATTATTTTTAAAAAAGAATTTATATAATTATAAATAAATAATTATATATATTTAAATAATTATAAAATTATAATAAATTTATTTACCAAATAGTGTGAATCATGGGTTAAGCCCATGGTTCAGAAAATTATTGAAAATAAAAAAGACAAAAAAGTACATGAGAAGAAGGGGAGTGCAAGCAAGTGTCAGACCACTTCAAAACAAACAAAAGATTCACATATTGGATCATCCAACACCCGTACCTCTCAGGTGGTGAACTCTTCTTCATGTTTTTGGTTGTTGTTATTCCTCGTCATCATTTGATAAGGTTGGATCTTCCACCAGACCTGACCCCTTCATAACTGACTTGGAAACTTCTTGTCTGTAAGTACAAAGAACGCCATGAGAATTTCAAAATTCTCCATGGAAGACATCCATACTATTAGACCTGCTTAAGTTGTCAATAAAAATCAAATTGTTTTGGCTAGACTCTATTGAATCCACAGTTGTACCAGGACTCTAGAAATCAATGGTCTCTCACACATCAGCCCATGATTTGATGCCCCTTCCCTGGTCAACTAGGACATCGTCATTAGTAACTCTTGCTTCACTAGAAGCCACATGCCTCTTGTACTCAACCGAATGATTAGATTTCGGGGGAGAAAAATATAAAGGCCCCTTACTCACTTTAGATGGTTTATCCTATATACAAGAATCAGAAACAATCTTTTCCTTTCTTAAACTATCAAAAAAGAGGTCAAAGAGTCCTCCTGAATCAATTATAAATTTACTGCAACCTGAGCAGCATGTTTTTATTAGATTGATGCTCAATAACATGTCCACAGGGTTCCTACTACACTAGAGTGATAGTTTTTCCTCCACCTTTCCTTCACTGCCTGTAAGATCCTACAAAAAGGATTTATTATCTTTCCCTGCAACCGCATCACTAGGTGGGGATAATGTTCTTAGGTTTTTTCCACCCTGTCTAGAACGCTGGACTCGAGTAGGATCCAAATCAGATACCTGAGCATTCATGTCAAGACCATAATCAACATGTCCCTGCATTTAGGGGTGATATGCCTCATCCTGGGAAACATGTTCTCTTATGTTGACAACTCCCATACCATCATATATTGAGGGGTGATCTGTCTCATCCTTGGAATCAGGTTCCCTTACATTGAAAACTATCATACCATTTAAGGTACCTAACTCTTTAATTTTATATGAGGCCACCAATCCTTGCCTAGTACCTTTAGCATTCCTAGATTGAAGCTTATGGACCTGCCTACAATTGGAAATCTCATGTCCAACAAGTTTATAGAAACTATAGAAATTGGGTGAGAATTAATATTCAATATCAACTTCAATTCTTTCACCATTGGAAATGAAGATGACACTATCTGGACAAGGGTTCATGATGTCAATATCAATCAAGTCATTATCATAGTAACTGAACCAACATTGGGTGGTGTTGTTGTCAATATTGAGCAATGCTTCAATGCAAGATGAAATATCCTTCAAAATCTTTGGATGCCAGAATACCCATCTAAGGCCATGAACCCTAACCCAGACCTAAGCATTATTATGCTTTTGATGAAGGGTATTAAAACTAAAATTCCATTTTGATATTCTTAGAATTCCAAGATTCATATTATAGAAGCTATATTCCCATGTTGTAGATTTCTGAGTTTCATATTGAAAAATAAGATGAAAATATCCTCTTCCTATGGGGATCATCTTCTATACTTAGAAACCACAAATTTGTTTCAACATAAGCTTTAAATCCTCCACATACGAGGGATTATCCCCTTTAGTGAGAATCAACCTTTCAATCAAGGAAAATCAATAGCATTCCAATCATTCTTGAAATCCTCTGGATTAACAAAAATAGATATCTTACCTTCCTCAGATTTCAAGATGCAAGGCGCAATCAATTATGATGCTTCAAGATCAGGTTACGCTTGAATATTTTTGTTTAGGACCTCCACAAATGAGATACCCCTCCCAACAGACCTTGATCACTTCACATGTACATCTGCGGCCACTTGAATCAAGAAATCCAAAGCCATAACTAGAGAAGGAGGAAACCACCGATATCAGATCGGGGAATTTCCATCTTCACACTCTTTCGAATTCACCATCTTCACTTCATAAATTTTTTTAAATAATGAATATATTTACTAAATTTATATTTATATTTATATTTATATTTATATTTATATTTATATTTATATTTATATTTATATTTATATTTATATTTATATTTATATTTATATTTATATTTATATTTATATTTATATTTATATTTATATTTATATTTATATTTATATTTGTATTTATATTTGTATTTATATTTTTATTTATATTTATATTTATATTTATATTTATATTTATATTTATATTTATATTTATATTTATATTTATATTTATATTTATATTTATATTTATATTTATATTTATATTTATATTTTTATTTATATTTTTATTTTTATTTATATTTTTATTTATATTTATATTTATATTTATATTTATATTTATATTTATATTTATATTTATGTTTATGTTTATGTTTATATTTATAATTATATTTATGTTTATGTTTATGTTTATATTTATATTCATATTCATTTATTAAATATATATAATTATATAAATGTATATAATGATATAAATATATAAATATTATTTTTAAAGTATTTATATAATTATAAAAAATTAATTATATAATTAAATAGTTATAAAATTATAATAAATATATTTAAATAATGAATATATTTACTATATTTATATTTATATTTATATTTATTTATTAAATATATTTATAAAATTATATAAACATATATATATATTGATATAAATATAGTTATAATTATGAAATTATAATAAATATATTTAAATAATTAATATATTTACTATATTTATATTTATATATATTTATTATATATATATATAATTATATAAATATATATAACGATATAAATATAATTATAATTATAAACAAATAATTATAAATATATTGACAAATATATTTATAAATTTATATTTACTATATGTATAAAATTATATATTTATAATTATAAATAAAAAATACAATTTTCAAAAGAAAAAGTATTTATATATATATATTAGGTGTTTGGGGGTACAATTACATTAAACACACACACACCACACACACAGGTTAGAAAGGTGGGTCATAGCCCCCCCTTGGGATAGCTCACCCATTAAGTTTTATTTATTCAATACATGGCCCGTAGGCGTAGTGGGCATGAAGCCCTACATGGCCCGTAGGTCCAGTGGACATGAAATCCTTTTACATGGCCCTGAAGGACCAAATTTTTGACCCAAAGGCCATTTGGTGAATAGTGCTACTACAGTACCCTGACTACAATAGTGTCTCCACCGCTACAATGTCTTCGGTCAGTAATTCCACCACTGCAACAGTATGATATAGTACTGCTACAGTCCCTACGCCCAATGGGTTTTGAACCCCCATTTCTGATGTAGTATTATGGGGTGCTTACCACTAAGAAATGCCCCAACTACAAATATTTTGTTAAGGGTAACGAGGTATAGGTGTAGCCTCACCACCTATGCACCACACATCCCCAATGAGGCCCAAAGATTCAAACCTTGGGCTTGGTCCAGTTCCCTAATGGGGTAGAGGATCAAGGAGTAATTATTAATCAAGCATCTCAAGCATTTCCTTGTGAGGACTTGAACCTGTAACCTTGGGGTTAGGGAATCATAGTCGAAACCACTCCACCATGCCCCTGTAGGCAAATTATTTATATAATTATAAATAAATAATTATATATTTAAATAATTATAAAATACTAATAAATATATATATATAATTATATAAATATATTTATAAAAAAAATTATTTATAATTATAATTATAAATCCTGTATCAGTGCTAAAGTTTTAGCACTGATAAATATTCCTTTTATGAATGCTTCTTTAGTGATGATAAAGATGGAGCTTTATCAATGCTAAACAAGTGCTGATAAAATGTATCTTTATCAGCGCTACGCCTTTAGTGCTCATAAAGATGTCTTTTATCAGTACTGGTGAAGCTCTATATTTATCATCACTTTTTTTAATTATGATAAAGGTCATCCAAATCAATTTAAAGCAACCCTAATTGTGATTGAGTTAGTCGTGATTTGGAAGATTTCATAGAACTCCCACTACTACCAGCGCTCCTCCTCTACGCTCTCTCAAACAAATCAGGGCTAGAATCCAAGGCATGTTATTTTCTCTTTCTCCTCACTCATTGATTACTTTTTTTGGTTTCACAGTTTTCATTATTATGGTGTTTTCAACGATGAAAAACTTTACTTCTCATCTCTCATAACTCTAGTCATGATTGGTCTCTCTCATTCTCACTCATTGTTGTCATTGTTTTAAAGACCTGAACTTTTGAATAATTTTTGTTTCCTAAATTTTTGTGCTGTTTTATTTTATACTCAACAAAACTATATCCTTTAATTAATGAAGTGGGTATAATTAAAATGATATTGTTGGGTGTCGATTGTTATATGATCGTTGGTCAATATGACTGTTGGAAACTAAACTCTTAATGTTACGATTATTGTATATAAATACAAGTGATCTTAGTTAATTAATACATAAAGAATATTTTATGGCCTTATCCAGTAGACTCGGTCCGTACGAAGCCCGTCTGTCGGAGCTTGGGAAGGAGGTAGCATCACTGGGCTTTGCTCTGGACCAATCCCAAGACGAACTTCAACATGTGAAGCTTGAACGGAATCGCCTAAGGGAGAAGTTCAAGCTGATAGAAATCACCACTTGGGCAATGTTGTTCGAGTGGTCCCAAGATTCTATCACCACAGCACACCTTACACTTAGGTCTTATGCAGGTGTTATAAGGGGCTATATAACGCAACCTTAGTTACTTGTGTAAACCTTTTGTATAAATAAAACTATTATTTCTTATTATGGAAAATTTGGTGAATTTCAAATATTCGGATAAATGTAGGATGAATTTATAGTTCCATATTACTAATGAATTTTGGAAAAAAATGGTATTTTAAAATATTTATGTAAACTTTAAATAATTAATAATGTAAAATGATTTTAAAAAAATGATCTTCTACAGTTGTGACCAGTAGGAAATTTAGAGTCTAATAAGATCAACTTAATTTTTATTGAATATTAAAGTATGAATAGTAATATACCCTTATGAATAGTAATGAATAGTAAATTGGACAAAAAAATAGAAACTTCATCCATGAATGTATAAATATAATTTAGACATATTAAAAGAGAAAAACAATCATAGTATAAGTTTTGGTATTTTTTGTATGTCATAAATTTTTTATTTACAATTTTATAATTAATTTAATAATTTAAAATGGAAATGTATTTTCATAAATTTTTACTTTACTGTCTTATGGTTATACGATAATTTTATGGGACCTTGATTACTTTTTCAAGGTGTTACAAAATGAGTTATAGATTTAAAGTTGTTTATTTGGAATAAATAATGATTTTATTTAAAAATTAAATTAAAAATATTTAGAAATTTATTTTCATATAATGGAGTTCATTTTTTAATTTAGAACTTTGATATTAGGTTACGGTGAATTTATGATATTTTTATAAAATGTTCTGTTTTTTAGTGAATAGTAAAAATATAGTTTTGAGTTTCGTTGTGATTAATGACATCATTAATGATGTAATAAAGATGTAATAATTCTAGTCAAATTTTTAATAGTAATATATGTTATGAGTTGTCCCAAGTGTCCAATACCATGGGAAAATACCATGGGCAAGCCCATGGTTTTTCAAATACCATCGATGAGGTGTCCCTTGGAAATTAATTAAATATTCCCCCACTTTTCCTATAAATACCAAGACATTCACTCATTAATTTCATTAAAAAATCCTCCTCATAAAATATCTTGTCTTTTTAACTCCCAAGGAGTCTTCCCAAGGTTCCCTCAAGCCCCCAAGGTCCCAACCATCGAGCATTCGAAGTCACTCTTCAAGGTAAGGGAACCTTTCACCCTCCTCTTTTATGTCATGATTTCCTTTATGTTATGTCTTTTAGTTTCCATCTTCTTATGTGGGGATATGTTCTTATATATTATTATTACTTTAAATTTTATGTACAAGTTATGAGAGACCCTTTATTCTCTCATCAATTTATTTTCTAAATTTTTAAGTGACGTCGTTAGGCTACCGAATTTTCGTAAAAGAAATTGCATTTTCTCTTTTCTTTCAAATTTCCTTTTCATGTTGTATGTAATTCCACACCAAGATCTTATTTATATTTTATTCTGTCCCTCTACTAAAAAATGATTCATTTATTTATGGGATACCCTTGTCCCCTCTCTTTTTATTGTTTTCTAAAACCATGTTTTATAGCTGTTATGCTGCAGAATTTTCTTCTCAAAATCTCTCTCTTTTTTCTCAAGAAATTCTCTTGTATTATTTATGTGAATACCCAAATCTATTTTCATTTCCAGGGGTATTTATCAGTACATAAAATTTATCTATTTTATTCTGTAATTTACATACATATAACCCTCACTCCCTTTCCATGGGTTATAAATGACATAACGGTCAATTTTTTAAGAACTTTTAAAACGTCACGATTTTGAAATAAAAACCATTTCTTTTATTCTCAATGGGTTATTTATGAAATTTTTTATTATGATATATGTGTCTCACATAAAAATAAAGACATATTATGGGTGTGCCCTGATATCACTTCAATGCATTGGGTAAAGAATTTAATCTCTAGATATGACAAGTTTCACGATACCTTGGTGAATAATCTTGTTCATTTTTTTTTTTGAAACCTTGGGGATGAACCTTGGTGATATGTTCATGAATGTATAAATTAAATTTTGTAACCACATATTCAAGTTATGATTCATGTTCTTTTTATTATGATATTCCTTTTTTTCCATTTCTCATGTCTTTATGTTTTTTTATCATGTTCTTATTGATATCACAAGTAAACTTCCCTTGTTTACCCTTATTGGGCCTTCAGCTCACCCTTTCCTTTGATATATGCCTCTGGGTTATGAGATGCACTAATTTTACATAGGATGAACTTTTCAAGAAGCTTTAATGGGTATTTAAAAGAGTGTTTTAAGTTTTCATGTTTTTTTATTCCTTATTTCCAAGACACTAGGCTTTAAAGATCCTCTATTTGTAACATGTAATGAAAAGTTATGTAATAAAAAGGTGGGATGCCATAGTTGGTATCAAAGGGAGGTTTAGTTATTTTTGGAAAATAGGCTATGAAAAAATTAGGAAAAACCCTATAAAAAATTTTTAATATAGGAAAACTTCCTAGTGTTTTGGTGTGTATTGAGTAAGTGGTTTATCAAGAAAATACATCAATGTCTGGATATGAGTAGGTAGAGGCAGCTCTGGCACAGATGTACCTAGAAGTGAAAGATCTGAAAAGGAGTTTCAGTCTTGACCTGGGGTATCCTGGTACAAAATAATGATCCTTTCTTCACTCTTGGTTATGACACTCCCAGGGGATATGTTTGGTTAATCATAATCATTTTATGAATCATTATGAAGGATTTATAGAGAAATGTAATTGTTTAAAGCATGAAGTTTTAAGAAATAAAATCCTTTATAGTTAAAAGATTCATAAATAAAATAAGTTTCTTAGTAATGTTTTATTCTTTTAGAAACTGGAGGTCAATAGGAGGAACCGTAAAAATGGTCACCGCAAAAGACCATGCACTGACAGCCCTCTGATAGAAGCCGAAATGGAAACTTTCATGCAAATGATGAACCAACTAACTCATGTTATGGGAAATAACTTGAATCAAGATGATAGACTGATCTCACCGTGAAGGGAACAACATTTTGTTGAGTCCTTTATACATAAACTACCACCAATATTCATTGGATCGACCAACCCATTGATTACTGAATAGTGGATCAGCTCTATAGAGAAGATCTTTTCTGTGATCCACTGTTCAGAGCAAGAGAAGGTCACCCTGATTGTATATCGCTTAGAGGGAGAAGCTGATCAGTGGTGATAACTGATTAAAAATACAAGTCCAAGAGTGGAGAGCTAGGTCTTTTTGGACTTTCTCTAATCTAGAGTTTCTTCCCCCTTTTCTGAAAGTTTCGCTTAACCCTAAGGTTCCTGATCTAATCGATGGAGCACTAAACCTTCATCTATCTTTATTCAAGTTTATGGAGGCCCCATCCTTGTTGAATCTCACTCTGGTGTCTTGGTTCAAGCACAGAAGACATTCAGTGGATGACTTCGACTGATTTGTCTTTGGATTGTGGGATCTTCATGAACGAGCGGTGGTTGGCTTGCTTGACAATAAGCAATTTATGATTAGATTTGAATCAGAGGCAGATCTCATCCAAGCTTGGGTGAAGGCACCTCGCATCTTCAATGGAACTCACTTTATGCTTCGGTGGTGGTCCTTCAATCTTCATATGAACTGGGAATCACCTTCCATTGTTGTTTGGGTAAGTTTCCCTAAACTCCCTTTACTGTTTCAAAACCCTTCAGTTATTCACTTGTTGGGAAACCTGGTAGGCAGATACCTTTGTTCTGATAGTCGTATCGAGGTGGTTTGCCATCCGGTAAACCCCCAGGTGTGTGTTGAAATGGATGCATCGTGCGTTCCTTTTGATTATGTTTGGATCACGATTGGTGAGGAGTACGGATGCAAACAGAGAGTTGTCTATGAAAATTGGACTGAGTTTTGTGGTTTTTGCAAGCGTTTGGGTCACTCAGTTGAGGCCTGTCAAAGCGGACTCCTTCCATGATCAAGGGAGGCTCGTTGCGGTGGGAAGGATACTATTATGAGCACTGAGGATGGCTCAAGGAACAAGGAGTTGGACAATTATGTGAAGGTGGGTCGGGTTATGACAATTAAGGAGTCGGTAGAAGGAGGGAAGATCTCTCAGCTGACTGTTTCAGCTGGGGAGAATTTTTCCTCTAGATCTCATAAAGTTTCCTTTGATGAAGGCCAAATAGTTGGAACTACCAGCAGTAGGATGAACCAGGATAAAGAGAAACCTACTTGGTCATCTGATGTTGTGGGTCCAGAACAGGTTGAAGAGGAATGGAGCTCTAGTTTTGTGGAGGTGGTCAACACGACTAGAACGAAGGATGCTAAAGGTCTTGATCCTCTGGAGAAACCGTTTTTATCTTTGAGTAACAGGTTTGAGGGGCTAGCTGAGGACAGATTGATTGTAAGCCTGGAGGATGAGGTCATTATAGGAGGTGAGTATGATGCAGAGGTCTTGGACGGTATATAGGTTGATCGTATAGGGCAGGATCCAGTTGCAGGATCTGTGGAAGATTCCCTCAATGTGTAAAGGCGTCCTCTTTTGCTGGAATGTGCGAATCAGGGGCTGGGGGATAGCGCCAGACAGGGTTTTTCTATTTCGATGGTTCAAGTTTACACAGGGAAGGATTGCTTTCGTGGTGATAAGACTCTGGAGGGTCTTCTGATTAAAGGTAGGGAGAAGGAGGCAGGTTATATGGACGGGGATGAACACCCTTTGGAGGAAAGGTGACAACCCTTGATGGAAAGTAACAAGTCAGGTCAGAGGACAGGTTATAATACTGAGTGTCCTGAGTCTGCGTTGAGGGAGCAGTTCGGGGAAGGAAGGGAGAACTATGGGGGTGCAAAAGAAAACTTGTATACCCCTGTCAGCCATTCATTCAGTGATATTGTTCAGAATGGGAATCAGATGAGGTCTGCAGGTGAAGGACCTTTATCTACACCACTAATAAGGCGACCAAGGAAAAACTATTCATTTCTCCTACGTCCAATGCGGACTAGGTATGATTCTAAACAGAATAGCCAGGTGGTTCTTACTATTAAAAAGGGAAGGGGAGTTAAGAAGGCATCACCAGATATGGCCGCTCTTGACCAGCTTAGGAATCAGGTTCCAAGTGAAAGTTTCTGAACACACTTGGAGTGGGAATCGACTACTAGAGAAGAAGAATCATGCATGGGATGTGGGGGTGACTATGGTTATTATGATGTATAACTCTGTGCTGATTTGTGATGCTGGTTGTTTTTGGTTCTCTTGACCATGTTTGGGTTTTCATGTTGGGCACTGGACACCCTTGAACTGGATTTTATAAAATGAAAAATTGATTGGTGGCCATGAGAACAATAATGGAGAAGGAGTTTCTCAAGCTGAAGAAGAAAGAGAATGAATCTGTGGGAAGCTACGAGATGAACTTCACATGGATTTCATGTAACACCTCTATCTTTGTCATGGATCCAAATGGTAAGGTTGATATATTCTTTGGTGGATTAATACATCATCTATCGAAGAATATAGCCAACTGAGACTATGATAGCTATGAGGAGATTGTGCGGAGTGTGATGAAAGTCAAACTGGAGTTTGGTGAGATTCAATGGTCTCATAAATCCAATGACAAGAAGAGATCAATGGATCCAATCTTAGGGAGGAGCTTCGATCATGGAATAGGAGGAAAACAAGTACATCATCCCACGTGTAATAAATGTGGGAAGAAGCATTCAGGGAACTGCCTACTCGGGAGCAGGAAGTGCTACAAGTGTGGAAGAGATGTCCATATCGCATGGAATTTTTGTAGTGAGGTGAAGCCACAACTTCCCAACACTAACGACAAAGGGAAGATGGTGCAGAGCCTATATGATGTCCAATTATATAAGTTTGGACAACTTGGTCACTTTTCCAATCACTCTCCAGATCCAAGGGCAGTGGAGGGGAATCACCATCAGCCTCAGCAATGGCCAAGGTAATAAGGTCTTACTTTTTCAACCACTACGGATGAAGTTGAAGTGGCAAATGATGTGGTGGAAGGTAATCTTATTGTTCTCTCAAATCTATCAAGTACTTTTTTTGATTTTGGTTCTACGCATTCCTTTATTTCTTCTAAGTTTGCAAATAATTAGAATCAACCCCTAATTTTCTAAAAGTAGAGTTATCAATCAAGACTCCTAGTGGGATTATCCAAGAATCATCAGTATTTATAAATTCTAGTATTTAATTTAGTGAGCACAATCTTATCGCAAATCTTGTAGTCATTCCCATGTTGGAATTCGACATTATACTAGGTATGGACTGTATCTCAAAGTATAATGCTATGATCAAATGAAGAACTAAGGAAATCTCAATATTCTTGAATGGGAAACCTACAGTTATCTTCCAAGGAGAGATATCTCAACCTGATATTTGTCTAGAATAACCTCTTATATACTTATTTATGGATTTTATCGGTGAATAAGAAGAAGGATATGAGAGTTTAAGGATAGAAAATGTCCCCATAGTCCAGGAATAAATTGATGTATTTCCTGAGGAGTTACCCAGACCTCCCCCAGAAAGAGAGGAAGAGTTCTCCATTGAACTCATACCTGGATCTCAACTGATATCAAAGACCCTCTATAGGATAGAAAATGTGGATATAAAGGAATTAAAAAACAACTCCAATATCTTTTGGATAAGAGGTTTATCCGACCGAGTGTGTCTTCTTGGGGAGCACATGTTCTCTTTGTAAAGAAGAAGGATGGATCAATGTGGTTATGAATTTATTATAGATAACTGAATGGGATCAAAGTAAAGAACAAATACCCTCTTCTAAGAATTGATGACTTATTTGACCAACTTCATGGGTCTCAATTCTTCTCTAAGATAGTTATTCAATCTGTTTATCATCAATTGAGGGTGAAGGAAGAAGATATTATAAAAACTACCTTTTGATCAAGATATGGGAATTATGAGTTTGTTGTTATTACCTTCAGACTAACTAATTCACCTGATATTTTTATGGATTTGATGAATAGAGTCTTTAAGAAAAACCTTGATAAATTTGTGGTAGTTTTTATTGATGATATTCTGATATATTCCAAAAGTTGTGAGGCGCATGAGGATCATCTAAGGGTTATTTTTCAAACTCTACGGAAGGAGAGTCTTTTTGGGAAGTTCATCAAATGTGAATTCCAGTTGCAACAATTTTATTTCTTGGCGAACATTGTAACCAATGAAGGAATCATAGTTGACCCTGCAAAGACAAAATTCGTAGAGGAGTGGCCTAGACCTATGACAATAATTGAGATTTGTAGTTTCCTTGGATTATTGGAATATTATAGGAGGTTTATGAAAAAAAATTCACAGCTTTCTAATCTATTAACCAAGTTAACTCAAAAAGAGGTCAAGTTCATCTGGAAAAAGGAGTGTGAGGAAAGTTTCCAAGAGCTGAAGAAGAGATTGGTTACTGCAACCTTGTTAACTTTTCCCTCAAGTGGAGAAGTATTCGTTATTTTTAGTGATTCATTTATGAAAGGTCTTGGGTGAATCTTCATTCAAAATGACGAGGTTGTTACTTATGCATCTCAATATTTGAAGACTCGTGAGAAGAACTATCATGTGCATGACCTAGATCTGTCTACAGTCATTTTTTCTCTAAATATATGAAGGCACTATCTTTATGGGGAGAAATGTGATATGTACACAGACCATCAAAGTTTGAATTATATTTTCATAGAAAAGGAATTGAACATGAGACAAAGTAGAGTGTTGGAAATTCTTAAAGACTATGATTGTTCAATTCTTTATCATCCCAGAAGAGAAAAAAAATTCTCTAAGGCATTAAGTAGGAAAGACCCAATTGTTCTTTCCATGATGAGGATTAAAAGATATCCTTTGATCAATAACCTAGTAAATTTGGACATGGGAATTATAAGGTAAGGGACATCATCAACCCTAACCCAAATGATTTCTCAACTGTCATTACTAGATAAGATCAAGAAAGCTTAGAAAGAATATTCTTTGTTACAGAAGAAGTTTGAGTCTGTGAGGTTTCTTAAGTTCAATATTGATCAAGAAGGTGTACTGAAATTTCATACAAGACTATGTGTTCCATCTATTCTGGAAATAAAGAAGGAGCTGATGGATGAAGCTCATAGCTCTACTTTCTCTATACATCCTGGAAGCACAAAAATGTATAAGTACCTTTGTGATCATTATTGGTGGGATAATATGAAAATGGAGATTGCTGAATACACTTAAAGGTGCATGGTATGTCAGCGAGTGAAGGCAGAGCAGAAAATTCCTAAAGGGGTATTGCAACCACTAACCATACTAGCATGGAAGTGGGATAATATCATTATAGACTTCATCACTGGTCTCCTGAGAACTTCCAAAGGAAGTAATGTGATATGGGTTATTGTGAACTATCTCACCAAGACTGCCCATTTTATCACCATTCGGGAAGATTTCTCTCTTGATCAACTTTCCAATATTTACATGAATAAAGTGGTAAGGCTACATGGAGTTCCACTTTCTATCATATCTGATCATGATCTAAGGTTCACATAAAAATTATGGAGAAGTATTAAACATGCTCTGAGCACTGAATTGAATTTCAGTACGGCCTATCACCCCCAAACTGATAGCCAATCTGAATGGACTATTCAAACACTTGAGGATATGCTGAGAACATTCTCAATAGAATTTAAAGGTGGATGGGATCAACATCTACCTTTAGTTGAGTTCTCTTACAAAAACATCTTACACTTGAGCATTCAAATGGAACCCAATGAAGCTATATATGGTAAGCGATGTAGAACTCCTACTTGTTGGCATGAAGCCGGTGATAGAAAGCTTCTTGGTCCTGATCTTGTGCAAGATATGGCAGAAAAAGTCTATTCCATCCAACAACACATTAAGGCTACTCAGAGTCGAAAAAAGAGCTATGCCAAAAACCATCGAAGGGACTTGGAGTTTGATGTTAGTGACAATTTATTTCTTCAAATTTCACCTTGGAAGAGAGCCATGAGGTTTGGGAAGAAAGGGAAGCTCATCCCTAGGTACATTGGCCCCTATGAAATCCTTGATGGATTAGGAGCAGTGGCCTATCGTCTTGCACTTCCTTCAAATCTAGCACAAGTTCATGATGTCTTCCATGTATCCCTCTTGAGGAAGTACATACCCAACCCTTCACATGTACTAAATCTAGAAGTAGTACAAATGGAACATGACCTCTCTTATGAGGATCTGTCAGTGGAGATCTTGGATTATAGAGACAAGGTTCTATACAACAAGACTACCCACCTTGTTAAGGTGTTGTGGAGGAACCACAAATGCAAAGAATCCATGTGGGAAATAGAGGAGACTATGAGGTAGAAGTACCCACAACTTGTCTCTTCTAAGGTTATGAGTTAAAATTTTAGGGATGAAATTTTCTTAAGGGGGAAGAATGTAATGACCCAAACTTTTGAATAATTTTTGTATCCTAAATTTGTGTGTTGTTTTATTTTATACTCAAAAAAAACTATATCCTTTAATTAATTATGGGAGTATAATTAAAATGATACCATTGAGTTTCAACTTTTATATGACCATTGGTCAATATAACTGTTGTAAATTCCTAATGTTATGATTATTGTATATAAATACAAGAGATATTGGTTGATTAATACAGAAAGAAGAGTTTATGGCCTCATCCAGTAGACTCGGGTCATACGAAGCCCATCTGTTGGAGCTTGGGAAGGAGGTAGCATCACTGGGCTTTGCTCTGGAATAAGCCCAAGCCGAACTTCAATATGTGAAGCTTGAATAGAATTGCCTAAGGGAGAAGTTCAAGCTGATAGAAATCACCACTCGAGCAATGTTGTCTGAGCTGCCCCAAGATTCTATCACCATAGCACACCTTACACATAGGTCCTATGCAGATGTTATAAGGGGCTATGTAATGTGACCTTAGTTACTTGTGTAAAAAAATTTTATAAATAAAATTGTTATTTCTTATTATGGAAAAGTTGGTGAATTTTAAATATCTGGATAAATATAAGATGAATTTATAGTTCCGTATTACTAATGAATTTTGGAAAAAAGGGGTATTTTAAAATATTTATGTAAACTTTAAATAATTAATAATGTAAAATTATTTTCAAAAAATGATCTTCTACAGTTGTGACCAGTATGAAATATAGAGTCTAATAAGATCAACTTAATTTTTATTGAATATTAAAGTATGAATAGTAATATACCCTTATGTATAGTAATGAATAGTAATGAATAGTAAATTGTCCAATAAAAGAAACTTTTCCCATGAATGTATAAATACAATTTAGACATCATAAAAGTGAAAAAAACGATCATAGTATATGTTTTGGTATTTTTTGTATGTCATAAATTTTTTATTTACAATTTTATAATTAATTTAACAATTTAAAATGGAAATGTATTTTCATAAAATCTAATCATAAATTGTTACTTTATTTTCTTATGGTTATATGATAATTTTATTGGACCTTGATTACTTTTTCAACATGTTACAAAACAAGTTATAGATTTAAAGTTGTTTATTTGGAATAAATAATGATTTTATTTAAAAATTAAATTAAAAATATTTAGAAAATTATTTTCATATAATGGAGTTCATTTTTGAATTCATAATGTTGATATTAGGTTACAGTGAATTTATGATATTTTATAAAATGTTTTGTTTTTCAGTGAATAGTAAAAAAATAGTTTTGAGTTTCGGTGTGATTAATGACTTAATTAATGATGTAATAATTATGTAATAATTATAGTCTACTTTTAAATAGTAATATATGTTATTATATGTCCTAAGTGGCCAATACCATGAGAAAATACCATGGTCAATCCCATAGTTTTTCAAATACCACTGATGAGGTGTCCATTGTAAATTAATTAAATATTCCCTCACTTTTCCTATAAATACCAAGACATTATTTCATTAATTTCATTACAAAATCCTTATAAATGAATATATGGTCTTTCTACCTCCCAAGGATCCCTCCCAAGGTTCCCTCAAGCCCCCAATGTCCCAACCTTTGAGCTTTCGAAGTCATTCTTCAAGGTAAGGGAACCTTTCACCCTCCTCTTTTATGTCATGATTTACTTTGAGTTATGTCTTCTAGTTTCCATATTCTTATGTGGGGGTATATTCTTATATATTCTTATTATTGTCCATTTAATTTCCAAATAATGAGAGACCCTTTCTTCTTGCATCAATTTATTTTCTGAATTTTTAAGTGATGTTGTTAGGCTGTCGAATTTTCATAAAAGAAATTGCATTTTCTATTTTATTTGAAGTTTCCTTTTCATGTTGTATGTCATTCCACACCATGATCTTGTTTCTCTTTTATTTTGTCCCTATACTGAAAAATTATTCATTTATATATGGGATACCCTTTTCCCTTCTATTTTTATTTTTTTCTAAAACCATGTTATATAGCTGTTATGCTGCAGAATTTTCATCTCAGAATCTCTCTCTTTTTTCTCGAGAAATTCTCTTGTATTATTTATGTGAATACCCAAATATATTTTCATTTTTAGGGGTATTCATCAATAAATAAAATTTATCTATTTTATTCTGTAATTGACATACATATAACCCTTACTCCCTTTCCATGGTTTATAAATGACATAACGATCAAGTTTTTAAGAACTTTTAAAATGTCATGATTTTGAAATGAAACCCATTTCTTTTATTCTCTATGGGTTATTTATGAAATGATTGATTATGATCTATGTGTATCACATGAAAATAAATATATATTAAGGGTGTGACCTAATATCACTCTAATGCATTGGGTAAAGAATTTAATCTCTAGATATGACAAGTTTCACGATACCTTGGTGAATAACCTTGGTAATTTTTTTATGAAACCTTGGGGATGAACCTTGGGGATATGTTCATGAATTTATAAATGAAATGGTGTAGCCACATATTCAAGTTATGATTCGTGTTATTTTTATTATTATATTCTTATTTTTCCATTGCTCATGTCATTATGTTTTTTTATCAAGTTCTTATTGATATCACAAGTAAACTTCCCTTGTTTACCCTTACTGGGCCTTCAGCTCACCCTTTTCTTTGATGCATGCCTCCAGGTTATGAGATGTGGTAATTGTACATAGGATGAACTTTTCAAGAATATTTTCAAGGGGATTTAAAAGAGTGTTTTAAGGTTTCATGTTTTTTTTGTTCCATATTTTCAAGACACTAGACTTTAAATATCCTCTATTTGTAAAATTTAATGAAAAGTTTTGTAATAAAAAGGTGGTATGCCATAATTATTATCACCACCTTCACTCATATAACTTTCTATTTTTATCATTATCGCTATCACTATCACCACTATCATCATTAACTTCCCATTTTTCTTCATCCTCTACCAATACTTCTCTTTGATAGTTCACCATGGTTTTTAATCATAGTTATGTTTTTTTCACACATCCATGGTTTTTTTTATTTGATAATTTTTTGTTCTAGGATTGTGGTTTTCTTGTATTATTATTTAATGAATGGGTTTTATAAATCTTATTTATTTACTTATAAATGGGTGTCTAAGGTATGTTTAGTAGGTTCTATCTTTGAAAAAAAATTATTTAATGAGTTTCATGACAACTAAGGTATATTTAATTTTATTGAATGATTATTTAACTGGTGTTATATTTTAGGAATTAGTTTTTGATGAATGGGTGTCTTGTAAATCTTCTAATTATTTTTCACAATATTTTAAGTATGTTTAATTTACCAAATGAGTTTTTGGATGATTAATGAACGTTGTTTTCTTGTATTTTGATTGGTTTTTTTGAAGGTATAATGGATTATGGAGTTTTAATATGGAGTATTGATAATGTATATTTCAATGATCATCCCTAGTAAGTTTCTATTTTTTTTTAATGTGTAATTTTAGTATAGGGGAAGTGAGATTATAATTCGGTTTTAATGAAACAAGAATAATATAAGAGTTCTTTAAAGTTATCTCTTGTTTATTTTCCATTATATAGTTTAATATTTATATAAAATTCATTTGGGAATTTTTCAACTTAATCATCATCAGGTACTATAATTATTTCAACAAAAAACATCATCACTTCCCTAATGTTACTTTCTATTTAATCTCTAGTCATAGAGTACACTAATATTGATAATTCTAAAATATTATGATAAGGAGAATAAGATTGAAATTTATTTTGAATATAATTAGAAAAAAAATAAAATTATATCTCTATTTAATCATGTCCATAGTATATATCACTTTTTATTTACTACATGAAGTGACATTTTCATTTTAAATATGATGTATGAAATAGTATGCCTCCTTTTGGATCCTTATCACTATCAATATTTTTTTTATCACTAATATATTATTCATGATGTTATTTTATAATTTATATTTATTTATATATTTTGAAAATAATAATTACCAAATTATATAATGAAAATAAAGAAAATTTGAGTTTTTTTTTGTCATAATTTTAAAATCAATGTTAAGATTTATTTTTATTTTTATTTTTTTTGTAATTTTTTCTGGATGGATTATAATTGAATAAGTCTAAGGTGAAACCTTTAAATATGTTTCCTTTACTTTATTTTTGAAATATTTTTCATTTCTTTGATTTTATTTTTATTTATAAAGGTAAATTTGAATTTATTTTTTCAAAAAAAATATATTTAGTACTTGAAATTTACTGTAGGTGATAATTAATAATATTTAGATTATAATACTAAAAGCAAGTGATGAATATGAGGAAATGGTTGGTGATTTTTTAGAATTTTTTAAAACAGAATTTTCTAAAAAATGAACCGTTTTCTATCTTTGTTTGAAATGGTTAAATACGACAGAGTTGCAAAGTAGATAAATTAAAGGTCATTTAATTTTGTATGGTTTTAATACATGTTAATGTCCTTGGATTTGACATGGTGAAATTGAATAGAATTTAAGATCTATTAATGGTGAATATTATAAGTTCGATATGTTTGATCAAATTGAAGAAATTATTTTTGATATTAAAGTAGTGGAAATTGAGAAGGCACTAATGATCACACACTCATATGGTGATACTGAAAAACCATTGTATCTAGTTAGTATAAAATTTATGGTTTCATTAATGAATTTATAAATCAAAACTTGGTTAATTTATTGGATAAGGTATTCAGTTGTTTATTAAATCATTTCTCATTCCCATTCATGAATTGAACTAGGAGATTTTAAAGGAAGAATCTTGGTCAAATTGGAATATAGAAAACTTGGACCAATAGTTTGATCGGGTTCCCACTTTTGTAGCTGCACCTAATGGGTGTGGACTAGAAACCACATCTGGACCAAAGTGTGGTTTCCAATCGTGGTAGATCCAACTTTCTGGACAAAACTTATGAGAGCTACATTTCGTTATGGTTCTTAAAATGATTTAGAGCTTATAGAATTTATAATCATGAACTTATATAAATTAAAGAATGTAAATAATTAAAGAACACAAGTCCAAACTCAAATTTTATAGAATAAATAATTTTAAAACAAGTAAACTTGTTTAATAGACTTTTCACAATAAACCATGTATAAATATATTATGTGAACAACACACGTGATGGGGTTTCCATCTCACCGTACCAAATCTCATGAAAAAACATTATTTAGTAGTGATGTACTAATAGGTACAAAAGGGAAATCATGCCTAATGTAAGTACATAATGACTTGACTTACATGTGTATTTTGAGTGTTTGTTATTTAAAAATATACTCAAATATATGCATTTTTGCATATTTTAGGGGCCATGTTAGTATTTACTTATTTATTTTTATACTCGCACCTTACACATAAACCTCAATGGACATAGAGCTGTTATATTTAAGATACAGGTTAGGTAAAATAACTAGTAACATATATTAGATTCGGTTCAACTCAGTAGGGATGAGTTTATGTTCTCATGGTAGTGTCAGGAACCATTTTAGCATTTTGAGATGAGATTTGAAATTTTAAATTAAGATGTGGTAATTTAAAACATTTTAAGGATAAAAATTTTATCCTCACCAACTTTATCTCACATATAGTTATTATTGAATTTTTTTTTCTTGAGACTCATACCCCATCTATTTTATGTTTCTTCAACTACTCTGAGAAGCAGTCATCCAAATTGATCATTGATACCCAACATGGGGTAACTACTACTCAGAGTAGTTAAAGAAACAAAAGTGCATGCTCAAAAGATATGGTAGATGAGTCTCAAGAAACAAAATTCAATAATAAATGTTCCATAGATGAAGCTGATGAGGATGAAAGTTGTTTATAACTTTCACCTTTGGATGAATTCATAGGATAAAACCTACCATATTGGAGTAATTATTTTCATAAATTCAATTACCCATTTCCTTAAAAATGGATGAATGATAATAATTTTAAAAAAGTGTATGAATATGGAGTTAAATATTTCATTAAGTTTTCAATGGAGAATTAATATGACCCTTCTCAAATCCTTTGTTGATGTTTACATTGTTATTATTTAAGAAAAATTAATTGTTTGACAACTCATGCAGATAATTTCTTCTGCACATGATAATGTTACCAATCCTAAGGAATAATAGTTTGTTGATGATGAAACTAAAAAATTATTAGGGGATTAACATGATTTTAAAGAAAGAAAAGAACAATGCAGCATCACAGTGTTGAATAAAATTATCAAGGCAATAATTAAGGGTATAAAATTTGAGATTGGTTAGAATCAACACTGACCACCTGTTGACCCCATTAATTCAATGTTCATTAGTTATGTTGGGTCACAATAAGGATTAATTTTCTAATTGATATAGATTTTTGGAACCATATCTTTCCTGTAATGACATAACCCCTTTGGAAAGATATAATCATAATGTTATGATATAAAATATCTATTTTACCAAAAAAAAAATATAATGAAACATTGATTTACTTTTTATTATTCCTTACAGAGTTCACTTATTTTGTAATATTTTTATAATAAATTTGTCTTAATGTCCACTGGAAAATCCTACAGAGGCTTTCCAACTCTTATTACTAGGTTACACCTTAGGTATGATGAGGGGGAAAGTAAATCCCCACCCACCAGTTAGTTATGCACACATTAAAAATCAGGAAACATGGAATGATTTCATTAGTTTTTATAATGAGAAATCATTTTAGGTGCATTCTAGTTGATAATATATTATTTTAAATTATTTATTTTCTGCAATTTGATTCAAATTTATTAATTTATGAAATATAAAAAGAGTGATGAAAATAAATAACATGCATAAAAACCAATGTACCCCTATCACAAAGCAAAAATGGGGTACGCTTCATTGGAAAAGAAATTATTATGTACTTTAAATCAAAAATAAAATATTTATGTGATATGAAATAACATATATTCCTTTATTTATATGTATATTGATGAACCAAAATCTGATGTCACTTCCATCCCACATCATGTTCTATAGAAGGAGTCAAACCATCCAATGGCCTGAAGGCCTTCATTTTTATTTATTTTTGATAATCCACCTTTCAAGGGGTGAGGTGGAACCCTTACAAGGCCCGTAGGTGTAATAATTACATGGCTCATAGGCCTTAGAGTAATTCATTGCCCGTAGGCTTCAAACATTACATACAACCCAGACTAACTACTTGGAACTGCTCCTCACCAGCATCTTTATCATAAAATCAGCTCTCCACCTTCGCATGGCTATTCGTCTAGGCATTCTCGTGCATGCAAAGGCTTTTCCTAATGGCAGGTTCCATACCCTATCATTCTTGCAATCCATTTATCTTTTTCTGTGGTGAAAACTCCTTGCTCATCCTCCTTATAGAGTGTGTTCCTTGTAGGTTGTCTGGTTTGCATCTTCACTTAAGGTGGCCCGAAAGCCTTGATGTGGCCTGAAGGACTTACTGACCAGAAGGCCTGGGTGGACCGAAGGCCTTAAAGGACTCGGGGACCAAATCGGTGTCCCGAAGGCCCAGACAGGGGCATATTCTCAGCTTCTACAGTTCCAAACAGTACCTGCTACAGTCTCTGCTATAGTACCTACTACAGTACTGCTACAGTGCCCCAGAAATTATGCCTCCACCTGGATTTGATCCCTGGTCGCTTAGATGCACTTATAGAGTCCTTACCAACTAGGCTAAGGATCATGTGTGAGGAGTCTTGCATAAATAAAGAGGGTAAACTAGTTGATAAAAACACAAAAGTAGGTTGAGAAACATGTGTAAGTATGACATAATAGTACTTCATTATTCTTTATAATAGTATTACATAAAAATAACTATTTATGTGCATATTTTTTATATGGTTTAGACACAATAATCGATAGGGACCATACCGGATGAAAAATTACTTTCAGTAGCATTGAAGTAGTTGGGACAATATGGTTGCATTAGAGGATTAGGTTTTGGAGTGTCTCCTAGAACATATTTCGAGAAGATAAAACCAGATGAAGATACATATAAGATTGTGAAAGGACTATAGGAACAAATAAATTCTTTTCATGATATTATTATCCGATCTGGTTTTTTAGACCAATGTATGAGAAAGGATCAAAGAGAATTGGTGGTGGAACAAAGATATTTACATGAACCAAATGCCCCAACTAGCTTTGAGGCTAGTCATTCCCCCTAACCGCATACCTTAACTAAGGTAATAAATTTTTTCATTAATATTTATCCTAAATTTTAATCAAACAAATTCTGATAACTTTATATTACTAAAATTCTATACAGTATAATTGTATGTGATTTCTATCTATTAACACCCACACACCATCTTGTTGTGAGGGGTACGGTATATAATATCCTGAGAGACAAGATACACCATAAATGAATTTCAAAAGATCACATGAGAGTGGGTATTAAGGTAGATCATGAGATAACTATTTATTTTCATGTTTCACTTGATGATCCAAATATTATAATAGTCAGTGATGCTATTGTGACATTCATAGCATGGTTGTCTAATCTTATAAATATACATGAGATATGTCTTTAACAAATTGTTTAATATGAAAAAACTGTAACAATTGATGAAAAAAGGTCTAAAGTGATGTATCATATTACATATGGATAAATTGATGAGGAAACAAAAGGTTGGATCAAGACGATTTAGTGAATCAACCAGGAAATCAAAACAACCTTTCAGGAGTACCTTCTCTCTGCCAATTCTAGCGTAACATTTAGTATCATTGCAACTTCATGTAGAGATAACATTTAAAGATTAAAATTTATCTTACATTATATATAAAAAATAAATATATGGTACTTCCATGATAGGAATAGTTGGTATCGAGAGTATAAATGACATTATCAAGCATGAATGGTTGGGATCCTCAGTTGTGAATACATTCATAAGGTACATTTTCATAATGCATATATCTAAATAGTGAGATAATATGTTTATTAAAGTTAATAACTATTAACATTTTCTACATGAATTTATATTACTACTATATAAAGGTAAAACTATGTGAAGCATGATTTGGATTCATTAATCCCTATATCATTTCTATAGAAAAACTTACTTTAGATAAGGAATAAATTAAGAATAAAAGAGATGATCTAATCAAATAGTTTGAGAAAAAAAATAACACATGATAGACTCTTTTTTATTTATACAATTAAAATTTAAATCTATACAATCTAATCACATAAAATATATTTTTATTTTTTCATTACTTATTTGTTTTTATTTTTTAGGCAGCATTGTATGATGATCGCAGTCAATTTGAATACCCCAAATATTTATTTTTTGGGTCTAATGCATGCATATCCAAAAAACTAACCACATATTATTTTTATTGTGATTTTTTAATGCACTAAAACCAAAATTCTTCAAATTATATGTTTCATTCATTATTTTAACAAGAATTTTGTTATAATATAGCATTCACTAAATATAGGCCAAATCATGGAATGAAGTAAGTGTCTAAGCATAAAAATCCTATGGATTACTAAAAATGGAAACCGAATAAGGAATATATATAAATATTTAACTATCAAAACATATTTCAAAACAATTTAATTATTTTGGTCTATTTTTCTATAGTTCCTGAATTAATATAATAGAAACTATTGTAGATATTATGTTTTCAAATTTATTAGAGATCATAAACCATCAAAAGACCAACATCCCCAAACCATTAATTTCTTAAGGTAATTACAATTTCATTAAAAAAAATTCTTAATCATTTTTTTGTCTATATTTTCTCAACACTTCCAAGATTTTTTAAAACCTTCATAATCAAAAGAATAAGTAAATTTGTTTAAAGATGGGTGGGTAGCTTACATGGTGTTAGAATGTTTGCTGAAAACAAATTTAGGTGATTACCTACTATTTTTGTGATCTTATATGTGGTATAACCTTATAAATATATTTGGGGTATGAATAATTAGTGTTATAATTATTATATATTATTTTTGATCTGTTTATCAAGGATAACTATAATGGAGGAAATCAATTTGTTTAAAAGGGGTGACCTACAAATAATAAAATTATAGGGAAATGGTAGAGGCAGAGGTGTATAAAGATGTGGAGGCAGAGGAGGAGTCAGAGTTGGAGACCGAGGTGGAGTAGGAGGCAGAGACAGAGACCAAGGTAATGGAGGATAAGAAGTGTTGAATTTCAAACAATAAAATTGTTTCAAAATAGAGTAGAATGGGGATCATACCAAGGTTTTGTTTGAGAAAAAAAATTTAGAAGTGCACACAACACTTTTCACTTAAGGTAAGATCCATTTTTAAAGTGTTTCGGTTTTCTTATTGAAAAAATGTTTTCACCACTTGTTTAAGTGATTTTGTATAGAAATTTAAGTGGAGGAATTTTTTTAGAAACAAACCAAACACCACTTATTTTGTCAAACAGATTATCATAGGATATAACTTATATTAACACATTAAAAGTACTATAAAATATTATTAAAGTGTGAAAGAAACCAATCACCAAGAACAAACTAAAAAACAACAAAAAAACAGATGCAGTTTCTTGCCCATGGCTTCTCTACACTATAAATAAATGGTCTTAGTAGTGGAGCCAATACTTTCTTGAGAGTCATACAAAACAAATCCAATCATCAAATAGGTACATAATCCTTCTCAAATGTTTAAATAAATATGTGTTTAATCAGGCACCAAAGCCAGCAGGTGTATGAGATAACTATCGAAGGACTACCAATATTAAGAGATCTTAGTCATCAAGGAAGGATGGTGTCAAATGAAACATGGAATCAAATGAAAATAAATCACTTTAGGAATAAATCCCTAAAAATAAAAAATATTATTCAAATTAAATCATGAATCACTAAAAATCTAAATGAATTCCTTTTGAAAAATAAGCTAATATATTAATCCAAAACCTCTAAAAAATAAATAAATACAAAATTTCATTGACTGGATCATGAATGTTTGGAAAAGAACAATATAGTTGTTTCACTTTGGTTGACTGTGGAATTATTTGGGCTTTTCAATAATCAATTAAATGCATGATATAATATTACAAATGCTTGTGAAATTCATAAAAGTAATATTCATTATGAAAGTACGCATTTATTATGTAAAATAATCCATGATCACAATCTCATTAATAAAAAACTCATCATAATTATCAATAAAAAATATATATGAGAATATGGATATTCCCATTTTGATTAAAAAATAATGATGATGTTATTTAGAGTTTATCATCACCTAGAATATTGAAAAGGATATAATAATCTATAGCACAATCTAAGAAGACTTAATGGATACAATAGATTTTAGTGTAATTTGGATGTTATAAATGGTTATACTGATGTTTAATACTTTCAAAAAAGGGTAAAAAATTCATAATAGAGTTTAATGTCTTTTGAAAATACATAATTGGTCACACTGAAGTTTTTTCCATTAAAGAAGGTAAATGGTTTATCATGGAGTTTGTACTCTCTATAATGGTGAAAAGAAAATATAGATTTTATTATGTTCCATAAAAACTCATATGTAAATATTTATTTTAGTTAAATAAATTATTATTAATAGTTTTACACCAATCGTTAATGTTTTATATGAATAAATGAATTCATAAATAAGGATGATTCACTCCTAAACTATGATCACGCACTCAAAAAGTATGATTCATTCATGATGTTGTAAATTTATTTTTATTCTCCAATGCATCCAAAATTTTGGGTTATCAAACTGAAATATTGTTAGATGACCCAGAGTGTTAAATTCACTTTAGGATAAAAAGATATGGTGGAATAAACCATACCTCAAATCAATACATGGTGTACCCAATATGACTCAAATTATGTGGTTTCAGTTTAAAATTGACATTTTATTAATGTATTATTTCATATTTATGTTTAATATATTTCTGTATAGTATTACTAATATAATAATTTCTTTCTTATACAAGTTTATTCTTTTGTTCTAGTTGGGGTGGTTTGTTCTAAGCTTCTTATTCTTGTGATAGATTAGACTTCAAGGCTGCAACTGAGATAACAAAAACAAGGAATGGGTCAAGAATGTATAAAACCTTCATAAAAAGGTGAATTCATACTACTTATTTAGTTTATTTTGTCACAATTTTATATAATATTTTTAAATTAATTTCCTTATTATTTTTTATAATTATTATTATTTTCATAGATCTTTTGGTAAGTCATATTTTTCCTTCAAACGTCTGCAAGATGCTAGAAAAGAGAGAACATGTTGCTTTTGAATGAGGAGTTTCAGGATGTATGGGGTTTCTTCTTCATCCAAATGGAACATTTATTTCTTTTTTAGATTGTTTCAGATGATTTAAATAAACAGAAATCACAAAATCAATCATCCTCACCTTAATCTGATACACAGTGTGAATAGTATAACATGAACTATATGTTTTTAGTTTATAATTTATAGTTTATTTCAAAACACACATCACATACTCAAAACTTATCAAAAAAGTTAATATTGTTTTGATACTTTAGGAAAAAAATCCATAAGACATTTTTTATGTGTAGGAATCAACCACTCCACAATCTGATGCAGAGTGTTCCCGATATGTCTCAAAGTGTCTGTTATCAGTTTAAAATTGACATTTTTGTTCCAAAAGTGTCACTCACTAAAAAATGAGAACAAACATTATCATTGTATTTATAATTTATTATAATGATTCATAATTCATTTTTAATGTTTAGTAATTAGTATCACATCAAACTGACACATGATGTGACCGGTATGACTCAAAGTGTGTGTTTCAAGTTTAAAATGTCATTTTAGTAAAAAACACGAGTGACGTACTCAAATTTTAGAAAACTCATTTGGATTATTTTTATACTTTATTAAAATGATCCATAAGTCATTTGGGATGAGTGGGAATAAGCCTCACCTCAATCTGACACATGGTGTAATCAGTATGACTCTAAGTACATCTTTTTATTTAAAAATGACATTAATTTTATTAAAAAATACAGCTGACATACTCAAAATTTAGAAAACACATTCATATTATTTTTAAACTTCAGGAAAACTATCCATAAGTTATTTTTTATGTATAGTAATTAGCCTCACCACAACCTAATGCACGATGTGCTTGGTATGACTCAAAAGGCATGTTATCGGTTTAAAATTAATATTTAAGTTCAAAACTTGTCACTCATTATAAAATGAGAAAAAACACATGGATTTTATTTAAAATATAGTAAAATGATTCATAATTAATTTGTGACATGTATTAATCAATATCTATTCAAAATGACACATGATATGACCAGTTTGACTCAAAGTGTGTGTTTCCGGTTTAAAATGATATTTTATTAAAAAACACAAGTGACGTACTCAAAACTAACAAAATGAATTCATATTGTTTGGAAACATTATTAAATTGATATATAAGTCATTTTGGTTGTTTATTAATCATAATAAATTCAATATGATGCACGGTGTGACCGGTATGACTCCAAGTACATCTTTTTATTTAAAATTGACATTAATTTTAGTAAAAACACAATTGACATACTCAAAACCAAGAAAAAGAATTATTTTTATTTTTATACTTTATTAAAATGATACATAATTAATTTTTTACATGTATAAATCATCCCCACCTCAATATGATACACGATGTGCTCGATATGACTCAAAGTTCCGGTTATCAGTTGAAAATTAACATTTAAGTTCAAAAAGTGTCACTCGCTAAAAAATGTGAAACAAATTCTTGGATTGTAATGATAAATTATTAAAAATATTGATAATTCATTTTTGATTTGTAGGAATCAATCTTACATCTAACTGATAGACAATGTATTCTGTATGACTCAAAGTGAGTGTTTCCAGTTTAAAATGTCATTTTAGTAAAAAAACACAAGTGATGTACTCAAAACTGATAAAATGAATTCATATTGGTTTAATACTTTATAAAAATGATCCATAAGTTATTCAAGATGTGTATGAATCATCCATGCTTCAATATGATGCACGGGTGTGACTGATATGACTCAAAGTGCATCTATTTATTTAAAATTGACATTAATTTCAGTAGAAAATATAACAAACATACTCAAATCCAAGAAAAAGTATTCATATTGTTTTATAATTTAGTAAAATGATCCATAATTCGTTTTTTAAATTTATGAATTGGAAGCACCTCAATATGATACATGATGTGCCCGACATGACTTAAAGTGTCCATTATCTGTTTAAAATCGACATTTTAGTTCAAAAAGTGTCACTCACTTAAAATAGGGTAAACATGCTTGGATTGTATTTATAATTTAGTAAAATTATTCATAATTAATTTTTGATGTGTAGTAATTAGTCTCACATCAAACTGACACACTATGTGACCGGTATGACTCAAAGTACAAGTTTCCAGTTTAAAATGACATTTTAGTAAAAAACACAAGTGATGTACTAAAAGATGATAAAATGTATTCATATTGTTTTGATACTTAAAGAAAAATATCCATAAGTCATTAGGGATGTATAAGAATAATCCTCACCTCAATCTGATACACAGTGTGACCAGTATGACTCCAAGTACGTCTTTTTATTTAAAATTGACATTAATTTTAGTAAAAAATGCAACTGACATACTCAAAACAAAGAAAATGCATTCAGATTGTTTTGATACTTTTTTAAAACAATACATAAGTCATTTTTGACATGTATAAATCATCTTCACCTTAATATGATACATGATGTTCCCTATATGACTCAAAGTGTTCGTTATCAATTTAAAACTGACATTTAAGTTCAAAAAGTGTCACTCCCTGAAAACTAAGTAAACATGCTAATATTGTCTTAATAATTTAAAAAAATGAATCAAATAACATTTTTGACATATAGGAATCAATATCATGTAAAACTGACACATGATTTAACTGATATGACTCAAAGTTCATGTTTCTAGTTTAAAATTACATTTTAGTAAAAAAACACAAGTGACATACTCAAAACTAAGAAAACACATTTTTAATTTTTTGATACTTTAGTAAAATGATACATAAGTCATTTGGTATGTGCAGGAATCAGACTCAGTTCATTCGGATGCATGGTATGACCGGTATGAGTCCAAATGTGTCTTTTTATTTAAAATTGACATTAATTTTAGGAAAAAAGATAATTGGAATACTCAAAACTGAGAAAACACATTTTTATTGTTTTCATACATTTTTAAAATGATCCATAATTCATTTTTAATGTGTAGGAATAATATGAACCTCAATCTGATACATGATTTTTTCTACATGACTCAAAGTGTTTGTTATGAGTTTAAAATTGACATTTATGTTCAAAAAGTGTCACTCACTGAAAACTAAGAAACAATGATTTGATTTTCTTGATAATTTGGGGAAATGATTCAAAAGTCATTTGAGACATTTAAGAATTAGTATCATTTCAAAATGGCACACGATGTAACTGATATTTCTCAAAGTGTTTGTTTTTAGTTTAAAATTACATTTTAGTAAAAAACACAAAACACAAATGATATATTTAAAACTAATAAAACACATTCGTATTGTTTTGATACTTCAATAAAATGATCCATAAGTCATTTGGGACATATAGGAGTCATATGTACCACAATAAAACTCATGGTGTGATCGGTATGAATCTAAGTATGTATTTTCAAAATATAAGTGTCATTTTAGCTTAAAACACACATCACATCACCAAAACTGAGAAAATGAACATATATTATTTTATCATAATTCTATATGCTATAACTTAATTAATTTCCTTATTATTTTTATCTTATACTTATTTATTTAATTTTTATATAGATATTTCTTTAAGATGAACAAGAAATGGTGTGATTTGTAAGAATTAACTACAACTCAATACGATACACAGTGTTCCTGGTATGAGTCAAATTTTAGTTTAAAATTAACACTTTATTTTTTTACTTATTTCTTTATGTTATTACTAATATAAAAAAAATTTCTTATATAGGTACATTTTTTTCTCAAATAGGGGTGTTTTTTCTTTTATACAGGTGCGTTTTTTTTCTCTATAATTGTGTTTTTTCTTGTATTTGTGTTGTAAATTTTATTTCATATAAATTCTGTATTTATATCTGATTTTGCTAATTTTAAGTGCTATTTATGGTGGTGCAATGTGCTATTACAACACACTGTAGTATGCCTAGTTTCTGGCATCCTTTATTAGTGCTTCTAAAAGTGTTGATAAAGGATACCTTTATCAATGCTCCTAAAAGAGATGATAAATGATACCTTTATCATCACTTATACAAGAATTGATAAAGTCATCATTTGTTAGTGCTTCTATAAGTGCTGATAAAGGGATCCTTTATCAGTGCTAAATAAAAGAGCTGATAAATGGGGTCCATTATTAGAATTTTTTAGCACTGATAAGGGAGAACTTTTCAGTGGTTTTCTAGCACTGATAAAATCCTAGGGATTTTAATCATGCTTCGGTAGTCATCACTTTTTTTGCACTGATAATGGCCAATTTTATCACTATTAAAGTGTTATTTTATAGTAGTGCATTCCAAGAATCCTTCTAGTATGAGGATCATGCTTCCAAGGTTCACACTCTATCCACTATTGTATATAATGGTGGTACATGACCATCTCACTCATACTTGAGCTCCAAAATCAAACATTAACCAACACCTATGCATGTCTCATGGGGATACTATTCTTGGAAACCACTAAAATTCCAGTCATAATTAGGGTCACTCCCTCTAATAGACTATAGTGGATTCCCCACCCTATTTTTTTCCTTATACCACTCCTTGAGTGAAACCTCAACAGGTTACATTGTCAAACATGTGTCGCTCCTCCCAATCCACACTCATCTATCTCAGGAAACACCCATCTAGGATAAACTCCTAGATTGACCATGCCACCACACCCAATCAATCTCCGATGACACCTCCACCACAGTGGGACATTTCTTATTCCCTCAAAACCCTAGGTTTTTATGCTTGTAATTGTCTCATAAAAAATCCTCAATCCTCAGATACTCACTAATTTATAATTCAAACGGGTACCACACACAAATGGTGCGTACAATTTTTATATCATCTTGTGTCGCGGGTGTAAAATCTTGTTCCACCTAGTCACTTAACCCGACTCATGATCTTGTGAGTTGTATCACTTCAAAAATAGGATCATATGCCTAAACCCACTGACCATTCCCTCCTTCATGTTAGTATCATTAAAAAAAATCACCCATATGCCCTTTCCCAATAACTCGATATCCCTCACATGTTAAGGAAAAAATAAGAAATCACCCACCACCCAATGTCGTTCCCAAAACCAAAAGCTTCTATCTAGTCTCTTTCACTACAACACTTGTAAATGCATAAAAAATACATAGGGATAGGCATCCCACTGATTTTTTTTCATCAAAACCAAACCTCGATACCCAAAGCAGCAACCCTTATAGTGATTTCCTCATAAACATTTTAAGGGAATCTCTATTCATATACCATAAACTTGATTTCACCTCTCGTGCATTAATCTAAAAATATATAATGTATCCATGTTTCTTGCCTTAAATTCACCAATAATCCTAGGAAAACACCACTATTGGGTTACCCTCAATCAAACTCAAAGGCTTCAACTCACTAAATATTGATTCATATCTCAAGGGTCTATAGGTCCACCATCATAGACAACAAACCATGGTCTCACTAGAGGTTAACTCATGGGAAACATATCATTTCCTCATCCATAACCACATGGTATCTCATGTTCCAACACCATATCAAGGGTATCCAAACATAATAGAACCACATTCTATCACAACAGCCATCCAAGTTGATGATTCTCATCAAGAATACATACACAAGAATGCCCCCTCAAGAAAAAAAATCCACACTGATCCCCCATATAATCTTCCAAGATGATTCATTACAAGGAACCACAGTCATAAATTTTGGTTATATAGAATTTCATTCTAAGATATATGAGAAAATTCCATATAGGTTTTTATTGACACATTAAATAACTAAACATCTTATCACATCACAAATATATACTCACTCAACCTACATCTCTTGTAACCAATAGAACACCATTACCCGGTTTGGTTAAATAGAGTGGTTTTCCAATTTATATGGTAAAACACCATATAGGTTGTTACTAGTACTATATATAACCAAACATACCCAAAAATCATGCCCATATGTTGTACCTATAAGGAAAAAACTACCCTTACCAACCCCTCTAGGCCTCTACCCATCCCTTGATGAAGGGACTGTATCATCATCATTCTCACTAATCATCTCATCATTGGATCTATAAGACCTTCCACCATTATAAAATTGATTTACAAGTTGTATCAACCGAGTATAATTAAACTAAGTACTTATATGAGAAAATGTATTATGAGAAGTTGTTGACAATTTAAATAGTTAAGTATTATTCTTCAATGAGAAAAATGACACTAACTGGAATATATCATGTGGATCCTACATGCATTATATGATACATGAGAAGCCTCATTCCTCTACAGATCAAGATCAAGAGTCCAAAAACCATATATCATAAATCACAGACATCATCTATGTCATTTTAGGTAAAAATCACAATAGCCATAATAGTGTAATCAAGGAACATCAATCCCATACCCACAATAACTTGGATGTCTTCCGAGTAAGTTGTTTGCAATGCACCAGTTTGGATTCCAACACAAGCTCTTATTCATCCTTATTCTTATATTCTACCAAATCCCAAAATAGTAAGATAAGATTAAAAACTTGTTCTAATACTAATTTGTAATGTCCCATTATGAAGGTCACTCAACCGGTGCCCCAACCCATTTCACCACAACACCTAAACCACAACTCCTCAAACCTGAGAGGTTGGTGACTAACAATGAGGGTATAAGTAGGATATAGGGAGGCTATACCCCCTGAATCAGAGTGTATATTAGAGTATAAAATAATTTAATATCATCCATCATGGAAAGCTAAAAGTGTAAGTAATTAATATAAACAATACATATAATAAATGAAATGTAGTAGGGCTCAAACACCTATCTCATATAACAACTAACCACCCACTAGACCGATATCATATTAACACTACTAAAAAAGAAATAAAATGTGTTGGCTCTATGACTACACCAAGCCCCACTACATACCATTCTTATAAAAAAATTGAGTTGTCCCACTCAACCATGCTATCTCGAACCATAACCCAACATGTTCCTATAATAACTACGTGAGCACTGCTCAGGTACCCATGTGAAATGGAGGCTTGAGCAGGGTGTGAGTATAAAACTTATTAGGGAACCACTAAAATAGTCATGTACTGACCAGAATATGTTTTGATATGTGCATGTGACATGCTTAGCTGAAATTAATAAATAAACTGTATAAGTCAATCCAATAAATAAACACACCTCTTAAATACATGATTTGGCCTGATGTCAGAGATTATCTGAGCACATCATGATGACTACGCCTCCACAGTATCAACATAACCACATTAGCATAATCATATAACCTGATCTATTCCAAATAACCATAATTGATCCTTGGGTCCACAAATGTGATCGATCATACCTACCTTATCCAACACTGGAATGTCTCGGAGCATTAGAATCACCTAAGGGGAATCTCTTTCCACACTTTGGGGATCTCGCACTCACATATCCACTAATGAGTATCTAACCTTATAGAATCACCAATCATACCTTATCCTCAAGACCTTATTCAAAACCACATTGTAGTACGTGAGTATTCTCAATGTTGGGTTGATGACTAATTCCTAGGAGGGGAAAATAAAAGGAAATCCTATACTTCTTGGTGTACCTGATTCTTTTGAGACCCTGGAAATCAAATGGAATACCCTTCCTGGATCCCATGGTCAATATCCTTGGCATTAAATAACTCACAAGTCTTTAACCAAACCATCAATGGTGCGTTCTCCCAATCCTATGGGGTATCCTAGGAATTAATAATGGGGATAAAATAATCACCCTTGGGATATCCAACATCCATTCCCATGGAGATATTACCACCTAAAATCTCATACCAACATTTGAATCCTGGGTATCACAGGCATTTGTAATGGTCTCCTAGTATCTCAATTTAAATATTGGCACTCTGGAATTCAAAATGGTATCACTATATCAAAGGAACCCCTACCATCATGGGAATTTCTTATGTGATCAATCATATATATATCTGATGTCGGATCCTAGGTAACACCTCTAAGAATACACCCCTTCATCAATTGTATCTATAGATTCCAGTCGAGCTAGGAATCCACCCTCAATATTCCTTGAGACCAAATCCCAACTAATGGGTATCCCATGGTCTCAACCATCTCATCATGTAATTCCTGAGCATCTTAAAAAATCACACCACTACCATGCCTAATGATTGATTCCTATGTGTCATGGGAAATCACTAGTCCTTATTCTCAAACAAAAATCAAAATAAATTTACCACAAGGGATGGGAAAAACACATCATCATTATCTCAGTCCCATCAGTCCTAGACATCAGTTCAGGTTATAGAGTGACACTTGTAATCATCTCTACCCATACCCATATGCTCCTTCTCGGGGTTAGTCTGTCAATAGGGCACCCACTTGGGTCCCCTCAGTCATTTCACATCATAGGAAACCTCACGTAGGTCTTAAGTCTCATCAAAGGTATCAAGTCAACACTCAACACTCTAGGGACATCACCTCCTGCAACATCATCATAGAGTAGAGTGACATTACTTACTACAAGGGATTCACCACATAGGAAATAGTCAAGAAGATGGACCACTATCCATCTCTATCCTCATGGTTACACTAGGTTGTTCTGATCACCCAACATGTCATCCACATCCTATGGTCTACCCACCTAGGCTAAACGCATCTCAAGTCAAGGCTTCATCCATCGGAGACTGAGGAGATCAAGACAGTGCCAAGGACCCTCATGGATTTGGTACTCTGTTCAGTCTATCTAAGAAATAAATTTTAAAATAAAAAATTTAATTAAAAAAATTTATCATACTTAGTGGTGACAACACATAAAACATTTCACATAAAACATGCATAAACTATAATGGTAGCTGCATGGGACCACCTACCTCAAACTGAATCTTTCTCAAATTCAATCACCATCCATACAACTTGCTACCAGAGCTCATCCAAGTCCATCCAACAACCTAGGGACCTATCTTATACCCATATATCACAAAAAATTAATTATATTATTATAATTAATTAATTAATTCAATTCAAAATCAATATAATCAACGAAAACTCACTAGGTCATCTCGTCGCATTGAAACCATCAAAATCAGAGTGTGGTCCACTCCTGATATGCACTTGAACCTACACCATGGAAAATCCCCAAATAAAAACATCATTCTAATGGACCAAAAATTTAATGTTGGAAAAAACCCTTATAAAATTTTAAATGTCAATGTACCTCGATGGAACAATGTGTGATAGAATGCGGACATGGCTTTGGGTTCCCCTCTTCCTAGGTTGCAAGAAAACTCTAAAGAAATTAGGAGATTTCACCATTATATGGTGAAATCACCATTCTCAACCTAATAAAACCATCCCCAAAATTAGCAACAATGAGAGGGATATAAATAAGAATATGGGGAAAGGAAGAACCTTCCCTCAAGCATCATCGAATCACACCAAGAACTTATAGAAATAGAAGAGAGACGAGGGAGGGGGAGGTCTATTCGAAGCCTCCCCACACATCTCATGCATCCAATGAATAAAGGGGGGAATCACCCCCTTTTCAATTAAAAAATTGGTTGGTCATGATTTGGATTTTATTAGTGTATAGGTTTTTTTATTAAAATTGGTGTATGGTAGGCGTAATTAGGGAAATGGGTTAAAGTGCCACTTGAAGTGGTACTTGACCAATTTCGGGCACATAGCACCACTTCAAGTGGTTATGATAGTGTAGATTATACATGATCAACGCCACTTTAAGTGGAACCGAGGCATGAAGAAGCCTATAAAATCGGCTCGCCCCCCCCCCCCCCCACTTCTCATCCCCACTTCCCATCCCCTTCTTTCCTCTCTCTCTCTCTCTCTCCTTCGGCTCTCTCTCTCTCTACTTCGGTTGCTCTAGCCGCATAGACACCTCTCCGCAAATTTGAGGTAATCCCTGTTTTAAATTTATTTCAAATTTTTATTTATTTAAATATTTGTTTAATTCATAGAATTAGTATATAATTGTTGTATTATATTTAGAAATAGTAATAGTTTCTTCAAAATGTAGTTAAGTAATTAATTAATTATAAGTAGGTAATTAATTAATTATAAGAAGGTAATTAATTAATTATAATAAGGTAATTAATTAATTATAAGTAGGTAATTAATTAATTATAAGTAGGTAATTAATTAATTATAATCAATTAATTAATTATCGTTAAGCAATTAATTAATTATCATTAAGAAATTAATTAGTTATTGTTAAGAAATTAATTAATTATCGTTAGGCACTTAATTAATTATCGTTAGGCACTTAATTAATTATCATTAGGCACTTAATTAATTATCATTAGGTAGCTAATTTAATGTGATTAGGAAACTAATTAAATGTGATTAGGAAACTAATTAAATGTGATTAGGCACTTAATTAACTGTGATTAGGCACTTAATTAATTGTGATTAGGTACTAAATTAATTGTGATTAGACACTTAATTAAATATGATTAGGCACTTAATTAATTGTGATTAGGCACTTAATTAAATGTGATTATGCACTTAATTAACTGAGATTCGACACTTAATTAACTATGATTAGGCACTTAATTAACGGTGATTATGCACTTAATTAAATGTGATTAGGCACTTAATTAAATGTGATTAGGAACTTAATTAATTATAATTAGTCAACTAATTAATTGTGACGAGGAAAGTAATTAATTGTGATTAGGCACTTAATTAAATGTGATTTGGTACTTAATTAAATGTGATTAGGAACTTAATTAAATGTGATTAGGTAATTAATTAAATGTGATTAGGGAATTAATTAAATGTGATAAGGGAATTAATTAAATGTGATTAGGAAATTAATTAAATGTGATTAGGGAATTACTTATATTAAATGTGATTAGGAAATTAATTAAATGTGATTAGGGAATTAATTAATTCTAATTAGGGAATTAATTAATTCTAATTAGGGAATTACTTAATTCTAATTAGGCAATTACTTAAATCTAATTATCGTTAAGAAATTAATTAATTATCGTTAAGAAAATAATTAATTATCATTAAACAATTAATTAATTATCGTTAGGCACTTAATTAATTATTTTTAGACGCTTATTTAATTATCATTAGGCAACTAATTAAATGTGATTAGGAAACTAATTAATATTATTAGGCAACTAATTAAATGTGATTCGGAACTTAATTAAATGTGATTAGGCACTTAATTAATTGTGATTAGGCACTTAATTAAGTGTGATTAGGCACTTGATTAATTGTGATTAGGCACTTAATTAACTGTGATTAGGCACTCAATTAACTATGATTAGGCACTTAATTAAATGTGATTAGGAACTTAATTAAATGTGATTAGGCACTTAATTAACTGTGATTAGTCACTTAAATCTAATTAGGAAATTACTTAAATCTAACTAGGAAATTACTTAAATATAACTAGGAAATTACTTGAATCTAACTTGGTAATTAATTAAATCTAACTAGGTAATTAATTAGTGAAGTAGTTATATTAATTAGCGAAGTAGTTATATTAATTAGCGAAGTAGTTATATTAATTAGTGAAGTTGTTATAGATTGCTTCTAGAATATACCCTTGCATTACATTCTAGGTATGATAATGAATTTAGTTTTCCATCTACTTTGATCGTAGTTTGTAATTGAAGTTATGAACTTGAATTTAGTAGTTAAATATATTTTTTTCATATTAAGTGTTAGAGTTGTCATGAAATGAATGCTCTCTTGAGTAAAGTATCCCCGGGTAGAGGGGATTTTGGTCGGACCACATACTTTCATGGAGGCTTGCCTTATATAGGAAAGTGAATGGGGTTGGCTATTTATCACTCCGGGATTACTCATGTGGAGTGTTTCAATTTCATATAACTCTATGCTTTTACATGACTTTTTTGTGTACCTCATGCATATAATGCATGTGGATATGTATGAATATGTTTGACTTCTATTTTTGGGTATGTAACACAAACTTGTGGGTTTTGTAAAGAGTTACACATCAATATGGTTTGAACATATTGATATGGTGGAGGGATTAGAATTCAAACCTGAATTACTAGAATCATGCATACATAATTCGATTCCAACCTGGATATGTACTACTTTAGAAGATGTGAAAAGGAAAATTCATCAAAAGTTAAAACTGGTGAGGAATCATGTGATAGAGTCCATCACATTTAGACATCTTCAATATATAGATAGGTTTTGGCATGTGGCCTATCTGGTAAATGATGATGAAGATTGTGAATATGTAATTTAATTGGTTAAGTATCTACCTGAGAATCAGATGATGGAGTTGTATGTCTCTATAGCTACAATGGAGGTTCCATCGATATTGGATGTTGGACCATCTCAATGTCATGAGACTGTGTCATATGCTCCTACACATCAAGAAGTTCCATCAACATCAGTAGTTGTTCCATAATTTACCTCGGCCACAGTTTCAATGGATATTCCTCCATATACATTAGATGCATTGGTCGATGATTTTGAGGATGATGAAAATTTCAAAGAAGATGATGAAGAGGAAATTGAAGAAGAAGAAGAGCATGTGGAAGAATAGTCTGTTCCCACTCATGTGAGTTTCAACTTACCATTGAACCATCCTCCACTATTGGATTCATGGTTTACTGAAGGCATGAATCACTTGCCAGAATTTGACTGGTCAGTTATTACTCCCAGTTCAGAATTTCTAGGAATCATTGGTGGCACAAATCAAGTGTCAAATGATAGTGTTCTGTATATTGGTAGAGAGTTTGATAGCAAAGAAGCAATGAAAAATGTGATAAAATAATATCGCATTTAAATACACTACTCTTATTTTGTAGAAGAGTCAAAGTGGTCTTACTATTTTATTTTTTGTGACAAATATGAATCGAATTGTCAAATGTGTCTACAAGCTAGAATTGATAACACTTTTCATAGCTGGCGCATCACTAGATTTACTCCACAGACATGTGTGAACCCAAGCTTGTTATAGGAACACTCTTCATTAGATGTTGAGTTTTTTCAACTATTATTATTGAAATGATTAGAGCATGTCAAAACATTCATGTGGTTCTTGTTATGGAGCAAATCAAACAACTTTTTGGATATCAAATCTCTTACTAGAAGGCATGGGCGGCACAAAAAAAGGCTATTGTGAAAGTTCATGGTGATTGGGACGACTCTTATCGAGTTTTACCACAAATTTTGGAGATTTTTATGCCACAATAATCAAGTGTTCTATCCGTTACATACTGCTGAATATGTTAACCAACACAGCCAAGTTGATTGCTAAATGGTTGTGTTTGATAGATTATTTTAGACATTTTTACCATGTGTGGCGGCTTTTATAAATTTCAAGTAGTTTTTACAAATTGATGGAACATTTTTGTATTTAAAGTATATAGGAAATTTATTGATTTCCACCACACAAGATGGAAATTGTGCCCCTCTACCTTTGGCATTTGAAATTGTGGAGAAAGATAACTTCTCATCATGGAGATGGTTTTTAGCATGTCTCTGAGAGTTTGTTATGGATGCGGAAAGGATTTGTCTTATTTCAGATCAACACCGTGCAATCAAGGAGGTGGTACATTCTGAGGGTATTTTGTGGAGACCACCCTATGCCCATCATTGATACTTTATTCAACACATTTCCAGAAATTTTTGAAAGAAGTTAAAAAATGAGTCGATGAAGAAGGCAGTCTTAAAAATTTGTATGAACATTCTTTTGCGTTTTAAAATTTTTTGTCATAGTAATTTTCATATCTGTTCAGATGAGTTCTTGTTTGATAGTATATGAGGCTCAACAAAAAAGGATAGAGGAGAATCTTCAATATATTCACAGAGTGAATCCGAAAGTGTATGATTACATGATGTTAATTCCAAAGTAGAAATGGTCATTGGAAAATGATGATGGGAGGAGATATGGTCATATGACGACCAACATTATAGAATGTATAAATGGAGTTTTCAAGGGAGTTCGAAAATTACCTATCACAAGTAAATACAAATATTTTATTATATGTTACTCATAAGAGATAAAATTATAATATAATATTAGTTTAATGTCGTAAATCTAAATTATATTTTTGGTACAAGAGACCTTCTATCATAGTGTAAAGTACTTTCTGGAATGAGGAAAGCAGGCTGAAGAGGGCTTGAACAGAGGGATATGCTATGGAAACCATTTCTAGCGTGAGATAGATGCGGTTCTTCAGGAGGCTTTAACTTACTTTGTAACTACATTTAATCATCTAGAGCAATGATTTTAGGTCACTGAGCCTGGTGATTTTGTGGCTTGTAGCAATGATCATGTGCAAGTTGTTTTACTAGAGAAGTGTTACTGTGAATGTGGAAACTTTCAGGCACTGAGATATCCTTGCGGCCATGTGATTACAGTATATGTTTACGTACACGTATCTTAGGAGCAGTTCCTTGATCCAGCTTATCAGCTCGAGAGAATAAACTCCTACTACAGTACTCCGTGGATGCACATCGGGGAATATTAGAATTTTTGGTTGTCTGATGGTGCACCCACGCTTATACCGAACAACACTAGACTTCGACCTAAAGGGAGGCCAAAGTCTACTCATATTCAGAATGAGATAGATTGGCATAGTTAACATCCATCTAGACGAAGGTTCAATATATGCCGCAAGGAAGGTCATACGAAGACACGTTTCCCTAGACACATAGGGCAATCATCTAATGGTTGAAATGAATCATGTACTCTATCAGTTACTGTAAAAGTTTGTACATGTAATCATTTTTATCATTATGACCATTTATAATCATATTTTTCTTATTTGTATATAGGGTGAGTTTTAGAAAATGTACTTATATATTTTAAACATTTCAAACATTGGTTAATAGAATTACATAAATAAAAATTATTATATACATTCAAAAACAATCCAAATTGTCAATGTTACCATGATTTCAATTGAAATTATTTGTTGAACTATCAACACTGCATAAGTAGCTTTAAAAAAACAACACCAACTCAAAAAAACAAAACTATTTGAACTATGATATGAAAATGTTATAAGACTTTTATAATGAAAGATAAACTTACAATGGCCACAAAACAAAAATGAGGAAACTCCGAACGTCTTCACCCCAACACCCCAACATGGGAGACAACAACTATCCCAATGTTTTTATGTTTCTTTAAATCATTATATGATAAATTTCATACATTACATGATAAATTTCATATCTTACATGAAATTAATGTTTTAATATTTTTAAATTCAGATGGAGAAGCCACTATTATCTACCCAAGAGACGCACGTGTCGCATGATGTGTTGGAGCACGACCTGTCAGACATCTTGTTGTTCAGAGAGCACATCATCTCCATCATGAGGCACCCTTGGTATCTATTTGTCTATACCTTAGACATGTGGGATTTTATGGAGTCACTATTTGCGACTTCAAGACTATTGATCACCATTTGATTGTTGCATTAGTTGAGAGATAGCAGCCAGAGACACACACATTTCATCTCCCAGAGGGGGAGATGACCATAACTTTAGAGGATGTCACCTACATACTTGGTTTACCCATCCATGGACATGCAGTTACGAGTAACAGTAATGGTGACTGGGCTGCAGTCATACAGAGTATACTAGGCATTGACGTTGTCAGCGCACGAGGTGTCCTCCAGGGTTCGTACTTGCACAGGAGGTGGCTTGATCATCATTTCGACGTCATTCTTGATAATGCAGACAATAAGATGCTTATTCAACACACACGTGCATACATTTTGCGACTGGTCGGAGGCATCTTCTGCGTCGACTACTCTACCGCTTTGGTACACATGATGTACCTCCCATTACTTGAGGATTTGGATCAAACGGCTACATACAGTTGGGGGTCTACTATATTAGAACATCTGTACAAATCACTCTATACCAGTTGTCAGGAAGATTCACATCAGATTATAGGTTGCATGGTGTTAGTACATATGTGGGTCTGGGAGTGTTTTCCACGCATTTCTCCTTGAGCCATCGCACCACTTGAACCAGAGTTATTTGAGGACTGTCATCGAGGACGATGGTATGTCTACGTAATTACTTTCAGTTATTTAGTACTTTTGTTGTTTTTTATAAAATTATTGTATATTAATCTTTTTTAACTAGGTGGAGTCAGTCTCAGAAGTATGAACATACTCTGAGACCTAGTGTGCATAGCTTCTGACGGATATTTGACGCCATGGTGCCAGCTGATGTAAGTTAAACAGTAATTTTTTTATAGTAAAATTCATTTTGTTATCACTATTTTAAGTTATTTCAATATAATCTCAGTAACATTTTCATGCTAATATATGACTTATTTTTTTGATTTTACATTTCAGGTTTCATGGACTTCATATACCAGTCATGTCTACGTATCACTTCCACCTTACTGCACAGCTAGGGTTGGAGATCATGCTACAGTGGTGTCATTCATGCACTTTCACATCATTGAGTGGCACCAGCCAGACCGGGTCATGTTCCAATTCGGTTTCATACAGCATATCCCCATGCCATCAGGATAGCCTGCTGATTTACATTCAATTGTGCTTACAGGCAGACAAACGACAAACTGGCAGCAATTTCATGCATCTTATATCTAGTTATGGGACACACATTCCAGATTTAGTATCATTCCATTTGGATATACCATAGCACATAGTCAGTTATCTGCTTAGGGGGATTATGCAGACTGGTATCAATATCGCACTATCCTGCATCTTACACGCTAGGGGATTGGCATTCAGTAGTAGGTATGTTTACTAAGAGTTATTATTTTTGTTTAACTCATTTTTGGTATCAATTTGAATGTTATTTCATTTGTAGGCAGATGCCATTGGTCATCTTTCACATACCACACATCCCCAGGAGGATGCATATATTAGGTGGGATGTAGTTCATCGGGATGTGTTGGCTCTCCTCGATCATCTTCGGTTGATATATGGTAGTTTTTTTATGAAGAGCCACAGGTATATCTTGATCCATATCCTCCAGTTAAATCTCCTGAGGATGATGACGTCCCTGTTATGGCTGCTGAGGACGATGCACCTCCACCGCCACTGCTAGCTGGACGACAGAGACAAGAACATTTGGAGGGATAGAGGCGATGACATCGACATCCGAGAGTGGCTTCTACAGATGTCGTCACACCACAGAGAGACGATCTAGCCCAGCCAACTAATGATATTGCACAGTAAGGAGGCACTTATATACCACATATATCATCTCTGCAGATTGCTATGGACTTCGATCTGATTGCGGTCACACAGCTTATGGAGGCCCCCTCCCAACGAGGCCTTCTTCAGTGCACTATTTCTACCATTTATAGGAGCTTCGGTGCCATATTGAATCCCATATGATTTTGGGACATCCTCCTCACATGGTTTTGGTCAATCCTCTACAAAGCACCATGGGGAGGCACCAGAAGCACCGGAAGAGGAGGAACTCGCAGCAAAGACACCGGATCGACACGGACGTCAGACGCATAGAGGACGTGAGATTCATATGTCGCGTTGTGGTACCAGGGGGCATCGTCATTGATGTTTTCAGATGTCATGTTGTATATATTAAAAAACATATTTACTATGATAAGTAATTGTTGTTTAAGACAAATCATAAGAAAATCAAAAATATAGTAAATACAAACTAATTTAAATTAACTATTAATAATTTATATATTTTTAAAGTCTCATAATTGTAACATTATTATGCTTCATGTATGTGACTTTAGAAGCATTTAAATTATAAAGTACAAGTATAATCTAAATAAAATTTGTCACACAGACTAAACATATAATAATTTATTGAAAAATGAAAAGAAAAATAAACATATAGTAAACAAAAAATATTTTACATGAAAACTTAAATATTTAAAAACATTACATTTATAATTATATATTTATAAAAATATTTATAAATGTAAATTACTAATTTGTAATTAAATAATTAAAAATTAACCATTAATAATTAATAATTATAATGACGAATAATAATTAATAATTATATTAATAATTAACTAATTAAATATTGTATAATTAATAATTATATTAATAATTAACATATTAATTATTAGAAAATTAAAAATTAGAAAATTAATAAATATATTACTAATTAACTAATTAATTATTTAATTTTTCATATATGTTTAATCCATATTTTAAGTTTTTTTATATTTAGTTTATATTTTATAGTCTTTCGAAGCCATGTTCTTGAAACATTTTTATCTTTCAAGTAGGTAGATTTGAAATATTATAAATTATTTTTGAGCAACATTGTTTACAATTTTTTTATTTTCAACTATTTATTATATGTTTAATCTATATTTTAAGTTTCATTTATATTCGTCTTATAGTTTATATTTTATATTATTTCAAAGTCACGTACTTGAAACATTTTTAAGTTTCAAATAGGTGGATTTGAAAGCTTATATAACACCCTAACCCCAGTTACCCAGAGTCTGTGCATTATTACATAACATTGGCATGATACAAGGAATCATATCCTGAAAGACTGATCAGTTTAGTTGAAGGACCCTGGGACACCCTGAGAGGGGAGGGGTGAGTCAGGGTGTCAAATTTTTCTTTTAAAGATATGGATATTTTTCCCACGTTGGTAGGAACTTGTTAAACATGTATGATGGATATAAACAGAAAGAAAACATTCACATGCAGAGAGATGACACAACAATTTTTACTTGGTTCACCACTAAGGGATACGTCCAAGGAGCATACGCCGACAGGTTGTCAGTCGTACCAAATTCCACTAAACTTCACTAGCTTTGGATAACAAAAGTTCAGGCATAGTCACTCTGTCCCAGGCTCACTGCCTTTACAAAGATTCAGGGATAGATCATTATTATCCTCAGGTCACTCCCGTTGACTCCCACTGGATCACTGCCCTTGGTGAAGTCACACCCAGTTTATAGATGTGAAGGTCTTTTCATCATCGTTAAAGAATACATCCTCTGTTGAGTGTAGATGCTCTGTTGAAGTCCAACTCTCGCCTGTAGTCAAATCTCACTTCCCTTCAAGGGTACCGGGCAATCTCCCAGCTTTCACGCATCTCAAAAACACTGGCGCGCTTCTTTACTGCCTAGCGCGTAGGTCTTCTGCGCAGCACAAATTCGGCACGCAAGTTCAAACAGGCGCGTAGGTATCAACCAACCACCTACGCGACACTGCCTACTTCAACTTCAAACCTGCACGACTCAATTCTGTTCTCACCCAAACCGCCTTGGGTGCGCAGCCAACAACCGGCGCGCAACCTCTACCTGCGCGGCCCAACTACCACTTGCGCGACTCAACTACTTGCGTGATGAGAGCTCGAAAAATCTATAAGTATTGAACTTTGTTACAAATCAGGAGGCGTGGTCCTCTATTTATAGGAAAACTGGATCCCCTGCATGGTGGCACACAGATATCCTCACGGTGCACAGGTCTCGGTGCGTAGCTCCAACCGCCCTAACTTCTGTCACGTAACTCACTTGTGTGACCACACCAATACTTGCATGACCCTCTTTCCTCTGCCATATTTTGAAGTTCTGATCATGAAGAACAATAGGCGCGCAAGTTTCCAAACCTCCTAGGCACCGGCGCGCAAATCCCATCTCGGCGTGAAGGTCACTTGCGTGACCCAACCAATACTTGCGCGACATTTATCCCTTTTCCATTTTTGAATGTTCTAATATTGAAAAACACTAGGCGGGCAAGTTCTCTCTCCTTCAGGTACACAGCGCGCAAGTCTCTTTGCCAAAATAACTTTTTCTCCATTTGTCAATTTTCAGGCCCAAAAATTTGGCAAACACTAAAAAATGGTGCCACCTTCAATACTGTAATTTGCTTGACCTGTATGAGCACTTTTTTGGCACACATTCTTAACTTCCTCTAAGGATTGACAAAAAACACAAACCATACTCCAATTCATGCATATATGACCATGGTTCCAACAATATCCCCCTTTGGGTTTGTTGGAAATCAGAAAATAAATTCGATAGATCCCCATCCATATGAAAACCAAAAAAATGTAATAATCAACTCATCCAACACTCTAAGTCTACGTGAGCAATGCTCGGTGTAGAAAACAAGAGAGGAAGCTTGAATTGGGTTCCAGTGTTTTGGAATTCTCACTGACACCAAAGAAGCATTACATGACCGATGTATTCCTTCTCATCCTTCTCATCCTATCACTGACAATGAATTCGTATCGTGTCACAGGAGCATTACATGCATGAACATGCCTGAATTTATTCCTTTCTCCCCCATTGACAATAAACCCAAATACTGATAATTTGTTCAATGTTCAGCTCCAACCATACTCCCCCTGGATAGTATCTCCTCCACAAACCTACATCACATCCATAAACAGATAAAAACAGTTATCATAATCGGGGAGAGGGGTATTGTGAAACCTCCTTATACACTGGGAGGTGGCTGAACACCGAGGTTCAACCGATGCTTCTCAAACACATCTGTTCATAGTAGCTTGGTCAGGATATCAGCCACTTTCTCATCAGTTCCCACATGATCCATTTTAATCACCCCTTGCTCAACTTTTTCTTTGATAAAGTGATACCTGATTTCAATGTGTTTTGTACAAGAATGCGGAACAGGATTCTTCATGAGATCAATTTCACTCTTGTTATCACAGTAAATTACCATTGGTTGATTCACCTCATCCCCAATATCTGTTAGTTTTTGCTTCATCCATAGCAGTTGAGTGCATGCCTTTGTGGTAGATATATACTCAGCTTCAGCAGTACTAAGAGAAGTACTTTCTTGTTTCTTGCTCAACCATCCAACACATTTCTGCCCAATATAGAAGGCTCCACCACTGGTGGACTTTCTGTCTACTACATCACCAGCCCAGTCCGCATCAGAAAACGCTGATAATTCACTATTCCCGCCTACAGCAAAATATAACCCAAAGTTATGTGTACCTTGAATGTACCTTGTGATTCTTTTTACTGCCGCCATATGTTCCTCCTTTGGATTACTCTGAAAACAGGCCACAAGACATATGGCAAATACAATATCTGGTCCTATCCCTATCAGGTACAGTAGACTCCCAATGATTCTCCTGTACATGGTGGGATCAACAGAGGCCCCATCCTCATGCTTTCTAAGTTTAGTTCCAACTATAATCAGAGTTGACATTATTTTGGAGTCTTGAATATTAAACTTCTTCAACAGATATCTTGCATACATTTCCTAAGAAATAAAAGTGTAATACTTATTTTGAATCACCTGTAGCCCCATGAAATATGTGAGCTCCCCAATCATAGACATTTCAAATTCTGATTTCATATGATTGGAAAATTCATCCACTGATTTCTGCCTACTACCATCAAATATGATATCATCAACATAGACTAGAACCATGAATTGATCTTTTGGAGAATTCTTCACATATATATTGTGATCCACTCCTCCTCTTTTGAACTCCAGCTTCTTGAGATACGATTCCAGGCGGGAATACCATGCTCGTGGTTCCTTCTTCAAACCATATAGGGATTTCTTCAGTTTTCAGACCTTTGTCTCATCGGTACCAAGAACAAAACCCACTGGTTGTTCAATGTATACTTCTTCTTCGAGCACACCATTCAAGAATGTTGTCTTGACATCCATTTGATATACTTTATATCCTCTTTGGAGTGCCATGGCAAGAAAAAGTTTTATTGACTCCAGTATAGCCACTGGAGCAAAGGTTTCTTCAACATCAACACCTTCAATCTGGGAATACCCATTATATACCAGTCAAGCCTTGTTTCTGATAACACTTCCATGCTCATCAAACTTGTTCTTGAAGATCCATTTTGTACCAATCACATTGTGACCTTCAGGTCTATGGACAAGATCCCATATCTGATTCTTGTCATCTAGCTCTTCATTCATGTCCTTCACCCAAGATTCATCCTTTGTGGCTTCTTCGAATGAGGATGGATCCACAACTAACAGAAATGCAGATTGCATGTTATTCCTCATCCTTCTTGTTTGTGTCGGTGCACTCCTATACCCAATTATGTTATATGGATCAATCTCATCTCTACGATTTTTCCTATGTGATTCAGTTTCATTCTCTCCAGCCACAGTTTCTTCTTCAGATTCTTCTTTTGAATCAACATCATGATGTGACTGCTGATTGTTTTGTACAGCTTCCTCTATTTCTGTATCTGTATTTTCTCCATGTTCACTTTCTTCCTCACTTTCGATCACATAATCATATGATGTCCTTGAATAATTTGTGGTTTTCTCTTCAATTATCTTAACATCACTGCTTACTAAAATCCTTCCTAATCGCTTTTTGAAACACTTGTAGGCTTTTTTGTTCATTGGATACCCAAGAAAAATTCCTTCATCAACATTATCACCAAACTTCCCTTGATTTCCTTCTTTATTCCGAATGAAACATTTACTTCTGAAAACACGAATGTATTTCAATGAAGGATTCCTTCCATGCCACAATTCATATGGTGTCTTTGTTTCTCCCATATAAAGCCCTATTCGATTCTGAATGTGCACTGCAGCTTCAACGGCTTCCTTCCAGTAATGGTGAGAGATACCACTCTCAATCAGCATAGTCATGGCCATGTTGTTGACCTGTCGATTCTAACGGTCAACAACTCCATTTTGTTGTGCAGTTATCACAGCAGTTGCCTCATGTTGTATTCCATGTTTTTCTAGGTAATTCTCAAACTCAATGGATGTGTATTCCCCTCCATTATCAGATCACAAAACTGTGATTGTTCATCCAGTATCATTCTCGGCGATTCGACGATATGTTTTCATGCAGTCAAGCACTTGTTGTTTCCTGTGAATGAACATAACACATTCCATTCTATTGTAATCATCAATTAAAAGAACAAAGTACCTTTCTCCATGAGTTCCGACAACATTTATCGGTCTGCATACATCTGTATGAATTAGATCAAGAAGACGAGATGCCCTTTTCTTCTTTGGCCGATATGAACTGCAGACCAGCTTTCCACGATTGCAAGCATCACAAGATTTTTCATGCTCATGCTTCATATTTGGATTGTCCATGACAATCCTTAATTTTGATATTTTCTCCATGTCTTGTTGAATGATGTGACCCAGTCTCCTATGCCACAAATTGTTTTCTTCTTCCACAGTCATGTAGCAAAAATTTTCTTTTCTATCAACCTGATACAGGTTGCCTTCAGTTCTGCATCCTTTCATAAGTGAATTTCCTATCTCTCCCTTGATAGTGCATCCTTTTTGATTAAAAGTAACAATAAGTCCCGAGTCACAGAGTTGACTCATGCTGAGTCGATTATGACGTAGGCCATCTACGTAAAGGACTTCAGTCTTATTTAGCTCTCCATTAGCTAATTCAGTACTTCCATTGCCTTTGATTTTTAGAGCTCCATCATTACCAAATAGAACCATTCCATCAACCTTCCTTTCGATATTTGTTAACAGGCCAACATTACCTGTCATATGGGATGAACAACCGCAATCTAGAATCCAAGTACTGTTTCTTTTTGTATCTTTGAGGGCCACCTCTGCAAGGTTGGATTTCTCAATTTTCTTCCTTTCTTTCCATGAGACATTGGAATGAGTATAGAGCACTAATGGACTTTTAATTATCTCATCTGTGTACATTGGTCTTTATAGTTGAAGTCTTATTCGAGAAGAGAAAACCTGTTTGAAAGAGCAACACTATCTTGTCGACGAGATTTGACTTGTCTTGAATTCCAGTATGAGGTGTCCATGTCCCTTCTCTGCCTGCAATTTACAGCCTTATGACCAAAGTTAGAGTAATGAAAATAGTATCCATAGAAACTGTTTCTTCTATAAGATGGAGGATATGAAGTCAGTCTCCTTTGTTTATGTCCCATATCTTCCCCATTCAGATATCTCCTTGCCTCTTCGCAATATGAAATGGTATGGCCTAGATAGCCACAAAACTGACACTTCATGAGAGGAAATGTCTTCTCACTTGAGTTTCTCCTCATACTTTATTCCTTGGGAGAATAGTTGGTCTACCTATCATTTCTGAATATTTGAGGATAATTTTCAGTTCTCCTTTTAGTTTGGATTGAGGGTTTCTTTTTCAGCACTTCAAGAAACATTTCAACATGTCCAACTTTCATCTTTTCTTTATTTTGTCTCTCTTTACTCCCACTAGTTTATGTCTCATCCTCACAGCCAATTCCACTCTTTCCCATGAAAGCGGATCTTTAATCACTCAAGATTTTTCCTACCCCTTCTGAACCACTCTTGGCTCTTTCCAGTAATTCTGTATCTGAGAATCTTCCAAACTGTATTTTCTTCCCAATGTCAATGTCTTTGATTTCTTCTCCTAGGCCACGAATTTCTCCAACCACTTTAGTAATTCGATTGAAGAAGGAGTCTGAATTATCTTCAGGATGCATCTTCAGATCATCGAACCTATTGTGTAGCACTTGAAGTTTAGCCTCCTTCACTTTTCTATCTCCTGCATAAATATTTTCAAGTTTATCCTAGATGGACTTTGCTGAGGTGCAACTCATCACTTTTAGATAAATTTGATCAGAAAGTGCTGCGGTGAGAGCATTGTGTACTTTAGCAACTGCATCAAGAATTTTTATATCTTTATCAGTCATAGCCAGCCCTATTGGATCAGAAACATTAATACCTTGCACAGTGGAAAATAGAACTTCCATTCTAAGGGATATTAGATGAGATCTCATTCTATTCTTCCAGATCTGAAAATTACTTCCATCGAAGAGAGGGACTCCCTGACATTGACTACATTCTCCATAACGACAAAGGACAGATTCAACACCAGCAACCTAGCTCTGATACCACTTGAAGGACCCCGGGACACCCTGAGAGGAGAGGGGTGAATTAGAGTGTCAAATTTTTCTTTTAAAGAGATGGATCTTATTCTCACATTGGTAGGAACTTGTTAAACCTGTATGATGGATATGAACAGAAAGCAAACATTTACATGTAGAGAGATGACACAACACTTTTTACTTGGTTCACCACTAAGGGCTACGTCCAAGGAGCATACACCGATAGGTTGTTGGTCGTACCAAATTCCACTAAAATTCACTCGTTGTGGATAAAAAAGGTTCGGGCACAATCACTCTGTCCCAGGATCACTACCTTTACAAAGATTCAGGGATAGCTCAATGCTTTCTTCGGGTCACTTCTGTTGACTCCCCTTGGCTCACTTCCCTTGGTAAAGTCACACCCAGTTTATAGATGTGAATGTCTCTTCATCATCGCTAAAGAATACATCCTCTGTTGCATGTAGATGCTCTATTGAAGTCCAACTCTCACCTGTAGTCAAATCTCACTCCCCTTCAAGGGTACCGGGAAATCTCCCAACTTTCACGCAGCTCAAAAACACTGGTGCGCTTCTTTACTGCCTGGCACACAGGTCTCCTGCATGGCACAAATTCGGCGCGCAAGTTCAAACTGGCACGAAGGTATCAACCAAACACATGCGTGACACTGCCTGCTTCAACTTCAAACCTGCGCGACTCAATTCCATTCTCACCCAAACCGCCTTGGGTACGCAGCCAACAACCTGCGCGCAGCCTCTACCTGCGCGGCCCAACTACCACTTGCGCGACTCAACTACTTGCACGACGGGAGCAAGAAAAATTTCTAAGTCTTGAACTTTGTTACAAATGATAAGGGTTGATCCTCTATTTATATGCAAACTGGACCCCCTATGCAGTGGCGCGCAGATATCCTCATAGCGCGCAGGTCTCGGTGCGCAGCTCCAAACGCCCTAACTTCTGTCACGTAACTCACTTGCGTGACCACACCAATACTTTCACGACCCTCTTTCCTTTGCCATATTTTGAAGTTCTGATCATGAAGAACAATAGGCGCGCAAGTTTAAAAAACCTCCTAGGCACCGGCGCGCAAATCCCTTCTCAGCGTGCAGGTCACTTGCACGACCCAACCAATACTTGCGCGACCTTTATCCATTTTCCATTTTTTAATGTTCTAATCTTGAAAAACACTAGGCGTGCAAGTTCTCTCTTCTTCAGGTACACGGCGCGCAAGTCTCTTTGCCAAAATAACTTTTTCTCCATTTGTCGATTTTCAGGAAAAAAAATTTGGCAAACACTGGAAAATGGTGCCACCTTCAATACTGTAATCTGCTTGACCTGTATGAGCACTTTGCTGGAACACATTCTGAACTTCCTCTAAGGATTGAGAAAAAACCCAAACCATACTCCAATTCATGCATAGATGACCATGGTTCCAACAATATCCCCCTTTGGGTTTGTTGGTAATCAGAAAATAAATTCGATAGATCCCCATCCATATGAAAACCAAAAAAATGTTAGAATCAACTCATCCAACACTCTAAGTCTACGTGAGCAATGCTCGGTGTAGAAAACAAGAGAAGAAGCTTGAATTGGGTTCCAGTGTTTTGTAATTCTCACTGACGCCCAAGAAGCATTACATGACCGATGTATTTTTTCTCATCCTTCTCATCCTATCACTGACACTGAATTCGTATCGTGTCACAGGAGCATTACATGCATGATAATGCTTGAATTTATTCCTTTCTCCCCCATTGAAAATAAACCCAAAGACTGGTAATTTGTTCAATGTTCAGCTCAAACCATACTCCCCCTGGATAGTATCTCCTCCACAAACCTACATCACATCCATAAACAGATAAAAACAGTTATCATAATCGGGGAGAGAGGTATTGTGAAACCTCCTTATGCACTGGGAGGTGGCTGAACACTGAGGTTCAACCGATGCTTCTCAAACACAGTTGTTGACAGTATCTTGGTCAGGATATCAGCCACTTTCTCATCAGTTCCCACATGATCCATCTTAATCACCCCTTACTCAACTTTTTCTTTGATAAAGTGATACCTGATTTTAATGTGTTTTGTATAAGAATACTGAACACGATTCTTCGTGAGATCAATTTCACTCTTGTTATCATAGTAAATTACCATTGGTTGATTCACCTCATCACCAATATCTGTTATTTTTTGCTTCATCCATAGTAGTTGAGTGCATGCCTTTGTGGCAGATATATACTCAGCTTCAGCAGTACTAAGAGAAGTACTTTCTTATTTCTTGCTCAACCATCCAACACATTTCTGCCCAATATAGAAGGCTCCACCACTGGTGGAATTTTTGTCTACTACATCACTAGCCCAGTCCACATCAGAAAACGCTAATAATTCACTGTTCCCGCCTACAGCAAAATATAACCCAAAGTTATGTGTACCTTGAATGTACCTTGTGATTCTTTTTACTCCCTCCATATGTTCCTCCTTTGGATTACTCTGAAAATAGGCCACAAGACATGTGGCAAATGCAATATCTACTCGTTTCCCTATCAGGTATAGTAGACTCCCAATGATCCTCCTGTACATGGTGGGATCAACAGAGGCCCCATCCTCATGCTTTCTAAGTTTAGTTCCAACTATAATCGGAGTTGACATTATTTTGGAGTCTTGAATATTAAAATTCTTCAACAAATAGCTTGCATACATTTCCAAACAAATAAAAGTGTAATACTTATTTTGAATCACCTATATCCCCAAGAAATATGTGAGCTCCCCAATCATAGACATTTCAAATTTTGATTTCATATGATTGGAAAATTCATCCACTGATTTCTGCCTACTACCACCAAATATGATATCATCAACATAGACTAGAACCATGAATTGATCTTTTGGAGAATTCATCACATATAGATTGTGATCCACTCCTCCTCTTTTGAACTCCAGCTTCTTGAGATATGAGTCCAGGCGGGAATACCATGCTCGTGGTGCCTTCTTCAAACCATATAGGGCTTTCTTCAGTTTGCAGACCTTTGTCTCATCAGTACCAAGAACAAAACTCACTGGTTGTTCAATGTATACTTCTTCTTCGAGTACACCATTCAATAATGTTGTCTTGACATCCATTTGATATACTTTATATCCTCTTTGGAGTTCCATGGTAAGGAAAAATTTGATTGACTCCAGTCTAGCCACTGGAGCAAAGGTTTCTTCAACATTAACACCTTCAATCTGGGAATACCCCTTACATACCAGTCGAGCCTTATTTTTTATAACACTTCCATGCTCATCAAACTTGTTCTTGAAGATCCATTTTGTACCAATCACATTGTGACCTTCAGGTCTATGGAAAATATCCCATGTCTGATTCTTGTCAATCTGATGTAGCTCTTCATTCATGTCCTTCACCCAAGATTCATCCTTTGTGACTTTTTCGAATGAGGATGGCTCCACAACTGACAGAAATGCAGATTGCATGTTATTCCTCATCCTTCTTGTTTGTGTGGGTGCACTCCTATACCCAATTATGTTAGATGGATCAATCTCATCTCTACGATTTTTCCTATGTGATTCAGTTTCATTCTCTCCAGCCATAGTTTCTTCTTCAGATTCTTCTTCTGAATCAACATCATGATGTGAATGTTGATGGTTTTGTACAGAATCTTCTATTTCTGTATCTGTATTTTCTCCATGTTCACTCTCTTCCTCGCTTTTGTTCACATCATCATATGATTTCCTTGAAGAATTTTTGGTTTTATCTTCAATTATCTTAACATCACTACTTACTAAAATCCTTCTTAATCGCTTGTTGAAGAACTTGTAGGCTTTGTTGTTCATTGGATACCCAAGAAAATTTTCTTCATCAACATTATCACCAAACTTCCCTTGATTTCCTTCTTTATTCTGAATGAAACATTTACTTCTGAAAACACGAAAGTATTTCAATGAAGGCTTCCTTCCATGCCACAATTCATATGGTGTCTTCATTTCTCTCATATAAAGCCTTGTTCGATTTTGAATGTGCACTGCAGCTTCAACGGCTTCCTTCCAGTAATGGTGAGAGATACCACTCTCAATCAGCATAGTCCTGGCCATGTTGTTGACCTGTCGATTCCGAAGATCAACAACTCCATTTTGTTGTGGAGTTATCACAGCAGCTACCTCATGTTGTATTCCATGTTTTTCTAGGTAATTCTCAAACTCAATGGATGTGTATTCCCCTCCATTATCAGATCACAAAACTTTGATTGTTCATCCAGTATCATTCTCGGTGATTCGCCGATATGTTTTCATGCAGTCAAGCACTTTTTATTTCCTATGAATGACCATAACACATTCCATTCTACTGTAATAATCAATGAAAAGAACAAATTCCCTTTCTCCATGAGTTCCGGCAACATTTATCGCTCTGCATACATCTGTATGAATTAGATCAAGAAGATGAGATGCCCTTTTATTCTTTGGCCGATATGAACTGCAGACCATCTTTCCACAAATGCAAGCATCACAAGATTTTTCATGCTCATGCTTCATATTTGGAATGTCCATGACAATCCTTAATTTTGATATTTTCTCCATGTCTTGTTGAATGATGTGACCCAGTCTCCTATGCCACAAATTGTTTTCTTCTTCAACAGTCATGTAGCAAAAGGTTTCTTTTCTATCAACCTGATACAGGTTGCCTTCAATTCTGCATCCTTTCATAAGTGAATTTCCTATCTTTCCCTTGATAGTGCATCCTTTTTGATTAAAAGTAACAATAAGTCCCGAGTCACAGAGTTGACTCATGCTGAGTAGATTATGACGTAGGCCATCTATGTAAAAGACTTCAGTCTTATTTAGCTCTCCATTAGCTAATTCAGTACTTCCACTGCCTTTGATTTTTAGAGATCCATCATTACCAAATAGAACCATTCCATCAACCTTCCTTTTGATATTTGTTAACAGGCCAACATTACCTGTCATATGGGATGAACAACCGCTATCTAGAATCCAAGTACTATTGCTTTTTGTAGCTTTGAGGGCCACCTCTGCAAGGTTGGATTTCTCAATTTTCTTCCTTTCTTTCCATGAGACATTGGAATGAGTATAGAGCACTAATGTCCTTTCAATTATCTCATCTGTGTACATTGGTTCTTTATAGTTGAAGTCTTCTTCGAGAAAAGAAAATCTGTTTGAAAGAGCAACACTATCTTGTCGATGAGATTTGACTTGTCTTGAATTCCAATATGAGGTGTCCATGTCCCTTCTCTGCCTGCAATTAACAACCTTATGACCAAAGTTAGAGTAATGAAAACAGTATCCATAGAAACTGTTTCTTCTATAAGATGGAGGATATGAAGTCAGTCTCCTTTGTTGATGTCCCATATCTTCCCCATTCACATATCTCCTTGCCTCTTCACAATATGACATGGTATGGCCTAGATAGCCACAAAACTGACACTTCATGAGAGGAAATGTATTCTCACTTGAGTTTCTCCTCATACTTTATTCCTTGGGAGAGTAGTTGGACTGCCTATCATTTCTGAATATTTGAGGATAATTTTCAGTTCTCCTTTTAGTTTGGATTGAGGGTTTCTTTTTCAGCACTTCAAGAAACGTTTCAACATGTCCAACTTTCATATTTTCTTTCTTTTTTCTCTCTTTACTCCCACCAGTTGATGTCTCAGCTTCACATCCAATTCCACTCTTTCCCATGACAGCGGGTCTTTGATCACTCAAGATTTTTCCTACCCCTTCTGAACCACTCTTGGCTCTTGCCAGTAATTCTGCATCTGAGAATCTTCCAAACTGTATTTTCTTCCCAATGTCAATGTCTCTGATTTCTTCTCCTAGGCCCCGAATTGCTCCAACCACTTTAGTAATTCGATTGAAGAAGGAGTCTGAATTATCATCAGGATGCATCTTCAGATCATCGAACCTATTGTGTAGCACTTGAAGTTTAGCCTCCTTCACTTTTCTATCTCCTTCATAAATATTTTCAAGTTTATCCCATATGGAATTTTCTGAGGTGCAACTCATCACTTTTAGATAAATTTGATCAGAAAGTGTTGCGGTGAGAGCATTATGTACTTTAGTATCTGCATCAAGAATTTTTCTATCTGTATCAGTCATAGCCAGCCCTGTTGGATCAGAAACATTAATACCTTGCACAGTGGAAAATAGAACTTCCATTCTAAGGGATCTTAGATGAGATCTCATTCTGTTCTTCCAGATCTGAAAATTACTTCCATCGAAGAGAGGGACTCCCCTGACATTGACTACATTCTCCATAACGACAAAGGATAGATTCAACACCAGCAACCTAGCTATGATAACACTTGAAGGACCCCGGGACACCCTGAGAGGGGAGGGGTGAATCAGAGTGTCAACTTTTTCTTTTAAAGAGATGGATCGTGTTCTCACATTGGTAGGAACTTGTTAAACCTGTATGATGGATATGAACAGAAAGCAAACATTCACATATAGAGAGACGACACAACACTTTTTACTTGGTTCACCACTAAGGGCTACGTCCAAGGAGCATACACTGAAAGGTTGTCGTTCGTACCAAATTCCACTAAAATTCACTAGTTGTGGATAAAAAAGGTTCGGGCACAATCACTCTGTCCCAGGCTCACTGCCTTTACAAAGATTCAGGGATAGCTCACTGCTTCCTTCGGGTCACTCCTGTTGACTCCCCCTGGCTCACTGCCCTTGGTGAAGTCACGCCCATTTTATAGATGTGAATGTCTCTTCATCATCTCTAAAGAATACATCCTCTGTTGCATATAGATTCTCTGTTGAAGTCCAACTCTTTCCTGTAGTCAAATCTCACTTCCCTTCAAGGGTACCGAGCAATCTCCCAACTTTTACGCAGATCAAAAACACTGGTGCGCTTCTTTACTGCCTAGCACGCAGGTCTCCTGCGTGGCACAAATTTGGCGCGCAAGTTCAAACTGCCGCGCAGGTATCAACCAAACACCTGCGTGACACTGCCTACTTCAACTTCAAACCTGCGCGACTCAATTCCGTTCTCACCCAAACCGCCTTGGGTACGCAGCCAACAACTGGCGCGCAGCCTCTACCTGCGCGGCCGAACTACCACTTGCGCGACTCAACTACTTGCGCGACGGGAGCTCGAAAAATTTCTAAGTCTTGAAATTTATTAAAAATGAGGAGGGTTGGTCCTCTATTTATAGGCAAAATGGACCCCCTGTGCGGTGGCGCGCAGATATCCTCACAGTGCGCAGGTCTTGGTGTGCAGCTCCAACCGCCCTAACTTCTGTCACGTAACTCACTTGCGTGACCACACCAATACTTGCACAACCCTCTTTCCTTTGACATATTTTGAATTTTTGATCATGAAGAACAATAGGCACGCAATTTTCCAAACCTCCAAGGCATCGGCGCGCAAATCCCTTCTCGACGTGCAGGTCACATGCATGACCTAACCAATACTTGCGCGACCTTTATCCCTTTTCCATTTTTTAATGTTCTAATCTTGAAAAACACTAGGAGTGAAAGTTATCTCTCCTTCAGGTACACGGCGCGCAAGTCACTTTTCCAAAATAACTTTTTCTCCATTTGTCGATTTTCAGGCCCAAAAATTTGGCGAACACTGGAAAATGGTGCCACCTTCAATACTGTAATCTGCTTGACCTGTATGAGCACTTTGTTGGCACACATTCTGAACTTCCTCTGAGGATTGACAAAAAACACAAACCATACTCCAATTCATGCATATATGACCATGGTTCTAACATTAGTAGCCTTTGAAGTACTATATACATTCATAATTTTTACATTGCATCATGAAATAAAAACATGAACAACATTTTGTCCCCTTTTGAACACACTTATATCCTTAGCCTATCCCTGCAGGTCAACCATAAAATACTTCTTCACATCCTAGGAAAAATAAAACATATAAAGGGGTGAGCTCATATGCTCATTAAGGATAACAATATAGCAAAAACTTTCATAAAGAAGCATAAACATTTAAGGTAGTGTATTAGACTAAAAAAGAAGCCTTTTAAACTTAAACTTCAGCATAATATGGTAAAGATAAAATCAAATAATTTCATTTAATAATTCACATGGATATTCTACTAGTTGAATAATCACATGGAATATCAATATCCACTTTCATAATGATGGAATGCATAATGACAGACTTCATAACCACATAGTCAGGGCCTTGTTCCAAGACTACAAATAAGATTTTGTCAAGGCCTTGTGCCAAGACACTAGTTTGTCTCATTAGACCTACTGATGCATCGAGGAGGTATAGTGGTCTCCACCCTTCACTTACTAAGTCCAATGCATTCCTTATATGAAAAGGTTTAAACATAACATAAATATTCGTATTAAAAATAACATACGAAATTTCAATACTTTATCTATAAACCATGAATAGTGTAAAGATAACACATCCATAGTGAAAAATATCACAAAACCATAAATACAATATGGAAGTTTTGTATCATAATAAATAAACTTCAAACAAGCTTAAAATCCATCAAAGGATGTTGACATAGATGAAATCAAAACTTTTTTAGAGAAATGTCTATTTCTATTTTGAAAACAATTAAAAGTTATATAATTATAAAAGAAAACATTTATTTTGAAAATATTATTATAATCTTGTATGGTAATAATCAGTGATGTTATAATGGTGGAAAATAGCCACACCCGCCGTATAAGTTAAAAAAGACATTCTTACCTTAATTTTGTCGAAAAGGTTATAAAGTACCTTGTTTGGAAAATGACGGAAAGATTCCTTTCAAAACATATATGGTAAAATAAGGGTATAAATTTCTTTAACCCATAGTATAGTAAATAGTAAAAATGTTTTCAATTACATTTTTAAGAAAACGCGGATGTGGATGAAAAAGAGGTCACGGTAGATACTTCTGTAAAAACAACCTTGGATAATAAAGAGATTGTGGAATTAACCCTTACCTTGTACTTTTTCTTATTCGATGGTATGTTAACCTCCTGTATAATAGTTAAAACATTTTTATTAAATTATACAAGAACTATATACACAAATATGATATCATATATGATCTTATAATATTTCTTTGTTAATAATATTTTAGTAGTATCATCGTTCCAGGTGTTAACTGATTCATTTTCCTTTATATGCTTGGTTACGTAAGCCATGTTTGTTATAGATAGGATGTATTTTATTCATATACAGAATGATATTATGTTCATAAACATTATTTTTAATCATAAAATGAAAATTATTCTTGAATGATTACAATGGGGAATGAATCTCATCACGTTCGTGGAGACGGTAATCCGTACGTACGCATGAGCGACAATATCATTATATTGATGGTAAAATTGTATTCAATTGGATGGTATATCATATATACAGAATAATTAACATGTTATATTTATTATTTACATCAGTTATACTCATTATTATACCCATCCAAATAATGAAGTGTTTGAATAACAAACTACACCACGACGCGGAGACGGTAATCCGTACGTACGCACGAATGGTGACTTTGTCATTTATAGGATGGATAGAATAATAAATATGATTGTACCATTTTTATAATAACATAAAATTATATAGAAGATACTGGAGTTATTATTTTATAATGGAAACAATAAAGAAAGAGGAAGTGGAATAAGAAAAGAACTTGAAAGAGGTGATGAAATATTTACCTCTTCTTCGGGTTCTTCCTTTTGATTTGATCAAAAGGGATCCTTAGGTTGGATTTCTGAACAAATAAATGCCTCTAGGATGAAGGGAGGAAAGTTGGGAGGATATTTGGGAATGTTTTGGCCGATCCAAAAGGCTTTGGAGGTGTGAAATTAAGAAAAGGGAAGTTCCCTTTTATAAGAGAGGTGAGGGTCACTTTAGGAAAAGATTGAAATATTATTTTATAATAAAATCATTTTCGGTTTTTAATGGCTCCAAAATAAATTATTTAAAGGATAAGGTGGGTATGGCTTGAAAACCTTTCAATCAATAGGTTTTAGATAGGTTTAGGTCGTCATATTAACCTTATCTTTTAGATTTAACTCTTAGTTAAATAGTTTTTCATTTACCATGTCTCTTTGTATTTTTTATGTTATATGGTTAATAAAATTACTATAACATGCCAAGAGAACCCCATGTGGTTTATTATTAATATATATAACCTTATCTAATTCCTTTGTCCGAACCTTATATTTTTAGTAATATTATATCAATTAATAATATAATATTTGTTTTAAAAACTCAATTATGTCTATTTTGACACTATTTAGTATTTGATTTTTTTGAAACCCATAAAAACTTTATCACTTCGAATAAAATTTATTTAACCAACAATAACATGTCATATAAACCTATAAAATTATTGTAATTTATCATAAGTCTCAATTTACATTTATTTGGATATTTATAATATCAATTATTTTAATATTTCATTAATAAGGTAATTACTACATCATCGTTGTGTCATAAATAAATTAAATTATTTTATGTCCAAAAATTATAAATAAAATACCATTATGTAGGAAATCTTTATATATTTCTAATGAATATTTATAGTCGAATTTATATTGTGTGTAACCCTATATTAAAAATGGTTTAGTTATTAAACATTGAATTTAACTCTTTTAACTCTTCTTTAAATAAAATAATAATAAATGTCCTAATCTAATTCAAGTGAACCAAAGAGGATCATATTTTATTCTTAATGTTGTTTTTGGTTGAATTATACTTATCCAATAGAATTATGACATGTGTTAGGGTAATTATGATACCATTTTTACCCTTAATTACCCTATTTACTTTTAATCGTGGTAAATAAAAGTCAAAAGTTACTATTCACCAAAAATTATTTTCATCTTATTGAACCACGTTTTACTTACTGATATTAATTGTGTCTCTCGGATTTTTGAAATTCAACTCACATAAGCGGTAAAATTAAGTTTTATGCAAATTTGCAAATTCTCCTAGGAGGTGGGTAAAAGACGGTAAAAAGTTCACTAAAATTTTTATATATCTAAACTTATTATAAAATGACTCCAATGAATTACATTGAACTTATATAGGTATTATCTATCTATTTTGACCTAAAATAAATTTAAATAAAATAAATAATTATTTAAATAAAAAGTCGGTTTTAACCAATAACGCAGTGTTTTTCACTATTCATCAAAAATTGAAAGTTTTCAGAAAAATACCAAAAATTCACCCTAAGATAATTTTGATAGTCCAAATTCAAAAATGAAGTTCATTTTAAAAAATAAAATTTATAAAATTTAAAATAGTGAGTATTACTATTCATAACGGCTAGTTTGATTGGTCGCGGTGTGTTAGAATCTCAAAGTTGCGTACAATGCAAGCTATTGCATTATTCAAAGGGAAACGTACCGTGGGAGCTTGGGGTGTTACAGCTTATAAATTATTTTTGATGAACATTGTTTACGAAATTGTTTTTATTTTCCACTATTTATTGTATGTTTAATCCATGTTTTAAGTTTCATTTATATTGGTCATATAGTTTAAATTTTATAGCCTTTCAAAGTCACATACTTGAAACATTTTTAAGTTACAAGTAGGTGGCTTTGAAAGCTTGTAAATTTTTTTATCAACATTGTTTACGAAATTCTTTTTATTTTAAACTATTTCTTATATGTTTAATTCATGTTTTAAGTTTCATTTATATTGCTCTTATAGTTTATATTTTATAATCTTTCAAAACCACTTACTTGAAACATTTTCAAGTTTCAAATAGGTGGATTTGAAAGCTTATAAATTATTTTTAGTCAACATTGTTTATGAAATTCTTTTTATTTTCAATTATTTATTATATGTTTAACTATATTTCAAATTTATAAGATTTCAAATTTATAAGATTTCAAATAATACTGTTGTTATTAACAATTTATTATATGTTTAACAATATTTCAAATTTATTTATAAATAAATACTTATAACTATATAAATATAGATTAGTAACTATAGATTTAAAATTATATATATCTGTAAAAATAAGTATAATTAATATGTATCTATAATTAATAATTATAATTAATAAGTATAAATAATTAATAAGTATAAATAATTAAAAATTATTAATTATAAATATATAAGTATTTATTTATTAATAATTTATAAATAAATATATAATTATAAGTATTTATTTATTAATAAATATATAAGTGTTTATAAGTATTTATAATTATAAATATATTTTTTATTTAAATATATTTATATAAATATATATTTGTAATTATATATATACATAATTATATTTATTAATTATAAATGTTTATACTATTATATTTATAATTGTAAATATATATTTATATAAATAGATCCTTATTTATAATTATATATTTACATTTATATTTATAAATACATAATCACAATTCCTTAGATTTATTTATATTTAAATATATTTATATTATATATAGTTATTTATTATTGTAAATATATATTTATGTATTTATAAATATAATCTTAAATGCATGTTTATAAATAAAAATTTATTTATTATTTATATGTAAATATATTTATATTTATAATTATATTATAATTATAGATTTATTATAAATATATATAATGGGTAATCGGGTGGGAAAAAAAAGCTAAAGCGCCACTTCAAGTGGCACTTTGGGTTTTTATACCAAAGCGTCGCTTGAAGGGGCGCTTAATAAACCTATTTCCCTAAATAAATTCAACTTGAACCCATTAAAAAACCCATAACTCTAAAATCGCCTCATGATTCACAGTACGACCATAGGGGTCAGACCATGAATTTTCAGGAAATGGACTCGGGCTCTTGTTTCATGTCCTGAATTATCCCTAGCTATCTCATGAATCTATTTCACATCATGAATACCCTATTCAAGATGTGAATGGGTTGTTGATTAACTTTGCAATAGCCTTAATCCCCTGAACACACCTCTGACGACCTCTCGAACCCCCAGATCATCACTCAATCCTTGAACCATATCCAAAACACCATTTTTGGACATTAAAATAGTCAGAACCTCGTTCCGATTCCTAGTTCTTAAAACAGACCATCCACTAAAATGAAAAATTCAAATTCACTACAGGATTTTCCAACCTGTACAAAAATCGGGGTTTTGCATTCCTCAAACATAGAAGGTTCGATATACCCTCCCCCCATTGTACATAATGCAATATTTGGATATTGTTTATTCTTGTTGGCAGTTATCTTCTGATGGGAAGAAGAAGATATGGGGAGATATAATACATGGGGAATTTGAAATAGAAAGAAGGTTAGTCAGAGAAAACAGTGGAAAACATTATTGACATTGATTGATTTTCTTATTTTTTTTATGAGAATTGGCTCAAATAGGCTTAGAATTTTTTTTAAAGGATCTTTGATAAGTTTTTGTTGGAAAAATTTTAGTTTTTGAATTCTCAAACATGATTCAGACTGGAAAAGGAGTAACCTTTTGAATTTTATTGACAAAGGGGGAGAATGACTATAGGGGGGAGAGTCTTATGTAGGTAGAGAATGGATGGAAATGAACATACTTGAAGGAACATATGGAAGATTTACAAAAAATATAGAGGATTGAAAAAAAAAATCCAAAGGGGTGGAATGTTGCATCCACATGGTGTAATATTGGATTTATTGTCAATTGAAAGTTTATTAGAGGTCTGAAAGTTTACTAGAGATTCTGTTTTTCAGAGTGTGAAGGAACAAATCACGTCGTGACCACAAGGATCATGCAATGAGTGGAAGTGAAGAAAACTGGATAAGTTTTGTAAATAAGATTTTTTTTTATATGTAATTTCTTTCTCAAGTCAACATGCGAGCATTCATATCATGTCGTGAATGAAAATGCATGAAATTAGAAATGTCCCATACATAATATTTTATCCCTGATACGAAAGGATTTATCTATGAAATGTAAGGTTTCTTACTTTTCCAAAAAATCGAAGTCACTCCATGGGAAGATGATCACACTGTGAAGAGACATGTAGATTTCAATGGTTCAACTAATTTGGAGATTCCCATTCCATTGAAAAGTTTCAAACCATAACAATCTTGGAGATAGAGAATATCTAGTATTTTATCACACCATCATACAAAGTTCATGTTGTGATTAAAGGAACCACGTCACGTCGTTTTGGCCAAGAAAGTTAAGCATCAAGATGTTGAGTGACATAAATCAAGATAACGCCATGAAGTCTTATATCATTCCATGATACAACTGGCAGTTGAAGAGTAAATGATGAAGAAACCAATCTATCATGCCACAAGGAAAGTCGCCACACCATTATTGATGAAATCTGGAGAATTAGAACACAATTAGTGACCCAATACTCTCAAGTGGGGTTTTCAGTTCTTAGAATGCCTATTAACTACCAATTTGAATATATATGATAAAGATTAATTTGGAAATAATACAATGGATGGATTTAAAATAGAGGAATTAGGAAGTTGGTTAAAGGTTTAATTTTGAATTTGAATTTCAAAATTCCTAGGATATATTGGAACCTACTGTATAGTTTGACAGAGAGAAAAAAGTGAGGGAGTGGAGGATATCTGGAAGAATGAAAATAGGGGGAATAAAGAGTTGAATGTATTAAATATCTTATATTAAGGAGTGAAGTGGGTTTGGATTGAATTCCATTGAAGATCAATCTTTGAAGTGAAGAGTTGTGCATGTCAGAGAAGATCTGGAAGTGAAGATTAGTGCATAAGGGAGAATACCCATTGATGTTTTGTAATATATTTTTAGTTTTTATCTTTTTGATCTTGACCGATGTATTGACATTATATCTTTGTGTAGTCTTCTCAGAAAGTAGTGAGCAGAAAAGAGGCAAAGCCTACGAACCTTGGATGAGTTGTGATCTTATCCTAAATATTGTAATCGTAGACCACTGGAGTAGTGATTATTTGAAATATTAACACATCATTAATATGTCCTCCTTGGATGTATCTTAGTGCGGGTGAACTAAGTAAAATCCATGTGTTTGTGCTTCTTTGTCTTTCTGCATTTGGTTGTGCATGTGTGTGTTTATTATGATAGATTCAAGGTATCCTTGAAAATTTGAGGACTATATCCAATTGAACGTGAGATAAGAATAAATTTCAAGTCACCCTAACCCCCCCCCCCCCCTCTTAGGGCATATAGTGAGACCTAGGGTTACAAAAAAGAGATTTTTGGTTGAGTGGTCGATCAATTGTGGAAAAGAATTCATGCTTGGATTGGAAAATATCATTCAATGACGGATAAAGTGATTCTTATTGATCCTATTACTCAATTGATTCTTTTATATGTCATATATTTATTTAAATTCCCTGACACCTTAGTTGATCATATTCATTCCATCTTCTCAAATTTATGGTGGGCCGGTGCTAATGGGAGAAAGAAGCAGCATTAGGCCTCATGGGAATATCTTTGTTAGCCCAAGAACAATGAGGGGTTGTGATTCAGTGACTTGAGTAATTTTAATATTGTGGCCCTTGTAAAGCAATGTTGGAGGTTATTCTCTATCCCAGATTCTCTCTGTGTGATTGTTTTAAAGGCCAAGTAATTTTTAGCCTCTGGTTTTCTCAGCTCTCATGTTGGCCCATGTACAAGCTTTTTTTGGTGCAACCTTTGAGGTTCTAAATTAATTTTGATGGATGAGCCACAGTGATGGGTTTCTTACGAGAATGAGATTAACATTTGAAATGTCCAATGGTTGTGCGGGGTGAGTAATGAGTTTCCATCATATGATATTAAGCCTGGATGGGAGGATGCTACGGTTCGGAATCTTATGCTAGATGATTTTTCACGTTGGGATTTGGAGATGGTGCATCAGTTGTTTAATGATTGGGAAAATGGCATTGTTCTTTCCATTCCTGTTTATCATCGATCATATATGAATCATTTATTCTAAATGTTTTCTAATGATGAGACATATTTAGGGATGACAAGGTATGTGATAGTGATGGTTTTCATCTACCCACTTTTGGAAAGTTGTGTAGAATGAGAGTCTCATACCCAAGGTTTCTCCCTTTTTATGGAAGCATTGTTCTTATCACTACCAATGAGAGATTTCTTGCAAAGAAGACATTTCATCTTGGATAATTCTTGTCCATTATGCCATGGTCATGTGGAGTCGACAACGCATGCTTAGTTTATATGTGATTTTGTGAGGCCGGTATGGGAGAAATTGGGGAAGTTCATGCCACTTGTTTTGAATCCGCCAATGATGATGGTGTGGGTTCTTTAAACATGACGATATTTGGATTCACCAAACACTTTCTTGAGCGGAATTCTATGTTTGTTGGAGGTGGAAATGTGGGTTTGGGACTTGTCGTGTGGGGGTGGCTACTTCAATACATAAGTCTATTGTAGCAACTTGGAGTTCATTAATCCCATAGGCTTCTATTATTTGTGCAGCTTTAAAATTTGCATGGAGTTAGGGGTATCAAAGAATTATGATTGAATCTTATTATCAACATTTGATTAATTCTATGATTCAACAACAAATGTTTGGTCTCCTTTTGAATGAACTTTGGGAGGTTGACGTGAGTTTCATTTTTTATCGGTTTTCTTTTATTCAAAGAGGTGACAATAAGTTGCTCTTTTGTTGATGCACTTCAGAGCTTATTCCATTGTTCATAAATATTGATTATTAATATATTTTTGATTCTATTTAAAAAACATTATTTAAAGAAATATAAATGAAAATCAATAATAAAACAATTCTGCATAGTTATATTTAAACTACGTGGAATAGTGCGGTGGGTGCCCACCCACATAAATCCAATTTAACAATGTTAATATAATTAAAGTAAAGATGCACTGGGATAATATTTATATAAAATAATGAAACAAACAATACATATTCACTTAATTGCCGAAAGGACCGGATTCCCGTGATCCCTTTTTGTATAATGCAGCCATTAAGATACATTATATTTGCATAACAACAAAACTAAAATTATAGAATATTGATTTCAAATTACTGATTCTACAGTTAAAATTTAATACAATAATGTTTGGGTTCCATACATGTTCTGCAACAAAATTTTATTCTCAATGAATTATGTTGATTCATGAAAGATCGAAAGATGATCATGATTCTTGAAGCAGAACAAATATCTCAGATGATCTTGATCCAATTTCAGGTGCACGGAAGGTAGAAGAAAACCAGAAGGTCTTGATTCTTGAAGCAGAACAAATATCTCAGATGATCTTGATCCAATTTCAGGTGGACGGAAGGTAGAAGAAAACCAGAACGTCTTGATTCTTGAAGCAGAACAAATATCTCAGATGATCTTGATTCAATTTCGGGTGCACGGAAGGTAGAAGAAAACCAGAAGGTCTTGATAGCAGAACAAATATATCAGGTGATCTTGATCCAATTTCAGGTGCACGGAAGGTAGAAGAAAACCAGAAGGTTCCCCATGGAGATTAAACAGAAAGATCAGTGAGTAGACGCATCGGTAGAGGACATGTGCGGCTGATTCACACACAGGGGGTAGAAGGAGTTCAAGCAGGTGTGGACCGCCGGAACGTAGCCAGCGGGGAGTGGAGGATACCGATTATCGGCGCGGCCGCTGCCGATGCTGTTCGCGTCGACGAGGGCGATGATGTCGTTGAGGGATTGAAGACGGCGGGCGAGCTCGGCGATCTGAGCCTTGAGGACGGAGTTCTCTGCATCGATGGGGAGTAACTCACTTGTTGTGAGGGCGACGCTGGCAGCGATCTGGCGGTTCTCGTTCCTAATCCGAATCGCCTCCGAAGCCAGCTCCTCCAGACGCTCCTGCTTCTTCAGACGAGAACGCCGTGCCGATTCACGGTTCGAAATCATCCTCTTCCTCTTCCTCTCATCCATCGCCGGCCGCCTCGGATCTTCCTCCAACCCCGATGATGATGTTATCGTCATTTTTTTTAACCAATCAATGAAAAACAGGATTTGAGGAGGAAATTGAACTCGTAAATCGAAACAAAAGGTTGTGCATTAGGGTTTAGATGCGGAGAGGCGGCGAAATTATGAAACGGAGTAGAACCAGTGGAGGAAGGCGACAGAGAGGGATTGAACGAGATGGGACCGGCAACGGAATCTGAGATTGATAATCAACACCAGCGGCAGGATTTCAGTGATTATTTGAGACATGATTCTCAGACATCCAAAACAACAATAAGTTGAGCATAGGAAGATCAAAGGAGAGAGAGAGGCAGCTGTTCATCTCAATTTCAGAACCATAGCCAGAGAGAGGGCGGGGTGGGGCGCTTCGAGAAGGAACCGGTTGAAGGATCAAGTCCGCGCCCTATTTATGTGCGTTTGAAAGAATTAGAGCATCCTGTTGTAAACAAATATCATTTATTGGTGGAGGTTGCCATATAACTTATTTCTCAAACTCTATGTGATATTATTGTTTTAAATATCTATTTACATATATATTTTTAAAGACTACGTATATAAATTTTATAATAATGAAATTGATTTTGAATGGCACATTTTCTAACCATCGATCAGATCACACTTACATCTGCGACACATGTTTTTTATCTCAAGCTCTTCTTGTTTGAATTAACAAGTAAATTTAATTTTCAAAGACGAATATCGCTAAATTTGGTTTTTTATAAGTCTCGATATCAATGAAAATAATTATTTATGGATGTTGAAATACATCTTGTGTAAATAATTTTAGCGAGACAACTGAAGTGAATGATAATGCATTTGGATAGGATCGTGTGAGAGTGTTGAAAAAAATGATTTGTACCAACAAAAATTCAGGGATAAATATTATATTTGTTGATAAAAATCATCATTTCTAATAAATATTAGGGTTTGTTGGTAATAATTGTGGGTAACAATAATTGTTTTTATCAATAGATATATCTCTTGATATTAATTATTTTATACCATCAAATTCTTTTCTAATAGTTTTTTTCTTAGAGTATATAAGTATTATAAACCTAAACACAAAACTTTTACATCCAAAGGCACCACACCTAGTAAAACAACATGGAAACATCAGGGATAGGCGAAGCATCAAAAAAATTCTCATGATAAATCAGACGGACTCCCATCCTACATCCTCAAAAAACCAATGGCGCCCCACATTTCATCTAAAAGAGGTAACCATAGAAGAGAAAAACACTGCCACATTAGAGGTCTTAACAATATCACCAAACAACCACATCCTTTATAGTATTTTCAAATTTAAATTGTTCACATCATCAGCATCATCGCACTATACACCCAACATCACCACAACATCGTTATTTCATCACTATGCTACAAATGTCTTCTATAATTTTGGATCGGTCAATAAACACTTGAATCATCGGCGGTTGTTACCACCCAACTAAACAAGAATGATTAAAACCTTAACTTCGCTGTATCACAACATCAACCGTGAAAATATGCAGTTCTTTAATTTTTATGTAAAACCTCTAATCAAAATCAAGAGAAAATGCCAAGCAAAATAATTGTGTTGTGATTCGATGGTGGATGTACTCTTCACCTTGTCTTTAGTTGATCGAACACAATCTTTATCCAAGCACTTCACCACTCAATCACTCTTACTCTATCATTTATAGGTTTGATTGAGTGGAGGGAGTGAATGAACGAACTGCAACGTCTTGGATTTTTTGTGTATTATTTTTAAATATTATATAGATTATTTTTGAGACTAGGCGCTGAGACGACATGCAATTCTGAAGTCTAGTGTTCCCGGAATAAATGTTTAAATATATTAATTATATTAAATAGCACGCACGCGCGATTTTACTGAAAAAATGGAACAACTCTTAAACGGGAATACAGATCAGAAATCTGAGGGTACCGTTGAGTTCAGAATGGTGGTTTTACCTTAGGTGTGACTTAACATTAGTCGGTGTGGGTTGTTTGTGAAAAGTTGTCGCAAGTGTAAAAGGAATAAAATAATTTAATAAAAAGATTATTTTGACGCAATGACCTAGTTTTCTCTTTAAAAACATGCTTATGGAAAATTCATAGGGTTAGCTACATAACCCTATGAATTTGATGAGTTCCATTAGAGCATTGGAGGAGACCCCATTAGTAGACAACGATGATGACAGGTTTGCAAATCAGAGATCGATGCTTAGTGTGAGACAATATCGAAGAATCTCGCCAACGAACGCGACACAGTTTCATTCTTCATCAATGATCGATCCAACTCATGGTAGGATGTTTTATTTTGTGGATTTCATCCCATTGTTAATCTCGAATAAACGCGGATCAATTCAACGAATAAGGATTGACCCACGCATCGTCGATAGATTTCTATTTGATATAACTGTTCTTAGTTTGTTGATTATCCCTCTTCGTTCATCCTTTCTACGATAACGAATTGAGGCCAAACAAACAATGGCTAAGGTTCGTTCCTTACTTTTATGGTTTATAGATTTATCCCCAAACTTCTTCGTACAATCATCACTGGTAATCCCTTGGCCAACGGTTCGACAAATACCCGATTCCAGATCGTTGCGAAATCATTCTTCGGCACAACAGATTGAAACCGCAAGTACAGAACGTGATGGTGGATTCAGATCAAGGATCGAAGGTGACAGTGGGTATATCAAGGAAGAATAAGAACAAATCCATGGTTCGACACCCTTCTAGAGTTGCGCACAATGAAAAAATTTTAGAGGTGAGTTTCCTGATGTGTTTTGAGGTCGGATTCTGACAAGCTACCGACAGAAAGGCTCATTCGACATAGATTTGAGATCTAGAGGGAGATTTCAGGTGGAAATCGAGGAAGAAGCAGCGCGTGGGGAAGAATGGAGGAAGAACTCTATATCTGGAAAATCCCGAGCAACACAGCGTGCAACTCAGGATTACAGGTCGTGTAGGGCCCCTTCAGTGGTGGCTGGAGTTTCAAGATGAAGATAAGGATCACACAGTGTGTGACTGATGAAGCTCACATTTTCATATATTTTATACTGTAAAACATTGTTTATAATCCCACAAAAGTGTTATTGAATGGGTAATTATCATGTTTTTAGGTTTTAGTGTTATTTTGAACCCAAATGTGAAAAACGACTAATTCTCAAATTTTGACAGAATTTTACGTCAGGGGTATTTTGGTCATTTCAGGAAAAATAAAATTCCAAATTTTCTGATTAAAATTTTTTTAGAATCCTTATTTTATTTCCTTCATTTTTGTCTTCTGGACCAGGAGCTGATTAGGTCATCTAAAGGGTCTAAAAAATCATTGAAGATTGGAATTTTTCCGGGCGGGCAGCATGGACCCACCCAACGTAACGAACATAAAACACGGCCTACACATATCCAAATGATGTGTTTCCACCTGGGATACCTCTAGGACAGATAGGGACATCTCTAAAATAAATTTGGAGGATTTTGGAGGTCATTAAGGAGGCTATTGAATGACATTAGTTTTGAGGAACCTTCCTGGATGCTTCGTCCAGAAACAGTAACCGAGAATGAAAAATTCATAACTCCTACATAAAGTTTCCAAATTATCTTCAATTTGGAGAGGAGACGGCCAAGACATTTATGAACAACATTTATGAAGGGTGGAACACGTGAATATGTCATTAATGGGGTCTACAATGCGTCGACATTCGGGGGTTGAATTCTGCCTATAAAAGGAGGCCCTCACCTCCTTCCCAAAGCATCCCATTTTTTCATCCATTCCTTCAAGGCACCAAGGAGGAGATCTCCACTGAGGGAGGCCGGCCGCAAATCTTCCACCTTTATTTTTATTTTATTTCTTTTCTTTATTTTTAGTTTTTAATTGTAATTTAGATTTCTAATAAATTCATGCATTGTTTTTATTTTTGTGTCCACCGATTCACCCTCTTTTCTTCCTCTCATCTTACCACCGTGAACTATAATACTCATGATCATGAGTAACTAATAAGAGGAATATCCCAAGGGAGTAATCAGGTTCTTGAACCCAAGACCATCTTCTTAATATTATTTGAGTTAATTCTAAGGATAATTTATAGTGGGTGTAATCCTCACTGTGGTTGTCTAAAGGTTAACTTCTTAATCTACAACCATTTTCCCTCGATTGAGGAGGTGGATGGAGGGTGTGCTTGGCGATCTCTAAGTAGGCTTTTCATTCACAACTGTGGTAGAATAAGGTGTGCACACATACGATGGAGTGTGTACACTAAGAATATTTGAAGCTGGCCAATGAAGGTGCTCCCTGAATATTCTCTCGGGAGAACTTCCTTTCTTCCATAATTACATTCTGTTTAGCATTGCATAGTAATTTAGAATTAAATTTAAGTTTCTTCTGATTTATGAATTTCATTTATTTTATTAAATTACATTTATTTCATAAAACATTAAACAACAAAAAAAGAATTAGATTAGGTGGAATAGAAGTAGTGATTTATTAACCACAAAAGCTCCTCAAGAGAACGACCTAGGTCAGCCACTATGCTGCACTTAGTATAAATATTTTTGAGAGCGCACACGACAACGCTTCGTCAAATTGGCGCCGTTTCCGGGGAGCCAAGTGGTTTTAATTCACTATTTTTATTCACATTGTGTAAATAATTTTCCTTTCATTTAAAAAAACAACAAAAAAATCATAAATTTCAAAAACTAAAAAAAATCTTCTTTGTTCATGATGTATTCAAATTATGATTATTATGCATGGACTGATCAATCTCAACTGCAAGAAATTTTTTACAATGAACTAGATGCGCAGTTTCATAGGATTAGCGCTAAAGTGAAAAACTTAGAGGGCCAAATAGAATTGATTGCTGAATATGTACGCGCATCCCAAGAACAACCCGAACCTGAACCGGAACCTGAACCAGAACAAGTGGTGGAAGAGATTTCACCCATCATTTTTTATGCTAAAGAACCTGAGGAGGGTGAGAAGGAGCTACTAAAAGAATTAATCACATCATCCCGCACTCAAACATTGCTCGAGGAGGTCCCAGAAGTAAACATTCCAACTGATGCACTGATGGGAGGTCAACATTTTTTGGAAGAATCTTTGAATAACTTTGTTGAAGATAACTTGAAACATGATCTTCCCATACTTAATAATGAAACATCAGACACTTTCTACCTCTCTCTTGCTTTGGAAGATAAGGAAGAAGACACACCTGTTGAGATTGAGTTTCCAATGGTCATGCCTGAAGAGATCAATTACCAAGCTGAATTACTTGAAAGGGATGATTTCTTTATTAATTCTTCATGTTTTAATCTTATTCAAGCTAAATTGTTTTCTGAAATCTCTTCCTTTGAAATTTATGATACATCACAAATGGAGCAGACCATGGATGATATGAAAGATACCACTAAAGTAGTGGTGATCATGGAAGAAGATCTGGAGAAGGCGGCGGTGGTGCGACTACCTCCTCAACAAAAATTTTCATACCATATGGAGGAGGACACCACCGAAGTTAATAGGGAGCACCCTTATCTTTTATTCCCTCCCACTTCGAACCTCAAATTTCTTCTTTATTCTTTCTCGGGGGTTGGGAACATTCTTATCTTATTTGGGGTTCTCTACTTTCGGTGTTTAATCATGGACATCGGGAAAACTCACATGTGGTGGTTCATCTCAAAGAAACCACACCCACCTTTTGATTGGGGATAATACACTGAAACTGCCTGACTAGGGGCAGTAAAAACCTAGCACCCGCTTGGGGGTCTAAACCAAGCATTATCTCTTTTCTTTTCCGTTTCTCATTCTTTTTATTTATTTTTTCTTATTTATTTTTATTACTTTCTTGTAGTCTTAAAGTGGTTTCTTCTAGGAGCTTAACTCAAGGCATCCACTTCTAAAATAATGTCAGGTTGTATCTTTCCTTCCCTTTTATTTTTTACCTTTATATTTATATTTTGTTGAGTTGAAATAAGGGGTAGTTAAATTTAAGTGTGGGGGAGAGTCAACCTTCTTAGTTCTTCTCGTGTGATTTTCATTTTTTTATTATATTTTTAGGATTTTTGAGCATTAATGAATATTCTTATCACTTTTCACACAACAATTTATTTTGAAAGAGTTGAAATGATTTTTGAAATAATGGATTTTAAATGATTGTTGATGTGAAAACATTTTCTTGAATTGGATTATCAATCATTTGTATGAGTTTAACTGATTTTTTAAATCCATGACCATGAAACACTGACTCAAAATATTTTTTTCCAATCCTGTGAGGTATTCTAAACCACTTTTACATATTCTTCCTAATACCCACACTTTCTTGAGGGAAACTTGAATTTTGTGTGAGAACCAGAATTTGTGATTAATTCTCTTTCGAAGATTTGGATTTCATGGAATGTATTTAAAATGATTGAGGCATCTCTTTGGCTACCCACATTTTATCTTGAGACCCACCTTTACATTTATCCTTCGTAAGCCCTTAGATGCCATGAATTGCCTTATAGGTTTAAGCCACATTACAAGCTAATTTTTCCTTACCTACCCGCACTTTAAGTATTTTTGCATGGTTATTTCAAGTTTGAGTGTGGGGGAAGGGCCTTTCGTGTGCGTTCATTGGGATGTGTATCATTTATGGGTAGTGTGAAGTGTGTGTCAATATTTTGGGCAGTGGATAACAAGAGAATTGGGTATGTGTCATCATTTCATTGTGCTTTATTTGGTTCATCCATTTCTCCTAAAAAAAGAAGAAAAAATGGAGATGAGATTGAATATTCATTGTACATTCTTTTATGACTCATTTCCCTCCCAAAAATCAAGGGCATGAATTGTCATTCATTCATTGCATTCAATTTTTCAGCTCATCCTCTATGAAAAAAAAGAAAAAAAAAGAAAATAAAGCTGTGCCTTTCTGGAGCTTTAAAAAAAGAGGAGAACTTAGATGATATCATTCATTATAATCACTTATTGGCTCATGTAAAATGTCATAAAGATGGTTGGGGTTGTTTTTCACATTTACAAGTAGTATTGAGTGATGAATTTCCTGTGTTTTCACTTGATTTAATCATGCATTGTACTTAAAAGTTCAACCTCCTCTTTCTAGCTTGGAACATTTTTCAATCATTTTACCACCGACCCTAAGCCACAGAATCATTTGAACCTTTAATTAAATCCCTCATGATTAAATTAATTTTCATGTTTCACTCTGTGGAGAAATGAGAATTTTCACAAACCTATGGTGATACATGCGATTTTCAAGTATGAGTATAACTCTAGATTCAATTTCTCTTTAGTGAAGAGTGACATAAAATTCAATGTGAGGTAGGTTGTGATTGGGCCATGGATTGATTTATGAGGTTGAACAAATTTTAATGATTGAAATGAAAATGAGAGAATTATTATTCATAAAATGAGACATGATGGAATTCTATTTTGGATAAAATCATTGATATTTTCTCATTTTTGATTGTTGTGTGGATTTTGATTTGGATGTAAGATGATTGCCCAGGAGTGCAATGTTTAAGTGTGGGGGAGTGATGAAGCTCACATTTTCATATATTTTATACTGTAAAACATTGTTTATAATCCCACAAAAGTGTTATTGAATGGGTAATTATCATGTTTTTAGGTTTTAGTGTTATTTTGAACCCAAATGTGAAAAACGACTAATTCTGGAATTTTGAAAGAATTTTACATCAGGGGTATTTTGGTCATTTCAGGAAAAATAAAATTCCAAATTTTCTGATTAAAATTGTTTTAGAATCCTTATTTTATTTCCTTCATTTTTGTCTTCTGGACCAGGAGCTGATTAGGTCATCTAAAGGGTCTAAAAAATCATTGAAGATTGGAATATTTCCGGGCGGGCAGCATGGACCCACCCAACGTAACGGACATCAAACGCGGCCTACACATATCCAAATTATGTGTTTCCACCTGGGATACCTCTAGGACAGATAGGGACGTCTCTACAATAAATTTGGAGGATGTTTGAGGTCATTAAGGAGGCTATTGAATGACATTAGTTTGGAGGAACCTTCCTGGATGCTTCGTCCAGAAACAGTAACCGAGAATGAAAAATTCATAACTCCTACATACGGTTTCCAAATTATCTGCAATTTGGATAGGAGACGGAAAAGACATTTATGAACAACATTTATGAAGTGTGGAACATGTGAATATGTCATTAATGGGGTCTACAACGCGTCGACATTCAGGGGTCGAATTCTGCCTATAAAAGGAGGCCCTCACCTCCTTCCCAAAGCATCCCATTTTTCCATCCATTCCTTCAAGGCACCAAGGAGGAGATCTCCACCGAGGGAGGCCGGCTGCAAATCTTCCACCTTTATTTTTATTTTATTTCTTTTCTTTATTTTTAGTTTTTAATTGTAATTTAGATTTCTAATAAATTCATGCATTGTTTTTATTTTTGTGTCCACCGATTCACCCTCTTTTCTTCCTCTCATCTTACCATCGTGAACTATAATACTCATGATCATGAGTAACTAATAAGAGGAATATCCCAAGGGAGTAATCAGGTTCTTGAACCCAAGACCATCTTCTTAATATTATTTGAGTTAATTCTAAGGATAATTTATAGTGGGTGTAATCCTCACTGTGGTTGTCTAAAGGTTAACTTCTTAATCTACAACCATTTTCCCTCGATTGAGGAGGTGGATGGAGGGTGTGCTTGGCAATCTCTAAGTAGGATTTTCATTCACAACTGGGGTAGAATAAGGTGTGCACACATACGATGGAGTGTGTACACTAAGAATATTTGAAGCTGGCCAATGAAGGTGCTCCCTGAATATTCTCTTGGGAGAACTTCCTTTCTTCCCTAATTACATTATGTTTAGCATTGCATGGTAATTTAGAATTAAATTTAAGTTTATTCTGATTTATGAATTTCATTTATTTTATTAAATTACATTTATTTCATATAACATTAAACAACAAAAAAAGAATTAGATTAGGTGGAATAGAAGTAGTGATTTATTAACCACAAAAGCTCCTCAAGAGAATGACCTAGATCAGCCACTATGCTGCACTTAGTATAAATATTTTTGAGGGCACACACGACAACGCTTCGTCAGTGACCTGTGTCACATGACAAATGTGACCCCCTTCCAATTGACTCGGCATGTACTTCAGAAGTATATAGACATGGGTTAGAGTACACGAGTATGGACATGTTGTGTACTCCCACATGGACACGGATTGACGTACACAGACCGGTACATGGACACGACTTTGGTACACGGACATGGCCAGGCGACACAGGTAGGAAACCGTGTGTCTCTACACATTGTGTACTCATTCTACACGTCGTGCATATGGAGACTACATGCCGTGTGAGACTCTTCCACACAAGCAAGACTTAAGATTGCTAGACACACTGTGTACCCCATGGGACACACCGTGTACTCCCATTAAGAGTACTTGAGGCTCTTAGTTTTTCTAGTTTGAACCAGTAGGGGTTGAGTGCATTCCCTTGGTCCTTTCATCGATGGTACAATGCAACATTACATCCACATCAATGGATTGTGATCCCCTCTAGAGGTTGATCCTTAGATAGAGTTGTGGTGTCCCTCTGTGATACTGGAGTGCGATCCTCTATCATCCCTAGTTGGTGTTTGTGGAATCAGTGTGACCTCCATGAGTAAGGCATCGATCCTCCATCTAGAGGGCCACTTCAGTAGGGTTTGTGGAATCATTGGAAAATGATCCCATACATTGTGAGTTGATCCAGATTGGGTTCATGGTGTCCCCCAGCAGTTCTGGGCGTGATCCCCTATATGTGTATCATAGTCTTATTAGACCAATGTGTTCACTTTGGGTATGGACTAAATGAGCTAGACCTCTTCGTCGAGTGTCTCTAATGATAGCATGACTCGTGGAGTGGGATATTCCAGAACAAGCGTTACTTTGAGAAGAATCTTGTGGCTGGCAGTTGGTTATGACTGCCTAATAACACAGTGTCTCTCCTAAGAATATCTGGGTTCTCTTTTGTTTCTGTTATACACAGATTGTTATATCTTGTATTGAGCTGACAATACTTAGTGTTGTCTGTTTAGTGTTTCCAGGATGTACTACGGTGTCTTGGTAGGATATGGAACATAGCTGGTGCTTGACAGACCGAGGTGTTTACCGGGAGCGTACTTTTGACCGAGTCCTCACCCTTGGAGCAGGTTGGGCACTTTACAGTTTTTGTTAGGTTTGTTTTTTCCCCTTTTTTATTCATAGTACTTTCACTATCGTACTTTTTGGTGGGATCTTAGATGTATGCATGCATTTTTTCAATTATTTTACATTTTAACATTTCCTAGGCTTGGATATGTGTGCCTGTGTACAGGTAATTCAGGCTAATGCCTTCTATTTGTGGGATATGCCTACTCGACACTGGTCACCAATCCCTAGCCTATTGGAGGCAGGCTTGGGGTAGTCATGGGTCAGACCCCGGTGGTTCGGGTCATGACAGAGTGGTATCATAGGTGGTAGGTTCTACCTTAGGACCTAAGTTCTTGAGATTAGTTTTGGGAAATAGTGTTAAGTGTTTAGAGTTCATATTTTATGTTAGGGATTACAATATTGGTGCAGCAGACGACGTATCCATACACCAGGACTCTAATCACCTGCTTTTTGACTCGGTACATGAGAACACTGGTTTTAGGAAAAACAATGGTACATGCATCATATTGGAATGGTTGTGTTTTTCATATCCTTCTTGAGTCAGATCCCCAGATATACTCTTTTCAATGTGGTAAATCTTGTTTTATTTCAGGATGCCTCCATGTAGACAACCGACCAGAATTCCCCTGCATGATCACGAGGATGATCTACTTAGTGATGAGGCATCAGTGCAGGGACTTATACCGGAGATAACACCTTCAGGAGGTTTAACATATATACCACCACCCATTGAGAAACAGTTAGCACCAACACTACCAGTTGAGGATGCACACAAACTGAGTGCATTTCACAAGTTTCAGAAGCAGTGACCTCCCAGGTTTCAGGGTGAGCCATACCCCTAGGTGCCCGATGACTAACTAGAGGCGGTCACTCACATTTTACACCTTGTGAGGATGCCTACAGACCAAATTAAAGTCCTCATGCTGATTCTTCTTCAGAGATCTACTGGGTGAGGTGGAGCTTAGTGACTTAGTCACATGACGAGACAACTCTATCCTAGATAGACTTCGAACATCTCTTTAGAGAGGACTTCTATCCGAACACATTGTGATCAATACACATATATGAGATTCTGCATTTGTGATAGGATAGTATGAACAGGGCAGAGTATTCAATGAGGTTTACTAATGTCACATGTTACTCCTTGGATGTTGTACATGACCAGTTCTTCAGGGCTTGGACCTTGGAGCATGGCTTACACCGAGACATCAAGGCATCATTGGTATCTCTTATCATTTCCACCTATGATGGGGTACTTGAGTGAGCCCTGTTGGTAGAAAATTTTCTGGCAGAGCAGACACCAGTAGTGGGAGCTAGCAGTGGGCACTCGGTAGCTGAGACCTTAGCAGCAGGTAGACGACAGTAGTAATAAGGATCCAAGTGGGTCGAGTTCTTCAGGAGGCGATCCAAGGACTCAAGGTCAGTGGTGCAGGTCTCTTAGGGCGGCTCAAATCAGTAAAGGGGAAATTTTTCTTTTGCAATGATTGAGGACATCTAGTACAGTATTTCCTGACCCATCATACAAATGATCGAGAGATGGTCAAGGGACCGCTGAGACATAGATAGAGGTAAGACCAGGGTAGTCTGTAGGGCGACCGACATGGAACGGGGGCTGACAGAGTAGTAGGAGGTGGTCAGAAGTTCAACCTATTACCTTTACCACCCCTAGGTGGTCCATGCTAGACTCGGGGATCTGGTGGGTAGGGATAAGGCCAGCTGCAGGCTATAGAGGCCTATGACCTCGATGTTCCAGGGATGATATGAGGTAAAATCTATGTCTTTTTTACCTTAGCTGTAGTATTAATAGACATAGGTTTTAGTCATTATTTTCTTACCATGAATCTTGTTCAAGACTCTGATATTTCAGTTGAACCGTTGACTCAACCCTTATGCTTGGAGAATCCTATTAGAGGAGACTCAATGATCACGTACTAGTGCTGATAGTGTGACCTGACTATTGGAGGCAAGAGTTTTGGTTGGGATCTCTTTGTAGCAGCATTGATGCCTTATGACCTCATTCTTGGTATGGATTGTTTATCCATAGTTCATGCTCAGATTGATTATTTTAGGCGAAAGGTATAGTGTGTCCACAATGATGGAACCAGGTTTTCCTTTTTCAATGAAAAGGAAAACCAGGTAGTGTAGGATGGACTCACACATAGGAGGGTGCTGCCGATTACTCATTAGTTGGCTAGCCAAAGTCTCGATATAGTGGATGTTGTGAGTTCCTAGTTTCTTTCAGTGGTGGTGGAGTACGAGGATGTATTCCTCGAAGATATTCTAGGTTTACCTCCCCACCAAGAGATAGACTTCTACATTGATCTATACCCTAGGATGACACTGATATCTACACCTGCATATCAAATGTATCCTATATAGATTAATGAGATGAGGGAACAGTTGGAGGACTTTCAGAGGAAGGGATTCATGAGACCTAGTGTTTCACCCTGGGTACCCCCAGTTTTGTTTTCCAAGAAGACATATGAGATCTTTAGGTCATGTGAGGATTACCGGTTCTTGAATCAAGTGATCGTGAAGAAAAAGTATCCACTATAGAGGATCAAAGACCTCTTTGATCAGTTGAAGGGGTCACGATGATTCTCGAAGATTGACCTCAGATCATACTATCAACAGCTGCGAGTACGAGATAAAGATATACCGAAGATGACATTTAGATGTCGTTATGGTCAATATGAGTACTTGGTGATTTCATTTGGTGTGATGAATTCCCCAATATTTTTCATGGGACTCATGAAACATATCTTTCATCCTTTCTAAGACCGGTTCGTGGTAGTCTTTATCGATGATAACCTAGTGTATTTGACGTCTAAGGAGGAGCATGTGAGACACTTGAGGATTCTCTTGGACACATTCCGAGAGCATAAAATTTTCAGGAAGCTCTCAAAGTGTTAGTTTTGGATTCAGGAGGTCCATTTTCTAGGACACATCATCTTAGAGGCTAGAGTTTTAGTGGATCCAATGAAGGTTGAGGTAGTTCTTTCTTGAGAGCCACCCAAGAATGTTATCGAGGTAAGGAGTTTCTTTGGACTGGCTAGGTACAATCATAGGTTTTTACCTAACTTCTATAGAGTGGTATCACCCTTGATAACCTTGACCAGGAACGAGAAGCTTTTCGTGTGGATGGAAAAGTTCCAGTAATGATTTCAAGAGCTAAGGTAGAGGTTGATGAGAGCTCATATATTGAGGTTACAAGAGGAAAGTGTCAAGTACATAATGTTCTATGATGCATTAGGAACTAGAATTGGTTTTGTTTTGATGTAAGGGAAAGAAGTTATTTCCTATGGTTCATGCCATTTGAGACCACATGAGCATAACTACGCAACCCATGACCTTGAGTTAATAAAAATAGTTTTTTCATTAAATTTGTGGTGACACTACCTGATGGGTGAGTGATTCATCTTGTACTCTGACCATAAGAGTCTCAAATATATCTTCTCTCAGAAGTATCTTTACTCGAGATATAGGCAATGGATATAGTTCCTCAAGGACTATGACTTTGATATTTTCTATACTCCTAGAAAGGGGAACGTGGTGGAAGATGCTCTCAGTAGGAGACCAAGTTATCAGTTGCTGAATGAGGTATTAGAGAAGTTAGCCTTGTTGTAGTTATCCTTTGTGGATATAGATGGAGAAGCTTACCTCCAGTTGATGGTTGTTACCCCTCCACTCTTACATCGAGTTAGGGAGGCACAACTTAGGGATACCGACTGTGAGACCCTATGTTCTCAAATATTCATAGGGTAGACTCTTGATGGATTTTCTAAAGGTAGGGAGCACGAAGTTCTTTTCAAAGAATGCACAATGGTACCAGTGACATTGTGGGAGGAGGTTTTGATAGAGTTTCATACATATCACTTAGCGGTGCATCCAAGTGTGAAAAAGATGTACCAGGACCTCCGATATCATTTTTGGTGATCAGGGATGAAGGAAGGAGTTGTATAGTTTTTCTCTTAATGCTTTTCTTGTAAATAAGTGAAGGTTGAGCACCACATTCCAGTGGGTTTAGCTCAACCCCTTGAGGTTCCAGAATGGATGTGGGATGAGATATCTATGGAATTCATGATGAGATTACCACATATGTATAGGGTACATGATGCCATCTGGGTGATCTTAGACTGAATCACCAATTCGACCGATTTCTTATCAATTTTAGAATAGATTTTAGTAGATATATTGGGATTCCTCTACAATCAGGAGATAGTTTGACTCCATGGAGTTCCATCGATGATTGTTTATGATCCTGATGCTCACTTTGCATCCTAGTTGTGGAAGGGATTATAGGAGGCATTTGAGACCTATTTATGCTTGAGAAAAACATTTTACACATAGAATGACGACTAGATAGAGTGGACCATTTAGGGTTTGGAGGACATGTTGTGGGGTTTCATGCTAGAATTTGGCCGTTGTTAGGAGGATCACCTACCACTAGTGGAGTTTGCGTACAACAACATCTACCATTCCACCATCAGTATGATACCATTCGAGGATTTATATGAGTGAAATTGTAGGTCACCACTTTGCTGGAATGACCTAGGGGAGTCAAAACTCATGGGCCTAGAGAAGGTGCGAGCTACTACAGAAAAGGTGCAGATCATCTAGGAGTGGATGGAGATTACACAGATCCATCAGAAGTTATATGATGATAGACGACATATGCCTTTAGTGTTTAAGGAAGGAGACCATGTGTTCCTATAAGTTTCATCTTGATGTGGATTACAAATATTTGGGTGAGGTGGAAAGCTATATTTAAGGTTCATTTATCATTTCTAGATATTTTGTAGAGTTGGAAAGGTGGAATACTATTTATCTCTACCTCCGCAGTTGGACCGGGTACATGATGTCTTCCACATGTCACAGACGAGGAGATACGTATATGAACCATCAAACATTATCGACTTGGGAGAGCTGGACATCAAGGATGGAGAAACCTTTGCTGAGTATCCATTAGAGATTGAGGATCAGTAGGAGAGGATCATTCATGGGAGATTGATTCTTTTGGTGCGTGTCTGGTGGTAGTATGCGAATCTTTAGAAGAGAACATGGGAGAGGGACGCTCAGATTCATACTCAGTACCCACATCTCTTTGTATAACCCTTATTTTGTATTTTAGGGGACATAAATCCCTAAGATGGGAAGAATGTAACATCTAATATTTTTCTTATATTATTTTTAAATATTATTTGGATTATTTTCAAGACGAGGAGCTGATACGACATATGATTTTGACACTCGGTGTGCCTGTAATAAATGTTTGAAATATATTAATTATATTAAATATCATGCATGAGTGATTTTATTTAAAAAGTGAAATAACTCTTAAATAGGTTCCCATATTAGAAATATGAGGGTTTTGTTTAGTTCAGAAAGGTGGTTTTACCCTAGGCACAACTTAACATTATTCGACATGGGTCATTTGTGAAAACGTTGTCGTGGGAATTAAAGGAATAATATAATTTAATAAAAAATTTATTTTGACACAACAACCTAGTTTTCTATTTAAATAAATTCTTATGGAAAATTCATAGGGTTATCCACATAACCCTGTTAATTTGATGAGCGACATTGGAGCATTGGAGGAGACCCCGTTAGAAGACGATGATGACGATAGATTTGCAAATACGAGATTGATGATCAATGCAAGGCATGATTAAAGGATCTCACCAACGAACATGACGCAACTTCGTTCTTTATAAATGATCGATCCAACTTGAGGAAGTATGTTTTTTTTGGATTTTATACCATTCTTAATCCTAAATGAACATGGATCAATTCAAAGAACAAGGATTAACTTGTGCATCGTTGGTAGATTTCTATTTGATAGAATTGTTCTTGGTTCATTGATTATCCCTCTTCGTTCATCCTTTCTACAATAAAAAATTGAGGCCAAACAAAAAAAAGGTTTATTCCTCACTTTTACAATGTATGGATTTCTCCCCAAATTTATTCGTATGATTATTGTTGGTAATCCATTAGCCAATGATTCGAAAAATACACAGTTCTAGATCGTTGCACAACTGTTATCCAACATAACAAGTCGAAACCCCAGGTAAAGAATATAATGGTGGTTGAGGATTGAGGATTGACAGTGATGATGGGTAGATTGGGGAAGAATGAGAATGGATATAGGGTTCTACACCCTTCTCGAGCGGCGTACAATGAACATACGTTGGAGGTGAATTTCACGATGCGTTTCGAGGCCGGATTCCGACGAGATACCAGCAGAAAGGATCGGCTGATGTAGATACAGGATCAAAATAGAAATTTCAAGTAGAAATAGAGTTTTAAGCGGCATATGAGGAATAATGGAGGAAGAAATCAAGATATCAAAAATCCTGAGAAACATGACATGTAACTCAAGATTACACGCCATGTGGGCCCCCTTCAGCGGTGGATAGGGTTTCAAGATGAAGATAAGGATAACATGGAATGTGACCCCTATCACATGACATGTGACCACTTCTAATTTACTCGAAATGTAATTCATAATTACTTGAACATGGGTTAGAGTACACAGGAACAGACACACCGTGTACTCCCACACAGACACGACTTTGTGTACACAACCCGGTACACAGACAAGTCTTCGGTACATAAACACGGCTAGGTGACACAGGCATGAAACCATGCATCTCTATATGCCGTGTAATCATTCTACATGTTGTGTATATGGATACTACATGTCATGTGAGGGTATTTTACATGGGTAAGACTTGGGATAGATGGACACACCATGCACCCCATGGGACACACCATGTACTCCCATCAATAGTGCTTGAGGCTATTCATTTTCCTTGTTTGGACTAGTAGAGGTTGAGTGCGTTCCCTTGGTCTTTTACTTGAGGGTATAGTGTGAAATTACATCCATATCACTATATTATGATCCCCTCTTGAGGCTGAGTCTCAGATAGAGTTGTGGTGTCCCTTTGTGAGATTGGAGTGCAATCCTTAATCATCCATAGTTGGAGTTTGTAGAATCAGTGTGACCTCCCTAAGTAGGGAGTTGATCCTCCATCTAGAGGGCTACATCATTAGGGTTTGTGGAATCATTGGAATATGATCCACCACATGAAAGGTTGATCTATATTGGGTTTGTGGTGTCCCCCAGCAGTTAAGGGTGTGACCCTCTATCTATGTATCATAGTCTTCTTAAACCAATGCGTTCTATTTGGGAGGGTCCCAAATGAGCTATACATATTCATCGAGTGTCTATGGGGATAGCATGAATCATGGAGTGAGATCGATCAGAATGATCATTGAGTATAATCCTATGGCTGGCAGTCAGTTATAAACTCCTGATGGCGTGGTGCCTCTTTTGAGTATATCTGGGTTCTCTTTTGTTTATGTTATACATTGATTGTTATATCTTGTATTGAGTATACTAAACTTGGTGCTTTTTATTTAGTGTTTTAGGGGTGTCCTACTGAGTATTGTTATACTCACCACTGCATGGGCTTTTACCACATGTGTCACGTCTTATGCATACGACGTCCCTTTTGATGGTGTCTTGGGAGGATAGGGAGCAGGTGGAGCGTAGCTAGATCTTGACAGACCAAGGTGTTTACCAGGACCATACTTTTGACATAGTCCTTTCCCTTGGAGCAGGTTATACTCTTTACAGTTTTGGTTGGGTTTGTTTTCCCCCTTTTTTGTTCACAATACTTTCACTATCGTACTATGTTATGGGATCTTAGATGTATTCATTCATTATTTTAGTTGTTTTTCATTTCAGCATTGTGTGGGCTTGGAGATGTGCATGCGTGTATAGGTACTTTAGGATAATGCCTCCCATTTGTGGGATATTCATACTCAGAGCAGGTTGCTAGCCCCTGGCCTTTTGGAGGTGGGCTTGGGGTAGTCACAGGTCGAACCTCGGTGGGTTGGGCTGTGACACGAACAACCAAGGAAAAAACAACAAATGACATATAGATTGATTATAATAATAAAAAACCAAGTTTACACAGTTGAAACAGAGATTTATAACATTATAGGAATTAGATATTTATTAAAACTCAAGCATGTATAGGGCTCTACCCCATTGGATCAATCATAGATGAAGGTTTTATCCCTCTATGTGAATTATCATTGCCATGGACATCGATATCACAAAGAAATAAAATACAATATTTTTGTAAATTCACATAAATGGGGTATCATATTTTATGATATCCCAAAATAATATTTGATGACATGTGGGTTTGAAATATGTGATATTGTTTGCATTCATTATGCCACATATGCCTTAAATTTATCTATGGTTATAAATCAATGTGATTCATTTTTAATGGATAAACATGAATAACCATTTGAAGGGTTCAAATGGTTATGGATATTCAATGAAGTGTTTAATGAATGAAATAGACCAATGGGTCGTAACTCATCAGCTTCCATGAGATGGAATTCAACACTCCAATTGTTTTGAATCTCTTCATTAAATGAAGAGAGTCTATAAAAATAATGTGACCCCTTTTTTGGTGGGTACTCTCAATACATGCAATCCATGTTGATACTCTATTCATTCTCAAATCACTGTTTGTCTTTGAAATAAGGCACTAAAACCCTTATGGTGGTTCAAAATCCAATCAATACAATCATGGATCCACAACTGGTGTAACCCTTCTATGGTAGGTGGCATTTGGTTGCTTCTACTATGATCTCTATCAAGCATACCATGTTAGAGAGTAAAATATAGATCTCATAGCAGTAAAGGTATGTGTGATTTTATGTTCTTCGTAATTTTAAATTTATTTTTTTGAAGATGGATTAGGTATATCATGGGTTTATTTCACTAACAAAGTTCATTAAATGAACTTAAAAATCCCATTAGTGGTATTTGAGTCTTTTTCTTCAAAAAATAAACATGTTCTTTTTTTGAAGAACATCGATATCGTAAAGAATTTGTAGCCATATCATAAAATATATTGAAATGATTCCATATAGATTAGTCGTACCTCACAACTACATTATATTTTTGGGTATGATATATTGAAATCCCAAGGATTTGAACAATATCGTAGTATACGATATATGATATAGTTAAATATGATTGATCCCTAGATTTTGGAAAAACAGAGAATCATAACTTATTTATGATATCAGGGATATCATTAAACATGACTAAATCCTTACAATATCACCTATCACAGGTAGTGATATCAAAAATGGACTATAATAGGATTATATCACAAGATATGATTGATATGTGCAGTTATATTTATGTATCAATAATATATTATAATTGACAATCCAATTATCAGTAGTAAAATACGATATAGGAAAAATATTAAAAAACAATATTTTATAGATGTGATTATGGTTTATAAATTTTTTATAAATTATAAGTGTTAGTCCATGAAAAATAATTTTTTTCATAACTAAATTAAATATGAAAATTTCATATTAATATCTCATGTTTTGGAAAATAAATAAAAGAGCTTATTTATTTGTTAATTCCTTTAGAAAATTCATATCTATAATTTTTTTATTAAATATTAATATTTTGTATGTTTAATTTACATGATAAATTAAATATTATAGATTATTATTCAATTCATTACATGTTAAGCATAAAAAAATAAGATTTACTTTTTATCTACCTTGTCATTGATTTGTAATTAAAGTTATTAGCTTGAATATAGTTATTCGAAATAGTTTGTACATTATAGGTTATATAATTATTATGAATTAGATTCAATATTGAGTGAAGTATCCCTAGGTATAGGGACTTTAGATTAGACTTCCTACTAGCTCAGAGTCTTATTCCTTGTTTTAGAAATGAGAGGGTTAGCTATCTGTGGCTCCAAGCCTAATCATGTATATATTTCCATTTTCATATAATTCTAAGCCTTTAAATGAAGTTTTCATGTACCATATTCATGGGATGAATTTGGATATGTATGAATATGTTTGGATTATATTTTTGGGTGAGTAACAAATACTGTGGGTTGTGTAAAGATTTATACATTAATGTGGTGTGAACACATTAATTTGGTGGATGGAACAAAGATTCCAAAACTAAATTGTTAGAAGCATGCATACACAAGGAATAAAACATGAGAATATAAATATTTTATATAATGGAATAATAATATAATTAATATGAATATGATATATATTAAATTGGTTATACTTTTAAAAGAAAACCCCACAAATACTAAGTGTGATATTCCTTCAAAAGCAAGCACATGTCAAGACCACGATCATTCAACTGGGTAGGTTATACCAAAGTAGGTTTTCCATGGATTGTCTTATGTAAAGAATGTTTCAAAAGGATAAACCTATGAGTAGGATAACTAAATCCCATTGTGATCCTTTAGTAACACTTATATGGAAAACCATAATAGTTAGGATACCATAGGAGTTGAGTTGAGTTTATATCTATATGATATATTCAAACAAAGAGTTTTCCACTTAACTATCTAAAAAATATAACTGTTATGATAAGGATAATTACCTACCTAAATAAATAATTGGTGATAGTAATATCAGAGTGGACTTATTACATAGTGAAATACAGATCTTGGGTCACTAAATGTATATGATCTATGAGGTCATCAATTTTAGTGGGAGTAATTTCATTAAAATTTCTTGATGAGAATATATAAAACATAATACTCAACCATAGATATGTATTTTTTATAGATTATGTCTTACACCATGATAATAATTTTTATATATATTATAGGAATGAACTTGAAAATAGTTATAAATGTGTATATAAGTTTGAGAAGTGTTCTCAAAGAGAAGAATTATGAGAATCTAAATGTAAATGTTATAAAGATCAATTTATTAAACTATGAATCATGGGTATTGAATATCTAATGTGCATCAAACATTTGTACAAATAAACATAGTTCCAAAGGTAAGAGGTAATTAATAAAGGGATATATATATATATTCATGTTAAAAATGGAGTAAGATTTTCTATATTTGAACTCAACACTTCTAATACAAGTCAACACATTGCTGTTATTATGTTCCCACTATAAAAATAAATTTAATTTCTGTATCTTGTTTGGGAAAGATTATATTTTCATTCTTTATTAAGAATTAAAGTTTTTTAAGATATAATAATGAATTTTTATGGCATTGGGAATATGGTAAATGGTTTATACATTCTAGATAGGTATAATCTTGTCTATAACAATTAGAATAATAAGGTGAGGGTTACTTCTAATTTCACCTAACTTTGACATTGTATCCTTAGAAATAAAAATAAGAAAAGCACATAAATACTCCCTAGATATGTATTATCGAAACCATTCATTTATGAATAATTTGATAGATGTAAATATTGTTAGTTTGGAAAGTTGACCAGAGTACCTTTTAGTGGAAAATATGAAAGGGATAGAAGATTTTTGGATATCAGACATAGTGATGTATGTGGTCCTATGAGCACATAAGAAAGTGGTGGTTTTAAGTACTTATTTACTTTTACCAATGACTTTAGTCAATATAGTTATGTGTTTCTGATGATTCATAAGTAAAAAACATTAAAAATGTTTAAAAAGTTTAAAAATGAAGTATAAAATCAACTGGAAAAAATTATTAAGATTCTTTGATTGGATCAAGGTGGTGAATACTTGATCTAGGAATTAATTAAACTTATATTGGATTATATAATTTTTCCACAACTCACTCCTCTTGGAGAACCATAGTGAAATGGGATTTCTGAGAAGAAGAATCATACCCTATTGGATATGGTTTTATTGATTATTAGTCGGTGTGAACTTCCTATTTAATTATGGGGATATGATCTGGAGACTATTGCATTACTACCTAACCATGTTCCATCTAAAACAATCACAAATAAACCATATAATATATGGACTGGGAAATATCCCAATATGTATTTTATGAATATTTGGGATTGTGAGGCATACATATGACTTTTTTATTATTACAAACTTGACACTAAGTTTGATAAGTGATTATTTATTATTTATCCAAAGAAAAACAAGGGATATCATTTATATATTTCTATTGAGAAAAAAATTTTTATGGACCAATTTAATTAATAAATTACTTGATAAAGAATTTATTATATGAGGTGTTAGTGGGAAGAAATTTGAACTCAGAGAAGTTCAAATCCAACAAAAAGGAAGTCTTCCTGATATTGAAGTTGAGCCTGTTCCACAAATAGTTGTAAAATAAGAATCAACTCAAGTTACATAAGATCCTTGAAGGTCTAGTAGGATTCACCATGAGACCAATATATTTGGATTTCATATTGAAAATGATCATGAAGTAATGTTCATAGGTGATGAACCTAATTCCTTTTGAGTGGCCATCGATAGATTTGATTCTAAGAAATGGATAAAATCCATGGAATCTGAAATGGAATCCATGTACACTAAACAAGTTTGGAACTTAGTGGATAAACATCAAGGGGTGATAAATATAGGTTACAAGTGGGTTTTCTATAAGAAATATTCCATTAATGGTATATTGTTAACCTATAAATAATTCATGGTGGAAAATAGTTAAAAAAATTCATGGTTTTGACTATGAGAAAACATTATTGTGATAATAATTTCCATTCATATTTTTATCTCCATAGAAAATCATTTTGTTTGTGAGATTTATAAAATGGATGTCCATACCACTTTCCTTAATTATAATCTAGTCAAAGACAAGTATATGATACAAATTAAAGTTTTTAAAGTTTTAAATGGGTTTTCTAAGGTATGAAATTCACAATAGTCCATTAATGGATTAAATCAATCTTTTTAGAGTTAGAATATCCAGTTTGATAATGAAGAAAAAAGAGTTTGGTTTCCTAAAAAACATGGATTATTCTTGTGTATATAAATGGATTCGTGGGAGTGTTGTAGTGTTTCTAATATTGTATATATATGACATACTCATTATTGTAAATAATTTCCAAAATTTAAAACCTATAAATATGTGGTTAGGAAAATTCTTCTCGATGAAATACATGGGTGAAGAAGACTACATACCGGGTATGAATATCTATAGAGATAGATTTAAGAGGCTTCTTGGACCCAGTAAGGAAACAAACATTAATAAAGTGTTAAATAGGTTTAACATAGAGAATTCCAAAATGTTGTATTTACCACTATTTCTTGGAAAAAATCTCATGAAGACTCAAGAACCTTTTAAAGAGTGATAGATCATGGATTGAATACCCTATACATCTTCCTTAAGATCTATCAAATATTTCATGTTGTGTACTCGACTTGATGCCACCTATGCTCTTAGCATAACTAGTATAAACTAATCCAATCCTTATAAGAGTCACTATATTTCTGTTAAGAACATACTTAAGTACATAAAAAGACTAAGGATACTTTTTCAGTCTTTAGAAGAGAGGATAAGCACTATATAAAGGTTCAAACTAATGAAAGTTTCTAATTTGATAAAGATGGCATGGGATCTCAATAAAGTTTCATTTTCTTATTGAATGTTGGATATATCAATTGGAATATTTTCAAACATTCTAATATGAAATACTTAAAAACATAGTTAGAGTACATAACTACATTAGATACTGAGATGGAAGCTGTTTGTATCAGAAATTTCATTTATGAACTAGAGGTGGTTCTTAGCATCAGTGCAGTAATTGAGATTTATTTTGATAACAATAGATCCATTTATCAGGCCAAAGAACCTTGATCACACCAAAGGACCTAACACATCATTTTAAAATACCATCTCATATGATAAATCTTTGAGAGTATCAATGTTAGGATATGTTATATGGATATAGAGGACAATGTGGAAGATCTGTTAAAGAATCCATTACCATATAAAAAGCATGAGGGTCATGTTAAATCTCTTAGTATAAAATAAATAAAATATTGATGTAATTCTTGTACATGTATCATGATTTTATAAATAAATTCAATATGCACTTATCATTTATTCATGTATGCTATAATTTATTTTACATGAACTGATGAATGATAATATCCCCTTAAATAATAACTTTGAGTTATCCATAATCAATGATCATCACATAGTATTATATTAGTGTGATTATATGTTAAGGTCAACATTATTAGAATCTTATAATAGGTAAAAATGATTGTATATGAGATACAAATAATAGAATCATGAGGTAATAATTTTAGATTTATTACTTAGACTGACCCTCCAAAGTATATATCATGGAAATTCATACAGTCATTGATATACTTAGGGGTGTATGATTATTATGAATCATTTTTTACTTGGTGTTATAAAGATACAAAAAATGAGAACCATTATACTTTTATACCTTTATTATTAAATCCTTTTAGATTAGATAATTATTGGGTGGTTGAGAATGTTGTTAATCACGTCGTCGGGTGGAGCTCAACCAAGATGAGATTTGTTCACTCACATGAGGAAAAAATACATATAAACCTTAATTGAATTGGATTGAGGAAATGTATGTCCATTATCAGTTGAGTCACATATTATTTTTTAACCTACTTTGGTGAGAGAAATGTGATATTATCATCTTCTAGATAAATAACATGTGGTGTATTCATCGACCAAGTCATTATTTTTTATAAAATCAAGAAAGTATGTGATAGCCTATACTAGATTGACATTGTTCCATGTCTAGTGGTCACTTGATTTCAATAACATAGGGATTATATAGGTATATATAAGATGTATATGATACATCTTTTGGTAGAAACATTCATATGGAGATATGGGTATGTTTGATTGAGATTACACTAGACCCCTTAGTAGCTTGAGAAGTACTTATGCTTTACTAGAGGCCATTCTTTTCTTACGTATATGAAATAAAAATTACATTTTTTTCAACGCTAATAAGGCCTTCAAGGTCACATATTTAGGCCTTTGGATAAGTATTAAATTTTTTAAAAAGTGCTTGTTTGAAAATAAATAGAGTTTGATAAACTATATTCAAAAGAGTTTTTGATGGATTCACAAAGTGTTGTGAATTTTTTAATAAAGCCTTTTGGTATTTTTGTTCAAGTGGGAGACTTTTGAAAATGAAAAAAATGAGGTATCATATTTTATTATATCCCACAATATTATTTTGTGATATGTTCATATTGATGAATATATCATAGGCTATGATAGGTTGTTATCATAGAGTACAATGGGCCCTTTAATACAAAATATTAAATTCATGCATTCTACCACATTTTCCTTTGGTATATTTATGGTTATAAATCAATGTGATTGATATATTAATGAAAAAACATGTATAATTTTTTGAAGGGTTCAAATAGTTATGGATATTCATTGAAGTGTTTAATGAATGAAAAAAATAAATGGGTTGTAACACATTGAATTATAGGAAATGGTAGTTTATGATCCAAATATAATAACTCTCTTCATTAAATTAAGAGAGTCTATAAAAGGGACATGATCCCTCCCACGATGGGTACTCTCTATGAATGCAAGATAGGTCGATACTTTCTTTATTATGGAATCACCATTTATCTTTTAGAGAAGGTTTTTGGAACCCTTTAGTGTTTAACAATTCTCTTAATATGATCATGGATCCATGGTTGGTGTAATCCCTAAGTGGTGAGAGGTATTTGGCTGCTACTATTATGATCACCATCAATATTACCTTGTTAAAGAGTAAAAGATAGAACTCATCACAGTAAAGGTATACATGATTTTATATTTTTCATAATTTTATATTGATTATGTTAAAGATATATCAGTAGTATCATGGGTGTCTTCTACTTCCAAGTTTCATTAGATGAATATCCAAAACCCATCAAGTATATATAAAACTATTATAAACCCCCCGAATAAAAAACCTGATCCTAAATTTATAAGTTTATCCTTCCTCCTCAATATTCTAACATTCCATCAAGGAGATTATGGTGAATTCCATGTGGCATTTATGTTACTTTAATTAATGAGTGAAGGTCACACTCTCTATGATATAAATTTATTTATCTCTCCCAAGGATCTCATTACACATATCCTTCTCAATTCTGTTAAGTAGAATTAATGGAACATTCCCTTGGTCCCCATACTTTATATAAGTTATTTATGTGGAAGATTCACTAATTAGAGATCCCAAAGGATTGATACCTCTTTATTTCTTCAAAGTTGTTAATTTGATAGTGTTTAAGGTTGTATAAACATCTCTAGAGTGAATTTGGTTTCAGACTGAGGGACTGGAAATATTTATGGAAAATGTGCCCAAAAAATAATCTGGCACCTAATATGTCATTGGGTAAGAAATGTAATCATGGGATAGATATATATGTATTATATATAATAATTAATGGAATATTACATGGGTCTTGATATTTTATCGGATGGTGAAAACATCCTCAAAAGGTGATGTGGGTCACATTTTCATCGAACACAACATTGGAATGTGACATGAGTCGCATCACTTGAGAACATAGACTCATTCTCATGACATTTTAGATTCCACTAAATGTAGGTTCAAAATGTGGAGAGGATTAAATCAAGTTAATAACATTCATTGTATCCCAAACATATTCAGATTGAGGAATGTAGTTCATGTCAACTTCTTCTAGACAATAATGGTGAGGATGGAATCTCATGTGTTTCCCCAATGTTTTGTTAGAGTAGGTATAGTCACAATAAGCCAATGAAACATCCATTGGGAAGTGAAAGAACTCTCATGATGTATAAATATGGATTATATTAAGGTTTCAACATATTATTAGGATAAAAAATGGGGTTTTTCTAACACTATAGAAACATTAAGTGGAAATGTAATATAGCGTTGGTCTTTAGACGTAATGTGAGGTACACATGTGGGATTGAATTCTTTAGCTGATGGATTATTAGGTGTGAATGTAAGGAAGAATTGAAATATTATGTAGTATTAAGGAAACAATTGAAAGGATATATTTTCCTCTTGACACATTCCCTGGCCTTAACATAGGTAACATTGTCTTGACAAGACAATGTGAAGCCTTAATAACTTTATCATATTTTCAACTTCTATCCTCATCTATTTATTATAATGATCCAACCACTTATTGGAAATCATTAAATAAAAGTATTTTTCATAGAGAGGCATTAATTTTATTCCAATAGCTTGATTTATCAATAATGATAAAAAAATTTCTCATTAAATCAATACTTTCCAAATCTAATGAAATAAGGAACTAAACTAAAAACATCCTAGAATGATTATTCCTAACATGTGTGAGGGAATAAAATGAATGTATAATGAATGAAATATGATGGATAATTATCATTTATCACTTAACCCACACTTAAACCATTAATTTTCCACACTTAATCACTTTCAACAAGTTCCACATAGGTTATTTTTTCCTCTCAAATCCTAGCCCTAGGTGAATGAAGGTTAAGTGAAAGAACATTAGTTGAATCAAATTTACAATAATCAATACATTTAAAAATTCTCATTCTACATCTCACTATATATTACCAAATATCATATATCCTTTATACTTACCATATAGTATTCTTATACATCATCTTCCCCTTCTCCATTTGAGTTTATAATTCCCCAAATCTGCCCACCCACATTGGTAGCTAGGCACTTATTGAATCCCCCCCCCAAAAAAAATGTTTGTGTATAGAAATTATTAGATGAGTACAACTAATCCAAAACTAATCCATCCCATATAGAAGGCACCTCTATGTATATTTGTAATATTTATGGAGTGGAAGCAATGTTTGGGCATCTATATTTCAGGCCACTCTTAACTCTTATTGATGGATTCAACACACACACACACACACTATTACATTTTATCTTAGGCTGGTTTTCTAGATCAATAATCATATACTACTTTTACTCTATTTCATAGAATATATGAAAATTTCATTTAGGAAGTCTCCCTGAGGTTTTAATTTTTCTTATTAGCCAACTTATCTAATTTATAGTTCAAGAATCAAATGTTTTTATGTCAATATTTTATTCACTCAAAAAAATTTCCTCTTAAACTTTATTTTCCTAGTCGTGAAAAATCTATTTCTAAAATTATTTAGTATCTATAGTTAATATATGGTTTTCTAAATTTATCTCTAAATTTTTTAAAACACACCAATAATAAAAAAACACAAAACCATAAAAAAATAAAAAAAATGATTTTTTCCTAAATTATATAAAGGTTATATCTCATACACTTATTTCATGAATTGTCCTTAGATAATTCTAAAGAGTGTCAACATGATAAATATATTATGAAATATGGCACCATTTTATTAAGTAAAGGAGATGGACGACCTGGTGAGTTAATTTGTAGAATGACTCAAGGAGTTCAATATTCTCTAGTGGCTCATCAGTAAAGCTCCCATAATACTTATTTACTCTCTTACGATTCATAGTGAAATTTTATTTTATCTTACTAAAGTTAGTTTAACTACACAAAAAGGTATAAAATTAGAAATAATAAAGGGTCCTTCCCATATATAATTAATCAAACCAAGAATGAATTTAAATATAGAGTTGTAAAGTAGAACTTTGTTTCTATGATAGAAGTATCTCTTCTGTGTTATATTAGAATGTTTTATCTTGGATTTATCTTTAACTATTATATTATTCTATAGGGTTTATCTTTTAATTTATTTTAACTACTATATTATAAGATTCCTTTGATATCCCACTTATTTTAAGTCTATGTTCATCTTCTTCACTACCCATTAGGATTTAGGTTTCACTTATACTAGGATACAATAAATTTTCCCATAAACTATTATATAGGGGATCATTCCAATGGGTTAGTTATAATCTATTCTATAAGCCAATAAGGTGTATTTCAACCTTTGTATATAATATTTTTTGTTCATACTAAAAGTATTCTCAAGAGTTACTTTAACTTCTCAGTTGGTTACCTTAGCAATCCTATTGGTTTGGGAGTGGTGGTATTAATGTTCCATGGTTCACTTCATATCATATCATTTTATATTTTATGCTTCCATTATATAAGTATGTTTTTTCCACTAATGATAACTCATATTATTAAAAATCTTCCAAATATATTATATCTATTAATAGGAAAAAATGAATGAATATTAGTCTTAGTGGATTTGGATTCCACCCACTTAGAAACATAATAAAAAACCATCAATATATAATAATACCCAAAAGACATGGTAAATAGTCCCATAAAGCTGATTCATTATACAAAAATGATTTAATATAATTTCATGGGTATTTGAGAGATTTATTTTCTTTTTGATAGATTACTGATGAATTATAATGATTGTAATCTTTTACAAATTTCATGATCATTTTTTAAAAAGACTGGCTAATATAATTTATATTCTAAAACTTTCTAGCAGTAATTATTTTTGGTTCAAAATTACATCCATAAGATAATGTGAGGAAAAACTTATAGAGGTTACTTCAATATCTAGTAGAAACCACCTAAATACTTGGTCATTATATATTTTCCAAAGGTATTGATCATCCCATTCATAAAAATTTGATTCAGCACTATGTTTTGTAATTTAGTGTCATTGAAGGTGTGAATGGATTTGACCAGTAATAAGAAAGTTAACCTTGTCAGCATAACTTGGCACTTCCTCTTAAATAAAAAAGAGTTTCTCACCTATCATGTGATCATTTATGGGTTCCTGTTCAAAGACTCCAACATCAATAGTGTGGGGTAGTGTACTAATATGGTATGCAACATGGTTATCTTCTTCTCTTTTTGATTTTAACATTCAATTATTGAAAAAATAAAAAAAACTATCTCAAAATTACTTATTTTAGCTTCTATATTATTCAGTAGGTATCTAAGAGCTACATGATTAGAAAATATAGTTACTTTGGTTCTTAAGTGATATGATCTAAATTTATCAAAATCATAAAAAATGTAAGAGCATCCTTTTAGATGTTTACATAGTTACTTTAGTAAGAGTCTAATGTCTTGGAATTATAATATATAACTTGGATTTTAACTTTAATTATTTGTGTTGGGTTTTCTATCACATAATTATTTGATGTATTACATAGTAGTTCAAAAGTGAATTCTCTATTTAGTGTTTGTATAACCAATGGTGAAGTTAATTTTCTCTTCAACTAATCAAAATATTTCATATATGAATCATAAAAAAACCAGTTTCTTTTTTAAAAATATTGGATAGTGGTAAGACTTTCTTATTTTAATCCATTATGAACATTATATAAAATATGAAGCAATATAAAATGATATAACATGTTTTACAAATATTGGGACAGGTTAGGTAATGAAATTTTTATTTTTTTCTTTGTGTACTTTATTTATATTCTTTGAAATCACATGTCCCAAAACAATACCCTTTTCCACCATGAAATTTATTTTTTAAAAAAATTGAGCACAATATCCATTTTAATGTATGATTTAAATATTTTTTCCAAATTCTATAATCAATTATTAAATAAATTTCAAAAAATAGAGAATTTATTAAAAAAAAACATTAAGAAAATATTCAATCAAGTCAGATAAGATGATTACTATAAAATTTTTGAATGCATTAGATGCATTACACAATCTAAATGGAATCCTCTTATAGGGAAGATTCTATACGGGTAGTGAAATTTGTTTTCTATTAGTCTTCAGGAGAAATGGACACTTAAAAGTATCTTGAAAATCTATCTAGGAAGTAATAATGGGACTTTCTTAAAGGCCTATCTAAAAATTTAATTACCTAACCTTCCCCAATAAATTTCAAAAAATAATGAAGTAATTGAAAAAAACTTTAAGAAAATATTCAATCAAGTCAAAGAAGATGATTACTATAAAACTTTTGAATGCACCAGATGCATTACACAATCTAAATGGAATCCTCTTATAGAGAAGATTCTATACAGGTAGTGAAAGTTGTCTTCTATTGGTCTTCAGGAGAAATGAACATTTCAAAGTTTCTTGAAAATGTATCTAGGAAGTAGTAATGGGCCTTTCTTGAAGGCCTCTCTAATATCTGGTCTATGAAGAGTATTGAGTAATGGTATTTCTAGGTCACTTGATTTAGTTTCCTAAATTCAATGAAATATCTCTAACTATTATGAAGTCTTGTAACAACTGGGTCTCGGTGACAGCACAGACACCGCGCCTAAAACTCCACAGTTAAGCGTGCTTGGTCATGAGTAGTGATCAAGATGGGTGACCTTCTGGGAAGGATCACCTTATTGAAATGAGTTATATCATTTAGTCATTTAACCCTTTATCATTTGGAGGTGTTACAATCACCCCCCTTTAGAGCACAACATTCTCATTGTGGGCCCTACATCTCAACCCAGGCAGTGTGCTGCACTTAAGGCTGGGTACCACCTCTGATACCAAATGTAACAACTAGGTCCCAGTGACAGCATAGAAACCCTGGCTTAACATGGCCGTCGGGTCCTGGCCTACCAGGTACTACTAGTTGCCCCACAGAAAAGTGGTCCCCACCCTAGGGCCAACCCACATGCCTGAACGGACCATCTGACTAATGATAGTCCCAACAGGCCAACACATGACCTTTTCAATGTGCTTTGTCCTCAATCACACACACCTTGGGAAACTTCCCAGAAGGTCACCCATCCTGATCACTACTCTAGGCTAAGCACGCTTAACTTTGGAGTTCTAATCAGGTAGGATCTCGAAAAGGAAGGTGCACCTTGTTGACACGAGTCATACCATTTAGTCATTTAACCATTTATCATTTGGGGGTGTTACAACTCTCACTTGGATGAGTTTATTCTTTTCAGTCTTTATAGTTTTGAGTTCAATTTTATTAGGAATGATGTGAATGGGACATGAAGAGACCACTTTGTGTATGAGTTGTATTTGTTTTCAGTGATTAATATTGTTTGTCAATGGTGGTCAATGAAATAAAAAGATTAAATTGATGAGAAAATTTTAAATAAATTGAAATGAAATAAGTTTCTGGAAGTGAAGTATCCAAGATATATAATATTGATATAAAAGTGAATATATCTTGGATAAATGGATTTAGAAGAAAGTAATAAATTCTTATTCTATTAAGGAAGTTATTTTTGAAAAATTTGAGTTTATAATTCTGATGATTTTTGAACTAATATTCATGTAAAAAATTGTGTTAATAGTGAAAAATTATTTACAATAATTAATAGATCTTTGGAATTGATATTCCAAAAAGGAAATAAAGAGTTTTATTTAAGACCATTCAATATAAATATTATTTCAAAAATAATATTTTGAAGATAAATTTGATAAGACCTTAAAAAATATAAAAGGTTATGAAATATTATTTCATGAGAATTTTTATTAAAGGACATATTTTTTTTTAATTTGCATTTGGGAAGAAGAAGGTGATCATGAATTTTAAATCCATGAGATATCATAGGTTTTATGATGTTTTATTGAGAGATTGATTCATAATTTATGTCATATTTCACTTAGATTTATTCTAAGTGTTGGGAAAAAATTTGTGAACCATATCCACCTAAGAGTTCCATATTATCCACGTATGAGAGCTAGGGCTCAACCACATAGGATCCAACCCATGCATGGGTATCCATGGTAGTATAGGAGAGAGACTGCTTGAAAATATCCCATAGGGAGTGCACATGGTGTGCACATAATGTGTGAAGGGTTCCCATGCACCATGTAATGGGGTGGCATAGCCCATGTGGGTGTGAGGTGGAACTATATCCAGGTGCCGACCCTGGTTCCATGGATTAAAGTAGTGGTGGAACAGGATCATTAACATAACACTACTCAACCTATTATAAAATCGACATGTGATGAAGTGGTATGAGAAAATATTTATCCTTAATTAAAAATATGGACATAACAGAAGCCCCCAGATCAAATGGAGCTCAGCCATCCGATCATGCAAGCGATCATCTTCTATCTCTATATTTGCTGGAGTGACTCTATTCACTAGAATTCATGCATACTGCAACTTCCATCAAATATCTAAGCTATAATAGCCTTTATATTGATATGATTAGATATTGAACATCATGTATTCTTTTATGATGTGCATGCATGTGTTTTCATGAAGGCATATCTTATTTTGATAAAGAAAAAAAGTTTACAAAGAGGTTATGATGATTACAATGTGATGTTAAAATATGAATAACATGATCTCCTTCATATGTACAAAAGATACTCACCATGAATGAGTAAGGCCTCATCACATAAGAAAATGTGACATGTTTATTGTTATTAAGTATCACACGTTTAATGAATAAAATTATGAGATATTTAAGAATTAAAAGTATTGATTTACATGGAATATTTTCTGGGATTCTAAGGAAGTGTAAATGTGGTTTAAACTCAGCTATAAATACCAAAACACCATGATGTAGATAGGTGCTTCCACTCGTAATTTTTTTTATTTTTCAGAAAAATAGAGCACCACTAAATTTTATCTTATGAAAAAGGAAGAAGAACTATGAGCCTCCTAAGCTATGTGAAGAAGGGGAGAACCATACACTAATTTTCATGAATAATAAGATCTATTGAAACTCGACTTATGTTAACAAACTCCTAGTGTTTTGTGATGAACTATTCCACTATCCAGTACTGAGTTGTATACTCACATTGTGTTTATGTGAAGGAAATGTGTCTATTCCTGTGAAGTCAACTAGTTTCCATGAAGGAATAAGGCACTGTGATATTATGTTCTCAGTTACATAGAGATAAATGACCCTTTTTCAAAGCACACTTTCTTGTGAGAATATATTATTCCACATAGTTACACTTATGGGAAGATAACATGAGGATGAAACCATGTAACATACCAACATGAAGCTCCTATGCATGAGAACTAGAAAATATGTGAGTTAGGATCTTTTGAATGTATTATTTAATAGTATAGTGAGTGTATATAAGCTAGTTTTCATGAAGTAAAGTGAAATAAGGAGGAAGGAGAAGTGAATAGTGAAGTGTGCATGCATGGTAATGAGAATGATAATTTATACATGAACTGTGAAAAAAAATATAGACAATAAAATAAATAAATTAGGTTCACTTAGGGTTTTGCTGATAATTCCATTAATAATTCAAATATATGTGTGAGAAGATGTGATATGTTCAGTGCTATGTAATTAGTGTTTACAAATGATCAATTACATTGAGAGAAAATAAATACTACACTAAATTATTGATACTATATATCAAATAAAGATAATACGACACTTAAAACTATTTAATATTACTGTGTGTTAATGATTTAAAGGAGAAGTGAGTGGCCAATCTATATTCAGTTTATCATCATTTGGTTCAAAGAAGAATCTTGAGATATATAGTTGTAAATACATTAATATCATTCTAACTGAAGAATAATTTATTATAATGATGCTAAGATGAGATTTCATTATTTTGATAGTCATAAAGGAGATTTGTGATTCTAGTAAGACCAAAAATTTAGTGTTATAGAAGGAATAGTGAAGGTTCAACCAGATACTAAATATTACTATAATTACCATTTGGTATTAGAAGAACATGGTGAAGAATAAGGAGATCTATTTCAGTCTATTTTTCACTAAATAAGAGAGGAAGAAGATAGATAATCATTCAATTTTTTTACTATGAATAAGAAGAAGAGTTTATTTCCTATTATTTTTCAAGTAATAATGTGAATAAGAAGTAAGTGGAAGAATAAATAAGCACTATGAAATCCAATAGAAGGCGCATCCAGTGAAAGTATTTATTGGTTTTATAAAGTACCTTACAAAGAAAGTGAAGACAGTTTTCATAGGCAGTATAAAGATACAACCAAGAGCTATAAAACAATAATGGTCAATTGATTATAGTGTTAAAAAAGTGAAAGAATATTCCCTTCTTTATATAACCACATTAAAGGATTATTTTCTAGTGGTTGTGTGGTTTTGGATTATTTACAAACCATACCAAGGACTAGCTACTCTAGTTGATTAGTTAACCTTATAAAAATATTACTTTCCATATTTACCTAATTTTATATACTTTCATGTTATAAAGAAAATAGAATAAGATAATCAAGATCCTAAAAAGTCTAAGAGGTAAAAGGGATAAATGTTATAATTGGTTAAAAATTTCCCAACACTGATCCCCCTATCAGTGTTACATATACCCAAAATCAGTCCTCTTAATTGGTATCAGAGCATTGTTTCACCTCTATTGGATTCTTTACATTGAAATTATTCTCTTTTGAAGATTTAACTTTCTTTCATTTGTTAACAATGAAGTTTATTTTTGGTGAAGATTCATTTATCCCTAATTATAAGTCTATATCTACCAAGACCATGATAAAAATGATAAAGAAAGAAAAAATAAATATAAATAAGAGAACCCTATTATCTAAAAATAGGATGTATCAGTATCTCCATGACTTACCAAAAATAAAGACACATCAGGATTGGAAAATGAACAGTAGGTGGATCAAGTTTCCACCAAGAAGAAGGATAATTTTTTCAACTCAAGTGATCATGACATATGTGAAAATTCTTATACAAACTATCCTCAATAAGAAGATCCTGACATAAGTGGTGATGACGATCGATATAAAACTTCTCAAGATATATCAGTTGATAGATTAAGATACATTATATATTTCATTCATATAAAAATAGTCTCTCTTTTTTGTGAATTATTTCAAAGTATGTAGGAATAAATAACCCAACTAGAAGAAGAATCATATTGTATAGAGAAGGATTTAGAATAAAAAAATTCTATAATGTTTAAATCTCTTGAGATAGGTTGGATCCTTTAAAGCAATAAAGGGGAAACTTGAAATAAGTTCCTAAAAATGGATCAAATAAGTTGATGAGAAATAGGGAGTCATGAAGACTCTAGAATAAAATTTCCATGCCCTTGAATAAAATTTAAAAAATAACATTATTGTCAAGGAGTTTAAATTTTAGGAAAAATTATAGAAGATTATAGAACTTGACACTTAATTAAAAAATAAAGTTAAGATTCATGAAGAGGAATTATAAATAATGATGAAGAATTGTAAAGAGAATATGATTATGATTGAATATAAATAAATTCATCCACACTATGAAATTTATGGAATTGGATGTTCAGTTGGACAATCTTTAGAAGACACATATTGAGAATTCATAAGAGAAGGACACAATTATTACTACTACTACTCAATGATCACATGAGGATTATAAGGTTAAAATACCTCTACCATGTGATAATAAGATCAAGAATTTGTTAAATGATCTATCTATATCAGTTGTGAAGAAACAGGTTCATCCATACCATCCTATAATAATGTTTTTAAATCCTATTTCATGAACAATGTAGGTCGGAAAACAAAATATGAACAAGTATGGATGAAGAAACAAGAGAATAATCTTTCCACCATGACTGGGGTGGATAGGAAAAAGAGTGTGTATCCTAGTTCCCCCAAAATATGCCAACAAGTAATGAGGAAGACCCAAAAAATTTATACAAAATAAATAATAAGATCAAAGTTTTTGGGTCAATATTGGTGCTATAATAGATTTGGACATTATTCCTTAGACTATTGGAATAATATTTTAAATGAAAAAGAACAAAGGAAGACCATGTCAATGGGGAGGAATCTAGACATAAATAAGAACCATATTTAGGTTAATAAAAATATGTATACTATAATTTTTTTTAAAATATTGAAAATATTTGTAATGTATGAAATTGTAGTGGTCATAAAGTCGGAACATACTAATATCGACATGTATCTAAAGCTGATGAGAAAAGAAGACTATGGAAGTAGGCTAATATTGAAGAAGAAACCTTGGGAATAAATTTAAAAAAAATTATAAAAAAATTTCTCTCAAGAAGGTATTAAATAATAATGGTGAGAATACCTTGGATTATAAATTCAAGAAGTTAATGAAAGTTTAAACATCCAAAATAACTACTAAGATGGATAAACTCAGAATAATCCATGTGGAAGATACAAACATGTTGCCAATGTTCCTAATGATGTGTTTTAAATCTGGCCAAAAGATTTAGAAAGAATATATAAAATATAATATGCACAATCTAAGGCTAGTTAAAAAGAAAATATTCTATATTAAGAAGCGTAAGTTCTGTGTGTGAGGTGAAACATGGCGGGACATACTTTGAGAAAATTTTCTATAATAATTCCAGCATAAAAAGAATTATTTAAGAAGATTAAAGTTGAAATAGGTGATATAAGTGATTTAAAATATCTTTAAGAAATAATTTTCACACAAAAATATATTTAATAAATGATAATATACACACAAACTGAATCAAAATTTAATATTATATGTGAAAATGTTAATAGTAAAGAAAATGGAGCACCATGGTTGAGAAAACTATATCTACCTTTATATTCACATTGATGAATCAAGGAGGATCCATCTTATTACCTTAATCATTGTATATTGTATTTGTGCTTATAATGCATGTAATTGAATGTGAAGCATGTTCTTAGGTGCTGAACCTGATAAATAGTAAGTTCTATCAATTCTTAATAGTAAACTTGAAGAATTCATCATCTTTGAATGATTCCTAAATTTGGTATTCAAAGAAAAATATGATAGAGGATCATATTTTATGAAGTTGGAGAATGTGTTTTAATATCCATACTATTTTGTATTGATCTTATATTTGGAATCATGAATAAATAGTATTAAAAATGATCATTATTTGTGAAGTTGTGGAAGTTTTCAAATCTGGACAATCACATATTAAAGATCCATTTTGGTGTTTTATCCATATTGTAACATCTTTAAATACATTCTTGAAGAGATAAAAACTTATAAAGATGTTTAGAAGTGTTTCCATTAAGGGGGACACAAATGAAGAAATATGACGTTGCTTCCAGAATCATTATTTCAATTAGTATCAACTCTAACTATTTTAGAAATTTCTTGAAGTTAATGTCATTTGAAAAGGTATGTTTTTATTAATCTCTTATCCTTGGTTATAAAAAATAAAATAAAATTAATACAAGGTGGGATATTTGAATTAATCAATGGCATAAGAAACATGGAAGTATAAAAGTTATCCAAGTCCAATTATCATTCTTATTGCACTTGAATGTTTTGATATGTTTGTTGAAGTGAGTGTAGGAGATTCAGGTTGTTTGTTCTAAAAAAATCTTCATGTCTCATTTAAGTATCTTAAACTCATAATAAAAGTGGATAAACCTTTATAACAAGTATTTTATTTCTCATTTAATTTGGTATCAATATTAGTTGGTAGAGGAAAACTTTAATGTCTAAATTAAATCATCATGTTTTCTACACTGAGCATGGTTCACATAGAAATAGAGTTACATGATGGATGAAGCAATGCTTAAGTATGGATAGATACCTCATTCCCATGAACATAGTATTTCTTGTAATAATGGGGTAAATACAGTGAAATAAATGTTTGTAAAATTAAAAGGGAGTGATTCATAAGTTTACATATTCATTTGGAAAGAGCTTTGAAGGTATTTCCAACAAATACAAAGGGATAGATTGAAGAGACCACTTTGTGTATGAGTTTCATTTTTTTCAATTATTGATATTGATTGTAAATGGTGGTCAATGAAATAGAAATATTTCATTATTGTTAATATATTGAAGAAATTAGAAATAAATAAGTTGTAATTGAAGTATCTAAGATATCCAAGCTTGATATCAAAGTGAATATAGATTGGATAAATGGACGAATATGAAAAAAAGAAAGTATTATTATCTTAAGGAATTTATTTTTAGGTATTTGCGTTTATAAATATAAAGATTGTTGAACAAGTATTCATTACAAGGACTTGTTTCAATAGTGACATATTGTTTACAACATTGAAGATCTCTTTTGAATTTATATTCCCAATGGAAATAAGGTATTTTTTTGAAGACCATGAAATATAAATATCATTTCATGAAGAATATTTTGAAGAATAATATGAGAATAACTTACAAAAATATAGAAGGTCATGCAATATTATTGAATGATGAATTTTATTAAAGGCCATGAAAATTTTTATTTTGCATGAGGGAAGAAGGAGGTGATCATGAATTATAAATTAATGAGATATCATATATTGCATGATGTTTTTTTGATATAATTGTTCAAAATTTATACCATATTTCACTTAGATTTATCCTTAATATAAAAAAAAAATCATCCAACCAAATCCACCCAATAGGGATTGCTTAACCACATATGAGAGCTGGGGTTTAACCATGTGGGAGCTAGCCCATGCATGGGTAACCATGGCAGAAAAGGTATGGGTAAAATTGAAAATCACCCATAGGGAGAGAACATAGTATTCCCATATCATGTATAGGGTTCCCATGGACTGCACAATGGGATGGTGCTACCTTTTTGACATGGGGTGAAAGTGTATCCAAACTCTGACCCTGGTGATGTTGCTTGAAGTGGTAGTGGAACATGATCATTAATACAACACTACTCAACCGATTCTAAAATTGATATGGGATGAAGTACCATGAAACACTATTTATCTATAATTAAAAATGAATTCACAATAAAAGACATTATATCAAATGGATCTCATCTATTTAATCATACCATAGATCATATTCTACCTCCAAATTCACTAGAGTGTTTCTATTCATCAGAATTCATGCATTTTACAACTTCCATCATTGAGCTAATCTTGAGTGGATGAGATATTGATATGATTAAATAATGGATAATTATGCATGATTCTAGGAAGTTAATTCATGTGTTATCACAAAGACATATCTTCTTATAATGAAGAAAATAAGTTACTAAATATTTTATGAGTATTACAACATGCTGTTATAATATGAAGCTCACGATCTCTTTCCCATGAACATGAGATATTGTGAAAGTGGAAGGCCTCATCACATAAGAAAATGAGACATGTTTTTTGGTGTCAATTATCCCATTTTTGAAGAATAAAATTCTGAGATATTTGGGCATTCAAAGTAATTATTTATATAAAATATTTTCTAGGATTATAAGGTGGTTCCAAGGTAGTGAAAACTCGATTATAAATAACGCAACACCATGCCATGGAGAGGTTCTTCCACTCAAAAGAACTCTAATTTTTTTATAAAAATAAAGTATACCTACATTTTATCTTATGTAAAATGTAGAATAACCATAATAATTCTAATCTATGTGAATTATGGGAGAACAACACACTAATTTGTGCGATGAAGAAGATTTTTTGGAAACTAAAATTGTGTTAAAAAAACTCATAGTGTTTTTCAATGACCTGTTCCACTAGCCAATGATGGGTTGTATACTACCACTATTTTTACATGAAGGAACCATGTATATTTACACAAAACCATATATTTTGTTTGAATTAAGAAGTCACTTTGATATGATATACTCAGTTACATGAAGAAGAAGGTCCTTTCACGAAGGAAACTTTCTTAAGAGAATAATTTGTTCTGTGTAATTGCACTTGTGTAAAGATAAAAGGAGGAGGTAGCCATGTAATATACCATAAAAAGGTCCTATACATGATAAATGAACCATAAAAGATTTAATGTCTTGAAAATGTATTATTTAATAGGTTAGTATGTTCATACATACTAGTTTTCATGAAGGAAATTAAAATATGGAGGAAGGAGAAGTAAACAGTGAAGTGTACATGCATGGTAATGAGAATGACAATTCATGCATGAAACTTGAAAAAAATATATTTATAATAAAATAAATTAATTATTTTCACTTGTGTCTTTGATAATAATTCCGTACATAATTAAAATACATGTAGAAGAAGAGGTGAGATGTTTAGTGCCGTGTAAGTAGTGTTTACAAATAATCAATTTCACTAAGAAAAAATTGATAATATACTCAATTATTGATACTGTGTATTGAAGAAATAGAATATGACACTACTAAAATATTTCATATTATTGTTTTTCTATGATTTCAATGAGAATAAGTGATTGTACAATCTATATTTAGTTGATTAACATTTGGTTTAAAGAAGAATTCTAAGATATTTAGCCCTCTACACATTCATATCATTCTGACTGAAGAAGAATTTATTATAATGATGTTGAGATGAGAATTAATTATTTCAAAAATCACAAATTATATTTTTTGTTATACCTAGACCAAAAATTATGTGTTCTATAATGAATAAGAAAGGTTCTATCAGATACCAAACAAAGTTATTATCATTCGGTATTAGATGAATAGGGTGAAGAAGAAGGAGATCTAGTGTAGTTTATTTTTCATTGAATAAGGGAGGAAGATGAAATAGTATCTTTCAGTATAATTATGTGAAGAATAATAATATTTTCTTTCCTTATACTATTAAAGTAAAAAAGTGAAGGAGAATTAAGTGGAAGAACAAAGAAGTAATGTGACATCCAACATAAGTCCCATATTGTGGAAGAATTAATTGGTGTTACAAAGTACCTTACACATAAGGTAAATAATCTTTTTATAGGTAGTATAAATAACTAACCGAGAGCTATAAAATAAACATTGTGAATTGACTATTGTGGGGTTAAAGTGAAAGGATATCCCCTGATTTCCGTAACCACATCAAAGTATTATTTTCTAGTGGTTTGGTGGTATTATATTATTTTAAAACCATTCCAAGGACTAGATAATCTTTTTTAGTAGTGAAAATTTTAAAAATATCATGTTCCATCTTTACCTACTTTTACATAATTGTATGTGATAAATAAAATAGAATAAGAGAATTGATATCCTAACAGTTCTAAAGGTAAAAGAGATAAAAGTTATAATTGGTGAAAAGTTCCAACAATTGATTCACCCCCTCTCAGTGTTTCATATATCCCAAAGTAATCCTCTTAGGTCATACCCAATATGAGTCAAAAAACAAGGTAGATAATGTATTCTTATAGAAAATTCATAATTTATTTTTTATCTACTCCTATCATGGTTATTTTTATTTTCCTATAGTGTTTTCTAATAGGACTGACATCATCTTTAAAGAAAATTTTGTGCATTCAAAAATGATGCCATAGTATGAGTATTTCTTCTAGAATCTATCCTATTCCTTTCAATTTTTTTAAAAGATCAATGAGTTTGAGATCTTGGTTTTATGATAAGTTTTGAGAAATGATCACTATAAACTTATTTTAATTCATATGGTATTAGTTTAAATTTTTGTTTTGGTATCCTAAATAGAGATGAAAAAACATTGGGTTCACTTAAATTGTTGTGTAATGATCATGGGTTTCTCACAAACATTTTTATAGGGTTTTAAAATCTCAATTTATTACCCAGATTTATAATTTCCTTAAAAATACCAGGTTTCACATGAGAACATGTTTTTTCAGTATGTGAGATCATGAAAAGTGAATATTCCTCTTAAATAAATTTCATGGAATAAATTTTTTTGAAATATACAATATTTTATCTAAAATACAAGGTGAGAGTACCTTTGTGAACATTTTTATTATCAAGGAACTATTTAAAAATGGACTTCCCAAGATTATTAGGGATTGGATAAATGATCTTTCCTCCTCTATGTTGAGGATATACAAATCATCTTGAGATATTAGTTTATGTACCCTTACTAGTACATCTCCTAGAACTCATATTGAAAAGGTTGTTGCATAGTTAACAAGTTACCACTCTTATTGGATTTATATCTCCAAACTGTAAAAAATAAAATAATGAATAAGAAATAACATTGATTAAATCTCTTAAATAACAAAATACATTTTTAAATGACATGAAACTAATGGAAAGGTAATGGATAAGGTCCCTAGATCTTGGAATTTGGTTGGTAGTTGGGGTGTGATTAAGGTCGACACATTACTTCCCAAGCTAATTTTTTTTTATTTCCTTGAGTTCTTCTCTTCTTGGTGCATATTTACTTAAGAGATATAACTTATTTTTGGAATCTGTTTAAGGACTTATATTAGGGGTATGTAGATTTAAACCATTTTGAATGTTCCCAATATTTTTTTTTGAATTTATTCTTCATGAGTTTTCTTATATTGAGTTATTCTTATTGGAAAGGGAAAAGAAATGTTTTTCTTATCTTTTTATGGTTTATCATATTTAGTTATTAGTTATATCCCTTATTTTTAATATTAACTTCCACTTTTTAATTGGTTTCCTTGAGTTGTACCAGGTTGGGTTAGGTTAGGGTGAACCTCTTTACCACTCCTATTAGTTACAAAACTCACATTTCTATAGGGATTAGGTAGTGTTTGTGTTGTAAATATCATAGTATTATTAGTCACCATTTCAACTATACTTTCTAGATGATTTTTGAATTACTTAACTTGATTTTTCAATTATTCAATGTTTAGTTAAGGTTGGTTATGATATTGTAGTAGGGAACTAGAGAGAGGTTTATCATTAATTTTTATTTATTTAAATGGTGTAGGTTGATAATATTGTTGGTATATTTTCATGAGATTTTATTATAATGGTAGAGGTAGATGAAACTATTACTGGTAATGTAGTCTATCTTGGTTTTATTTATTTATAAATCTATAATACACTTGGGAATTGTCTCTAAATCCTTAGCTGGGTTTTTGAAATCATCTATATTGATATGCAGCAACACAACACCCAATATCTTGCACTTTAATACATTGATTAGTGAAATGACTAGGGAGAGAAAAATGAACACAAACCTTAATAGGCATAGGATTCACATTAGAATATTTAATTAATATTTTTCTTTTTAGAGTTTCTAGATCTTCTAATTTTTATTCTAATATAGGGAATTTAATATAGATTACCTCATGGACTTCTCCTATGACAATACCTTATATTCCCAATTATTGTGAGTTTTTGAAGTATTTTCTATCACATTATTTTCTTCCACTAGTGATTTTTCAATAAGTGTTCCTCTTGATGATGCATCAAGAAAGTTTCTATCATTATATAACATAACTTGGTAGAATAAAACTAACAAGTTTTGTTCCTATATATATTTATGTGAATAAATTTCACAATTCTTCTTGAATATTTCCAAGTATTCATAGAGTGCCTCTCTTGTATATTATCTAATTGCATAAATTTATTTTTTAATTAAAGTGCTCCTTAAAGTTGGAAATAATATTTTAAGTAAATAACTCTGAATCTCATCCCAACTTATGACATCTCCTCATTGGAGGTTGTAAAACCATTCCTTCAAGAGAGAAGGGGAATTCTCTCCACTTCACTTGCTCCTCTACCACACCTCTTGAATTTAAGGAGGTACACACCATGGAAACCTCATTAATATGATTATTTTGATACTCAACTAAAATACCATGTAACTTAGACATTAATTGAATTATTCTAGTATTTAATTCAATATTTACTTGTATAGAAAGTTATACTATCTGACGGTTTTGATTTAAAAAGTGGGGTGAACACATGTCTCTAAAATTCTAGTATAGTTTTTCTATAACTTCATATCCTTAGAGTGAACTCTGAGTTTCAATTGAGTCCATTAGTGAAATATTATAAAATTTAATTTATATATTATCAAGGTTTCTTAGTTCTATAACTCTAGAAAGAAATTTCCAATCAATCTATGAACCATGAGTGAACAATTGATTAGTGTAAGATTTGGTCATGTAAAGTGAATGGTTTGGTGATAGAAAATTGGAACCAATTATCCAATAATAATTATATATGATTAATTGGTGTATTTACACTTCACCTTATTTCTAGGTGTTCAAACACAATTTTAATCCATGTTAATGAAGTGCAGTGACATCTCAGAGTGTATCAAAGGAAGGGGTAAAATTTAAAATTCATAGTGTTAAGTATTAAAATTGGGTGTCTGTATATAATTTATGTACAAGTGAAAGAAAAATATAGGACTTAATGAATCTATGAAGAAATATACCAGTGATCAATCCAACGGTACGATTTCTAGTGTAATTATATCATTGTTTAAAAATTGATGAATCCTTCTCCTGTTAATAATTAACTAGAAATAAAAAATCATTCACTTATAAACCTTAATTTTTGGTTTTGTAGAGTTTAAATATTGCAAGATAACCTTTAATTCTATGTGGTTAGGGTAAGAAAGGTAAATCACCCACACCTTTGGTAAAGAACTCAACTCCAACTATTTAGGCACCTCCTAATCAGGATATGTTAATCCCAAGTAGCTAATGATAAGTTCTTTCTTTCCCCACACATGTAAATTATTTCCAATCACATCACCACTTAATAATTAAATTTTAATCATATAAGAGTTTGATTGAGTGGATGTAGAGAATGAATAAAAAAGGTAGAAACAAAAATGATATAAAAATTGATTAAAATCTCAAACAACCAATTATACATAGTTGAAATTGAGATAAAAAAATAATAGGAATTATATATGTATTTGAACTCATACATGTACAAGGACCCCACCCATTAAATCATTCACTAATTAAGGGTTTATCCCTCTATGTGATGTATCATTTCCATGGAAAAGGAGCTCACAAGGAAAGAAACTATAATATATCTAAAACTAGAAAATTTCAACTATATGAAAATTCTCTTCACTAATTTATAATTTTTTCCTTACTCATAGATATTTCCACATGCCATCAAGGTACTTTAGATAAATTCTACATTTCATGTAGGGAAATTCCTTTAATACATAATTGAAGGATTCACTATCCATGATATTAACTAATCTCTCTATTATAAGGATCATATGAAAACTTTCCTCATTTCTTGATTTAGTTAGCTACAATGAATGGAATATTCCATTATTTCCCACACTTTGTGCCTATTTTCTTTGTGGAAATATCTCTGGTCAACAATACCCAAGGAATGATTCATCTTCTTTGGTCCATGTTATCCATTTTAGAGTGTTTTAATTCTATTAAAAAATCATTAGAGTGAATATGGTATCATAAATAGGGAATAGAAATATTTCAAGAAAATTATATATAAGAATAAATTAGCTCTAAAATATCTTACATTAGCCCTTGATATGACATTGGGCAGGAAAAATGATCTCAATATGTATTTCTCTAGATTTAATTTGATTGACAATGGAACTTTTATTGGGGATTGATATTGCATTGGAGGGATAACACATCCATAGGCGGTGAAATGAGTTATAATGTATTTATAAATAACCTCAACATTAAATATGAGCCTTTTTTATTATGAACATAGCCTCATTCACCCAACTCTTTAGATTATTCCAAATAGATAATCCCAATGTAGAGAGTGTAATGACCTGAACTTTTATGAATAAAATTCCCCTTTCTGATTGAATTAAATATCTTGTGGTTATAGAAAACACATTCAATTATTTTGTTTTATTATATCCAATTTTATTTAAATGACCATTAAGTATCTTTAGTATTTATAATATAGCTATTGAATAGTGATCACATGACTAGTATAAATATATTGTCTTAACAAATCCTTTGGACACAAACAAAGTAAGTGATGGCCTCAACTAGTAGAATCATACCCTATGAAGCCCAATTATTAGATATTCTGAGGGAGATATCATTTATAGGATTTTCCCTAGACCAAGGTCAAGATGAGATCTAACAACTTTAGCATGAGAGAAATTATTTATGGGAGAAGTTCAAGCTCATCGAGATCACGACCCAACCCATGTTCACTGAACGACCCCATGAAATCCCCACCATCACACACCTTACTATTAGAAAATATTCTAGTATAATAAAGGGATATGTATCAATACCCTATAATTATGAATATTTATATTATTTTTATAAAGTAATGAATATATTTTCATCCTATTATTGTTACTTTGTAAATGATTTTTAAAGCACAAATAATATTTTTGGTTAATATTGAAATTCAATTAAGAAATAAATTTTGATGAATTATTGGATTTTTGAAATAACTAATATTTTAATAAAATAATAGTGTTAAATAACTTTTATTGAATATAAATTATCATATAATTTTTATGAAGTCAAATGTAATTTTTATTAGGGATCAAACACTGTTATTGCCAAAACCTATCAATTTTAAATAATTGTAAATTTTTATTTATAAAATAGAAAATTAAAATATTTATAAAGTTATTTAGGTAAAATAAATATTATTTTTGGAATCAGGACATCAAAATTATATAATGATTATTTTTTCATAATTTTATGAGATAGTCAATTTTTTGGGTAAAAATTAAATACCGTATAAATATACGACATGTTTATGACATCATAAAGGACAAATAGTGATTTAATAAATACTATAAAATATATCCTAGGACATTTATATGTTTTTAATTTAAAATAATGTTATTTTAAGTTTATTTTATTTATTTTATAAAGCCTTAGTGAATCCTTCAAGACTTATAAAATATTTTAAGATTTTAAAATCATTTCTTTGAAAGTGAGACACACCTATACATAAGAAATGGAAATATTTTATAAGATTATGAACTTGGAATTATAAAATAATTTAATACATCCACTTTTCTAGAATCTATGTGTAAAAAAATGGTATGGTTTTTGGTTTTGAATATATTATTATATAGTGTCCAAAACCTAAATAATAAAGAAATCCCCCTCATTTCCTATATAAACTCAACCAAGATCCCATTATGCTTCACTAAAACTCTTTTAAGCACATAAATAATCTTCATTATACTCCCTATAGTCCTCTTAAGTCTCCCCAAGCTTTCAATAATCCTCTCCTATACCTTCAGAGTCACATATCCAAGTATGGGATCCTCACCTTCCACTCCTTTCAATTCAAGAATCTTCCTTGAAATTAGTCTTTATACTTTAAATGGGTTATATTGTAATTAATTTAATATTATTATCTTAATATCCAATTTATTCTATTTTTATTAGATATTATTTATCCTCTCTTATTTTTACATTTATCTAAGCCGTTACTATGCTAAAATTTCGTAAGTAATCTTCCACCCTCCTGTTTTATCAAGCATTCCTTTTATATTATGTATTTTAATTTCATTTTTCCAATGTTGGGATATGTTATTAAATATAAAAACTTACTTTAAATTTTATTTATAAATTATTATATTCCCTTTCACTCCCATTTAACCCTCATAATGACCATTATGTACACCCATTACCATGCTAAAATTTTGTAAGGGTTATTTCCTTTATCTTATATCTTCATATTTATTTATTATGTTATGACTTCTATTTCCAATTAATTATGTTGGGTAATTTATTTACATGTACCTATTAATTTATATTTCATGTATAAATTATGGGATACCCCTTTAAATCTCATCAAACTATTTTATGAATTTCTATATGACGTTGTTATACTGCTGAAATTGCACTACAATTTTCCATACCAAAATAATTGTGTAGTGAATACCATACCCATTTCTATATCAGGGGTATTAAACTTTATGAACAAATACTTATTTATTAGTGAATTAAATGTATTTTTTCCACATTCCTTTATCATGGAATAGATTATGATGTTGAATGAATCCATGTTATATGTTCTATGTGGAACATTTAATCATGAGAATGAAATGATTATGAAGGGTGCACCCTGATAGCACTCCATTGCATTGGGTAATATTTAGTGTCATGATACATCATGTTGGTAAAAAGGTGTACCTGATTACTTTATGGGACTTTTTCCACCTTGATTTCTTGGTGGGTTTAGCCTTGACCTATGTTTATGATGTAGTTTTTTAAGTTGTTGCCACATTTCCCATGTTATGATTATCATGATATATCAAGAATTATTATTCTTATTACTTTTATGCTTCATTGATATGACTATTGTATAACATGTATTGTATTCATCATGATATACCTTTTTTATTCCCTTAATGGGATTTATATCTCACCCCTTTCTTATGTATGTCATCAGGTTATCCCATGCAGTGTTAAGTACGAAGGAAAGTTGTGGTCATGTTAAAAAAGTTTTCAATAAAGATTTTGCATTTCACATTTTACATTGTTATGTAGTGTACCTAATTTCTCAAAGACACCATAACAATTGATATTATGAGTTGTATCAAGTGAAATTTTATCTAATAAATCATATTTAAATATGAAATAAAGAGAAGGGTTTTTATAGTTAGTATTATAGGACATGTTTAGTTATTTTTGGGATTAGGACTAGAAAACCCTAGTGAAAACCTTTAGGGATAGGACCAAGTGTAAGAAAACACCCCTAAATTTTGGTAAGCATAGAGTAAGTGGTTTATAAAGAAAATAAATACCTTTATGTATACTAGAAGTGGACATGGTTCTGGTATAGATGTACCTAGGAGTAACAACTTCAACAAGGTGTTTTGAGTCTGGATTGGGGTAACTAGGTACATGAAAATGGGCCTTAATGTGCACCTAGTTTGAGAATCCTGAGGTATATTCTTTGGTAAATTCATAAGATCAATAAGAATCATTAGTAAGGGAATAAAAATGCCCATAATAATATATGTTATGAAATAAATCATGGATAATATAGATTAAATCCTAGAAATTCATAAGTTAAGAAGATAAATGTAATTTATAAGTTACCCATTTAATTTCATTGGATTCAACTTTAAGTGTTTAATAGTTTAAATGTACTCATACCTAAGTTTATATTGTATAAATTAAATGGGTAAAAATAGAATAGAAAAGTGAATGTTAGGGTTATCGTCAATAGTTATATACATTCATTTATATCATGAAAGTTTAGTAGAACAATCCAAACACCACCAAAAATCATGGAAGTATAGATGTCATTGAAAATGGAAAATGGGAAAATTATTACATCCGAAGTATATAAATCCTCCCCTATCAACGTTTGTGGGATAAAATTACCAGGGAACCTTGTCATACTTTTCTTGGTGGAATTTGATACAATTCTGGGCATGGATTGACTTTCCCTATATAGAGCCAACATAGATTTCCGTGAGAGGGAGATCACTCTCCATATAGATAATCAACCCCTGATTATGTTCAATTTCAAGGATGATGATGAATCTTCTTTAGAACCATTATCTCAAGAATGGATATTATTTCCCTATGAGAAATAATATATAGCTCAAATAATTGAGTATAAGGAAAGGATCATCCTTAAAGACATGCCTATTGTGAGGGAATACACTGATGGGTTTCTCGAGGAATTTCCTGGTCTTCCTCTTAGCCGATAGGTTGAATTTTAAATCGAGCTTATACCTGGGGAATCGCCAATATCCAAGACTCATTATAGGATGGCTATTGCGGAACTTTAGGAACTGAAGAAACAACTATAGGAGAATATAGATAAGGTATTCATATGACTAAGTTCTTCACCTTGGGGTGCTTCAGTCCTATTTTTCAAGAATAAGGATGGGTCAATGTGCCTTTGCATTGATTACCATGAGATCTACCAGATCATGATAAATAAAAAGTATCCTTTTCCATAGATTGATGACTTGTTTGATCAGCTACATGGATCAAAATACTTCTCCAAGGTGGATCTGTAGTGGGGATATTACCAAGTTAGGGTGAAGAAGGAGGATATCCCTAAGAATGATTTTCATAAATGGTACGAGCACTGTAAGTTCATAGTGATGCTTTTCGGACTCACTAATGCTCCATCTATATTCATGGAATTGATGAATATATTATTTATAGATTACCTCGAAAAATTTGTTGTAGTATTTATAGACGATATTCTAATATACTCCAAAACCAAGGAGGAGCATGAGGAGAATCTAAGAACTATTTTAAAGACCTATAGAAATGATAAGATCTATGAAAAGTACAACAAGTGTGAGTTATGTTTGAAATAAGTATCATTCTTAGGGAATATTATCACAATCAGTGGGATATCTATAGATCCTTCAAAGACAAAATCATTTGAGGGATGGATGAAGCCAACACCTGTGACAGATATCCATAGCTTCCTTGAGTAAGCTAGATATTATTGCTGATTTATGAGAAATTTATCACGATTTTTCAAACCCTATTTCCAAGATAACATGGAAGGGCATAAAATTTTCTTGGAATGATGAATGTGAAGAATTCTTCAAAGAGTTGAAAAAGAGGCTTATCACTACCCCTTTTCTCACACTACCCACAAGTAGGGATCTTTTTATAAATTTTAGTGATTCTTTGAAGAAGGGATTGGGATGTGTGTTGATGAAAAATGAAAAATTCATTGCCTATGACTCAAGTTAGTTAAAAATTAATGAGAACAAAATCTTCCATGCATGATCTAGAGTTGGAAGCAGTGATCATTGCTTTGAAAATTTGGAGAAATTATATATTTAGGGAGAAGTATGAAATATATAAGGACAAAAAATATTAAATATATATTCACATAGAAAGAGATGAATATTCTCTAAAAAAGATGTTTAGAGATCATCAAAGATTACAAATGATCAATCCACTAAAATCTCAGGAAAGAGAACAAAGTGGTGGAAGCTCTAAGTAGAAAGGATCCAACAATTCTATCATCAATGATAATTGGGAAGGATATGATATTCTTATATTTTAAGAGGATGGACATGGGAATCATAAATAAAGTAACATCATCAATCATTTCACAAATTATTTCTCAACCATCTATTCTTGAAAGGTTAAATTATGCTCAAAATAATGATGTGGGAATTCAGAAGATAGTGGAAAATATAAGGAAAGGTAAATCCTAATAGTTAAATGTTAATTAATAAGTAATTGTGAGATTTGGATTAAGACTATGTGTTCTATAAAATCTTGAATTAAAGAGGGAACTATTGGATGATGAACATAGTTAAAATTTCTCTATTAACCCAAGAAACAAAAATATGTATCGAGATCTCTGAGAGAACTATTGGTTGGATAACATGAAGAAGGAGATCACTAATTATACATCAATGTTCTTGGTATGTCATCAAGTGAAGATTAAAATAAATAAGTGTAAGGGGATGATGCAACCATTACCCATACCAACATGGAAATGGGAAAACATCACCATGTACTTTTTCACTGAATTTATGAAGACATCCAAGGGAAAAAAATGCTATCTGGGTTATTGTGTATCATCTTACAAAGACTCAACAATTCATTGAGATTCGAGATTATTTATCACTAGATGAAATGGAAAAGATATAAATCATAGAAGTGGTAAGGCTATACGGAGTACCACCATTGATTGTGTCTAATTAAGATCCAAGATTCATCTCTATATTTTGGAAAAGTCTCCAGCATGCATCAAACACTGAACTAAAATTTAGTATATATCATCACCCTCAAATTGATGGCTAATTTGAAAAGACTATCCAAACACCCGTGGAAATGTAGAGAGCTTGCTCAATTGACTTCAAATGAGGATGGGACCAACATCTCCCTCTTGTCAAGTTCTCTTACAACAACAGTTTCCACTCGATCATCCAAATGGATCTCTATAAATACCTTTATGGGAAGAGGTGTAAAACATTGGAATGTTAGGATGAAGTTTGGGAACTCAAACTTATAATTCCTAAAATGGTCGAAGAAATGGTGGAGAAATTTAAGACTATTCAGCAGCACATGAATGCTGCTCAGATTCGACAGAAGAGCTATGCTGACAATCATAAATGAGACCTATAGTTTGATGTTGGGGACATGGTATTTCTCTAGATATCTACAGGGAATAAAGTAACGAGATTTAGGAATAAGGGAAAGCTTATTCCAAGGTACATTGACCTTTTTAGATCCTTGATCACATCAAAATAGCGGCCTATAACCTAACACTCCCACCAAACCTGTCTCAAGTACATGATGTATTATATGTATCCCTCTTAAGAAAGTACATAGTAGACCCATCACATATACTAAATCCATAGGTTGTACCATTGGATAATTACATTTCCTATGAGGATTAGCTAGTGAAGATCTTAGTTCATAGAGAAAAAGTTCTCGGAAATAAGACAATGCCCCCTGTCAAAGTGTTGTGGTGAAACCACAAGTTTGAAGAAGTAATATTGGAACTAGAATAAGTGATCAATAAAAGTTATCCTCATCATTTTTAGAATGGGAAAATGAAATTTCAAGGGAATAATTTATTAAGGGGGAAGATTGTAACAACCCAAACTATTATAAATAAAATCCCCCCTTTTGATTGAATTAAATATCTTGTGGTTATAGAAAACACATGAAATTATTTTGTTTTATTATATCCAATTGTATTTAAATGACTGTTAAGTATCTTTATCGTTGATAATATATCCATTGAACAATGATCACATGAATAGTATAAATATAGTGTCTTAACAAATCCTTTTGACACAAAAAAATGAAGTGATGACCTCAACCAGTAGGATCGTACCATATAAATCCCATTTATCAAAGTTTTAAAGGGAGATATCATTTCTAGGATTTTCCCTAGACCAATCCCAAACTAATATATAATAACTTAATCATGAGAGAAACTATTTACTAGAGAAGTTCAAGCTCATCAAGATCACGACATAAACCATGTTCACCGAGCGATCCCATGAAAGCCTCACCATTGAAAACCTTACTCTTAGGGAATATGATGGTGTAATAAAGGTATATATATTAAGAACCTAAAATTAGGAATATATATATTATTTTTATAAATTAATGCATATATTTTCATCCTATTATTGTTACTTTGTAAATGATTTTTAAAGCACAAATAGTATTTTGGTTAATATTTAAATTCAATTAAGAAATAAATTTTGATTAATTAATGAATTTTTGAAATATAATATTTTAATAAAATATTATTATTAAATAAAATTTATTGAATATAAATTATCATATAATTTTTATGAATTCAAATATAATTTTTATTAGGGTTCAAAAACTGTTACTATCAAAACATGTCAATTTTTAATAAATGCAGGTTTTTATTTTTAACAGTGAAAATTAACATATTTAGAAAATTATATAGGTAAAATTAATATTTTTTTGGAATCAAAACATTGAAATTATCTAATAGTGAATTTTTCATAATTTTCCGAGATAGTCGAATTTTTGGGTAAATATTAAATACAGTATAAATATATAGTGTGTTTTATGATATTATAAAGGAACAATGGTGATGTAATAAATACTATAATAGGTATAATTTTCCAAATATATGTTTTTTTACTTTAAAATAATTTAATTTTAAGTTTATTTTATTTATTTTATAAAGCCTTAGTGAATCCTCCTAGACTTATAAAATATTTTAGGATTTTAAAATTATTTCTTTGAAAGTGGAACTGACCTCTACATAAGCAAAGGAAATATTTTATTATCTTTGGCCATTTTACTTATAAAATAATTTAATATAATCCCCTTATCTATAATACATGGTCAAAAACCATTGGATGATTTGTGGTTTTGAATATTTTATTATATAGTGTCCAAAACCTAAATAATAAATAAATCCCCCTCCTTTCCTATATAAACCCACACAAGCTCCCATTCATATTAACTAAAACTACTTGAAGAATATAAAAAATCTTCCATATAATCCCTATATCCCTCCCAAGGCACCCCGAAATGCCAATAATCCTATCCCATGCCTTTGGATCCGCACATCCAAGTAAGGGATCCTCACCTTCCTCTCATTCTTTCAATTGAAGATTATTCCTTGAAATTAGTCTCTATAATTTAAATTGGTTATATTTTAATTCATTTAATATGATTCTATTAAATTTAAATTTATGTTATTTTAATGATATATTATTTATCCTCTCTCATTTTTACATTTATCTAAGCCGTTACTATACCGAAATTTCATAAGGGATCTTCCACCCCTGTCTTTTATCAAGCATTCCTTTTGTATTATGTCTTTTAATTTCCTTTTTCTCAGTTGGTATATGTTATTAAAAAACCACCATTATTATAAATTTTATGTATAAATTATGATATCCTCTTTCACTCTCATTTAACCATCCTAATAACCTTTAAGTACACCCATTACCATGCTGAAATTTTGTAAGGGTTATTTCCTTTCTTCTATATATTCATGTTTATTTATTATGTTATGCATTATATTTCCAATTAATTATATGGGAAAATGTATTTACATGTCCCTGTTACTTTAAATTTCATGTATAAATGATAATATACCCCTTTATACCTCATAAAACCATTTTATGAATTTCTATATGACGCCGTTATTCTGTTGAAATTGCACCACAATTTTCCATGCCAAAATAATTGTGTAGTGAATACCATACCCATTTCTCTATCAAGGGTATTAAAATTTATAAAAATATACTTATATATTATGGAATTAAATGTATTTATTCCAAATTCCTTGATCGTGTAATAAATTATGATGTTGAATGAATTCATGTTATATGATCCATGTAGCACACTTAAGCATGAGAATGAAATGATTATGAAGGGTGTACGCTGATAGAACTCCAATGAAATGGGTACTATTTAGTATCATGATACGTCATGTTGGGATAGGGGTGTACCCAATTCCTTTATGGGACTTTTTACACCATGATTTCTTGGTGGTTTTAGCCTTGACCTAAGTTTATGATTCATCATTTTAAGTTGCTTCCACATTTTCCATGTTATGATTATCATGCTATATCATGCCTTATTATTCATGCTCCTTTTATACTCCCTTGATATGACTATTGTCTAACATGTATTTTCTTCCTCATGTTATACCTTGTTTATTCTCATAATAAGATTTATAGCTCACCCATTTCTTATGTATGTACTCAGGTTATCCCATGCAGTGTTAAGTACAAAGGAACGTTGTGGTCATGTTAAAGAAGTTTTCAATAAAGATGTTATATTTATTATTTTAAGTTATTATATAGTGTACCTAATTTCCCAAATAAACTAGACTTCATAATCTTATGATTTATATTAAGTAAATTTTTTTTGTAATAAATAATGTTTAAATATGAAATAAAGATCAGGGTTGTTATAGAGAGTGTTACATCAAGTTTGTTACTTGAATTTTCATCTAACCTTACATTGAGTGAGGAATGTGGGCCACATTTATTTCCACTAGATAATATTGGAAAGGATTAAATATCAATTATTTCCCACATATTGTGTTAAATCCAACTTAGTCCTAGTAATTCAGTGTAGTATCCATTGGGAAGTGAATGAAACCTAAAAATATCGAACATGTTACTCTATTGAGGCAGAGATGCCTTATCAATATTGGATTTGGGGTTTTGTTGACCCTAGTGTAACATCAATTGGTAATGTGAGACAAGAATAGCCTTTGGATGGAATATAAATCATATTTGTAGTATTTTTTTCTTTGGTTAATGAATTCACATGTGAAATTGAGAGAGAGTTTTGGAATAAGATGTAGTCTCAAGTAAACAAGTGAATGGCTATATTTTCCTCTTAATTCATTTTCAAGCATTGATGCGGGAAGTGTTGTCTTCCCAATACAATGCATATTTCTAAGAATAACCTTAATATGTTGATAATATTTGAATCTTACTTCCTCCTTAATTTCATCCAATAATCTAAAATTTTCATGTAAATCATTAAATAAATGTATTATTCATAGAAAACCATTCATTTTATTCCAATAGATTTATTCATAAATACTATTTACAAACTTTATAATTAAAGGAATACTTTTCCAATCCAATTAAATAAGGTATTAAAATGAAAATGTCACAAATTATTATTCTCAACATGTTTTAGGGGATAAAATGGATGTATAATGAATGAAATATGATGGATAATTCTTATAAATCATGCTAAAATTTTTAGTATCCTGTAAAATGATCAAATACCAATGTAGCTTCATATGATGGAGGAACAATAACTTGTTGAATTTTTTTAAAAAAACTTTAGTAAAATGTTAATCTATGCATAGGAAAGTCAATGAAAAAAATATTAAATTCAAAAATATATCCTTACTCTTGATCTTCTTGAATTAAATGTATTAAAAAACACATGAATCAACACTAAAAAAATAGATTCCTCATCCCTAACATGAATCCTAATACTAGTTTTAAACACTAATAATGTGTAATTTATACCTCCCTAGAAACACTAGTGACATAAACATCATATATTCAACACTATTTATAAAGTAGAACCATTGTATGAATGAAACACCAAAAAATAAATATTGACTACATCAAAATAGGTAACTTTTTATGAAAAAAATCACAAACAAGAAAGTTTCATGGAGTTTGATAAAGGAACCCATTGAAATTTCCATGAAAGTGATATAACTGTCATATTAAGATAATGTATGAAAATATATTCTATGTGATTAATTATTTTTTCCCTTAATAAAACATATTCATCAAATATTATAATATCTTTATTATACTTTTTAATAAAAATCTTATCTTGGGCATCACTCCATATAGTTAAAGTGTGACTAATATCACTAATAAAAACGATTTAATTTTCCAATTATTTTATTTATCCTTGTAAATAGATAATTTAAATGATTTCTTAAAAATCATAATTGAATTTAAAATAGGAATACTATCACCCTTCTATAAATAATCCTTATGAGAATTTAAATTACATGCCTATGAAGCATATTGTAATTTCATAACCAACTTTTCTCATCAATTTCACTCATCAACCATGTTACTATACATATCCATGGTATAGAAAAATACTTCCAAGATTAAAAATATTAATTAAACCCACACTATTTCAAGGATCAAACCTCTAGAACCCATTTAGTATTGGTAGTGAAATTAAATGTGACCCCCAAAGTTCACCACTAATAATCCATGGGTAGTTGACTAGTATCGAGTGTATAGAAATGGAATATGGGTGGAATTACCCTATTCAACCTCTAAAAAGAAAATAAAACCACTAATCAACACCAAAAACCACAAGTAAGTAAACCCAAACCATCCGAATAAATACAAATATGCATGTAATGTAATACTAAACCAAAAGAATATAAAATCTCTAATTCAATACCAATAAAAGAAAACAACTCCTTTAAGTACAATAAATCTCCTCCAGTGTCAAAAAATCACCACATAATGATCTAGTAAGACACACCCCATTCTAAAAAAAAACATCCTAAAAATATTTGAAAATAGAAAATGAAAATAAGGGTGACCATAAATGTTTATATAGTAGGTTCCTACCCAAAAGTTCACATGTTAATGTGGAAAATGAATACTAAAAATTTAGTGAATAAGAATAGAAACCAACATGTAATCCCATCTAAGGTAATCAAAAAACCTATCTCACTATTGGACCATTATTTAAATTTTTAAAAAATTGAGTATAGAAAATAAGGAATCTATAACAAAGGAGGTACCCTACACCCACTTCTTCACTGATATAACCACCCACATTTCCCATTAGCATACTCTTAGAACTCCCATCCATTACCATATCCACATAAAAAAATATCATACCAAATATTCATACCATAAACTCATACCATAACCATATACCATAAAAATATACCATAACCTCATACCATAACCATATACCATAACTAAACACCATAAAAACATTAAAAAACCACTACTACTACCTTTATTGAAAGGTAGAGCAGGTAATATGGAGTTATTAACTATATGTTCCCACTATATCTAAGATATTTGGGGTTCACCCAGTACCTAAAGCCGCATATGGGAATAAATTTGGATATTATAATCATGTGGTGGTGAATAATAAATGGAATAAATATAATGATACAATAGCTTATAAATTGCATCATGGGGCCATATATTATTAAGTAACCTCTATAGCCATATAACATTTCCCATTTTATAGCTGACAGACAACTTCCACTACTACTAACCACACTAAATTAGTAAATTCATTAACCGCCCAATTAAATCAACAATTCAAAAAATCATTCATATGACTTATCAATTTTCATAGTTAATAAATTACCACATTAAATAGTTACTTCAAAACTTAATTTTTTCATTTATTTCATTTTATTCATTAAAAAATATATCCCATTAATTTATTACACATCAAGCTTCCTTTCTATTCAAATTTATTAGACCATTAATTTATTAATTCCACATCCATATCCATAACATAATTAACCCCACTAATTTAATGACACCAACCTCTTTATATTATCACTTTTACATCACACTGCCACATGCTCAGATTTTTTAAAAATACACTACAAGAATATATCTCAAAAAATATGAAAATTTTAAAGTAACATGTATATCAATATCTTCAAAATCATACTATACTAAATTATTTTTATATAAATATGGAAATACCATCTACTTAATTATGGGAATTGATATGCATGGTAATTACACATCAATAAAAAGAAAAAGGATAGAGTTCTTGAATCACCAACCTCAATTGATTCTAAAATCACCATATCATTGAAGAAAAATTTCTGGTAATCAAATATCAAAATAACCATAAATAAACCACAATGATTCTATAACCCATAAATCACCAGGTCAATCCTCTATCAACCATTTTTAAAGAACCTTATGGAACAATAGGATAGATTAAAGAATAAGGAATCTTGAAAACATTATATCTATTTATAAAAATTGAACCTTATAAAAGAGATACATTGAAAGGTTGATAAATGAGCTCTCTATGGTGTCTAGGAAACATCAATGGTCATCAAAAGAATCCCATGATATGAAGAAACCGTATGAAAATAAATAAACCACATGAATTTTTAAACAAAATGGTTTTAGCAAAAATCTTGATGTATTGATATTTGTTGTAGTTAAACGGGGGTCAGTCGACTAGAAATTTGAAAATCAAATAAAAAATCCCCCAATATTTCTTTAAATATCATAGCCACCCACCTTTAAAATTTGATGATATCAGAGCTAATTATGATATAATACATACCATTACACTATAATTCACCCAATCAATAGATTAATTTGATATCCATAGAGAAGTTTTCTCAAAGTGACAAAATAAATATATATCTACTATTTGAATTCATACTTTCTTAGAAATAATATTGGTGAAATAAAAAAAAAATAAAAACACAATAAATGAACTCAATGAAAACTAGATTGAATACATAATATAATATTCTTTTTACAACAACTATATAGGATTCCAAAATCTTCTATACTTTACATTATGTTTTTGTTTAACCCATTAATGAAAAATGATGGAAAACATAATGAAATAAATATGCCACAATATCTATAAATGGAACCATTATTCATCTCTAGTAATTATGAAAAAATATCCACCTTTGGAACAATTCATGGTGCAGTAAATCCTATTAAGGTTTAATTTTTAAACGTGATTAAAATTTAACACAAACTCTGTAACACCCCAAGTTTTTATAAAAATAAATTGAAATTCATGGAACTTTGTTTTAAAGTAGATATTTATAAATTTCATTTAAAAATAATTTTATTTCTTATATGTTTTGAATTTCGAAAAATAGTCTTCTACAATTGTGTTCAGTATGTTATTTAGAGTCTATTGGAACCAACTTGTTTTTCTAGTGACTAGTAACATACCCCTATGAATAGTAATATGACCCTAATGAATAGTAAATTTTATTATTATTTTATTTACTTAAGGAATTAAGATAGTAACATATTGTTTAATTTTTCAACATGATATAAAAGCAGTTATAGTTTTTAAATAATTAATTTTTGAATTAAGTATGATTTTATTTTAAAATTAATTTAAAAATATTTGGAAAATTATTTTCAAAAAATGGACTTAATTTTTGAATTCTACACATTGATAAATGGTTATGGTGAATTTTGGGATTTTTTCTAAATAGTTGATTTTTTGATGAATAGTAAAAATACAGTTTTTAGTTTTGGTGTGTTAATGACACCATTAATGATATAATAATGATGTCATAAATCTGGTAGACTTGTGTATAGTTAAATAATATGTGAGGTGTACCAAGTGGCTTATACCATGTGCAAATACCATGGGCAAGCCCATGGTATTTCAAATACCACTCATGAGGTGTCCCTTGAAATTTATTAAAATATTCCCTTACTTTTCCTATAAATACCAACCCATTACTTCATTAACTTCATTCCTAATTCCTCTTCAACGAAGATCTGTCCTCCTTAACTTCCTAGTAGTCCTCCCAAGGTTTCCTCAATCCCCTAAGGTCCCAACCTTCAAGTTCTAAGGGTTACTCTACAAGGTAATAAAATTCTCAATTTCTTTATTTTTCCACTCAAGTTCACTTTTATGTGGTATAACTTTCAAGGTTCCTGTAATGTCCTGGTTCTGGAAGCCACCTAGAGGCGCCCCATACCCGGTTGGTCACATGGACTTAAGAGCATTTCCCCGAATTCCAGAGGCTATCGACTAGCCGTGAGGGCCTTGGGTGTGATAGTGGGGAAACAATGCCCTCATCGGCAGAGTACACAACGGAAGAGAAAACAATAAACAATAGCAGAAGCAGTAAAAAATCCATACAAAAATAACCAGAGGAAGAATAAATATGATAAACAGTGGGAGAACACACATATATATAAAATGGTGCATGATACATGTGTTTAGGAAAGCAGCCAAACAAGTCACAATGATGAATATAGTACTAAACCAAAGTACAAAAGAAAATAGAAAAACAACTCCTCAGCATCGCAAGCCTCGGATTGGTCCCATGCTCTCTAGCTCCAATTCACCCGAATGGCCCGAAGTCCTTCATTTTTATTGATTTTTGATAACCCCCCTTTCAAGAGATGATGGGGAACCCTTACAAGGCCCGTAGGCTCAGAGATCACAAGACCCATAGGATTAGGAGATAATATGACCCGAAGGTCTTAGAGAATTAAACCATAATATCTACGAGGAACTGCCCCTCCCCATCATCTGCGTCATGATATTAGCTCTCCAACTTTTCATGGCTGTCTAGATAGAATTCCCATGAAAGCATAGGCTGGTACCGATGGCATAGCCATACCCTCTCATTCTGAAAATCCATTTGGTTCTACTCTAGTGAGTGCACCTGCTCTAAATCCTATTCTAGGGCTGCTCCTTTTTTGTAGTGTGTCTAGGGAAACTGCATGTAGCCCAAAGGCCTTGAGGTGGACTGAGGGCCTTAAAGGTGGCCCAAAATCCCACCGAACCGAAGGCTTGGGTGGCCCAAAAGCCTTAAAGACTCTAATCCCAAATCGGTGGCCCAAGGTGAATAGTTCCAGCTGCTACAATACCAAACAGTACCTGCTACAATAACTGCTACAATACCTACTACAATGAGTATATGATAGGTAAAGTATAGTAAAAAATATACAGTAAGCAGTGAACAGGATAATACACAGTAGTAAACAATCCACAGATCAACAAGCAGCAATGAAGCAAACAACTAACAACAATCAAAAACCCTCTGGGAAGTACTCACAACCATCCCCTTTGGACTTATCCAAGAAGTACCAACAACCCTCTGGGTAGTACACTCAGCCTAACCCCTCTGGTTTGGTCATACGAAATTATAATACTCTCTAAGGAAGCACGCTCTGTCAATTCCCCTTATAGTCTAGGGTAGTCAGGGAATCTCTGAGGATGATCAAACGATCAATTACTATTATAGACCCAAATTCTAGAGACTCTATGAGGAATCTCACTCAGTAAATTCCTCCTATAGCCTTCGGTCTATCACAAACTCTCTAAGGAAGCTCACTCGGTCAATTCCTCCTATAGCCTGGAATGGTTTAAGGAAATTCAAACAGAACAAAGACTCTTTGAGGAGCTCACTCGGTCTATCCTCCTATAGTATATAATATCAAAGACTCTCTGGGATGCTCACTCGGTCAATACTCTATAGTCTATAATACCCAAGACTTTTTGGGAAGCTCACTCGGTCTATCCCCTATAGTCTATAATGTCCAAGAATCTTAGAGGAAGCCCACTCGGTCTATCCCCTTATAGTCTATAGCACCGGGTTCTCTCGGACCCATTCTAGTCAGTGCATAATAATGATATAAGGCTAAAGTAAACCTATAGAGCTACTTGGCTAACCAGTCTATAGCATAACAGACATGTCAGGGAACAACACTCTATCCTAAGGTCACAAGGCATGGAAAACAGGCATAACGGCCAAAGGCTGAACAAGACCAAAAGGTCGTAAATAGAACAAGGCATGGAAAAAACATCCAAGCATAGAAATTATCATCCTACATAACCAAATTACCTCTACCCAAGTATACAAGAAAGTAAGAAAAACAACAGGGGAAAAACAGTAAACATGCAATACCCCGTTCACGAGTATTGGTGGAAACTGCACATAAAACTCAAAGACTTCAAACGGAAAGGCACAAACCACCTACCTTGATGATAGTAGATCGATATAATTGAACCATGAGTCTTGAATCTCTCTAGAACATCTTAGATCTATGAAAACGCTTAAAACGTTCAAACCACGATAACTTGAGAAAGAGGAAGAATTGGAAAACAAAGCTCTAGGATAAGGAAGATCTTACCGATGTAGTTCCAACGCAATTTATGGCAGTCGATTCAGAGAACGGATGGAGGATTGGGGGCTCAAAGAAGTTCTGTGGCCATACGGATTCTCTCAGTCAAATAATCTAGAGAAGAAGACATTTTTGGGGTTAAGACGTGACCCTGGTCTGTTTAATGAAAAAAAGAAAGTACACGACGTGTACTTTTGAAGTAGATAGCATGTACTATGATTTTTCGTACTCTGCTTTAGGTGGCCTCCAAGTCACCCCTATATGGCCGTGTGTGAGGGCTGGACACGGCCAGCACATGACCTCGCGTGGCAAGGGAGTACACAACGTGTACTCATAAAGTACATGACCTGTACTTAATTTTTTTTTCAAAAACTCCTCTTTTCTAAAAAAATACTAAAAAAGGAAAACATACCTGAAAAGAAGGTCCGTGTTCTTATAAACTTCCCCCCTTAAATAAATTCCTTCCTGAATTTACTTAGCAAGGAATATAAGAAGAAACCCTGAATACCTCCAGCTACTGTGATCATACATCATCCTCCCTCTCCCAAGTCTCATCATGTACTCGCCCATGCTGCCATAGCACTCATATGAGAGGAACAGACCAGCCACGACAAACCTTCATACTATGATCGACAATCCGGATAGGATGATCCTTAAATGATTAATCCGCTTCAAGCTCAACCTCCTCAGGTTGAAAGACATGAGACAGGTCTGAAAAGTAACGTTGGAGCTGAGAAACATGGAAGACGTCGTGCATAGCCCTATACCTATGAGGTAACTGCAACCGATAGGCAACCAGTGCAACTCTCTCCAACACCTCAAATATCCTGATGTACCGTGGTGAAATCTAACCCTATCTCCGAATCCTCTTGTGTCCCAACCACGGTGCGACATGCAGGAAAACCTGATCCCCAACCTCTAACTCTAGAGGCCATCTCCACTGATCAACATAAAACTTATGTCGAGACTGTTCCGTAGCCATCCTCTTTCGAATCAACTCTATCTTCTCTGAGGTCTCCTGAACAAGACGAGGTCCCAGCAAAGCTTCCTCTCCTACCTCCAGCCAGCATAAAGGTGATCGGAAGGACCTACTGTACAAAGCCTCGTAATGTACCATCTGAATAGTCTCCTAAAAACTATTGTTGTAGGCAAACTCCACAAGAGGTATATTCTTCTACCAAGAACCTCCAAAGTCTAGAATGCAAGATCAGAGCATATCCTCAAGCACCTGAATTGTACGCTTGGACTGGAAATCTGTCTGGGGATAATATGCAACACTCAAAAGTGCCTGAGTACCCAAATCCTTCTGATGTCCCTGCCAGAACCGAGAAGTAAAACAAGCATCCCAATCTGAAACAATGGAGTATGGAACTTTATGTAGACGTACAATCTCTCGGATGTACAACCTTCCTAGATCATCAACATTGAAGGTCTCCTTGATTGGAAAGAAGTGAGAAACCTTTGTAAGCTTGTCGATGACAACCCAAACAACATCATTCCATCGAGGACACCTCAGCAACCCTGTCATGAAATCCATCGTGACATTGTTCCACTTTCACTCCAGAATGGGTAACTGCTAAAAAGACCCGCTGGTTGCTGATGCTCCACTTTCACCTACTGACAAGTGGAACACCTCATGAAAAAACCAACAAAATATCTCTTCATACCTGGCCACCAATACTGGCGGTGTAGATCATGATACATCTTGGTGATGCCAGGTTGAACTGCCCAAACTGAGGAATGGAAATCCCACATTAGCTCCTCGCGTATGTCTGCTGGAACCCATACATGTCCCTAGAAACGCAAGATCTCATCCTCACCCACTGTACATCCAAGAAGAGGGTTCTCTCCTGACACACTCTTCCATAGGACTAGGCCTTCTGAGTTTGATAGCTGCCTCATCCGTACCCGATCAAGAAGTGTAGATGTAAAAACTACATAAGATAGAAAGGTATGCCCCTGTCTGTCGTGCACCTCCAAATGCATCTTAGAGAATAGATCCATAAGTTTCCACTCACTGCTGGCCTCCTGAACTACCTGTATTTGAGTTCTCCTACTCAACGCATCAGCTATTGCGTTACCTTTCCCAGGTGTATAGGTGAGATCAAAGTCAAAGAACTGAAGATACTCGACCCACCTGCACTATCTCAAATTCAGATCACGCTGAGTGAAGATGTACTTGAGACTCTTGTGGTTGTTAAACACCAAAAAGTGCTCTCCTATAGGGTAATGTCTCGAACAACGTAATGCCTGAACAATATCTTCCAACTCAAGATCGTGCGTCGGGTAGTTCCTCTCATGTGGCCTCAACTGTCGAGACCCATACGCAAAAACTCTGACTCACTGCATAAACACAGATCCCAGTCTGATAACTGAGGCATCACATTAGACCATGTAGATCTTGCCCAGATCTGACAGGACTAGTATCGGTGCTGAAGTCAACCTCCCTTTCAGCTCATGAAAGGCTAACTCACAAGAATCTGACCATAAGAACTTCAACCCTTTCTTGGTTAGACTCGTTAGTGGTGCTTCTAGGCATGAAAAGTCCTATATGAAATGCCTGTAGTATCCATCCAATATTAGAAAACTCCTCACCTCGAAGACATTATTCGGATTCTCCCAGGAAACCACTGCTCTCACTTTCTCTGGGTCCACTGATACTCCTGTCTCTGAGATAACATGACCCAAGAAGTGAATCTGGTCCATCCAAAAGTGGAATTTCTTGAGCTTAACATATAAATGATGCTATCTTAGTGTAATGATAATGATATAAAGATGTGTAGCATGGTCGTGTTGAGTGTGAGAGTACATCAAGATGTCATCCACAAAAACCACCACGAAGAAATCCAAGCATGGATGGAACACTCAGTTAATCGGTGCCATGAAAACCGCAGGCACGTTCATGAGACCGAATGGAATAACCATATACTCGTATAGAAAATCCTGCTCTTGAAGGTTGTAAGAGGTATATCAGACGGTCTAATGCGCAACTGATGATAACTAGATCTCAAGTAAATCTTCAAGAACACTTGTACTCCTCAAATCTGATCAAAGAGATCATCAAAACTCGATAAGGGATATCGGTTCTTGACCATCAACTGGTTCAAATTCCGATAGTCCACACAAAGCCTGAGGGTACCGTCTGCCTTCTTTGTAAACAGGACAGGTGAACCCCAAGGAGAAGTACTGGGTCAGATGAAATCCTTTGCCTGCAACTCCTCCAACTGCTTCTTGAGATCCTGTAACACAGGTGTATCCATCCTATAAGGAGGAATGGACACTAGTGTTGCTCCTAGCACAAGCTCAATAGAAAGATATACCTTATGCTCTGAAGGAAAACCTGAAAATTCCTCTAGAAAGACTTCCCTGAAATGATCAACTACTGGAGGAAAGTCTAACTATGAAGTCCCCTGGTCATCCAGATATAGACTAGAAATCTGGGCTGTAACTCCTCCTAGACCATGATGCTTGGGTCCTGATCGACTTTCCTAGACATCCCACTCACCTCTATGAAGAAATTATCCACCCTCTGGTAATATGAAACTCACCCTGCAGCGATAGCAATTGGCGACTTCCTGGAAGATAATTAACCAGTCCATTCCGAGAATGAAATCATATCTTGTCATCTCTAGGACATAGAGGTACCATAAGAAGTGACACCCTGCAACCTCAAGAGGGTACTCTCTGCACTGACATACACTAACTGCTCTTTTCCCCAATGGTGTGTCTAGAATCAAATTATCGGTAGAGGAAAATATACAGAGCCTAAGGATCTCCACAACAACAATAGAGATAAAGCTATGCGTAGCACCGACATCGAAAAGAGTTAAAGATAAAACTGAGGATACTAAGATCGTACCTCGAACTGTAGAAGGGCCGGGATCTTGATCCTGATGGGTCTACTCCACTTAAAAAGTTTGGCCTATACTGCGACCCTGCGACCCTGCCTGACCACTCTGAGATAATCCAATCTGCTATCACTGGTAACCTGGTGACTGACCACCACGGCCGTAACCTCCACCTCAGCCCGAACGGCCGGAACGACTCCAGTTGCCAGACTGGTGATAAACTAGTGAAGCATCTCCTGTATGCGGGGTCATAGAAGAACCCCTACCACCGGTTGTAGGTGATAAGATCTGGAAAAAACACTGACTATTGCCCATCTTGCCTCAAGATCGGCACTCCGTCGGGTCTCTCTAGTATTGAGGCCTAGTATGCCTACTCATACCACATTGGTAGCATACTACCTAACTACCCAAAGATACATTCCACCTACTATGATCTCCTTGAGCAGACTCCCTGCGGTGCTTCCTGCTATCAATAGGAGGAACACTGACTCTGGATGTCGAACCTCCCTGGCTCACTGCTCCAGAATACCTCAGATTGCACTCAGTGATCAGCGCCTAGATAATGATAGAGGATATCGAAGTCAACCTGAAGATGTTTACCTGGGAACAGATCTCCTGCCTATGACTATCCTTAAACTTCCTAGCCAGGAACAACTCATCACCTGCTGGAATCGGTGTGAAATGCTGCAGCTCAGTAAAGCGAGAAGAGTACTCCATAACAGAAAGAGTACCCTGCTCCAGACTCATAAACTCCCGGGCTCGATCGGACCTCAAGGTCTCCAGGTAGAAGTAATCATAAAAGATGCTCCAAAACTCATCCCAAGTCATACTATACTGGAATACGGACTGTGAGATCACCTACCACCACCTCTTGGCAGAGTCTCAGAGCATATAGGTAGCAAGCTTCACCCTCTTCTCTGGAGGTATCTCCAGATACTTGAAAATTGTCATTGTGGCCTCTAGCCATGACTCTGCAGCTTGAGGTACTCCTTCTCCTGAGAAGGTGGTAGGATACTGCTACTGGAAAACCCGCATCAACTCAGCCATCGACGGGGCAGGAGGTGGCGCTCCCTAGAAGGTCTGCATCATCCTCATAAAATCTTCCCTAAACTACGCATCAGCACCTGCAACTAATATAACCGCTGGTTCCAAGGCTGGCACAATAGAAGGATCTGTAGGAAGTCCCTGATCGGCCATATCTGGTGTCTGATCACCGTCTGACAGCTGACGTACAACTGGAGGATGTCTCGGTGGCATAACTCTGAAAGGTCAAAAGTACACCTTAGATCAAGATTATCAAAGACTGAGAAAACAAGTATACAAGAGGGGAATAGGAGAAAGAAACATTCAAGTTTTACAAAACATGACTACACAGCATGTATAAAAACTACACAATGTGTTCTTCTAATCCATTCACATGGACATGTACCTCTGCCATAACTGGTTAGGTAATGCCCTAAGCACACGACGTGTTGTCCCCACACACGGCGTGTACTTGATCTCTATTCCACTTCCTGAGTCTCCCTACACGGCTAACCCACATGGTCCTATTAATCCTAGACTACACGGCGTGTTCATGAAGGACACAACGTGTACTAAACAAGGTTTCAACGACCCGTGTTGTTATTTACATGACTGGCTACAAGGTTCACTCTACACGGTGTGCTCCCTGAGAACACAGAGTGTACTTGAAAGTTTTCCTTGACCCGTGTTGTTCATGACACGGCCGGGTACTTAGGTTATATGGAATGATGTGTGAAAATTGGACACAGTGTTTATAGTCAAATTTTCATCCATCTGTGTCGTTATCCACACGGGTAGACACACGGTCACTACAACACGGCGTGTACGTGACGTACACAACGTGTTCCTGATGATTTTTCACAACCTCGTGTTTCTTCCCACATAGTCAGTGACATGATTTAAAAACTACACGGTGTGTATTAATAAAGTACACACCATGTATTCTGGGTTTTTCCAGGCAGTAGCTCAAAAACTGCTCTGAAGCCCAGAAAACACAGAAAACAATAGTTAAGGTGCCAAATTCTGATCCGTGAGGGCCCATAATCCTCACGAACCAAATCTTGGCATCTCATACATATCATATACAAAGGAAAAAAAGCATTGATCCACCAAATTATGGTCGGTGAGGGCCCATAACACCTCAAAAACCAAAGTTTAGTGTCCATATAAGAAAATCACTATACAAACAAATTCTATATCAAACAGCAGAGATTCTACCAAAACATCTATCAAAACAGCATGCATACTTTACACAAAGTCTATCACAACAACATGAAATCACTAATTAATCCTATATGGCATGGAAAGAATGCATGACATGTGATTTCTAACAAGTTCCTGTATGATGCATGAGATGACACACCCTCATCTCATCGGGTTGCGACAGAAATAGAACCGCAATAACAACAACGGTAATAACACAAAGCATGTGAATCACCCAACGGTGAAATCAAGTAAATTGTAAAATTAAAAACCAGTAAAATTACAATAAACGAGGTAGTATATATTTTCCCTATACACGGGTTAGCTACTCCCAGGAACAACTTATTACCAAGTACCTATTCCATCCTACCCCATGCTATAGGATCCAAATAGTAAGTCAATAGAAAAGAAACCCTCTGATACCACTTTGTAACGTCCTGGTTCTGGAAGCCACCCAGAGGCGCCTTGTAGCCGGTTGGTCACATGGCCTCAAGCACATTTCCCCGAATGTCAGAGGCTATCGACTAGCAGGAAGGTCCTTGGGTGTGATAGTGGGAAAACTATGCCCTCATTGGCAGAGTACACAACAGAAGAGAAAACAATAAACAATGGCAGAAGCAGTAAAAAATCCATACACAAATAAACAACGGAAGACTAAATATGATAAATAGCGGGACCACACACACATATATAAAATGGTTCATGATACATGTGTTTAGGAAAGTATCCAAACAAGTCACAATGCTAAATACAATATTAAACCAAAGTACAAAATAAAACAGAGAAATAACTCCTCAGCATCGCAAGCATCGACTTGGTTCCATGATCTCCAACTCCAATGCAATCAAATACCTTAAGTAGAAGGGAACTTTCCCTTGTCTATAACTGCATCAATATAATCTGTTTGGGCCCAAAAGCATAACAAAAACAGGGTGTGAGACTAAATCCTAGTAGGCAACCACCTGAAGATCTATGCCTAACAGTCAGTGAGTATATGGCAGGTAAAGTACAGTAAACAGTAAATAGTAAGCAGTGAACAAGATAATACACAATAGTAAATAATCCACAGATCAACAAGAAGTAGTGAAGCAAATAGCTAACCACAACAAAAAACCCTCCGGAAAGTACTCACAGCCATCCCCTCTAGTCCTATCCAAGAAGTACCAACAACCCTCCGGGCAATACACTCAGCCTAAACCCTCTGGTTTGGTTATACAAAATTATAAGATTCTCTGAGGAAACACGCTCAGTCAATTCCCCTTATAGTCTAGGGTAGCTAGGGACTCTCTGAGGATGATAAAGTGGTCAATTCATCTTATAGTCCCAAATTCTAGAGACTCTATGAGTAATATCACTCAATCAATTCCTCCTATAGCCTCAGGTCTATCACAGACTCTATAAGGAATCTCACTCGGTCAATTCCTCCTATAGCATGGAATGGTTTAAGGAAATTCAAACACAATAAAGACTCTCTGAGGAGGTCACTCGGTCTATCCTACTATAGTATATAATATCTAAGAATCTCTGGTATGCTCACTCGATCAATCCCCTATAGTCTATAATACCAAAGACTCTTTGGGAAGCTCACTCGGTCTGTCCCCTATAGTCTATAATGTCCAAGAATCTCAGAGGAATCTCACTCACTCTATCCACTTATAGTCTATAGCACCAGGTTCTCTCAGCCCCATTCCATTCAGTGCATAATAATTCTATAAGTCCAAATTAAACCTACAGAGCTACTTGGCTAACTGGTCTACAACATAACAAGCATGTCAGGGAACAACACTTCATCCTAAGGTCACAAGGCATGGAAAACAGGCATAACGGCCAAAGGCTGAACATGAACAAAAGGTTGTAAATAGAAAAAGGCATGGGAAAAACATCCAAGCATAGAAATTATCCTCCTATATAACCAAATTACCTCTACACAAGCATAAAATCAAGGCAGAAAAACAATAGGGAAAAAACAGTAAACACGCAATACCCCGTTTACGGGTATTGGTGGAAATTGCACATAAAAATCAAAGACATCAAAAAGAAAGGCACAAACCACATACCTTGATTCTAGGAGATTGATATACTTAAACCACAAGGCTTTAATCTCCCTAGAACATCTTATATATACAAAAACTCATAAAACATTCAACCCACGATAACTTTGAGAATAAGAAGGAATTGGAAAAAAAAGCTCTAGGAGAAGGAAGAGCTTACCTCTACGGTTCCAATGTAATTTAAGACAGTTGATTTGGAGAACGGACGAAGGCTCAGGGTATTGGAGATGTTTCACAGCCGTATGACTTCTCTTAGTTGAAGAAGCTGGAGAAGAAGATGTTTCTGGGGTTAACATGTGACCCCAGCCTGTTTAATGAAAAAATAAAGTACATGGCGTGTACTAGGCTTTTCCGTACTATGCTTTAGGTGGCCTCCAATTCACCCCTACATGGCCGTGTGTGAGGCCCAGACACGGCCAACACATGGCCTCACGCGGAAAGGGATTACACGGCGTGTACTTGAAAAATTTCCAGAAAATCCTCTTTTCTCAAAAACTCCAGAAAAAGGAAAACATACCTAAAAAGAAAGTCCAGGTTCTTACATTTCCATACCATGTTCTTATTTCCTTATTATTCTTGATCTACTCTATATTATGATTCATTTATGGATGGGTGACCCTTGTCCCCTCTCTTTTTAATATTTTCTAAAACCATGTTGCTTAGTCGTTAGGCTGCCGAATTTTTGTAATGGAATTCTTAACCTAATTTCCATCTTTGGGTTAACCTTCTACTCTATTATTTATGTGGTATTAAAATTGATTTTTTGATGTTTTTTTCTTATATTATTTTTAATTATATCTATTTACAGTTTATATACATATTCCATCCACTCTATTAAGTCTCTCTTCAGTGGTATGATATTTATAAGGGGCTTTCCTTTTAAAATCCTCTTTTACAAACCTATTTTACAAAATTTAAAAGCAATGTTTTTATGAAATTATTCACATTGTATGATTATGTTATGGTTCTTGGGAATTGTTTATGATGAAGGGTGGGACCTATATCTCCCACCAATGCATTGGGTATGTGTAAGTTGGAGGTCGGCCATATGGTTACTCCAAGTGTAACTGCGATGGTTACACAAATAGCAAGGTATTTGTGAGGGTTAAAAATTATAAGGTAACCGAGAGGGTTACAAGATTATGTAATTAATGCCCCAAGATAACTTTATGGTTCTTCTTATGTTCTTATGTATTGTGGAAATCTCATGTTTCATAAAGTAAGTATATATATATATATACATAGGTGATAAGTATGTCTTTTGAAAATGATTTCACACATTACATGTATTCATGGACTAATGTTCTATTTTCCTTATTTTTCATCCCTTACTATGCTTTTGTGTTCATCCCATGTTTTTAAATGATTTTCACAGGTTAATGGATGTGTAAGAGAAATAATAAAGCTTTTTTAAATATTGAAGAATGGTCAAGGAGTCATGTTTAAGTTTTAATGTTTTTTATTTTTTAAAAAATGGAAACTTTTTTTATGGTATCCACTATGTAATAATGTGTAATGTTATGAATGTATTTTTCCAATTCTCTAAATCTCTAAACTTGAAAAGATCTTCAATGTAAAAGGTAGTGTTTTCTTGACTAAATTCGAGATTATGTATGTAATAAGGTCGGGTACTTATAGTTGGTATCAGAGGATGGTTTAGATAACATTAGGGGTTAGGATGATGTTAAAATAATTCCATAAATGATTTTACTCTATGATTAATTTAAAATGTTTTATCATTTAAAGATTACCATTTTTCTTCATCTGAGATATGTTTGTTCAGAATTGTTGTCCACAGAAGGAACAGGGATGCTGAGTAGGAGAGGCACCCACAGAATGAAATCCTTTTGGAACTACAACCTGGAATGGTAGGGATTGGAACCAAGAAGTTTGTGACAGTAATGGATCACCTAACGCAGGAAATAAATGGTGGTGGCATTCATGAAAGAGAACAACCATAGGTACCATAACAGAACATGATAGTAGTGGGACATTTTATGAGACAACACCCTCCTGCATTCAATGGATCTTCTAACCCAGTAACAGCTAAAGGATGGATCAAAGACCTTGGAAATATATTTGATATTATGGGATGTTCAGACAATCAAAAGGTAAGTCTTTCAATTTATTGTTTTGAAGGGGAAACTGATCAGTGGTGGTCAATAGTAAGGAATATCAGGGTTAAAAAAGATTTTGATGCCTTAGAGTGGGATGATTTTAAAAGTATTTTCCTTGGAAAATATTTTCCTAAGGTGGTGTGACTTAGAATGGCGAAACAATTCCTTGAATTGAAATAGAAGAAGGAAGATTAAGTGGATGTGTATGAAGCTAACTTCACCTGACTGGAGAGGTATGATCCAAATCTTATTTTGGATCTTGATAATAAAATCAACCACTTTTACTCAGGACTGAAGCCAAGGTATCAAAGGGCATTGGCCTCTCGTGAATTCAAAATTTATGAGAAAATTTTCCGATGTGATGAGAGGGTAGAGATGGAGTTTGCTGATGATCACATGCATTTTGGAAACAAAGAGAATAAGAGGTTCAGATGGCATGCAATGGGTAAGAATCAACCAAATAAATCTGATGGTAAGAAAATAAAATTTCCAGTTTGTGAAAAGTGTGGAAAGAAACACCTTGGGGAATGTCTTAACAAAACTGGGAAGTGTTTTAAATGTGGTAAGTTTGGATATATGGCCCGAGATTGCAATGAAAATGATCCTAAGACTAATCATGATAAGTAGACTATAAAGCGTTTTAAATGTGGTGAAATGGGTCATTATGCAAATGCCTTCCCAAAGAGAGATCTGAATGATGCAAAGAATCCAGACTATAAGAAGAATGGTGTAGTGAGATCCTTTGCGACTACGTCAGCAGATGTCATGCCATCCAATGGAGTTGTATCAGGTACTTTTTTTGTTCACTCATATTTTGCTAAAGTTTTGTTTGATATGGGGCCTACACATTCCTTCATCTCTGAGAAATTTTCTGGTAAATTGGAAATATCACCTCAACAAATGAGACCCAAACTTGTTGTTAAAACACCAGGAGGAAATTTTATAACAAAGATGAATTATAAGAATATTTCTATTGTGGTATATAGAAAGACTTTACGTGAAAAACTTGTTGTTTTACCCTTAGTTGAGTTTGATGTTATTCTGGGAATAGATTGGCTTTCTGATTATCATGCTAAGATTGAATGTAGAGCTAAAGAAGTTGTTTTTTAGAAAGAGTTTCAGCTTTTATACAAGAATTAACCCATACAATTGATAACATATTAGGAATATGAGAAACTATTAAAAGATGGAAATTAAAGTTATCTTTATTATATTGTTGAAAACAATGGAACTATTCTAATTAATGATGTTCAAGTGGTAAATAAATACCTTGATGTTTTTCTTGATGAGTTACCCGGTGTCATACCTGATCGAGAAGTTGAATTCACAATTAACTTAGATCCTAATGCTAAGATAATTTCAAAACCCCCATATCGTATGGCTCCAATAGAACATCTTGAATTGAAAAATCAGTTGCATGATTTGCTTGAAAAAGGCTTCATTAATCCCAGCACTTCACCATGGGGAGCCCCTATTTTGTTTGTTAAAAATAAATATTGTTCCAAGAGACTTTGCATTGATTATAGAGCTTTGAATAACATAACTATTAAAAAAAAGTATCCTTTGACTCATATCGATAACTTATTTGATCAGCTCCAGCGAGCTTATTACTTTTCCAAGATTGACTTGAGATCCGGATACCATCAGCTGAAGGTGAATGAGGATGACATCCCAAAATCATCCTTTTATACTATATATAGACATTATTAATTTGTTTTTATGCCATTTGGATTAACTAATTCACCTACTGTATTCATGAATCTTATGAAGTGAGTATTTCATGAGTTCTTTGATAAGTTTTTGGTTGTATTTATTGATGAAATTCTGGTTTTTTCTAAAAATAAAGAGAAGCATGAAAAAAATATAAGTGTTGTTTTGAAAACATTAAAGGAAAAGAAACTGTATGAAAAATTCAGAAAGTGTGATTTTTGGTTGCAACAGATTTCATTTCTTGGGAACATTATAAATAATGATGTAATAACAGTTGATCATACCAAAACAAAAGTAGTTGATGAATTGACAAGACCCAAAAATGTTACAGAGATTCGTAGTTTTCTTGGATTAGTAGGTTATTACCAACAGTTTGTTAAGAACTTTGCATGGTTATCTAGCCTGATAACTAAGTTAACACGGAAAGGGGTTAAATTTGTTTGTAGATAGGAATGTGATTTTTGTTTTTAGGAACTAAAGAAGAGATTGGTGAATGCTCTAGTTTTTTCCTTACCTTCCTAGAATGGTGAGTTTTTCATCTAGAATGATTCTTCTTTGAAGGGACTTGGTTGTGTTTTGATGCAGAATGATCAATTAATTGCCTATGCTTCAAGACAACTTAAACCTCATGAGCTAAATTATCCCACACATGATTTGGAATTGAAATCTGTGTTTTTTTCTTTGAAAATTTGGAGGCATCTTTTATACGAAACCAAATGTCAAATATATACTGACCATAAAAATCTGAAGTATATATTCACTTAGAAGGAATTAAACATGAGGTAGAGAAGATGTCTAGAACTGATAAAGTATTATGACTGCATGATCAATTACCATCCTGGAAAAGAAAACAAAGTGGCAGATGCCTTAAGTCAGAAACATCTTGCATCATTAACCATGATACATTTTGAACATGATACCTTGATTAATGATTTGATAAATTTTGTCTTAGAAGTTGTTGGTGCATGGAATACCTCTGTTTTGTTTCAGGTTTCAGTGCAGTCTTCATTGTCAGATAGAATTAAGAAAGCACAGAAAAAAGACCATGGGCTACAGAAAAAGGTAGAATTGGTTAAAATAGGAAAGTTTCCAGAATTTAATCTTGATAAAGTTTGTGTTTTGAGATTTGGTAAAAGGTTGTGTGTGCCTTGTGATTCCCAATTAAAGAAATAATTGTTGTGTGAAGCTCATAGTTCTCCATTTTCTATTCATCCTGGCTGCACTAAGATGTACATAGATCTTCAGGAGTATTATTGGTGGGATGGAATGAAAAGAGATATTGTTGATTTTACCATGAAATGTTTGACATTTCAACAGGTTAAAGCAGAGCGATAATTACCGAAGGGGATTATTCAGACTTTGCCAATGCTGGAGTGTAAATGGGAGAATGTATCCATGGAGTTTGTGGTGGGACTACCAAAGACTTCTAGAGGTAACAATGCGATTTGGGTTATTGTTGACCAACTAACAAAAGCTGCATATTTTCTTTCTATTCTAGATACAATGTATTTGGATCATCTTTCTCAATTGTACCTCAAGGAGATTGTCAGGTTACATGGAGTTCCTTTTTCCATTGTATCTGACCAAGATCCCAGGTTCACTTCTAACTTTTGGAAGGGATATCAGAAGTCACTGGGTACAAAGTTAAATTTCAGTACAACTTTTCATCCTCGATCAAATGGGCAGTCAGAATGAATGATTCAAACTTTGGAGGATATGCTTCGAGCTTGTTCAATGGACTATCAGGGAAGTTGGGATCAACAAATTTATTTAGTGGGGTTTTCTTATAATAATAGTTTTCATTATAGTATTCAGATGTCACCTTTTGAGGCCTTGTATGGGAAGTGGTTTCAGACTCCAGCGTTTTTAGATGAAGTCAGTGAAAGAAAGTTGATGGGGACAGAATTAGTAGAAGAAGTGGTTGAGAAAGTGAGGATGATCCAACATCATAGGAGGACATCTCAGAGCAGGCATAAAAGTTATGTAGATAATAAAAGGAAATACTTCTCTTTTGAGGTAGGTGACCATGTTTTCCTTAAAATCAATCCTTGGAAAAGTGTGATGCATTTCGGTAAGAAATGGAATCTAAGTCCATGGTTCATTGGTCCTTTTGAAATCTTGGATAAATTTAGAACAGTGGAATACCGCGTAGCTTTGCCTCTGAGTTTGTCTTAGGTATACAATTTTTTTCATGTTTCGATGTTGAGAATGTATGTTCTAGATTAATCACATGTCTTGAGCCCAGAAGCTGTTCAACTAGAAGAGAACCATTCTTATGAAGAGAAATCAGTTCAGATTCTTGATCGAAGGGAACAAGTATTGTAGAATAAGGTAATCCACCAGGTAAAGGTTTTTTGGAAAAACCACATGGTTGAAGAAGCAACATGGGAGTCTGAAAATGCAATGAGGGAAAAGTACCCTCAGTTGTTTAATAAGTAAATAAAATTGTGAGGATGCAATTTCCAGAATGTGGGGATAATATAACACCCCAAGTTTTTATAAAAATAAATAAAAATGCATGGAACTTTGTTTTAAAGTAGATATTTATAAATATCCTTTAAACATAATTTTATTTCTTATATGTTTTGAATTTTGAAAAATAGTCTTCTACAATTGTGTTCAGTATGTAATTTAGAGTCTATTAGAACCAACTTGTTTTTTTGGTGAATAGTAACATACACTTATGAATAGTAATATGAATAGTAACATGAACCTGATGAATAATAAATTTTATTATTATTTTATTTTCTTAAGGCATTAAGATAATAACATCTTGGTTAATTTTTCATCATGATATAAAAGTAGTTATAGTTTTTAAATAATTAATTTTTGAATTAAGTATTATTTTATTTTAAAATAAATTAAAAATATTTAGAAAATTATTTTCAAAAAATGGACTTCATTTTTGAATTTTACACATCGATAAATGGTTAGGGTGAATTTTGGGAATTTTTCTGAAATAGTTTATTTTTCGGTGAATAGTAAAAAATGCAGATTTTAGTTTTGGTGTGTTAATGACATCATTAATGATGTAATAATGATGTCATAAATCTGGTCGACATGTGTATAGTTAAATAAGATGTGATGTGTCCTAAGTGGCTGATACCATGGGAAAATACCATGGGCAAGCCCATGGTTTTTCAAATACCACTCATGAGGTCCCTTGGAAATTATTAAAATATTCCCTTACTTTTCCTATAAATACCAACCCATTCCTTCATTAACTTCATTACCAATTCCTAATCAAAGAAGATATGGCCTACTTACCTTCCTAGTAGTCTTCCAAAGGTTTCCTCAATCCCCTAAGGTCCCAACATTCAAGTTCTAAGGGTTACTCTACAAGGTAAGAAAATTCTCAATTTCTTTCTTTTTCTATTCAAGTTCCCTTTTATGTGGTATAAATTTCAAGTTTCCATACCATGTTATTATTTATTTCTTATTCTTGATCTAATCTATATTATGATTCATTTCTGTATGGGTGAACCTTTTACCCTCTCTTTTTAATATTTTCTAAAACCATGTTGCGTAGCCGTTAGGCTACCAAATTTTTTTATGGGAATTCTTAACCCGTTTTACATTCTTTGGGTTAACCTTCTACTCCGTTATTTATGTGGTATTAAAATTGATTGTATGATGTGTTTTTATTATATTATGTCTAATTATGTCTATTTATAGTTTATATACATATTCCATCCACTCTATTAAGTCTCTCTTCAATGGTATGATATTTATAAGGGGATTTCCTTTTAAAATCCTCTTTTACAAATCTATTTCACAAAATTCAGAAGCAATGTTTTTATGAAATTATTCATGTTTTATGATTATGTTCTAGTTCTTGGGAATTTTTTATGATGAAGGGTGTTACCTATATCTCCCTCTAATGTATTGGGTATATGTAATTTGGAGGTTGGCCGCATGGTTACTTCAAGTGTAACTGCGATGGTTACACAAATAGTAAGGTAGCCGTGAGAGTTATAAATTATAAGGTAGCCGAGAGGGTTACAAGATTATGTAAGTAATTCCCCAAGATAACTTTATGGTTCTACTTATGTTCTTATGTATTGTGGAAATCTCTTGTTTCAGAAAGTAAGTATATATATAGGTGATAAGTATGTCTTTTGAAAACGATTTCATACGTTACATGTATTCATGGACTAATGTGCTCTTTCCTCATTTTTCATCCCTTACTAAGATTTTGTGCTCATCCCAAGTTTTTAAATGATTTTCACAGGCTAATGAATGTGTAATACAAAGAAGGAATCTTTGTTAAATTTTTAATAATGTCAAGGAGTCATGTTTAAGTTTTAATGTTTTATATTTTGAAAAAAATGGAAACTGTTTTTATGGCATCCACTCTGTAATAATGTGTAATGTTATGAATATATTTTCCCAATTATCTAAATCTATAAACCTTAAAAGATCCACAATGTAAAAGGAAGTGTTTTCTTGACTAAATTCAATATTATGTATGTAATAAGGTCGGGTACTTATAAACTCAAAATATATTTAAAATATATCTAATATAATATATAAAACATAAAAAGGAAGGCTTATAATGACAATTCATGAATATATATTTTATATCTTTTAAATGATTCTCATACTTAATAATCAATTAAAAACCTTATATAAGTAAGATAAAATACCCAAAATCATAACTATTCTTTAATATAACTCTCAAATAGGGATCTCTACATCAAATAGACTTAGACATAATACATAAACCATGAAAGAAATAAAATAACATAAATTAATTTAGTATAAGGTCATAAATTGCATCCATAAAACACACACAAAATAAATTCTTATCCCATGAAATAACCTCTAAAAATGGTCTTGGATATAAATATATATATATTTCACTAAAAATTTCATGCACTCTTTATTATCCAACTCACACTAGTGAATGAGATGAGAGTCATCATGAAGATATCTTTGAATCTGTAGTACATGAAGAACATTTTGAAATTATTCCTTTTTTTGGTTGGGAGAGTTATCCTATACACAACTTATGAAATATACTCTAATACCTCTAAATGTCCAACAAACCTTGAATAAATCTTGCAACCTTTAATGAAATCTACTTCCCTTAATGAGAATAAACCTTCATGAACACTTGATCACCAACATAGAACTCCAAGGATCTCCTAATTTTACCTACATAATATTATTTAGGATCCTAATTATCCTTTATCTACAATCAAATCACCTTCAACTTCTCCCTATCACTTTTCAAAAAATATCATCTAACAACCACCAACTCTCCAACCTCAGTCAAACAAAAAGGCGATCTATATAGTCACCTATATAATACCTCAAACAGTTATATGAAAATAGTTGAGTGATAAATATTATTATGAGTAAAATCACCCAAAGGTAAATGATTTACCATCAAACATGTAAAATTGAGGACACATTCATATATTTTAAGATTTAATGTATTCATTTCCAACTCCATCTTCCCATATTTCTAAGGGTGAAATTCCATACTAAGGCCAAACTTATAGCTAAATGCATGCTAAAATCTCTTTTACACTAATTAAGAGTAGAATGGATCTCAATATTAAATGTTTATCTTTAATAATCCATGAAGTCACACCATCTCTTATATATAGAGGCACACCAATGCATGTAACACACCTGACACCTTACTCACTATTAAATGAGCCATATTTCTTTTTCAATCCATAATAACATATATATAATTATACTATCCCAAGGATTGAGGAAAATCCATCACAAAATCCATCGATACATCATACTATTTCCATTATGAAATGCCCAAGGTTCATAATAAACTAGTTAGAAACTAATGTTTTAATTTAAACCAATGAAAAAAGGCGATAACACATGAACTCCACCAGAAAATTCTTTATAAAAAACACTAATTATGTTACTTTTTTAAAGGAAACACCTATTTCTTTTTGAGTAGAGGGGAACCCATTACATGGATTTGTAGTCCCAGGGGGAAAAATGCCCCTAAAACTATCCCAAGGGCCCCCAATATTCTTGTACGTTCCACCATGTACTAATAATGCCTCCAACACCTAGCCTTTATGAGGCCACCATCCCCACCCCTATTCACTATCTATGCTCTTCTATGTCACTCACTACCAATGTACTAGATATGCCTAAAACACTAAATATTTTCCTTTAAATAATGATGCATATTAAAAATACTTAGATTCATCTTTAGTGGTGATATATGAAACCCTTATAGGATCACTTATCGCAATTCCCAAAGAATAAACACCTTCCCTTGAAAAAAAACCAAATGCTCTCCATAATCCATCCATCCATCCAAAGCATCCCCCTAAACAATGATATCTCTTTACAAATTCACTTCAGGTTCTATCATCTTATATTTTTACACTCATTGAAAAAAAAGGATAGTTTAAATTCATATAATATAGGAAAACTCCACCATTGGCCTCATCCATGTCTAGATGAAAAGTTGAAAGATCTTTTATCATAAAAAACTCATCAAGAGACTCATTATAAGAATCATAATATATTTTTTAATTATTTATTCAGGTATAAAATTACCTTTCACCAAAGTATATGAAATCTTAAAGTTATTATCATGAAAGATATCTACCCATATTTGTTGGTTGAAATTCAGGTCTCATTGGTAAAAGATATAATGAAGAGTCTTGTGATATATTAATACAAAATATTTCTCTATGATGAGATGATTCTAAAAAACCTTCATAGTAAAAACAATACCTATAATCTCAAGATCATGGGTAGAGTAGTTTCTCTAAAAGTAAAAAAACTACACAGACCCATAAGTGATAACTTATCACTCTTTCATCTATAAAAACTAAAAAAAAGTTGGAAAGCATCATCATAAACATAAAATAATATTGTTTCTTAATTAAAGTGAAATATAGGACTGATTATTTTTTCCTTTATATATTCAAATTCTTTTAGACACTAATTTTTCTATATAAGGGCATGGTCATTTTTGGTCAAAGTAGTCAAAAAGTGTTATGATCAGGGAGAAATCTGACATAGAGAAGACTAAGAAATCAATATGAATTCAAAAAATTCTTGAGTACTTCCTATGACATGAATGCCTTAATATTTATTAGATCAATATTTATTACTCACCATGAAAAAGAATATACAATAAAATGTACCTCACATGTCTAGAACTTACACTATAACAATTTAACATAAACTTGGTTTCATTAAAAGACCTACAAGACACTCCTTAAATTCCCACAATGTTCTTCATTTGTGTTTGAATATAGAAAAATGTATTTGATTAACATTGTCATAAACTGCTCTAAGAACTCATATGAAACCATGAGTTCATTAATACCCTAAATACCATCATATCATTCATGAATCCTTAGGGAATAATTATACATCCAAAATTCCCATAAAGACATGATAATATAGTCTTTTGAATATATTCCTACATCAACTAGATATGGTGATACCCTGACTATATATTAACCATTAAGAATGAGATATATTCCTTAAATTTGTCGAATAACTCATCAAGCCTTGGGATTGGATCGTGTTTTTCACTATCACCTAGTTTAACCATTATTAATCTATTCAAAAATTCAAACTCTGATACACTTTCTTTATAAATAACACTAAATATCCCAAAGGTACTACATAAAATAAAAACTTTTAATAATATATCATCAATTTTAAATCCTAACTCTTCCAAATAGAAAGGTTATATCATATAAGTGGAGATTAAAATCATAAAATCACCTAATTTTATCTCTATCCCAACCTTAATTTCATGTATAAGGGTAGTTCCACAACCTCTATAAGAAATTAATTGGATAAATCCTTTAAAACTCTAATAAAATCCCATGTATATACATTTTTTAAACGTAGTATCAACTTCAGTAGATGTAATGAATGAGGTTCCAAACATATATAATCTATTTAAGGATCTCTCTTACAAAATAATTTCACATGTTAACCTCCTATGTCATATAAAATCAATAGTATTATATAAAAACAAATTAAGGTATAAATTTAGTGTAACCAATTCATCACAACGATAAAATTGTAAGGTTTTATCTATAACATGAAGAATTATCCAATCTATTAATACCTATTTATCACTAGATTTCACCCAAAGATACACTTTTATAAATCTTTATTAACCCACAACTGTTATAGATAACACCTAGGGTCTAGGAAGATTTTACACCTTAATTCCCAATTCCCAAAGTGATGTATGTAAAATAAAGGTTTATAAAGATATCATGAAAATTACAAAATAAGTCATAATAGAATATAAATAGATGGTACCTATAATGATCTCTAGTCCTCCTACTATTAAAAACTATATTATGTGTACTTATCCACATACTTTATCTCCAGCTCATCTCCCCTAGTGTCATACACCAACTATTTCATTCTCAAGTCATGGTCCTTGAGGTAAAGGAACACCTTTGGGTAATCCCACCTATACCTATTCTTGTATCATAATCCCACGATATTTATTCCCTATAAACTAATAATTATATGATGTAAACCAATACTGGAATTATCTTGGTCTATATTCCATCATAACTCCAACTACATGTTGAATATTATGAAATTTTGGACACATGTACAATTGATATCCACATCTAACATAGAAATAACAACCCACAGTCAAGTTCATGGTTAAATTACACAAACTACCATCTTTAAACAAATTACATGAGGAATGAAGATAAATCCGGATTAGTTGAAACTTTTACTATCCTAAAAACTATGAAACTCTCTCTTTATCTCCATCGTATGAAATTTTTTGATAACTTGCCTCTTAAATTGAATTATTATGTGCTAAAGTATTCTCAATCACTTTAATATTCATAAAAAACTTGGCATATTTTAGAAATATGAAAGGGATTACTTACTAATTAATCTCTATATGAAAAGACTCATCAAAATGTCATGTTACCATATCCTCATTAGGTATGAGATCAAGATAACAACAAAAGAGGTTTATGAACCTCACTTAATACTCCCACACACTTGAGATCCTCTATTGAATCAAAAGAAATTCCTTCCACTACATTTATTTTAGCATTGTGGATATAAATTCTTTTAATAACAGGATCCTAAACTTATCCTAATTGTAATATGATTTTTCATGATCACTATGATAGTGGATAAACTATTTTTGAAATATATATCACACTAAAATAAATTCCAAGGTTATATAATTCTTTGTTTTTACATAAATCAATCCAAATAAAAAATTGACATCTTCTAGATAATGTTCTATATCTTGATTAGATATGGATCCCTCATACCTCATAAAATATTTCCAATGAAACTCATGGAAATTAATCCACTATAAATTATACTCTCTAGGTTCAACTCATCTATAATCATTTGAAGCATCCTGTTACACCTCTCTTAACCGATTCACATAAGACTGTTATCCATCATTCATGTATAAAGATGAAAAAAATCTTTTAATCATAGGATATTTAATAAACTAAAATAATTTTAATAAATTTCCCAAAAATATTCCCAAAATTAAAGCACATATAATTATATGGATGATGAATTTATCTCACCTATGTCTCCTCCTAAAATTTTTTACACTCTTATTAAATTTTTTTGATATATTATCAATTTCCTTTCTTTGAATTATATGGGTTATTCTACACACTATCTGATATATCATACCTATATAATATACTAAGACTAAATAACATTATTTACCTACCAAAATAATGAAATCATCATTAATACCTACCCTAAAATCCATCTTAAAAGAAAAAAAAACAAATCTTATACCACTCCATCACAACCTAATTCCACTAAAATACCTCTTGAGTTGGTAGTGAATACAAATGTAACCCCCAAAGTTTTAGATTCTAAACGTAGTGGAAGTTCTTATTGAACCTATGAACAACTCGTTTTTTTTCAAATTTAATAGATAATTTGAAATATACATGATGATGAACATATTTACCAATGTATTTTTTCAAATAATGTTGAAAAAAGTTTTCACTTGAATTAATATAGAGTATATTTTTCATGTTAAGAAGAAATAACTTAGCCTTGATTTATTTATTTGATTTAGGTGTTGATAATCTAAACACCATTCAGGTTTACTTTCATTTTTCAAATTAGGAACTAAAGTAAATCCACTCTATTAGTGATCCACATGTTCTCCTTTAATATCATAACATTGTCGATGGTACTCTGGGTGTTAGTGTAGTGGTAGTGATAATCTTATGTCACTACCTTGATCATTACCATGATCCATTTAGTTTGGAAGGATCTTATCTTTATCTTTCTAGCTCAAGAGGAGGAATGAGTATGATAATCTCTAAATCTTTAAAAATAACACTAGATAAGTTCTTTGTTGAGAGAGATTTATCTAGGGAGGAAAATTTTGTGCACAATGACTAACTTCTCACAATTATCATAACAGTCTATTTATATACCTATGGTTAGGCTTTAATATATTTAGTTAATTTCACATAGGACCTTAATAATATATTAAACCCATAAAGAATCCCATTCCATGTAAAATAATAATAATATTATTTTATTTCACGGCAAGTAAAAACCAGCACAATGATAAATATTATTCTACCATCTGGTAAATAAATATTTATCACCAGACTAATGACTAGTCTACTTTGTCCTCCTCGATATTTATTTATTATCTGAATAAATATTTAATTAAATATTATTAAATGAATACAAAAAATAAATAAATATTATATTCACATTTTGGAAAATAAAATATTTATTTTAATATTAATATAGTTAAATAAAGTAGTTATAAATAAATAATTATTTGTCACCTTCAGAATAATAAGATATAAATAAACATTATATTTTCATGTAATTAAATAATTACTTTGTGAATAAATATTTATTTAATATTTTTTATTAATAAATTTTTAATAAATATAACTTCTCAGTCTTGAGAATAATATTTAGTATAAATGTTAAATATAAATAATATTTAACTGAGATCTATAAAAACACTTTATGTGTGATCCTCTAGGATTTGACCATAGTGGCATTAGGTGGGCTAGACTAAAGTATAATATTATTATCTTGTAACGAGTTAAGGCACCCAAAATGGAAAAATATATGTCACAATGACAATAACCACATATTAATGCTCACTGTTTAATATAATCCCTTTTCCATTTTATATTATCAAGTAGGTTTCATACTAGTGTCATCAACCTATATGCTTGATATGCCTTTTTTGACTATATAAAATAAACGCATCATTACACCATGGATTTGAAATTTAATTTGAAAATTTCAATTAAATATAAAGGAAAAGATATAAACTTCTATACATATAGAAGAAAAAAATATTTCCTCAAATTATTCATTAATAATATATCATTCAAGACTTACCCAACATACCCTACTTCTTATGAACATATGGCATCACGATTTTAGTTATTAAATCAAAGTATTAAATTCATGAAATGCATTAATTAGAATATTAAATACCATAGTTCAGAACACATCCTCGTAGATATTAATATCCAATGACACACAAACATTTTGGAATTCTTAAAGGTAGGTTAGTTCTCATAATCTTTTGTCTTAAAGACTAATTAATGTGAACATCATGAGATGAAGTCTCATCTTATTATTATTACTTACACCAAATAAATAACATAATATGTGTCATATCATAGAATGTTATAAAACTATATAAAAATATTTAGTAATATAATCAAAGAACATAAAGGTTCTCATTATAATGGGGAATGATTAAGACCTTTTTTAGTGTGACAGATAATCTTGGATATTATCACATTAACATTGCACAGAAGAAAAATCAATAAGTTATAATATATTTATTAAAATTAAAATCCATGAATAAACATGTAGTATAAATTACAAATTATTGGTTTATAGGGATCCAACTCCAATAGACCCACACTTACACTAGAGAAAACTACTAATAACTTGGAGTTCGTTAGTTATCATATGTTATACATGCTTCTATTGAGTATAACTATTGTTGACAGGCTTATCACATCATTTTATGAATATTATTGGTTTTTATACATTTATTTATAGATAATATATTTACTAAGACTTCAAAATTTTTAGAAAATCCATTATTTAGTGATATTACCAAGTATCCACCTATCATTCCCTTATTAGAAACCTAATATATTTATTAACTCCATTGTCAAATATTATCATAATAATGATAAAAATATTAATTTTTGTATAAATCATAAGAGGACTATGAAATTTATAAACTAAATCTTAAGGAGTATTATAATCTTCAACATACTCAGATATTGTAAATATGAAAACCATTTACTAAAATAAATTTAAATTGCATATTACCTTATCCTTACTGTGACACTAGATCAAATTGAACTAAATGAAAACAAGTGTTTTATACTTTCTTTCTCACTCCACACACCATGAAATATTACAATTGTAATTTGTTAAATACTATCTAATATTTCTAACTGCAATTCGGTATAGAAATTTTGGATTTTTTTGATATTATCCTACTATGATTCATGCATCAGTAATATGAAATTTTAGTACATATCCTGAATTATGAGATAAATTCACAGCACTTAATATTTTTAAATTATTTTAATATCCCCAATCTCTTCCTATTCCCATTTATGTTCTAATGGAAGGAATATATACAAAAAAAATTCAACCTTTAATTTTTTCAACTTGTCTTTTTAAGTACTATGTCAATATATGTACAATGACTATATTTATAAAACCAATGGATCTATTTCTAAAGATATTATTCCATAGAACATGGTTTCTACTTAAATTAATACATGGATAAATTCATTCCTTATTCTTAATAAACTGGTAATATATTACTTTATTTTCCATATGTTATCATTATGTCTATCTTGAAAACTATATGTCTTCCTCTAACTTGTTAGATACATATATCACTCCTTCATTTTCAAATGAATATTTTATGACCATTATGCATGATTTATACATGAATTTATATAATCTATATATCTTATTGGAATTTATTGATATCACAAACCCCTTATAGTTATTACATATAGACATATACCATAAGGTTTCAATTTAGTCATTTAATATAGAGATCTTCCACAAGGTTTCCTCTAAATGAGGTGGTCTTGAAAATCAATATCCCAATATAATGACCATATAAGTATGCATTGACAAGTATAATTCAAAAATATTTTAGGCTTGATGATTGGTGAATAATTTTTATTATAGACTAAACTTTTCAATTACAAATCATTCTTTATTGGCACCTTCTTGTACCATCTCTGTTAAGTTTACCTTGAATACACACCAATAGTATCAAGAATTTGAAAAATATAACATAAAAAGTCCTTTAATCTTGATACATTGAATAAATTAATGAATATATATAATTTTATATCTTATCATATTTCCATTTGATGATTCTTTGAAAGAATCATTATTCTGAAAGAATAATATATTCATCACCCACCATAGAGAATATAAAACACCACTTTGGTTATGAATTCTTGTGTATTATGTTTTTCTAGAACTACTCAACCCACTAAGCTCAGTGGAGTCAAACATTCCTATTATAACTAATGTGAATTTAGATTCTTAACCCATATAAGTTATGCTTATACCCACTATTCTTAAATATATTGGTTTCTTTTATAGAAACATAGTCGGCCTTAACGACATGTTAATATCCTTAGTGGATATAGGATTTTAACTGAGATGTAATAAGTGTTTTATGTTTATTTATAGCTAAAAAAATATTTTATAAAACAATTTTGAATAAAAAATTTAGTTTTTGGATGAATATATTCTTATCATATCACAATTATGAATCTATTAGTCAATATGGTTAGTATTCAGTTAATTTTTTTAGTTATATTTTCAAAACATGTATTTAAAGAAGTAGTGGAAGACTTGGAATACATATAAGACACACCATTTATTTTCCTATTAACATCATCACTATATTTATGTATATACATAAATGTGAGTTTGGGAATACATTTACTTCATATCTATATGATCAATGATCACATGGATATTGTGTTCTCTGAAAATCCAACTAGGAGGGTCCCCTATCTTCACTAAGTGCAATCATTTACTTCATTAATAATTTCTAAAATTTCTTAAATTTATCTCATGAATTATATGAATTAACCTATAGCATTAGAATAGTTTACATGTTTTTGTTTAACTGACTCTAAAATCTATTTGGCATAACATTATTTATAAAGTTTTCATTATCTAAAATAAGATAATTAGTTTTTTAGTGTACCTATAATCTTATCTCAACATAGACTAAAAACACTTATCTGCATATAAAAAAGGAAATTACTATCAGAATATCTTGAAAAATAATTATATTTCCAACATTAGGTAATTAAGTGTTATATTATTCATCATTTATCCCTAGATGGATATTTATGATTCTATAAATATTATACTTTTATTATAGTATAAAATACCATAAAAATATATATTTCAAATATTAAATAATGTATCACTGTGTCGAAAATAGACATTGGGATAAATGTTTTTGGTAATACCCAATACAAAATAATAGTTTAACTTGAATCATTCCACCATGAAATCTGGAAGTTGTGTGTTTCTATTGACTGATATAGGAATCAAACTTATTCAGTTACTTTAAGAATGAACCTTAATTATTTTAATATATATATAACTAATTGGTACCTATATTTTAAATACATATATATATGAAAACATATACCCAATAATTATATCAAAAAATTTACATTTAATGATGAATATATTTTAAGTAGAGTCTTCTGATTTCTTCTTCTTCAATTCATTTCAATTATTCTTACAATAACCTTTCTTTCCACAAAATAATAAAATATAATTATGTTTATTTATCTCCTATTTAATATTTTGTCTCTTCCCAGGATTTCCAAAAGACACTATTGACTTTAAAATTCTCATGAGATTTTTGACCTTGTCCTTTTATTAATAAGGAATGAGGAAATTGGATCCCTCAAAAACTTAACTTTCAGGTGAATAAGAGTTAAAAAATTATTGATTGATTTATTTATATTTTTCATCTAATATTGGATGAATAAGTATAACATTGGTAGTGATGATGATAACATGATTTTAATGGAAAATTTCTTATTTATGTGGAAAAAATATCTTACCAACTTATAAATATATTCTGATATTTTGAATACATGATTAGTAGTTAGTTGGACTTATTATAGTTTACACCAATGAAGTTCAATGACAATATCATTTATCTAAAGTCTCTACTTTTATATTTTTAGATCAAGGTGACGAGACTTCTTGGTGTAAGAATTCATGCCCTTATGTTTCATTATCAAATACCCAAACATAATTGATAGTATGATGGAATGAACATAATAAGAACACTCTATGAATATAAAATAGACATAAATGTAACCATTTAATGCTTACAAAGGTAGTAGATTAGAAATAGGGATTCCAATATATAGTAAAAATTCTTTGATAGTAAATTAGAATAAAATATCCATGCTACTCCTAGAAATTTATTCCTGTGAGGACATGCCCAAAGTTGGTAAAATTATTGTGGTGTTTTTAATCATTGTTTATCTTTATATTTATTTTACAATAATTAAAAATTATATCATAGTACTTTAATTTATTAACATAATATATGATATGAAATACATTAATTACATCAAGTCACCCACTATTTTATAAAGTCTCAAAAAACCTCACCATTGAACTTAGAATGTCTCATCATATAGAAATTATAGTGGCTAGGATCTATTTTTCCATTTTGATAACCCAATAATGGATCTGATTAATTAACATATGGGTTTTAGGGAGGTGGTCTTGCCAACTATGGTCTTGAATTTCCTAGAAATATTGAGTTGACTCCTCAATCCTAAAATCTATACGTGGATTTATTCAACACTCACCTCTAAGATACATTAATTCTATAAATGGATACTCCTATTGATGTAAACTTGATTAAGGATAATCTAAAACCATCATTATAACTTCTTGATAAAATCATGCGTCTTCGAAAGATACAATAAAACATTTAGTTTTATGGTTTAATTATAAATCTTGTAATGGAATGTGTTTTGACTCAATATTAACTTTAGGTATTTTTTATTATGTATAAACACTCTTATTTTATCCTTTATATGACTTTATAGTATTAAGTGGATTTTACTTAAGTGATTAACTATGTGATGATAAAATAGTTATGCATAATTCTTTAATTTTAATTCCTTCTTTGTATATAAATCCATTTATTTATGTGATCACGATCTTTCATCCATAAAATAAATTATGAATTAGATAAAAATAAAATAAATAAAATGTGTAATGATAATGATATTGAATTAATAGTTTATTATTGAGAAGATAATAGAAAAAACACATACCCTTGGGGAAAAAAATCATTTAGACTACAACAACATAAACCTTTTGGACCATTACATTTCCAAAAAATCTGGTGGTTAAGGTGTCCAGGGGAAGGATGGGGTATTTCTGAGGCTAACGTTGGAATTCTTCCAGTCATATATGTTAGAAAAACAAGTCAGACAGACTTGTTAGAAAAACATGTTATAAATTTCTAGGCCAATACATGTCTGGTAGAAACCATTCTAACAGAAATATATGTCTAGAAATGAGACATTTTTGGTGGAAAGAAATGTCTAGCGGCAAGACATTTTGGTGGCATGACATGTCTGATAGAAAGACATTTATTGTGGAAAGACATGTCTGGAATCAAGACATTTCTGGTAGTAAGACATATCTAGCAGTAAGACATGTCTTGTAGAAATACATTCTGGTGGCGACTCATGAACAATGTTTCTGGTCTTTCCAAAAATTACATATTTTATATTTTGACATATTTTATGATGAAAAATGGTTTTAATGCCTTAATTAAATATTTTTAAAGCCAAAAGGGGATTAATCATACCTTAGACTTATAAAAAGCTTATAGACCCTTTAAATTTTTATTCTGCATAGATTCAATTATATTTGGCTTTAATGGCCAATCTAAACTATATCTAATCTCATAGGTCTCAGATCTAATATTTCAAAAGTGGAGAAATTTCCTTAATCATTTCGGTATTACTTTATCTTGAGATGGGTGGTTCCAAATCCTTCTTCCCTTGGAGTCATATATCCCTATTATTGCAGTTGGTTTGAGTTCCCCTTGAGTAGTTTCTTCCTGTTCACGCATCCCCCTATTTTGGTGAAGTAAGATTGGGAAAGGATTCTTATTCTAGGTAGGAATTCATTCATTTATATTTATGTGTATCATGTGGGATGGGATTAATATTTTTATCTCTTATTTATATGGTTTAATCTAGATTAATAAAGATAAATTAATTGGTTTAAATTAAATAAAAAGTGTTAGGGGAATGTGAAGCATGATCTTACAGATTTGTTGTTATTGTTTTGATATTATGAACTATATGGGATTAATACTGGATGAAAATCATAATCGTTGTGGGTATATTCTTACATTGTTATGATGTGAATTGTGGAATTCATGTTTTGTGATTATTAAAAACACTTAAACCATAATTGGATAATCACGTACAATCAGTTAATGAAATGGATACCATAGGATCTTATGGATTATTTGATAACACGCATAAAAAAATAAGTGGAAGTGAATAAAATCCCCTATGCCCAATTCGAAAAACGCTATGCGTGTAATGTAATATGTTTATGGATGATTTTTTGTGTTGTGGATTAGCTATGATGATGTTTTAAATTGGTAGTGGCTATGTTGTGATGGGTGTGGGGGAAATGGATGTGATATGCAATGGGTCTTTGATACTAGTGGTGGTGTGGTTGTGTAGTGGGGTTGTGATGGTGGTCAATTACACTAGTTGATCTGGTAGTAATGGAATTAAATTCACGATAATGATATGAAATGGTATTCTAATGAATTTTGAATTCATAAATTAAAGGTTACCATCTCAATAAAATGGGCTGGAAGTAGAAAATATGGAAATTGGATTAATAAGAATTAAAAATTGAAATATGAACTATGGATTGTGTTATGCTTGTGGGGGGTTGTGATTTTAGTTTTTGGTAGTGGAAGTGGAGGGTCTTGTGAGATATTTCATGACTTTTTGAATCCTTAGGATGTGGCTTGTGTGCTATAAATATATATTTAGATACCCTATATATTCTTGTGATTTTTATACACACCCCACCCTTGTAGATCACTATGTTCCGACACCTGCATAGTCACATGGGGGGTGTTTTTCCAACATCCTAGTGGGATAATGGATATATGGATACCCAATATTCTATACTCCCTCTTCTAGAAGATGAGAAGTACATACATGGACTGTGATTTCTGGAATTCAAAAGTTTCATAGTTGAGTTGTGATGTGATGATAAGTGATGGACCATGTGTGTTTGTGTGATATGTGGCGAGATGGATTACGGTGGGGGTCAGGCATGGTAGGAGGAGGAAAAAAGGTTGATTTCCTTCATTTTAATGATACCCTACAAACATGGTTATGAGATTTTATGTGATGTGATGGCCCGGGTTTTTGTAGGTGCGAGATGTGATGTGTTGTTATTTGGAAGTGGTGGGAGTTCAAGGATGTACGACATTGGGGTGTGAGAGTGGAAAATCAGTAGGAAAGTGGTGTGGGATACCCTTCATCATTGTGATTCATATTATATTTTTATAATTGGATGCATTATTTGGTGAGTGATCCTTGGTGAGGTTGGGGTTTTGGTTAGTATACCTATATAGGTACTGTTTGGTTCTGGAGTTTTTCTCAAGGGTATATTAGTATGCTCTTTTCACAAGTGTATGAGAGACTTTGGTTTTCCTATTGACTATATGTATATAATCACCCTACGTATGTAAAACAGATTTCAAGATTCTAATAGGGATTTGAGGACCGTGCTGGACATTACTAGCTCTGAACTTTGGATATTTACTGTGTCACTACTTTAGATTTTTCTTTTTTGGTTATTTACATTGGAGACTTTTATATGTATCATTTTTATTTATACATGCATTGTGGGATGGTGTGGATTTATTTTATATAATGTATTAGAGTTTATTTTATATGATTTATCTTTTCTTCCGATCCTACTTTATTATTGATGGTAATGCCTCCCATACTTGAGATTTTTATACCCTCAGTTCTTTTCTCCAAACCAGGGCATACAAAAGGTAGGGCTCAGGGGGTTTTTATATATCTCCCTTCATTGTAGTATATTTAGAGGGAGGGGGTCATGGAATAGTGGTATCAGTGGTGATGGTTGAGAGATAGGTTGGAGTTCAAAGTTATCCATAATGATGATTTCATGAGTTGGTATGATAATAGTGTCGGTGCACCTTGGTGTATGATATTGGACAACGAGACTGACTATTACATGATATTTTAGGGCCCCCATGATCTAGTGCACAAAATTTGATTTTGTTGAATGACCAAGTGATGTGGACCTATTTTAAGGGTAGAGAATTAGAAGAGGTACATACATCATGATGAATTATATTACTGTTTGAATTGGGTTGTTTTGGGAAGGTTATAATGAATAAAGTAAATTTAAATTAATATTAATAAAATTCCATACTATCAGGCTTATGAAATATTTGTTTCTCTTTAAGCTATGGATATTAGTCATCATCTACGTGTGGAAAAGGCAATGAAGGTTCAACACGACGACCCAGTTGTTCACGTAAGGGTTGATCCAGTTTTGGATGATGATCAATGTAAGAGGAATTTGTGAGCTTTTCAGTGGAAGTATTTGGGGAAGTATGAGAAAAATATTTCTTATATGAAGATAGAGGGATGCATATAAGAGTTGGAGATCAATTTCAATGTGATTCAAGCTTTGATAGAGTATTAGGACCACTTTTCAATTAGTTAGATGTGAGGATCTATGTGTCAGTGCTGGATGTTGTACCATGGTGATTGAAAGGAGGCAGATGTTTCATGGGTCAACTTTGAGAAGGAGTTCTGGGAAAAGTTCCTATCATCGATCATGAAGGATGTGAAGATGAAAGATCTACTCTCCATTCATTGGGAGAGTATATCTATGTTAGTTATTAGGATTAAGTTCAAGGACCTTCTACAGTTTTCCACATATATTTTCCCATAAGAAGAGTCCTGAGTGAGGTGTCTTGAGGAGGCACTCCGTCCTTCAATCCACTACGCAGTTACTCATTTTATGTTGCCAACATATCTGGAGTTTTAGAAGAAGGAAGAGGTGACTAAGTATATGAACTTAAAAGGTGGATTTCAATGACATGGGAACCATAAGGGTTCCTTGAGGAGTAGAGTTTTTAGTGGTTGGTCTCAGGAACTAGGGACTTTGAGGTTTTGACCAACTCGGCGTTGACCTCAACAACTTCCCTTCCATCCATCTGGGTCCATTATTTTCTTTTCTCTTATTGAAGACTTCAGATTAGTGTGTTTCATATATGGGGTTTGTGGACACTACGTGATAATTTCCCAATGGATTCACAAGATTATTTTGGTATAGTTGGGTATGTTCTGCGCCAACCTCAGTAGTAGTTACCAAAAAGTGAATTCTAGGAGTAGTGGAATTAGGATTATGCTCTACTAAGATAAGATGTGGTAGTTAGTGGTCAAACTTATTATTTACCTCATCCTCAAGGACCTCAACCTGAGCATGGTCATGGTGGAGGCCATCAAAAGAGAGGTAGAGGATTTGGGCATGGTTAGTTGCAGGTAGTGGATGCAGCGACACTAGAGGGGCCATAGATCGTTTGAGGTATGCTCAATTTATTATGTAACCTTATTTGTGCCTTGTTTGATTCTGGATCTTTTCATACCTTCATTCCACCCTCTCTAGTTCATGATCTAGTTCTATATGTATATATTCTTACCATTCCCCTAGTGTTGGCTATTCCAGTCAGAGGCCAGATTAACTTGTTTGATATGTGACAGGGATGCGAATTGATGATGTTGCATCATCAATAGTGTGTGGATTTTTCTTACTTTAGATGTAGCCATACAATTTCATCCTCCTCATCAAATGGTTACATTTTGTGTGTGATGTTATTGAATGCTTTCAGAGGATATATATGTTCTCATATGTTGAAGTCCAGCATGAGGTTTTCATTAGTGAGAGGGGTTACCAGGTGGGAAGTCAGTGTTTGGAGCCCTTTTTTATATGGTGGTTGAGTTGTCTATGGAATCAGTAGAAATAGGGACATAGGAGGTTATTTAGGTTTCTAGGGAGTTCTTGTATGTTTTCTTCAAGAGGATTTTGACACTAACCCATTGACACGACGTTGAGTTCATGATATACTTGTATCCTTTTACTTCTCTGATGTTAACGGATCTATATCAGATGGCTCCTTATGAGTTGTGGGAGTTAAGGATTCAAATAGATGATCTGCTGTGGAGGGGTTTCATCCAAACTAGTGTGTAACCATGGGGTTCTCTATTGTTATTCTCTATTACAGAGGATAGTAGTACGTGGTTGTGTATAAACTATCAGAGGTTGAACCAGGTGACGATCAAGAATCTATATCCTTATTTGAGGATTGATGACATTTTTGACCAGTTTAGGGGATCCATTTGATTCTCTAAGATCAATTTGCGATTTGAATATAAACATTTAAGGGTGAAGGATGAATATATCCATAAGACTTCCTTTAGATATAGGTATGAGCACTTTTATTTCATGGTCATTCCTTTTTATGTTACCAATTCACCATCTGTGTTCATTGGAATTATGAACTCCATCTTCCATGAGTTCCTAGATTAGTTCATCTTCATATTCATCGATGACATATTGATCCATTAAAGGTAAAAAGAAGAGAATTATGAGTATCTCATGGATGTTTTATAGGTTCTATGTCACCACCATATCTATATAAAGCTATCCAAATGTAAGTGTTGGACTTGATAGGTGCATTTTCTCAGGCATGTGGTGTCTCAACAGGGTGTAGTGGTGGACCCATCAAAGGTCGAGGCCGTTTTTTTCTTGATCATAACCTAATAATGTTGAATAGGTTTATAAATTCTTTGGACTTATAGGATACTATTAGATGTTTGAGCCCAATTTCTCTCTAATTTCATCCCCACTAAAATCATTGACCAGGAAGGACCAAGATTTTTTTTATACTGATAAGTTCTAGGTATTGTTCAATTAACTGAAGGGGAATTTGGTCAATTCTTCAGTGCATCAGTTTCCTAATGAGGGTGTGATGTTTGAGGTGTTTTTTGATGCTTCCTATATTGTTTTGGGATGCGTGTTGATGAAGTAGTGGGAAGTGATCTCTTATGGGTCTAGGTAGTTACATCCCCATGAGAATAACTATGACACCCATGATCTAGAGTTAACAACAGTTGTGTTTATTCTGAATTTGTGGTGACATTACATCATTGGGGAGCTCATTGTGGTCTTCACAGATCACAAGAGTTTGAGGTATGTATTTTCTCCAGGTGATATGAATCTGTGATAGTGAAGGTGGAAATAGTTTCTTCCAAACTATGATTTTAAGCTCTCTTACACCTTAGGAAAGAGGAATGTTTGTGGCTGATGCATTGATTATAAAGTCACAGAAGGATTTTGTTCAAGATTCTATAGATTCTTGGAGAGAAATAGAGGAGTTAACAACCCTGCACTTAGATGAAAGGGTGGATAATGGTAAAGGCTATTTGTTTCAGATGATAGTGAATTATTATTTGATGTGGTAGGTGGAGGAGTCTCAGTGGAGAGACTAAGAGGTAGAGGTGATGTGTGATCATGTAGGCCATGATGATGCTCTAGAGGGATGATCAGAGGATATTCAGAATCATATGGTGTTTCTGGGGAGGTTGTTTATTCTAGTAGCAATACATGAGGGATTCCTTCATGAGTATCATATCTCACCTTTAGCGGTATACTCAAGAATCTCCAAGATGTAAAATGGATTGAGGATACAATTTTGGTGTCCTGATATGAAATGAGAAGTGGTGGAGTTTGTGGCTTGGTGTATAGTTTTCCAATATGTAAAGGCTTAACATTGTGTTCCTGGTGGGTTGTTTTAGCCTTTGGATGTTCTCGAGTGAAAATGTTATGAAATATCAATGGACATCATCAAGGGGTTACCCTGATCTTATGGTGGTTGTGATAATATCTGGGTGATCGTGGATTGGTTAATGAAATTAGTGAACTTCTTAGAAATTAAGGAGTTGGGTGTGGTGGATGATTTGGCTAAGAGGTATGTGGATGAGGTGGTACACCTATATAGATTCTCATGGCCCATTGTATCAGATTGGGATGTATGTTTTATCTTGTGAGTCTGGAGGGGATTACAACATGCTTTTGGAAATCAGTTATTCCTACGCACTAATTTCCCCCTCAAACAGATGCAAAAATAGATAGAACTATCTAGAAATTGGAGGATATGTTGCGGAAGTGTATCTTAGACTTCAGTGGATCACAAGAATAAAACTTTCCCTTGGTTAAGTATACTTATAATAATAGATATCACTCATCCATTGACATGGACCCATTTGAGGATTTGTATAGGAGGCCATGTTGTTCTTCTTTATGCTAGGCATAGGTTAGGGAGTCATTAGTTCTTGGACCTGATGTGGTGCAGAGCATGACAAAGATGATTCAGTTGGTTCAAGAGAGGGTTAAATAAATAAAAAACTGAAAATTTTCTTATGCTGATCATAGGAGGAGTCCCTTGGAGTTTGATGTTGGGGACCACATATTCTTAAAGGTTTCCCCTCGACATGGCCAGTAGAGGTTTGACAAAGGGAGTATGCTCTCACCTCGGTTTGTTAGGACCTTGAGGTTTTGGGGAGTGTTTCTGAGGTGGCCTACTAGTTATCACTTTTTCCTCAACTAGACAAGATCCATGACATCTTCCAAATCTCTCAGCTCCATCAGTATCTTCACGATGACTCCCATTTCATTGACTAGGGAGAGTAGGATATCGAATATGACACAACATTCATGGAGAATCCAGTGGAGATACAAGACCATGAAGAGTAGGTACTATGAGGATGAACCATTCCCTTGGTTTAAATACTATGAAGGCATGGTGTCCTGGAGGAGAGTACTTGGGATCATGAGACACAGATGCGTGCTCAGTACCTGGAGTTGTTTTGAGTTTTCACTTGCTCTGTTTTTCTTTGTGATGTGCAGTTTGGACCTTGGTATTTTATGTGGTATGTTGTTTTCCCCTTAATGTTATGTGTGTTGAGTGATGTGTGATAAAGTTCCTACATTTTAAAAAGGGAAGAACCAATTTCTAATTGAGATACATTATACTAAGATGTGATTAAACCCATGCAGGTGAGTCCGTGCCACCAAGAGTGGATAATATCTTGACACAGAGGATTGAATTATCTAATTCCTATGTTCGGGGTTGTATGATTTGTTCATATATTGCGTGAGTTTGGGTTAGCATGTTCAGTTGGTGGTAGAGTTTTATATGTAATGATGTCCTTGAGAGGTATCTTGAGGAATGGTTGTTCAAAACACTTTATATCCTTATGGTTTGGTTTTTAATTCTCTATGGTGAGAATAGATTGAGAGGTATATAATGTAATGTACCAGACATTCCATCTTGTTACTTTTCCAAAAATATTATTATTGAGATGTTCGAGGGAAGGCTGGGGTTTTTGAGGCTAATAGTGGTATTCTGGTAGTCATAAATATCAGGCAGACATGTTAAAAAGACATGTTAGACAGAAATATTAGATAGGCATGTCAGGAAAACATGTGAAATTTATTGTGGCAAGAAATGTCTAGTGGAAAGTAATTCTGGTAGAAATACATGTCTGGATTCATGAAATCGAGACATTCTAGTGGCAAGACATGTTTGGCAGCAAGACATGTCTAGTGGAAAGACCTTCGAGTGAAAAGAGATGTCTGGTGGTAATATATTCTGGTGGCAAGACATTTCTGGTGGAAAGGCATGTTTGGTGGAAAGAAAATATGGAAGCAAGACATTTCTAGTAGCAATACATGTCTAGTGGAAATACATTGTAGTGGGAATTTGGGAACATTGTTTCTAGTTTTTCCAAAATTTATTGATTTTCCATTTTAACGTCTTTTATGATGAAAAATGGGGTTAATGCCTAAATTAATGAATTTTAAAACCGTTTAAAACGGAATTAATCATAGCTTCAACTTCTAAAAATTTAGGATACCCTTTAAATATTTATACTATATGTTTTTAATTATATTCAACTTTAATGACCAATCTAAATAGTATTTAATCCCACAGGTCTTGTAATCTTTCAAAAGAGGATAAATTTCCTTCATTCTTTTGGTCTTGCTTTATCTTGAGATGGGTGGTTCCAAATACTTCATTCCTTGGAGTCATGGAGCCCTATTTATATAGTTGGTTTTAGTTCCCATGAAGAGGTTTCATCTTGAAGGTGCACCCCCTTGTTTTGGGGCAACAATTTTGGGAAAATGTTCTACTTCCTTTTAGGAATTCCTTCATTTCTCTTTATGTATATAATTTGGGATGGTCTTATTACTGTTATCTATTGTGAATATTATTTCATCTGGATTAATAAATATAAATTAATTGGTTTTAATTAAATCAAAAGAGACATTGGACTGTGAAGCATGATCTTACATCTTTGTTGCTATTGTTTTGATATTGTGAATTGTATGGGCTTAATGCTAACTGAAAATCATGGTCGTTGGGGGTCCTTACTTGTATTGTTATGATGTTAATTGTGGAATGTATGTTGTGTGATTGTTAGAAACACTTAAACCATAATTTTCTAATTAATTAAAATTGGGTAATGAATTGGATGCCCCAAGATCTTATGGATTGTGTGATAAATCCCATAAATAAATAAGTGAAATTGAATCAAAGCCCTTGTGAACAATCTGGAAAATGCTATGTGTGTGATGTAATATTTTTATGGATGGTGTTGTGTTTTTTGGATTGGGTATGATGATGCATTTCATGGGTGGTGGCTATGTTGTGATGGGTGTGGGGGTAGTAGAAGTGATATGTAGTGAGACTATGATGGTAGTGGTGGTGCAGTTGTGTAGTGGGGCTGCGATGGTGGGAGGTTATGCTAATTTCCCAGGTAGTAATGGAATTAAATTCATGATAATGAAATGAAATGGGATGCAAAAGAATGTTTAATACATAAATTAAAGGTTACCATATCAATGAAATGGGTTATTAATGGAAAATATGGAAAATATATTAATTAGAATGGAAAAATTAAATATAAACTGTGGATTGTGTTGTGATTGTGGGAGGGGGGGGGGGGTGTGCTTTTAGTTTCGACTGTGGAAGTGGAGGTTCTTGTGAGATGTTTTGCGAATTTTTAACCTTGGTATGGGGATTTTTTTCTATAAATATATATATATATACCCTATATATTCTTGTGATTTCTATATGTACCTCACCCTCATCGAGAAATATGTGCCGACACCTTCATAATCACGTGGGGGTGTTTTCCTAACATCCTGGTAAGAGAATGGATGGATGGATACCTGATCTTCCCCGCTCCGTCATCTAGGAGACGAGAAGGACATGCCCAGGATGTGATGTCCATAAATCAAAAGTGTTGTTGTCGAGTTGTGATGTGATGAGATGTGATGGACCAGGTATGTTTAGGAGAGATGTGGTTAGATGAATTATGGTGGGGGTCATGCATGGTAGGAGGTGGGAATGACATTGATTTCCTTCATGTTCATGATACCCTAATACCCAGGTTATGAGATGTTATGTGATGTGAATGCCAAGGTTTTTATGGGTGGGATGTGATGTGATGTTATTTGAATGAGGTGGGAATTCCAGGACGTATGATGTTGCGGTGTGAGAGTAGAAAATAAATTTTAAAGAGGTGAGGGGTACCCTTCATCAATATGATTCATATTATACTATTCGACTTGGATTCATTATTTAGTGAACGAGCCTTGGTGTGGTTGGGGTTTTGGTTAGTATACCTGTATAGGTGTTGTTTGGTTCTGCTGTTTTTCTCACAGGTGTATTAGTATACGATTTTTACATGTGCACATGATATATTGGTTTTTATACTGAGTATACATATATTATCAACCTATATATATAAATAAACTTTCAGGTTTTCAATAGGACTTCATGAACTATGCTGGACAATACTAGCTCAGAACTTTGGACAATTACGGTTTCACTGCTTTGGCTTTGTCTTTTTTTTGGGTATTTACTTTGGAGACTTTTATATGTATCAGTTTTATTTATAAATTCATTATGGGATGGTTTGGATTTATTATATATTATTTTATGGAGTTTATTGTGGGTGATTTATCTTATCTTCTGATCTAACATTATTATAGAGTGTAATGCCTCCCCTACTTGAGATTTTTATACCCTCAATTCTAGTCGCCAACCCAGGGCTTATTGAAGATGTGAATCAGAGGGGGGGGGGGGATGGTGTCATTATCTCTCTTCCCTCATTGCGGTATCTTTAGAGGGAGGGGGTCATGAAAGATCCAGTATAGGCCCAACTCATATAATTCCTCTTATGTTCTATATATCTAAAAAGTTTGGTTTCACCTTGCATCCATCTTGAACCAAATCCATATTTCTTGGATCTCTATCCTTATAATGTATCAACTTCACAATCAAGTTAAGGGAATTGGAAAGAGATTTTATATAAAATAAAACATGGGAATACAGTATAGTGCATAATATTGAGGGATGGATGAATCATATTTTATAAATTTAATTAATAAAAATAGAAAAAACAATATAATAATTAAATTAAAATAAAACACATATATACATAGGTTTTTCTAAGATCAAAATCATCCACTTATGCAATAGATACACATTTAAAATAACTTACTAACATTAAATTCTATTTTTTATTTTTATTTCGATAATACATATATGAATTAATCCATTTAATTATCTGATTAATTAATTAATTAAATTTATCTTAATATCCATTCCATATATCCTTGTGATACTTATCCACTATAATTTTAAATAAATTAAATATATTAATATTATTTAAAATTAATAAAATTGGAACACAACTTGTAATTAGAAGCAACTCGGTGAGTAAATATTCAAACTAGTTAGCATGCATTGAGATTGTGTACTTTCTACTCATACAACATATAACATACATGTTTTTTCATGTAATTACATGGCATGAACAAGTTAATAAATAAAAATTAAACACATGTTAATTAACATTGTGTATAATTCTTTTAATTTGGGAGAAGTAGTAAATGTTTTATGACTATACATGGTATACAGTTTAGAATTTTATGTATAAATTAATTAATCATTTAATATGAGATAAAACCTATCATATGGAATTCACAAGTCAAAAAAGGACACAAAAAACATATAATTATGAGGTTTATGGAGTATTAAATTAGTTTTAATTTCCCATATAAATATTTTGGGTACACTGTGTGTACATATAGCTACACACCATTTATCTTACCCTCTATATGTTTATGATACACATCTAGGGACTGGGTAGGCATTTATTTGTTGAAATTTATGAGGCACAAAGCATTTAAATATGGTAAACTCCATATAACCACTTTTTTACATATCTCTTATTCCTTACACAACATTTAATAAATATATGGAATATATTTGACCACATGTTTTCCACGGAGATAACACATAGACAACACGATGTGTAACCCAGTTAGATGGTGTGTATTTCAACATGTCACGTGCTAGCTTGTTCTGGCCAATACATATAGTGTATTTAATAAATCTACATTTATAAATTTAATGATGATCAATGGAAATAATTATTCATCCTAGTTCAATGTAATAGGATCCTGATGTGTACCATTAGGATACACATTGTTTACTCTTGTAATATCTAGGAAGAATTTCCAATACCTTTGGATGATTTGTTTTTCAATTATTAATTGGATCAAAGTTATATGATTGGTAAATAAAGAGGGTAAGAAGATATATTGATAATAAATTTATAATAATTAATTTCATGAAATGAAAATTAAAATTTAAATATGTAAATCAATCGAAAATTAATAAATAATGATAAATTGAACATTACCACTTTGATACAGCTTGTAGGTTCCAGATTCAATGGACACACCTATTGGGACTATGGGTAAATCAACTTTTTTTTTATTCATCATATAATATGAAATGTACATGATAATGAACATCACAACCAATGAAATTTTTATAATGAATATTGACAATTGTTTTCATCCAAACAAAGGAGAGAGGATATTTTTCATTTCAATTTTTAATTAATTTAATAGAAAAAAGAAATACCTCGGTCTTAAATTCTTTCTTCGATACAAGTTTTTATCATCTTAATTACATTTTGTTTTAATTTCATTTCACTTATATTGACCTAAAGTAGACCCCCTATAATAATGATCCACACATGCTCTTTTGATCACCAAATGTTCCTGATGGTATTTCGGGTTCCAACACGGAGGTACCGACCATCTTACATTACTCCCTTGATCAGTACCACAATCCCTTCAATCAAGAAGGATCATATATTGAACTTTTTATCTTGACATGGGGATTAATGAGGATGAGAATCTCTTGAGAATGAGAAATAACCCTAGATATGTTCTTAATATAGAGAGAATTCTCTAGAGAGGACAATGTTGTGCACAGTGTCCAACTTCTCAAAATTATCATAACAGTCTATTCATCAACCCAGGGTTAGGGCTTAATATATTTAATTAATTTCACAAAGTCACTTAATAATATATTAAACTTACAATTAACCCCATTCTATGTAAAATAATAATAATAATAATAATATTTTATTTCATGGTGTGCATAAACCCACATAATGATTTATATTACAACCTAGAAAATAAATATTTATCACTAGAATAATAACCAGGTCCTATTATCCTCATTGATTTTTTTTTATTTCTTGAATAATTATTTAAATAAATATTACTCAATAAATAAATAAATAAATATTATATTCACTATTTGGAAAATAATTTTTTTTATTTTAATACCCATGTAATTAAATAAATTATTTATTAATAAATATTTATTTATTTCCTTGAAAATGAAAACATATAAATAAATAATATACATCCTTATAATTAAATAATTACCTTGTGAATATTTAATATTTGTGATTAGTAAATTTTTAATAAATATTACTCCTAGGTCTTAAGAATAATATTTACTCTAAACATTAAATATAAATACTATGTAACTGAGATCAATGAAAACACTTTTGTGCGACCCTATAAGCTTCTTCCTTAGTGGAATTAGGTGGTATTTCCTAAAGTCCAAGATTAATATCTTAAAATGGGTCAAGACCCTCATACAATAAGAAGATACGTCACAACAAAAAACCACCCATGAACACTATTTGTGTAATATAATCCCTCTATTATGATATCGTTAAGTAGGTTGCACACCCATTTCATCAACCTATATGCTTGATAAAAATTTCTTTTACTATATGAAATAAACCTATTTTTATACTATGACCATGGAATTTATTGTCATAGTTTCATTTTAATCAAAGGGTTAAGATATCAACTTTCATAAAAATGGAAGGGAAATCCTTCCTCTACTTATTTGTGAATTACATATCATTCATGATGCACCAAATGTACCATACTTTCCACAAACATATGACACATGGTTTTGGTCAGTACATTAATGTACACAAGTCATAAAAATAATTAATAATAATATTAAAGTCTATGTATCATTACACACACTTAAATATATTGATATCCAATGACACACAAACATGTTGAATTCCTACTAGTAGGTAAGTTATCATAATATCTAAAACTAAAGATTTCAAAGTGATAACTTCATGTGATAAAGTCTCATCTTTTTATAAGTACTCACACTTATCAATCAACACATTATATATACCATCATAGAATGATATCATACCATAGAATAATATTTAAGAATATCATCATAGAATTTAAATATTCTCATCATATTGGGGAAAAATTATGATATTTTTTTAGTGTGAAATATATTCTATGACATTATCACATTAATGTTACACAGAAGAATGATCAGTATGTGATAAGGTATTTATAAATCTTCCAATCCATGAATATACATGTAATCTAAAGTATAAAGTTGTTGGTTCTAAGGAACCAACTCTAACAAAATCCTGACTCCAATAAGCCACTAGTTGAAAACTAGCACCAAGGGTATAAAAATATAATATGGGTATCATTAACCTCTTTAATCCAAGGAATGTTAAAAAAACCAATTTAAAACAAACACCAAAAGTAATTAAAATCTAACTATATGAATAAATACTTGTATTCAAATAACATAATAGAAAACTAAAAGAACATAACATATCTATGTTAATACTATTAAAACAATGAAATTCATATAATGATTATAAATATCATCCAATTCTAGACAACCACCATATCACAAGTTTTTATGGTCAAGGATGTTCTCTAAAATCATCTTAAAAATTTATAAAAATAGTATATTAAAGTAGGGGTGATCATATAATTACACTAAATTTTCACTTCCCCAAAAATTATCATGTAAACTTGGAAGAGGCATAATAAAGATTTAGTGAAAAAATAATGAAACTGAAATGTGATCCCATTCTATTTTATCTTCAATGATATATCACTATAGTATCACTCCCCAAATCTGCATTCAATATAACTATATTTAATCAGAAAAATATAGCAAAGACGGTACCCCCGCACCCACATCCTCAATGATCTAGTCCCTCTCACATCCCAAAAACTTTTGTTCAGGTGTTTCCACAACTTCTTATATTTATATACCATATTATCATACAATATCTTCATACTATAACCATATACCAAAACTTTTTACCACAAACACATACCACAACCTCATACCACAACCATGTACCACAACAACTACCACTACCTCAGTTAGAAGAAAAAGTGTGAGATGAAGAGTATTCAACCATCGATTCCCACTACATCCTATATATTGGGGGTTTACCTGGTACCCAAATCCTTATATTGGAAGAATTTATGTCATCTTACTCATATTGTGGTTCATAATAAATAACCAAATATAAAATGATAAAATAGATCCTAAATCCCATTATTGGGACTACATCTTACTAATTCATCTTTATAAAATATCCCATATCCCACATCGTTACTACCAAACCATTATTATGCAATTAATTCTATTTTTTCTGTCAAACAATTAATATATTTTAATTAATATGTTGGTACTTGTTGAGGATATGACATAGTGTTGTGAACATTATAGAGAACAAATATTTTTATATTGATAAAAATATATTATTTTTATCTCATGCATTTTCATTATTTTGGAAACATGATTTTTCTCTTAAAAATAGTGTTAGAATGAAATTATAACATTAGGTTACATTCGGAATGTGAGTTTTACCCTAAGGGTGGTATAACATTCATTCACATCAAAAACCCCATGACTTAGCCTCTATTGGTGGATTGAGTTGTGATTAAGTATTTAAATAAAATAATTATTTTTTAGGGAGATTTATTGTCTAAACCAATACCTCAACATATATATAATCTCATTTAACACAATTCATAGGGTTAAATTCATGAACCCTAGGAATTGTGAGCATAAAAGGAGTGGGATACTTTGGAGAGGAATCAAAGAACCCTTCCCTGGGATTGACAATGAAAAAAATGTGAATGAAAACCTCATTAATGAGTGATCTTATTCTAATATATGGATTTTTTATTTTCTTATGTTCCATTCTCTGTGATTTTTTTTTATTTTGAGTTTTGAACCCCTGTTCTTCATATTCTTCAAGGAAAGTCTCTATATTAATTATTATTAAATTTTTATTGAATCATAAACCCCGATTTGATTGAAATTTAAACCCTAACTCTGTTTATCATGTTGGAATTTATCAATGGAGAAATTTATAACAACATGGGTATGGTGATTGATTGAGACAAGAAGACTCTTTTACCTTTTCTATAACCCCCCTCTCTCTATATCTTTCATTATCCCCTCTATCTCCACATCCTGTTACATGTGATGATGGTATCTTGTCCTTAGTGGTGGAAGGTGGTAGTGAGGGGAAGCATGATGGTCAACATGAGAGTAATAATATTAGCATGGTGCATAGTGGAAGAGGAGGTGGGTGGAGGTAGTGATGAGTTAGGCATGGTAGAGGAAATAACGCCGGAGGCCAACTGTGACATGTGGCTTGGATGACTAGAGAATTCACACCATAGCATGTGACCATTATGGAATGAGGAGGTGGGACACAATGTCTGGCCATAATATCAGAAGGAGGCCAACTATGGAATGCAGACGATGTGGTATGAGAAGGAATTAAATAGTATACAACCAATGCAGTACTAGGTGGTTGGCCACAAAATGAAGCCAAATGGTGTGGTAAGGCCAGTAGTGACTTTCATTTGTCGTAGCATGAGGAGGTCTTCCACAACTTGTGGCTAGTGAAACATGAGGAGGCCAACTGTAATGAGTGGTAGGCAGTGACACAAACTAGTTATTCAGGTAAAGTATGAAATGAAAATGTATCTACATGTTTTATGATAGATGTAGGGGAAATTTGATCATTTCCCACCACTCTCATCCATACACTCCTTGTGAGATTGGATAGTCTCCCACATACTAGGTTGAGTGGGTTGGGTAGCCCACCAGGGGAGGATGAATGATCCAGGTCTGGTTCACCTGACCCAACCTAGGGCAGGGTGGGGTATGTAGGGATAATTTATAGGGAACATGAGTGACATACACCCACATGTTTTACTTTTTGGGGGATTCCATGACTCTAGATGGGCATGGAAACCCACCCCTAGCATGCCACGTGGTGTGTCCGGGGATCACTATGTGGCCCAATCTCCCCTTTAAGAGGTTATTTTCATAAATGGTATAATATTTATACATTTATGAAAAATAAATAGTCTATAATAAGTATATTTGTATCTAGATTCCAATGGAATAGTCTGTTCAGCTATACAATGTCATTTGAGATGTGAGATAATAATATTTTCAATTTAGACTCATAGGGCTATCAATGGGGTTTAGAAAAAATAATCAGTGTGTTCTCATCCTACATATAGTGTCAGGTATTACCCTATATACCTTAGGTGTGGGATCCTCTATCTCATTATATAAGAAGGTTCTTGTATTCCCCCTACAAACCAGAGTCATTGGATCCTCTACATGTGAGTCAATTTTCCAATAGGGTTAGGCATTCCCCCTATTTACCTAGGGTGTGAGATCCTCTATCTAAAAGTAATGCTCCCTCAAATTAGGTATCATAAAAAATGTGTGGCTATCCCCATTATAGTTTCGGTTGGGTTCCATGGTTTTTTTATTCAGTAGTTTAGATTCTTATAGTTGAATGTTGATTTCAATAATAACTGGCTATGAAGAATGAGACCTCTCCTCATGTATCAGGTTCTCTTTATTAATCATATATGGGTTTTATTATGGTTTATTTCTTACATTAATCCTTTGTGGTTAAGATGACCTGTATTTTATTATTACATTTTTATTTTCTAGGATTTCTACTAGGAATCTATATACTCACCCTTTTATGGGCATTTTCACCCACACATGACTTGTCTAAGGCATACATCAGACAATTTAGTGGTGACATTAGTGAATATGGTGTTGATGGATATTTGTGGTGCTTGGAGGTGGTTTTACTAGGCATGGATCTTTTTAGGATATTGACACCACATAGACATCTTAACTACTTGTATTTAGGTCAATGTATTTTCCTTTGGTTATTGTTGGGTGTGGATTTTCCCCCTCAAAGTTTTTAATTTTTATTTTGATATGATTTTTTTATTCTATATATTTTTCATAAATTATATATATATATTGTTTTAATTTTCTTTTTACTTAAATATAATTGAAATTACATCCTATGTGGGTAATTGTGTTGTGTATGGGTGCATTATGATAAGGCTTCCCATTTTGTGAGATATGCCTAATTGATACTAGTCACCATCCCCTAGCCTATTGAAAGTGGGATTAGGGTGTTACTATTGGATTACCACCACCCAGAAGGTTTCTTGGTGAGTCTATTCCTGTATGATTCATATGAGCTTAGATTATTATTAGGGAAAAAGTTTGGAGTTATCTATCATGTGAGGATAAATGAGAGTTTTAGGGAAACAATATTTAGGAATCTAAAGTTTGTATCTTAGTCCAAGGAACCTAGATATAGTGTGGTAACATATGTATCCTTTCACCAAGAATCCAATAACTTATTTGTCAACTTAGAACATAGAGTCATTAGTTTCAATAATAATAACAGTTTATGAATCATATAGGAATGAGTCATTGATTTCCATATACTTCTTGAGACAACTCCTCAAATATGATTTATTGATCATGGTTCATCTTTCATATTATAGGATACCACCATGTATGCAGCCAAACAAGATTCTTAGGTAGGGTAATGAAACACCCATGCCTATGATTGATCCCATTATTGATGAACAATTGAGAAACGAGGATTCTATTTAGGGGCTGGTTCATGAGGTGTTTCTACTAGTGACTACCTAGATTTTGAGGTGATAATAACCCTGAAGCTTCTAAGGACTAGATAAAGCCATGGTTTAAGTATTCCACCTAGTTTTGATTGCCATATACCATTTTTTGGTGCTTTCAAACAATATTATCCATGGTTCTGTAGGACAATTATGTCTCCAGATCACCCATACTTATGATGACGTGACACTCCCCTAGATAGAATTTGAGTTCCTTTTTCACGATGAGTACTTTCAAATGATGATGAGTTTTTTCTATATTTAGGATATTCTAAAGATATATTTGGGTAGTATGATGGTTATTGAGTATGTGTTGAGATTCACCAATCTCACAGGTTACTCCATCAATGTTGTATATGATGGATTCTACTAGGAACATAAGTTTAAGAGACTATTCCATAGCGAGATTTGAGTAGGCATAGTTCTCTTATTTATCCCCACTTATGTCAGGGTACTATAGAAGGCCTTAGTGATAATAATATTTTTTTGGAGGGGAGGTATGTGTCAAGTGTTGGTAGTAGTCACCTAGGAGTGAATTCATCAACTGTTAGTGGTTTGTGTAAGGATTTGAGGTCTTGACACATGAGGCACCGATGTGTGTAGTCTCAAACTAGAGCATCAATGACTTAGTACTTGTATAGGGGATCTATTATGTTAGGAGATATAAGTTTTTTTCTTCAAGTGATGAGGTAATCTAGTGCCTTAATTCACAACACTTCAATAAATAAGGGTAGTTGGGTGGTTGTTGGACCCACACATTAAAGGCTGTGATGCAACCAAGGATCACCCAAAGTTGGTTGGGGTGGTCCTCAGGGAGGTGGGTTTGACAAAGGAGTTAGTGGTTCACCTAGAAAAGGAGTTGAAAGATTATGATGTTATGAACCCATTCTACCACAACCACCACATTGTAGTCCTCACCAAGCTCATAGGGCTGGTGGTTAGGGACACATTTTGTTGTAGGATATAGAGGTTTATGACCAAGAATCACCCAACATGATTCAAGGTATGATCTATGTCTTCTTCACACTATCACAAATACACATAAACATTAGAATAATCTATTATTATATTGATACTTCCCTTATTTGAGAGTTATATATTCCATTGGAGTCCCTTCTCTAGCCCACTTTTTTGAAGACTCCAAACATGAGTGATCCCATTCTCACTCACATCTACCAATAGTGTGAGCTTGAAAACAATGGAGAGAGGTTTTTGTGGGACCCCAATGTAGATGTGATGAATCCATATGATTTTATATTTTTTATAGAATGGATATATTTAGAACATTCTTGGATATAATTATACCAGTGAAGAGTGACGTAATTTTAAAGGATGTATTGAGATTCTCTTTCATAAGAGAGATGGAATTTCAGATGAGACGAGTACGGTCATTGTGTGGTAAGTTTCAGTTGATCACCCACTAGTTGGAAACATTAGATCTTTGTATAGTGAACACCTTTGGATACTAGTTTCCATCATTGGTAGAAGATTACATGTGTCAAAACCCACTCCATCTAAAGATACCCCACCTAGGATGATAATAAATAAAGGAAAAAAACAACCCCCTGAATCCCACCTTCAATAAGCCATGGGTGGTGACTAGTGTCAAGGGTATATATAAATCAAACACATGAGAGGAATTACCTTTATATTGAATTAATGATAAAGTGATTATAATGATACAATTCTAACAAAAACCATGCATAAACAAAAATAAATCCCAATATATGCAATGTAATACACAATATGAATAGTTGAATGAAAAAAATGGAAGTAAACAAACTAAATCCTCATCAATGAACACAAAGCCCCAACAACTCTTATACAACACATCAAACTAGAACCGCTCAACCTGATCACCAACCAACTCCAGTTGACCTAAAAAATAGTTTATATATATATAGAGTGAGAATAAAAGTTATACTCAGTAGGATCCTCCCAGAAACTCTCATGAAAAATGTGAAATAATCATACTAAATCCCAGTGAATAAAAAAATGAAACTAACTCATAAATTAATTAGATAATAATAGTTTCCACATCCTCACTATGGCTCACCCATCAAGTTACTTATAGAAGTAAACCATTCCTTATCAATATATATATATATATATATATATAAATAATGAACATACCCCACTTCCTATCCCTCACTGGTTTGTCACTCTCACACAAAAATTCCAAAAATCATATACTCATCTCTTATATAAGTAATTCAACTTTGATGTGAGTCGGGCCTCATTCTTAACTACCTCAGTCCCACATAGGGCCCAACATCTCATGTTGGAATTAGTACACATATCCATCTCATCATCAACATCATCCCATCAATAACCAGGTGCATGTTAGGAATCCACTATAACCTATGTAAATGAATTATACCTCAACCCATCATAGCCCATTCATATACTCCCAAGGGAATATGAAACCACCATGACCAAGTACAAGTTTACACTATACCTTAAGCCATTATAAACCGTACATAAATGCATAGTAAAATCAAGATCTATCACAACCTATGTAGGAACACACCCTCTAACATAAGACATTATACCTCAAGATACACCTATTCATATCTATGTCCAAAGAGAGAGTTGGAGAGAGGGAGAATTCATCCATCCATTTCCTCACAATCTTGGTTATTGGGGAAAACACCCCCCAATACATTTGGGTATCAATATCTCTATTGATATAGGTGAGGTAGTATATGAAATCATAAATTATAATAATATCATGCATAAAGAACACTAAGTGAAACTACTTAGCCTTATACCCATCTACAACCACCATCATAGAGGACCCTTAACTTCCACTACTTTGGAATAAATATGAAACAGAAAAAAACACATTAATTTAAAAATTAATTAAAAATTAATTAATTCAAATTTACACTTTACAATATTAACATTTTAGTCTTCTCAAGATAGTTTCCATGAAACTATTAATTCTCTTACTTAAATTATTAAGCGTGTCATCATTACTAAACACTTATAAATTATATATATAAACCCATGATCCTTGGATCATCCCATTCGAAAATCCCATTGTTTCAATCAATATGTTATGAATAATTTAACATCACTTACATTAAGAAAACCTATCCCATAGTTTAATTAATTTATTTATTTAGCATTCATAAATTATTTATGTACTCTAGAAATATTCCAAGGCTACCACACCAAAGACGCACTCAAAGTGGATATAGTTTGACCCCATCAAGCAGTGGGAACCCAATAAAAAGGAACATTCAGACCCCTAAACATATAGAAATCATCAAGAAATAAGTAAGAATCGATGAGAAAGACCTTATATAAGATCATCCTGAATACCCTATTGTCCCACACCATTGCACATAACATAAACTTCCCTGCCATCACTAACATCAACCATTACTAAACCATGGGATCCTAAACCATTTTCATCATTAGAAACAATCAAACATGGTTATAAAACAATCATATAAAGTCTTCAAAAGTTCCTATATCACACATACATTTCAGATGTATTTTCTACACAAAGGAAAAGGCATTATGGCCATATAACAATGGTATATAATCCTTCCACAATAGGAATGGGCTCACTCAGACCCCAAGAATTTGTATTTAGAAAAAAAAATTATTTACTATATTGAATTATATATTTTATTATAAATAGGTTTTAAACAATAATAAACCTATTGATTATCAGGTATCAATATCTATGAATCAACATAAACACGTGTTTAACATTAATTTTATATTCCATAAAATTCAAGGATGAATAATTATTAATTTACATGAATATTTCATTAATAACATCACCATGACTCAAAATTTATACTATTTATCTTATTTTTATAAAAAATTAACCATAATAAGCTCAAAAATATCTATATCATAATGATAATACACCGTCTTATCAAAACGCAAGGCATCAAGAAGCACAAAAAACAAAATTGATCACAAACCCAAACCATAACATCATTCAACCTTTAAATTCTCAAGTTCTTATCTTCAATTGGTTAATTAAACCATTACCAAAAGGATTAAAACATGTTAATATCACACATTAACTTTAAATCAAGATATAGGTAATAGATCCAATATAACAAGATTTTTTTTTGATAATTTCTTCATAAAATGACACCAAAGATGAAAACTATAAAGTTGATCATGAAAAGGATATATGATGATCTAGATTAGGTTAAAACCATTAGAAACCCAAGAGAAACTAGGGAATAATGATTCTATAACATGATGTTAGACAAAGGAAGAGAAACAAGGGTCACAAGAATGTGGAAAAATCACCTCAAATCATAAAAAATTAATTTCTAGAAGTTAGGGGTCTAATCTGATCACATGGGTTTTAAAATACATTGAAAAAATTTACATGGTCACCTAGGGTTTGAGAGAGGAGAGGAAAAATAAATGAAAATATAGGGGAATCCCTAAATTTCTATCTAAATAGAAACATCCAAATTCTTAACAAGAAAGTATAGTTCATGTCATGAATCCCATGGGTTAATCAACCATTGAAATTTAAGTTTTATCATCCATGAAAACTTAAAAACTGTTATCTCCATGAATCATTATTTTAGGCTATGAATTAATTATGGTTAGAACTATAAAATTACACCTCAAAAACATTAAAATTTGTCAGTTCCAAATCAAGATCAAGTATCACTGAGAGGGGGAGCGGTGAATCAGTGAAATATTTTTCTTTTAAGGTTTACTATTTTTGAAACAAAATTCATCTCTTATTAAATATTTATCACTTTTTTTTTGAAAAAATAATCACACATTCACAGAAAAACAAGAATTTACAAGGTTCACTAATCTACAAGAGTATCTACATCCTTGGTATGGTTTGAAAACAATCCAATACCACATAATCCACTAGAAAACCATCATTTTGAATGGAATACAATGAGTAGGGTATTCTCTTACACTCGTATAACACTGTGTTCAATATAATAGAGTGTGTTCTTCTTCCATCACAAATAATTTAAAACAATTTTTTGTGACTATTTAATAAAAATGTTAATGTGGTACCTTTTCGGATTTCAAAAATATGTTCTTCAAAAAAATTCTTCAGTTTCTTACCCAGGAACAGAAAAGAACTTCCTTTAGACTTTGTAATGAAACTCTGTCCAATTTATTAATATAATTAATTAGTACAATTACTCAATACTAAAATATAATTTTTCTAGAGTATGGTTGAAAAAATGTTGAACTACTTCTGTCTGAATCTGGAAATCTCAGTCTAATTTCTCAGTCTGATCCTAAAACTATGATTACAATCTTCTCTCTTCTCCTTTCTACTTCTATATAGAAAAATTATTCATGAAAGAATAATCCAAAAATATTTTCTCTCTATAATTATTCAGTGATCCACCTTATTTATTAAATATTATGTTAGTGTAAGAAAGTATGAAGTACTTTCACTATTTATAGGAAACCCAAAAATGGTTTGGGCAGGATCCTAAAAATCTTTCCTTCTCAATTTTTTTCCAAAACATAAATTATCATTAGATTTAGGGTGCATATTGACATCTTCAATGCTTCTGAACTCTTCTAGAAACTTATAAAATCTTCTCACAACATCATATCGCTTAATAATTTCTTTATAAACCTCATCCTGATTTTGATTACCCATTCCAATTTTCTCATTATGATGAAGATATATGTTCAGCTATATATTTTTCATTACATTGCTTCACACCAATTGATAAATGAACAAGAAATATATGAAAAACAAATGTCTTCTCATTATGATGCTTGGAACCAATTTATTATTCTAATGTACCCCTTGAAAACACTTTGGGAACAGAATCAACTATCCTTTCAAGACCCCCCTTAACAAATCTTTTGTGTCTGTTTGAAACAAATTTTATTTTATTATTTTTCTTAGATTGATGACCCCTCATCTGGTGATATTGTTGATGTCAGATTTAGAATGATATTCTTGACCCACATGATACAAAAATTATTTTAAAAAACCATAGTTCTTCATTTCATTCTTGACCCACTAGAAGAAAAAAAAACAAATCAGAGCTTTATTTTACTTGAACCAAAATAAAAACCACCAAAAATTTATCTAGATGAAAATTATTGGCTTTATTTTTAAATGATTTATAATTTTCTTCTTCACATCAGTCCCAAAAAACTTTTGTTCTTCTCTTATTCATTGTCCCCAACAACTCCCAATAATACAATTCTTCCTCCTATTTTCTTGTGATGATTGGTGTTATTATGACTCTAATTATTGATGGAACACCACATCTGGTGGACAAGTAACATCACATTCAACTTAAATAACTTATTTTATTTTATAATTATGATTCTCAACAAATTATTTCTCTAAATATTTTTATTGTGGATTATTGGACCGACTAAAAAATGACATCTTCTTCTTCTCACGTTATTATACACCTTTTCATATCACAAACAAATATACGTCTGGTGATCTCACATCGATGAATTGAGATCATAAATCTTCAACTTTAGAAACATTATTCTTCCACAAAAATTTTTCTTGTATCATGAACTACTCATAACCTTAAGTAAAATTAATATTGGCATAGAATTTTATGACTTATAATAGAAATTATTGTAACTTCCCATTCCTCAGTAAAATTCTTCTTTCCAACTAATCTTTAATATGATTGGCAGTACTAGATGTCCCTCTTTTCTTCATAAGGCTTTAATAACAAGTCTCTAGAAAACTTATGAATTTTTCGAATTAAAAAATAGAAAAGAACCATTAGATTTCTAATACTTGGAAGTTCAATTACTTACCAACCTTTCAGTATCGCTCAATATCTTTTGAGGTTGATTCTTCCTAAGACCAATTATCATTAGTCTCTTACTTCTCATTATAATAAAAGCTTTCATTATATGTTCAATATGATTTCTAGTAGCTTCTAAAATTTTATCAACATTCTAATCTGATGGATTGTGTTGAATCATGCTAACATGATGGATTTTATTTCCATTCCAATGATCTGGATCTGATTATCATGTCGATAGTTCTGGATCCAATTGTTAACTTCAGATGCACACCTTTCTTCAATCAATATTTCCATTAAATTTATCAGAATACTTTATTTTTTCAACATAATCAACATATTGATCTATTGAAAAAAATAAACCCAAAACAAAAAAATTTCCTTACAATCTCCCCCTTTCTCAATGTTTTCAATACCCACTTCAACTACTTCAAAATAATACCAATTGTTTTCTTTAATCAAATTATCTTATAAACATCTCTATCTTAATCCACCTATTTCTTATATCTCCCCATTTTTATTATCTCTCCCCATTATTTACAATAAAATTAAAAGGGTCCATCATGAAAAGTTTCACCCTTATTGAAAAATAATCTCATTTCCAGGGGTTGGAACTTTTAATCAAAAAAAGAAATTATTCTTCAGGAGAAAATAAGTATCACATGAGATTATTAACAAATAACCTTTAACTAAACAACTCTAAGTCTACATGGGTGAACCTTTTTTTGAAAACAAGAGTGTATAATCAAGGTTATCAATGTTGTTAGTAACACAACTTTTATGTGATACAATTTCACATTTCTTTAAAAATTATCATTTATGGGGAAATATTGAAAAGATTTTTTTAAGTTAAAAGTAACTTACACCCATCTCAATAAACATATCAGAAGCTTTCAAGTGTAAAAATAAAACATTCAAAAAATTCAAATTTTATAACCTCATTACATTCTTTTGGAAGAATTGTAAGAGACTCAATAACACCATATTCCTTATTTCAACTCATTCAATTACATAAAATTTAGTACAAATATACAATAAAAATTGGGAATAAGGAGGAACCACAGTTTTTCCTTAGAAAAATAATCAGACTAAGATTCCTCTTTCAATCTTTACATTTTCTTCCTTTTTTTGGATTTTTCATTAAAGGTGTTTTCTTCCTTTTGCTCATCCTCATATTGTTTTGTAACAACTTTATTTTCATATATAGAATCTCTTAAAAAGGATTTAAACTTATCCTTATATTTAGTAACATATTTGTTATAATGTGTTTGTAATAACTTTTTTACGCTTTCCTTTCGTTATGGAAAAATATCCAAACAAATTTTGGTAGTATTCCCTTCTTGTTCATATCACTTACATCTTTTTGGAATCTTGAAACTACAATCTATTGATATCTTTTTATCAACTTTGATCACATATTTAGAAATATTTTTATTATCCTTTTTTTCCACTGATTTTTTTGTTTCTTCTAAATTTATAACCATGTAAATTTTTTCTTGCCATATAACCAAGCACTCTTTCTTTACAAACTCAACATGTTTACTTTTCTCAACTTTAAAAACACCCTTCTCAGATTTATTCCTTTGGGAGGGTTGGACCCCTCAAACTTTGCCTTTTATAACTCATGGAATAGTTTTAATGTTGTTTGTTGAACCAATACATATTATCCATATGCCTAAATCCATTAAAATTCCAATAGTAACCATATACAAAATACTTCCCTCTGTAACCTCCATACTATCCGAAATTGTTGACAGGTATCTTATAAACAATATTAACTTTTACATCAGAACTTTTTTTACCACCAAACTTTCTAATTTCACATGAATTATTATTATTAAACTCATATTTCTCTATAACCTTATCAAAACTAGTAGTAGTATAATTGTTTTGGACTCATAATTTTTAGAAACTTCTTACTTATATACTTTTTTGTTCTTGGCCGCATACATAACTTTCCTAGATTTATTCATCTTATAAAAAATTATAGATTTTTCTCAACCTTTGAAGGTAAATTTTGATCCTTATCATGTATAAAATTTATATAACAATCACCAAATTTAGAGATTTAATTCTTAAAACTTTTAACCCTTTTCTCAACTTTAGAAAGTTTCTATTGAAAAAGTTCCAACTCTTCTTATTTTTCCTTTAACTTATCGTTTAGATGTTCATTCTGATTCTTTTCATTATCAATATATTTATTCATATCATTAACCTCTTTAAACATCTTAACTTCATATTTAGGAAAAAATTCTTGATTGTTATTTGGAGAATTTTCATTTTTTGACTGACTAATTTCTTTCTCAAACATTCCAAGATATTCATTCAATTATTATTTTAGATGAAATTATATCTGACTTTCTTCTTCTTAAAAACTTCTACTTCCAAATTCTTCATTGTTAAATATTGTAAGAAAATTATTCTTTCTATCCTTCTTAAAAAACTTCCTGGATTCAATTTCACTATCCTCTTCTATAGAACAACTGTTAGAAAAACTTTCCTCATTAACTATTGAAATAAATGATTTTTATTCAGAAACATTTTTAAACTATTTAAAATCATCATTATTATACAAAAAATGTCTTCTTTTAGATTTAGATAGCTTCTTGTCTTTCTCTTTGTAATAATATTTTTCTTTATCACCCTATTTCTTCCAAGATATTCTCATACTTCTTTCTACTTCATCACTTTATTCTTCACCACTTATTATTTATCACATCTTTGAGGAAAATTGGAAACAAAGTGACCAATAGCTCCTCATCTAAAACATTTTAAGGGAAATTTAAATTTATACTTTCTTGTACCACTTTTCACCTTTTTAGAAATAAGATAAAATTTCATGAAGATTTTTACGTACCCCATTTTCAGAATCAAAATCTCAAGATTATTCTTCAAGAATATTATTAGGCTTTTATTTCTTGGAATCCTTGAAAGACATTTCATGATAAAATTTTTGTTTTTACTTTCATAACCTTGTCCCATATCATTTCATAAATAATAAGAGTTCTGTGAAAATTATACAGAGGTAATGTTTTTGGATCTCTATCCTCCAATGAAGAAAATTTTGCATCAAACTTGTCAGGAATAATTCTTATGATCTTGAAAATAGTAAAACTTTCTAACTTTTCACTAATACATATAATAGTGCTAATAATTTCTTTCACCCCAGTAATGAAGTAACCAAAATTTTCATACTCACCCATCTTGATATCTTCATACCTCCGTATCTAGATTTATAAATTATATTTTTTCAATTTTTTATTGTCTTAATAAATGTTTTTCAACTTTTTTCACATACTTTTGATAGTAAAAACTCCATTTACACTAAGAAAATCACTTTCAGATAATGATGAGACTAAATAATTTTTAACTCTACCATCACTCTCATGATTATTCTTATTAGCAGTTGTAAGAGGAGCATTCACAACATGTGGGGAAAACCATCTGTAGTAGCTTTAGAAATAGCATAACCAAGAAAAATAATATATGGAAGCATTATATATATCCAGATATGATAATTACTATCATTTTCAATCAAAATATCATTACCATTCACACAACTTAGATTCTCAATAAAAAATTCAGCAGAGTAAATGAAGAGAACCATCACTTTGATACCAATTATTTGTTCCTCATCAAGGTCAAGTATCACTGAGAGGGGGGAGGGGTGAATCAGGGATATATTTTTCTTGAAATTTTCCTTATTTTTGAAACAAACTTCATCTCAAATTAAATATTTATCACTTTTTTATGGAAACAAGACAATCACACATCCACAGGAACATAATAATTTACAAGGTTCCCGAATGAACAAGAGTAGCTACATACTTGGAATGGTTTGGAAATGATCCAATACCATACACACTAAAAAAACAATAGATTAGAGATGATTTTTATAGGGGGTTATTCACAACCCCCTTTAGAGGGGGTTCTGAACAAACCCCTCTAATCTTTAAATTTAGAATTGATTCAGAACCCCCTCTAATATTTTACTATTTTTTTAATATTTGGTTGGATTTTAGAGGCGATTATGTCATAAACCACCACTAATTTAATAATTAGTGGAGTGATATGTTCGGTTGGATTTTAGAGGTGCTATATATATATATAGATATTATAGGGGGGTTTTGAACCCCCTCTAATGTATTAAATTTGAGGGGTTCAGGAACCATAACTAATCCCTTAGATTAGAGGGGGTTTTGAACCCCTTATAATTTAAGAAATTAGAGGGGATTGTGAACCCCCTCTAATATATGACATTAGAGGGGGTTGTGAACCCCCTCTAATCTACGGAATTAGAGGGGTTTGTGAACCCCCTAAAATCTATGAAATTAGAGGGGGTTGTGACCCTCCTCTAATCTATGACATTAGAGGGGGTTGTAAACCCCCCCAAATCAATGTAATTATAGGGGGTTGTCAACCCCATCTAATCTATGATATTAGAGGGGGTTCATGAACCTCCACTAATCCATTTTATTATAGGGGTTTTTAACCTAACTTAATTTTTATTTTTAAAAAATAAATCTCATATAAATTCAAATTTTACAATATGTGTGTGTGTGTGTGTGCATGTGTGTATATATATATATATATATATATATTACATAAGCACATTATATAAATGTATCTAAATGAATTTTAGACACACAAATATATATATATAAACACATTATGTAAATATTTTAAATAAATACTTATACATATAAACAAAAATGTATACATATATAAATATTGGTATACATAATATTAATGTAATTATAAATATATTTATTAAAATGTATAAAATTTACATATGATTTTATAAATAAAATACATTTATATTATGATTTATATTATACATATATTATATTAAATACATTATTTATTGTATATTTATTTATAAATACATTTATATTATATTATGTATACAAATATATAAAATATAGACAAAATTATATATATATATATATAAATATACTATTATATATTATATATTATATATTATATATATTATATTATAAATATTTTATTATATATAAATTTATATATATTATAAAATTATTATATATATATATTTTAGTATTCCATATTAATTATAACTTAATTTAGTATATATATATATATATCATTTGAATATTATATACTTCCAATTATATGAATGTATTTAATTTTTTGTGTGTATATACATGTATACATTATATAGTATAAATGTATATAATTACATACAAAAATATATAATATAACTTTATTTAATATAATATATGTATAATATAAATCATAAAATTTATAAATTTATAGTATTTATAAAACCAATATATAATTGTTATAGTTTAAAAAAAATATGTAATAATAACAATAATTAATAATATTATTGTTATAGACATACACATGAATATAAGAATATAAAAATAAATAAATAAATATATTATAAATATATTATATTTATAAATATTATATAAATTCATAAATACACATACACAGGAAAATATAAATGTATAGATATATATTTATTTATGTCAGTATAATTATTTATATATATTATATATAAATATTATACACAAATATATTATACACACCCAAATATATTATTTATTTATATTTATATACATAGATATATATATATATATATAATATTTTTTTATTTAAATAAATATAACTTAATAAATGTAAATAAATATAATATATTGTATATAATATGACAAAAGTGATTCAGGATGGTTGGTTATGGCGCAAAACATAGGTGAAGGTGGTACAAGGTTTGAGTCCTCGCAACGTCAGTTTTTTCAGCCTTCTCCCGGCTTTGGGTTACATGCATGCAGGTGTGCGTGTCGGTTTCGACATGTCTATTGGTGGATTCAGGGTGTGTGTGGGTGTCATGAAATCTTGGGGCGATGTCTCTTAGTGTGTCTGGTGGGTCAGTGCATGTTTGAGGGTGTCAAGGAGGTGTCTGGGGTGACTCAGCGGTGTCAGGGCACTGTCTGGGGTTCAATAGTGTCGGGGTGGTGTCTGGGGTGTCGGGGGGGGGGGGGGGGGGTCTTAGTTTTGTCAGGGGGTGTTAACGGCAGTGTTTGGGTCATCATCATGTGTAGGGGTGTCTGGTGGGGGTGTTGGGGGTTTGTGAGTGGGGTGACAGGGGAGTCTTCCTGGAATTCCATTAAAAAAATAAGTCTAGATTGGGAGAAATTATACAACCACCACAAAATTGAAAGTTTGGGATTCAACTAGAGGCAGTACTAACCACACCTAAATTGTATCTTTAAATTAGGGGCAGTTAGAACCACCCCTAAATGACCTGTCTATGGTGAATTTTGGGTGAGATTAGAGGGGGTTAAAACCCCCTCTAATCTAACCACCACTAAAAACAGAACCATTTTACTAATGCTTAACCAGAACCGTCTCTAATAAAAGTAGGAGGGAACTTTATCTACGGTTTTGGGTGACCTCAGCTAATGTGTTTAGAAGGAATTATAACCCCTTCTAAATGAAAAAACCCTTGTAATTGTCCAATTGTTTTGGTAGTGATAATCCTCTATAAAATAATCCATTTATGTTGAATATAATGAGTAGGATATTCCCTTACACTCATATAGAACTATGTTCAATACAATATCGTGTGTGAATATTTTATAAAAAATGATGTAAAAAAATTGTGTGTAACAAGTTAAGAAACTTGTTACTATGCTTACTTTTCAACTTTCACAAATATATTCTTCAAAACAATTCTTCACTTTCTTACCCAACATTAGAAAACAACTTCCTTTGGACTTCTTAATAACACTCATTCCGATTGCCCAGTTTGACTCACCAGTTTGATTACTCAATATAGAAATATAATTATTTCTAAATACAATTGAGATAATATTAAACTATTCTGTCTAAATCTAGAAATCTCAGTTTAATTTCTTATCCTGATCCAGAAACTATGATTATGATATTCTCTCTTTGACTTTCTTCTTATTTTTAGAAAACTTATTTAAGAAACCCTGATCCAGAAACTTCTCCTCTCTAGAATTATTCAGTGATCTTCCTTCTATCTAAAATAGTACATCAGTGTAAGAAAGTAAAAAGTGATTTCACTATTTATAGGATACCCAAAAATGGTTTATTTGGGATCCTGAAAATATTTCATGATCTACCAAATTTTCCAAAACATAAATCCTCCTTGAATTTTGGGTGCATCTTGACTTCTTCAATGCTTCTCAAATATAATCAAAACTTCTCATATATTCTCAAAACATCATATCACTTTAAAATTTATTTATAAACCTCAATATAATTCCAATTACCAATTTCAATTTTCTCATTATGATAAAGAAATATGTTCATCTATAGATTATTTATTACATATCTTCACACCAATTGAAAAATGAACAAGTAAAAATATGAAAAAATATCTTCTCATTGCAGTTTTTGGAACCAACTACCCATTCCGCTATCCACCTTAACAACACTTAGATAATGAATTCAACCATCTTTTCAAGACCCCCCTTGATCAATCTTTTTGTTTGGTTGAAAAAAATATTATTTTCTTCTTTTTATTCGACTGATGATCCTGTTTCTGATGATATTATTGGTGTAAGCTTCAATCCAGTAGTCTTGAACCACTTGATAAAAAAAATCTTGAAAAAAAACCAGAGTTCTTATTTTCATTCTTGACCAACTAGAAAAAAAACCCAGATCCTTCTTTTCTCTTGACCCAAAAGAAAAACAACCAATAATTTATCTTGATGAAAATGGTTGAATACATTGTTGAATGATCTATGATTTTATTCTTCACATTAGTCCCAAAAAACTTTTCTTCTTCGATTATTCATTGGTCCCAAAAAATCCCAACAAAATATTTTTTTCCAATTTGCATCTGATGACCAGTTTCACCATGACATTGATTCTTGGTGGCACACCACATCTGATGGACCAGTAACAACAACATCGACTTTTGAAACTTCTTCCATTTTCTAATTATATTCTCACCAACTAATTTATCTAAATATTTGTTTCTTGTGGCTTATTTTTCTAACTGATAACTAGCATCTTCATCATCTCATGTTGCGACCAGCCTTCCTAGCCAACACAAAAATTTGTATCTGATGCTCTCACACTGATGAATTGAGACTGTAAATTTTTGAATTCATCAACTTTATTCTTCCAAAAAACTTTCTCTTGTATCATGAATTCCTGATGAATTTGAGTATGATTAATATTGTAATAACATTATTTTAATTATAATTTAAATTAATGTAAATTCTCATTCCTCAACAAATTTCTTATATCCAGAAAATCCTCAATACGATTGGAAACATCATCTCTACACCTTTCCTTCATAAGGCTCCTCCAATGGCCTGAAGGCCTTAATTTTTTATTGATTTTTGATAATCCACCTTTCAAGGGGTGAGGTGGAACCCTTACAAGGTCCGTAAGTGTAAGTATTACAAGGCCCATAGGCCTTAGAGTAGTTCATTGCTCGTAGGATTCAAACATTACATACAACCCAGACTAACTACTTAGAACTACACCTCCCCAGCATCTTCATCATGAAATCAGCTCTCCACCTTTGCATGGATGTTCGACTAGGCTTTCCCATTCATGCACATGCTTATCCTGATGGTAGGTTCCATACCCTATCATTCTTGTATTCCTTTTAGTTTATGCTATGTTGAAAGATCCTTACTCATCCTCTTTTTGGATCTTGTTCCTTATAGGTTTTATGGTTTGCATTGGAACTTAAGTTGGCTCGAAGGCCTTGAGGTGGCCCGAAGGCCTTACTGACCCGAAGGGCTGGGTGGCCCGAAGGCCTTAAAGGACTTGGGGACCAAATAGGTGGCCTGAAGCCCCTAATAGGGGAAGAGTACCAACTGCTATAGTGCCAAAAAGTACCTACTACAGTTCCTGCTATAGTACCTGATACAGTACTTCCATAGTCACACTACAGTTCTTGTTACAGTACTACTACAACCCTACTATAGTTCATGCTACAGTCCTGCTACAGTACCCATGGAAATATGACTCCACTTGGATTTGATCCTGGGTTTCCTGGATGCACTTAAGGAGTCCTCACCAACTGGGCTGAGGCTCTTGTGAATTTCCTTCATAAGGCTTGTTTCACAAGTCTCCAGACAACTTATGTCTTTTTTGAATTAACAAACCTCAAATAATTTTCTGATTTCTAATACTAGGAAGTTCTATTACTTACCAACCTTTCCATATCACTCAGTATCTTCTGAGGAAAATTCTTCATGAGACCAATTCCCAGTAGTCTCTCACTTCTCATTACAATCATATATTTCATTCCAGGCTCAATAAAATTTCCAGTAGCTTCTAATATTTTGTATACATCCCAATCTGATGGATCATATTGAATCATGATGATGTGATGGATCTTATTTTCATTCTGATGATCTAGATCTAATTATCATGTTGATGGTTCTAGACCTGATTGAAAAATTCATATACACACCTTTCTTCAATATAGATTTACATTACCTTTAAAAACACATTTTCTTTCTTTAAAATAATCAATATATTGATCAATTAACTATGAATACAATTTAAACACAACTTGGGCCAAACAAACTCATAAACCTGAATTCAAACTATGAATCCAAATTCATGTTCTGAATGTTGATTTCATGCTGTGAATTCCTCATACAGCCAAATTTCAGTCTTTTGATGACCCACTTCTCCTTCTCCTACACTCAAAATCAAAAAGGAAAATCTATGAAAAAACTTGGACCTAATATCAATTACCTCTCCACAAAATTCTCATCATTGAAAATTTTAAAAAACTTAGAAAAGAAAATATGTCCCGACAATGACCCCATGAGATACCTCTCAAGGGTCTCACTAAATCAAGATAACAACCATCAAACCAAAGGAACACAAAACATAATCATGAAATACCAACAACCAACCTAAAAATACACACCAGGGGGAGATAACTCTCAAGGGAAAGGCCAAAACAAGCACAACCCCAAGGAATAGAAATAATATCCTAAAAAACCCAAGGTTTACAACACATCCAAACATAATGAAAGCATAGAATAAAAAACTCTAGATATTGAGATCAAATTCATGAATCCCACTCCCAAGTAATCACCCCTAAGACAACATTCCCCCATAAGACATATACCTAAGGAATAACATTCTTATTCAACACCTTCCCATAAGGGTCTTGAATCTCAACAAGACATTCCTTGAGGGTAACACTATACTATACATCTAGTTCAACCCAATCGATGGAATAAGTGTCATCAGGAAGATATTTATGAAATAGTGGAACTTGGAAGACATAATTAATCAATATCATCTATGGGGGTAGTACTAATTTATAAAAAACAACTCAAACTTGAGAAAAAACCTTGAAATTCTCATAAAACCTAGGAGAATGTTTTCTCCCATGACCAAACCATCATTTATCCTAACGAGGAAAATAAATTAATAACACATGATATCTAAAATCAAAATACAAATACCTCATATGATCAATATAGAATTTTTTATTATACCCCACTGCCTTCTTTCGCCCACAGATCACCTTGACCTTATCTGTATTACTTTACACCAATTTCAGTCATAGAACAGCTGGATCTCTAACCTTAGTATAAAACAATAATGACCATAAAGGTTATTCATATAGATATTTTAAAGTTTTCATACTAATAGTAAATTGATGAATTTCATTATAGTAAAACTCCACCCATTGTAAGAATTATACCCACATACCTCAAAAATCTAGAATACACACCCACAACATGCCCTTTAAAGTTTTGATATTCCTCTATATCTAACCATACTTCTATGAATAAAAATTAGTTCTAAGGAATAAATGATATGAAAAATAGTTTTGGAGACCTATCCAAACCCTATATATAAAATAAGTATCATAATCAAATATGATTGTCTTTGGGACCCCATGAAGGATCACAACCTCCTCCAAGAACCACCTCAAGAAAACTTCAAAATATCTTGACTTTATAATTGCTAAGAAGTGAGTTGAATTCATCAAGTGGTAAAAAATCACCCATAAAACATCCTAACCTCCCTCAAATATGGGTAAATTAGTGTTGAATTATATCAAAATTTCCTTCCACTTCCACTAGGAAATATCAATCGGCTAAAGAAAAATACCAGGAACATGATGCCCAACCTTTACCTTTTGAAAAAAACACTAAGTGAAAAACTCTACAACTGATCACATTAGAACAGACAAAAAAAAAATATTCCTTAGAGAATGATACATATTTTCCACACCAGGATGTACTTCCAAGGGAGAACTATGGAAATAATGGAGAATCACCTCCCACATCATTGATGAAAGGAACATATTCCCTTAAAATAGCACTCGATGTTTTCCATCATTAGAAAAAACCTCAGAAGCATCACTAAAAAAGCTTGATCATAAAAAACATATTCTTTATAACCCACTAGATAGAAATCTTCCACTTTATAAATTAAGTATGACTTCACTATCATCAGGGAACAACAACCTCTACCATCAGCTTCCTCATATCAAGGTGAATCATAGATAACTCTTCCATTACTCTCAATGAATATATAGACTCATATAAAACACCACCAAATGATTTTATACTCAAGGTATCTTCCAAAAAATTCCCTTAAATAGGTGTAAAAGAAATCTCAAATTCATAGTACTACAGGAAACCCATCCATTGTTGCTGCTTCATATTCATGTCATGCTGGGAGAAGATGTACTTCAAACTTTTGTGATATGTAAAGACCAAAAAACATTCACTGATAAGATTGTGTATCCACAACAGTATAGAAAACCCTACCAAAAAATTATTAAGATCATGGTTTATATAACTATATTCATGATTTTGTATCTATTTATACCCATAAGAGATAACTTCCCTCCATTGTATCAACAAACAACCCAAATCAAGATGCAAAGAATCTTAATAAACCTTGAACACACCACCATCATATGGAAGATGAAGAACCAAAGAACTGAAAATATTCTCCTTTAAATACTTGAAAGTAGTACGGAATTGGTTAGTCTACACACTACTAAAAAACATGCCTTTAACAACACTAAAAATGGACTTTATCAGCGATAGAGAAACACTAGCTACCAGAGCACGATTAAAAGTCCTAGGATTTTACCAGTACAAGAAAATCATTGATAAAGGGGGGGGGGGGTCCTTTATCTGAGATAAAAAAGAACTCATAAAGGACCCTATTAATTAGTTATTTTATTTAGTACTGATAAAGGAACCCTTTATCAGTGCATTTAATAACACTAATAAAGGGACATACTATAGTGCGCTATAACAACACACTATATCACAATAAATAGAACCATAAAGCTTCAAAACCAAGTACCAATATAGATTTAAAATAAAAAAATTCAAAAAAATAAAAAATAAATAAATAAACACTATATTATAGACTTTTCAAACATCAGTTTATACAATTACATAAGTAATTATAAATTATTATATACATTCAAAAATAACAATGTTCCTTTATCTTTTTCCCCTGACCCCAACTCATGGTATTTCTGATCAAACCACCCATGCTTGATAAAAATAACACACATGTATAATAAAAACATTCTTATTTTAGTAATAATATAGAGAAACAAATTAAATATAAAGTTCTAATTTTAAACTAAAATTTGAGTCATACCAGGAACACTATGTATCATATTGAGTTGTGGTTGATTCTTGAACGTCACCCCATTTTCTATCCATCTATAAGAATTATCTCCATGAAAATTAACTAAATAATTATAGGATAAAAATTATAAGGAAATTAATTAAGTAATTTTATATAGAATGATGAGAAAACAATACTGGCTTGTCTTCTCAGTTTTGGTGATGTCATGCACATTTTAAACTAAAATTACACTTATGTATTGAAATGTCACACTTGGAGTTATACCAGTCACATCATGTGTCAGATTAAGGTATGGTTGATTTTTACGCATCCCAAATGAATTAATGATCATTTTTCTAAAGTATTAAAGAAATATTAATATGTTTTATTGTTTTTGTGTACATCAGTTTTCTTTTTTACTAAAATTTCATTTTAAACTGAAAACACACACTTTGAGTCATACAAGTCACATCATGTGTCAATTTGACATGAGACAGATTCATACAGATCAAAAATGACTTATTAATAATTTTCCTAAATTATAAATACAATATGAGTTCATTTTCTCAATTTTTAGTGTGTGAGACAATTTAAACCAAAATTTCAATTTCAAACTGATAACAGACACTTTGAGTCATACCAGGAACATCATGTATCAGATTGAGGATCAGGTGATTAATACACCTAAAAAATGACTTATGGATCATTTTTCTAAAGTATAAAAATAGTCTAAATGTGTTTGATAATTTTTGAGTATATTAGTTGTCTTTTTTACTAAAATTAATGTCAATATTAAATAAAAAGACACAAATGGAGTCATACCAATCACAATATGCATCATAATGAGGTGTGGATGATTCCTACAGAACCAAAATGTCTTTTGGATAATTTTACTAAAATATAAAAACAATCCTAATGTGTTTTCTTGGGTTTGAGTACGTCACTTGTCTTTTTTACTAAAATGACATTTTAAATTGGAAACACGTACTTTGAGTCATACTTTTCACATCATGTTTTTGTCTGATGTGATAATAATTCCTACACATAAAAAATGAATTATGAATCATTTTAATAAATTTTCAAGAAAATATGAGCATGTTTTATTAGTTTTCAGTGAGTGGCACTTTTTGAACTAAAATGTCAATTTTAAATTGATAACAGACACTTTGAGTCATATAGGGAACATAGTGCATCCGATTTAGGTGTAGATGATTCCTATATATAAACAATTAATTTTGGATCATTTTCCTAAATTAACTAAATAATACAAATTTGTTTTATCAATTTTGAGTATTTCCATTGTCTTTTTTACTAAAAGTAATGCCAATTTTAAATAAAGACACACATGGAGTCATATTAGTCATACTGTGCATCAGATTGAGGTGATTCTAATCATTACATGTATAAAATGACTTATGGATCATTTAAATAAAGTATCAAAACAATAGTAATGCGTTTTATTAGTTCTGAGTACATCACTTGTATTTTTTATTAAAATGTAAATTTAAACTAGAAACACACACTTTAAGTCATACTGGCCACACCATGTGTCAGTTGGACGTGAGATTGATTCCTACACATCAAAAATGAATTATGATTTTTTACTAAATTATCAAGATAATACAAGAACTTTTTCTTGGTTTTTAGTGAGTGACACTTTTTGAACTAAAATGTTAGTTTTAAATAGATAATAGACACTTTGAGTTATACTGGTCACACTGTGTATCATATTGAGGTGAGGATGATTCCTACACATCAAAAATAACTTACGAATCATTTTTATAAAGTAAAAAAAACATGAATGCATTTTATTGGTTTTATTATGTTTGTTGACATTTTTAATAAAATTAATGTCAATTTTAAATAAAAATATGCAATTGGAGTCATAATGGTCACACCATGCATCAGGTCGAGTTGCGGTTGATTCCTATACATCCCAAATGTCTTATACATAGTTTTTATAAAGTATAAAAATAATATGAATGTGTTTTCATTAGTTTAGCATCATATATTCGACAAGGATGTTCATTTTCATTTGTAAGAATATCATTCAGGAGACCAAGTAGTTTTTTAAAGCAAGTGTCACTTCATTCGCTACTAGATTTCAAATTATATAACTTCAATATTGATGAAAATTTTGTTTATTTAGTACAACTGATATAAAATGGTCTCTTAGAAAATCTATTTAATTTCTCAAATAACATTAGATAATCATGAAAGTCATATTCAATTACCATTATCATTTCTTCTATGTAATCTACATCATCATTTACATTGGTAGTCATATCAAATGATCAATAAACTATAGTATCATCCCAATTAGTGTTCAAATTCAATTTTTCCCTGTGTTTAGTCCAAAATTTATAGCTATGAACTATTCCATGAGAAATCAAATATTCTTACAACTCTTTCAGACTAATTTGTCTTGAATAATAACAATATAAACATAGAAAAAGGGTTTAAGAAAGTTTGTATGCATGATCTATTTTAAACTTGATGAACTCTTTAACTACATATTCATAATATTTTGTCAACTGATTAGAATTCATCTATTTTAAATTCATATCCATCCTATTAGGTTCAATAAATATTAATTTTTTACAAAAATAAATAAATAAAATAATATATTCATTATCAAAGGTTAATGTTATAGATATTTCTAATATGGAGAACCCAAAATTTTATTGTTTTAAATATTTTCAGTATGCATTGATGGAAATTGGTAATTGAATTTAAGAAAAGAATTAATCTAATATGGTAGGTGTTAGCCTCTGAATTCATTAAATGGTGGAAGATATATACAACTTTCATCCTCATTATATTCATCTCTCAAATAGTTATTATTTCATTTTTTTTCTTGAGACTCATCCCCTATATCTTGTGGACATCCACCTATGTTTCTTGAACTAATCTAAGTAGTAGTCATCCCATAACAACTACTAGTGATCATTTTGAATGAATACGTGTCACATACATGTACTTATTTTCAATTATTTTTCTATTATATTCTTGGAATATCTTTCCCCTAGCCCCCCTAGGATACCACTAGAATTTTGGAAGAAAATGAAGGTTTTTGGGTGGCTATAACCAGGCGCACAACTTGGCTGCAAGGTTTACTAAACAATGTAGAAAAACTATGCCCAGTGTCCAGGTCATAATTTTTTTGTTATTCCAATTTTTCCCTTTCATAATTAACCATAATTCACCGCTTTATTTCCTATTTTTTTATTTTATCCATGGAAGGCTTCCAATAACCCTAAATCTTCCTTGGAACCCATTTTGAAGGGGTTTTTGGCAGAGAAACTTCAAAATTCTTCAAGTAAGTGAATTAATTCCTTGTTCATTATCCTTAGGTTTTTTCACTCCTTCTTGAGGTTATAAATTTACAATATCTAGGGTTTAATCCTTAGGGTTTAATATTTAGATTCTTGGTTCAATATTCTTAGTTAGGTTTTTTTTTTCACTCACTTGTGGTGCGGTTGAAGTTTCACACAACGATTTGGGTTTTTTGATATTCAAGGTAGGTGGTTCCATGTGTAATTTTTTTTGATAAATTTATCATACTTTATTTAACTATTTAGAATGTTCCTCATCCATTATGGGTGATATGAAAACCATTTTTGGTATCATTTATTAAGTGATTTATTTTAAAGTAGTATTTTTGTATGAAAATGAGTGTTTTCCATGTGAAATCAATGTTGTATCATTTGAGTTCATTTTATGATTCATGAAATTTGTTTATTAAATGATGATAGTGCTTATATTTCTATTTTGGTATGGAATTGGTTTGAATTTGGGCTTAAAAGAGGGGTTTTGAATGAATTTTATGTGCAATTCCTTATTATACTTCTTGAAATTATTTTATGAAAATTTTAAATGGTTTATTGAAATACATAAAGGGTGAGAAACATGGTTGGGTGATTTTTGGTGTGTTTATGGTTTAGAAATGATTTTTTATGTGAAAATGGTATTTTATAACATGTGTAACTTGTTTGATCAAAATTGGGAAGCCTGAGTATCTAGGTGGACAGACTAGGACTAATATGAAAGTGATCCAGTAGTGGCATCGTCCCTGTTTCACTTAGCAAGACTGACGATGACAAAACTAACTACACTATTATGATGTTTTGGAACCACTATTACATTAGGGTCTCCCCTCCTTGTGGCTCATGCATAGTAAGGTTATTGGTTGTGGTTACTTTTACACCGAGACACGATGTACCTAGGGCCCCACAACTAGCTAGTGCCTAGGGGTGTTCCTGTGGCTAGTGATCAAGGATTATATTATACACACCATTAGCGTAAAATTTGTTTGGATGGTAATTTAAGAACCATGTGTGTTTTCTTTAAAATTGTTCATTATTTAAAATGTCCCTCTTGAAAACTATTTTCATTTAAAGTTGCATCTTTTAGAAATTGTTTCTAGCATTTCCTGTTTATGAAAACTTTCAATATTTTTGTCTTAAAATGTTTATCACATGGATTATTTTTGTGTGGAATACTATTGGGATTAGGATCATGCCCTACTTACACCTTTGGGTGTAATTCGACTTGGTAATGTTTGAAAAAGTTAAGGGCAAAGTACTTGGAGATAGCGGTTCTGGTTGTTAGCTTCCTTTCTTGATACTGAGTTGTGGAGATGGCTTAAGGTCGATTCCCTCTTGCTGTATGGTGATTTTTGAGTCAAAATTTATGCTAATTTTTATTTTTTTACATCTTTGAATTTTTTAAAAACTATTTCATTCAATTATGATTTTTTTTAAGGATTGTTTGGTTGGGATATTTCAGATTCAGTTAATTTATTATTTTTGGAGGTTTTATGTTTCTAAACATGGGTAAATCATTCCCAAACCTTTGTTTATGATACCTGGGAACTTGTACCATCCCGTGGGGATAGGTAATACCCTTTGGGCCTTACCATGGACTAGGTCAGTCACCAGTTTGGTTGATGACCAGATCTGGTTCATGAAAAAATGGTATAAGAGCATGGTCAAGCTCTTCGGGTCATATTATTTGGGATGAGTCTAGTTAGACAAGAGCTAGGACTATTGGGGCTTAGAGTTCTGGATGCGAGTAGGATTCCTGGACCACACCTCTTGTGAAAGACCTTGAGTCATCATGGGATGTTGGGATTCTTGTTTGACTTCTCTTCCAAGTGGGATGTGCAGGATGCAAACTGCGTGTGGACATTTGTTGGGGGTGAAGTTGTTGTATATTTCAATTTTTGTGATGAGTTTTATTTATTTATATTTGATTTTATTACTGATTTTTTAATAATTGTTATAATAATGTTTTCTCTTATGTTTGTTTCCTTTTTGTAGAAACATTCCTCCCTGGAAGGCTCCCATGTACCCATGGGAGGAATCCATAGAGATTTATCCATCACTGCTTGATCAAAGTTTGGTAGAAGCTATGGTTTGGGCTCTCTAGGATCTAGGGAATGGATTGGGTCCTTCTCCTACTCCATTTAGACAAGATGAACCTGGTCCTAGGAAGGAAAATTCCTAATATTTTTTGAAGAAAAATCATCATACATTCCAAGGTAGCATGAACACTCAAGAAGAATAGAAGTGGCTTGATAAGATTGAATGCATGTTTGAGTTACTTGACACACCTATGGAGGTCGGGGTGAAATGTGAATCATTTATGCTATAACATCCTTACCGAAGGTGGTGTGAATTAGTGCTTTAAGCTGGGAAGCATGGGCATATGGGATAGAAGTAATTCAAGGCTATCTTCAATGAAGAGTACTGTCCTAAAAAATTGGCTTATACTAGATATCTGGATTTTATGAATCTCATATAGGGAGACCAGTTAGTGATAGATTATGCCAACCTATTTTCCAAGAAAGTTCTATATTCCCCCTAGATAGTCTCTAATGAACATATGAAGGCTCAGAGATTTGAAAAGGGATTACAGACAATGATATATTCTCAGAAATTCATGTTTAAGCTAAAGACCTATGCTGGGGTGGTTGATTGAGCTTGAATGGTGGATGTTGACTGTAAGGGGAAGTCTGGTTTCCCTAGCACAATATCAATTATGGGAAGTGGAAGTTCATCAAAGAATAAAAGTAAGCAATAAGTGTCACATACATGAATAATTTTAAAGTTAAATTCCATTTAATTTCCATTCATGTCTTGTTTTGAGGGTTTCCCAAGCTTGTATGGAGGAATGAGTGAGTTTTCATGAATTGGGCCAAACCGTGAGCCCAATTCCAGATTTAAAATTAAATTTTTATTCATTTATAACTCCTTCATTTTTCAACATTTTTCATCCATTACAATTACTAATTGTCATCCCCTGACCTATTAAAACCACCATATTAATTTAGACCATTTAGGAATCCATAATAATGGTGGATATGAGTTTTTATTTAAGGGATTGGGCCTGCCCGAAAGCCCATTTTCTGCATTAACAATAAATTTTAATTATTTAATATCTCATTCAATATTTTCATTTTTTTGGAGATTCCAACTCTCACCCGAGACCACTTACCTAAGGCACGCCCCCATTCCCTCCTCCCACAATTTTGAGCTAAATAAAGTCGCGAAAGTGGTCGAGAAATCTCCCAGATTTGGAGAGGTTAATTAATCCTTTCATAACACCTTCTATTTTTACTCTTTTTCCCTCATTCCAGTTCATACATGATCTCTTAATCCTTTTTTAAACCTCACATTAATGGTTGGATGTTTTCAAATTCAGATACTGGTGGATTTTGGGTCGTTTTCTTCAAGATTATTTTAGGTAACTGTTTCTCTCTTTAATTCCTCCATTCTCCTTAGGGTTTCCTCCCTATTTCATGAATTTATAGAATGTTCAAAAGTTAGGGTTGGAACCTAGGGTTTGATTTGGTGTATTTTTGGTCAAATATTGTGTTCTAGGTCTCGATTTATCTTCCTTGTGGTGCTACGGTGGTGCAGTGGATGTTTTGCACCAAGTTTTGAGGGATTCGACACTTTTGGTAGGTGCTTCCACGTGTAAACAATTATTGATGAGTTAGATTTATTTATTTATTCATTTTTTATATTCCTCATATGTTAGTTGTTGTGCAAAAATTGTTTATGATTAATTTGGATAAGTGTTTAATTTTATAGTTGCATTTTAACTTGAAATTGGGTGTTTTCATGTGTAACTCATGGGGTATTATTTGGGTGTATGTTATAACATATGGAATTGGTTTAATAAATATTTTTTGGCCTTACAATTATGTTTTGGTAATTTATTAGTGTCATGTGGGCCTAAAAAGAGGGTTTTTTGAATAGGTTTTATGTGTAAAACATTATTATACTTCTTGAGAGTATTTTATGAAAATGTGTGTTTTCATTTGGATCATTTGTAGTATTATTCAAGGTGATTTTATAAAACTTGAAAGTGGATTTATAAATGTCTCTAGGGATTCCAATTCTATTTTAGATAGGAATTGGTATGGTTCTTGGTCTTAAATTGGGGTTTTGAAATGAGTTTTGTGTGAAAGACATATCTACAACACTTGGGTTCTTTTTATGAAAATTGTAAATGTTTTAGTTGGTTAAACAAAGTGGAAAAAGGGTAAATATGTACTGTTTGGTATGTGTGTTCACCTATTATGGGGTTTTTAAAGGTGAAGTGATGTTTTAAGATGTTAAACATTTTTAGAATGTTTTGTAAATTTCTGAAATGTTTTATTAAATTGTGATGTTGGAGCGAAACTTGTTTGTGGGATGTTTCATGTAAGTTTGATGATAAAATGATTTTGAAGGTAAAAAGTGTATTATGTAACAAGTGAGTGGGATGTTATGAGAGTTTTAATATATTTTAATTGTTTTATAAAATTGTTTTATGGATTTGTGGAAGTGTTAAAAAAATGTGAAAAGTGTTGTGGGCTATTTTGGTGGGATTCAGATTTTAAAATCAATTTGAATGAAAAGTGGACTTTTGTGACTTGTGTTGTATACATGTGGGATGTTTTGTGAATTTATGATATGGAAATTATATTTTCATGTGAAAATTATATTCATTTCCTTGTTGAACTTGTTTGAGCATAAAGGAAAAACCTGGGTATCTAGGTGGGTGGACGTGTACTAGTATGCTAGTGAATCCATGGGGTTTGGCCTCAGTTTCACTTAGTAAGATTGATGCTTACAACTCTAACTAAACTATGATGATGATGATGATTGGGGTCCACTAGGTTATGGGTATGTTCCTTACTAGTGGCTCATGCACGAGAACAAATATTTGTGATGGTTACTCTCACCGTGATACGAGGTACCTGGGACCCACAACTAGCTAGTGCCTAGGGGTTATTTCCCATTGCTTGTGCTCACTAGATATTTTGTGCTTACCGTCAGCATACGGTATTAGTGGCTGGAAAATTCAGTAGCTTTTGTATTTATTTTAAAAGTTTTTATTCTTTAAATTAGCCCAAATGAAAACTGTTTTTATTTAATGTTGCATCTTTTAGAAATTGTAACTAGCATTTCATATTTTTGAAAACTTGCATTCTTTTCATCTTTAAATGTTTATCACATGGAATATATTAGTGGTGGTATCGTACTGGGAATTGGATCACACCCTAATTACACCCTTGGGTGTAAGTATACTTGGTTATTTTTGTTGTCGCAGGTTGGGTACACTTTCTAATGCTAGTGGTTTGGGTTTCTAGCAGGTCCTTGGTGGTGAAGTCTTGTGGGGATGGATTGAGGGAGGTGCCTCTTACCATGTGGAGGTTCTTGGGCTGTCTTTATTTGGTTTTGTAACTTTGTAATGGTCTTTAAACATAGTTTTAACTTATGTAATTCAGTTCTGAAATTTTGTAAAAGACGATTTTAGTTGAAAAATTTAGATTTGTTTTATTGAGTTTTTTTGTTGTTTAATGTTTATAAATCAGGTAAATCGTTCCCAATTATTATTATATGATACCCGAGAACTTGTTCCAGCCCCTTGGGGATCGGGAACACCCTTCCGGCCTTGTCACGGGCTGAGTTTGGGGCCGGGTTTGGTGGTGAACAGATTCAGTTCGTGACAAAATGGTATCAGAGGAGGTTCAGGTTAACTCTTTGGGTCATGTTATTTAGGGAAGAGTTAGGATATTATGGAGTTAAGATTATAGGGACTTGGTATTCTAGTTATGGGTAGTGTGCCTGATCACCACACCTCATGATAAGATTCAAGTTTCCAGGGGAAGTTAGGATTTATCTAAGTCCTTTGGTTTTTTTGGTTTGATGATGGTTAGGGGAAATGAAAAGAGAGTTGGGTTAATGGTCTCAGTGAGATCGCAGGGCCTGGAAAGACATGTGGAGCTGGGGATCTTCGATAGAACACTCTCTGTGATAGTTAAGTGATTGGAATATGGTCTCCAATCATATGTCCAAGTCACCCACTGAAACTAGTTTCCTCTCTCATTGTCTTGTGTTCTTTAGTTTTGAAATCTTGGAACTTTGGTTTTAAAGTGACTTGGTTTTAAGAAGCATAAAGTTTTTTTGAAATGATTTTCAAATAATTAAAGAAATGGTTTGGTTAATGAAATGGTGGAACTGAATTTTCAGAATTTTTTTGAAATGTAAAATGGTGTGCTTACACCTCTTTTGAAAGCAGGAACTATATTGATGTTGGTTTGGGAAAGTGTTTCCAATAGAGTTTTCTAAAAAATCAAAGGGTGTTTTAATGGGATGAGATGTTTTGAAATTGATGTGAATATCTTGAAAGTGAGTAATTTTCAAAATGGTTGTGTCTTTCTGAAATGTTTTTATGATGTGAGTTGGTATTTTGATCTCGTGGTTAGCGGTTTTGAGAAAAAGGATGTGTTGGTTTACCGTTTTGGTTTTGAAAAGTGGAATGATTTTTTTAACCTTTGGTATTTCTGTGAGAAAACACATGCATGGGGTTATATGGGATGATGGATGGTTGATGGAATGAATGGATGAGTGTTGGGATGGATATGAGGAGGGTGCTCAATGTGGCACAGAAACATGCATGTGTAAGGCCCATGGGGTACCATTGGTGGATACCTTAACCGCTGAACCGTTTTTTTTCAAGAAATGTTTTTAAATAAAAACATGATGTCCTGATGAATTATTTGGGCTGGCTTATATTATGTGTTTTTGGAAAATTTTGATTTTGTGGGATGTTTTGAGTCCAAGAACCCCTCCTATTTGAACGGTGTTTTGGGTTTATGTTTGGTCAGTAAGCTGGGTAAAAGGACCGGTTAGTTGTGTCCTCTAAGATATGTTTCAGGACACCTTTTTGGCGGTTCCCTTCATGTGTTTAGATCTGGTTTATGGATTTTTTGACCAATGGACCAGCTTGGTTGGGTCCTTGGGTTCTCTCATTGGATAAGGTATTCCCCCATTAAGGGTTAATTCATAACTGAAGTGCAACCCGGATTGTTTCTCCATTGGAAAATCCTCCAGTTGATCAATATAAGGAATCTTTTATCAATCTTTGTTGATTGAGTCTACACACATTCTTGTCTTTGATTTTTAGATCCTCTTGTAGTAGGAGAGTTCTCGTGGGAGGCTGAAAGAGACCTTAGTTTCTTAAGTTTTCTAATTTGTCGAATCTCGAAGTGGTCTAGGGTTGTTAGTGGGGATGAGTGTCTCAATGGTGTCTAAGAGGGCCTCTGGTTTCTTAATAATTTATTTGAAGCATGAGTTCATGTTAAACCACAAGTGTGGAAAATATGGTCACGATAGGATATTGTGGCAACTTTATAGAATTGTGTGTTGTTTGGGGAAGTTGTATAAGGTCCCTCTCCATGCATTGTTTATATCAGTCGCAATGGTCATGTTCAGTGATGCCTTATGATGTCATGTGCTCGATTGACCATAATGGTGAAAGTTGGGAAATCATACGAGAGTCTCTATTATGTTGGGAGAATGTCACCCTTGGAAAAACATAAAAATATTCCATTTTATAGGAAGGTGAGTATAGATTTTCTTTACTTCTATTGTTTCTCACCCGAATAAACAAGGTGTGATGTGTGTGCATATTCTAAGCCATTGTTTCAGTGATATATTGAGTTAGGGTAAAGTGAGTTTGGAACATGTTATGTCTTGGAAAACTTATCGGGGATTGCGTTGTAGTTTTTGGTTGCACTGAAAGAATAATTCTCATGCATGGGGTTTCCAAATCATAACTGCGAGGCCAAAGATGCTTCAATCATTTGAGCTCCATCCATAGGCCCTGGAGAGAAGCTGGCTCATAGTCATGGGAAATCACAGGGTCATTTAAACCCTTGTAAAAATTCCTATCCTCAGTATGAAAGATAGGAAGATTTAAACCTATGGTGTCATCATATTTCTTCTGTTGTTCATGTTCGTTGGAAATAGGTGGAGGGCCGTGTACCCATGTCATCACCCAATGTTATTACCTCCCCCTTTGGTTTCCACTGAGTCTTTGGAGAAAGGCTTGAAGTTTAGAAATACTAGTTGAGAACAAGGTTTTAAATTGGTTAATAGTGACCATGGCCTAAAAAACCATGTGGATAGAAGTATCCACACTGTTAGCGCATGGTTTCCCAAATCGTGTAGACTAACCATGTGACCTTCCCAACTCTTCAAATTTTGGGGTCTTTCTGTACTGGCCCATGCTGGTTGGTTAAGATGGTTGGTTATTATGGTGGGGAGACCCACTATGAGTATTATATAAGTTATTTCGTAAAGGTCCGATGGAATTATAACCATTTTACTTAGGAGTCCATTCAGGCCTCCCCCTATTAGTGTCCTGATTCTGTCTCAGGAAAAATATAGGTTGTCTCTTATGGTGGGGAGCCTATTTTTGTTCCCCCATACCAGTAACTCATATTTATCCATGATCTTGGCTTGGAGGTAGGTAGTCCCATTTGGAGATATCAATCTACCTATATCTTCCTTGGGTAAACGTTGAGATTTGAGAGTGCCCAATGGTTTAGTTATAGCAAGGTACATGTAACCTTATTCGATGTTGTTGTTCGTTTGGTTGAATTGCTTGAGTCTTGTTCGGATTGTGTTTAAGGAGTTTTATTTTGGGATAAAGGTTAAATTTGATTGATCATTTCAGGAAAGTGGTGTAAGTTTTGTTTGTGAGAGTAATCCTTCATTAATTGATCACTGGAAGTGTTTTGGCCTTTGGGGGTGAAACCTGACAATGGAGTACCTCTTGGTTTCTCAGTTGGGTTTGGTTGTTACTTTGGCCTTGATGTGACTTTCAGGGGTGGAAAGTTTTCATGGTGGGGAGAATTTTCACATAAATGACTTATTTTAAAGTTAAATTCCATTTAATTTCCATTCATGCCTTGTTTTTAGGGTTTCCCAATCTTTTATGGAGGAATGGGCGAGTTTTCATGAATTGGGCCAAACCGCGAGCCCAATTCTAGATTTAAAATTAAATTTTTATTCCTTTATAAATCCTTCATTTTTCAACATTTTTCTTACATTAAAATTAATAATTTTCATCCCCAGACCTATTAAAACCACCATATTAATTTTGACCATTTAGGAATCCATAATCATGGTGGATATGAGTTTTTATTTAAGAGATTGGGCCTGCCCGAAAGCCCATTTTCTGCATTAACAATAAATTTTAATTCTTTAATATCTCATTCAATATTTTCATTTCATCGCTGATTCCAACTCTAACCCGATACCACTTAACTAAGACGAGCCCCCATTCCCCCCCCACAATTTGAATCTCAATAGAGTCACGGAAGTGGTCGAAACTTCTCTGGATTTTAGAAATCACCCAGATTTGGAGAGGTAAATTAATCCTTTCATAACTCCTTCTATTTTTACTCCTTTTCTCTCATTCCAGTTCCTACATGATCTCTTAATCCTTTTTATAACCTCTTATTAATGGTTGGATGTTTTAAAATTCAGATACTGGTGGATTTTTGGTCGTTATCTTCAAGATTATTTTAGGTAATTGTTTCTCTCTTCAATTCCTCCCTTCTCCTTAGGGTTTTCTACCTATTTCATGAATTTATAGAATGTACATAAGTTAGGGTTCGAACCTAGGGTTTTATTTGGTGTATTTTTGGTCAAATACTGTGTTCTAGGGCTGGATTTATCTTCCTTGTTGTGCGGCAGTGGTGCAGTTGATGTTTCGCACCAAGTTTTGAGGGATTCGACACTTTCGGTAGGTGGTTCCATGTGTAAACAATTATTGATGAGTTATATTGCTGTATTTATTCATTTTTTATATTCCTCATATGTTAGGTGTGGTGCGAAAACTGTTTATGATTAATTTTGATAAGTTTTTAATTTTATAGTTGCATTTTAACTTGAAATTGGGTGTTTTTGTGTGTAACTCATGGGGTATTATTTGGCTGTATTTTATAACATATGGAATTGGTTTAATAAATATTGTTTGGCCTTCCAATTTGGGTTTGATAATTTATTAGTGTCATGTGGGCCTAAAAAGAGGGTTTTTGAATAGGTTTTATGTGTAAAACATTATTATACTTCTTGAGAGTACTTTATGAAAATGTGTGTTTTCATTTGGATCATTTGTAGTATTATTCAAGGTGATTTTATAAAACTTGGATATGGATTTATAAATGTATCCAGGGATTCCAATTATGTTTTCGATAGGAATTGGTATGGTTTTTGGTCTTAAATTGGGGTTTTAAAATCAGTTTTGTGTGAAAGAAATATTTACAACACTTGGGTTCTTTTTATGAAAATTGTAAATGTTTTAGTTGGTTAAAAAAGTGGGAAAAGGGTGAATATGTACTGTTTGGTATGTGTGTTCACCTATTATGGGGTTTTTAAAGGTGAAGTGATGTTTTAAGAGGTCAAAAACTTTTATAATGTTTTGTAAATTTCTGAATTTTTTTATTAAATTGTGATGTTGGAGTGAAACTTGTTTGTGGGCTGTTTCGTGTAAGTTTGATGATAAAATGATTTTGAAGGTAAAAAGGGTATTATGTAACAAGTGAGTGGGATATTATGGGAGTTTTAATATATTTTAATGGTTTTATAAAATTGTTTTATGGATTTGTGGAAGTGTTAAAGAAATGTTAAAAGTGTTGTGGGATATTTTGGTGGGAGTCAGATTTCAAAATCAATTTGAATGAAAAGTGGACTTTTGTGACTTGTGTTATATAAATGTGGGATGTTTTGTGAATTTATGATATGTAAATGATATTTTCATGTGAAAGGTATATTCATTGACTTGTTGAACTTGTTTGAGCACAAAGGGAAAACCTGGGTATCTTGGTGGGTGGACGTGTACTAGTATGGTAGTGAATCCTTGGGGTTTGGCCTCAGTTTCACATAGAAAGATTGATGCTTACAACTCAAACTAAACTATGATGATGATGATGTTTGGGGACTACTAGGTTATGGGTATGTTCCCTACTAGTGGCTCATGCACGAGAACAAATATTTGTGATGGTTAATCTCCCCGAGATACGAGGTACCTGGGACCCACAACTAGCTAGTGCCTAGGGGTTATTTCCCATTTCTTGTGCTCAATAGATATTTTGTGCTTACCATCGGCATACAATATGAGTGGCTGGAAAATTCAGTAGCTTTGGTATTTATTTTAAAAGTGTTTATTCTTTAAATTATCCCACATGAAAACTATTTTAATTTAATGTTGCATCTTTTAGAAATTGTGACTAGCATTTCATGAATTTGAAAACTTGCATGCTTTTCATCTTTAAATGTTTATCACATAGAATCTCTTAGTGGTGGTATCCTACTGGGAATTTTCTCACACCCTACTTACACCCTTGGGTGTTAGTAGACTTGGTTATTTTTTTTGTCTCAGGTTGGGTACAGTTTTTAGTGCTAGTGGTTTGGGTTTCTAGCAGGTCCTTGGTGGCGAAGTCTTGTGGGGATGGATTGAGGGAGGTGGCTCTTGCCATGTGGAGGTTCTTGGGATGTCTTTATTTAGTTTTGTAACTTTGTAATGGTATTTAAACATAGTTTTAACTTATGTAATTCAGTTCTGCAATTTTGTAAAAGACGGTTTTAGTGGAAAAATTTAGATTTGTTTTATTGATTTTTTTGTTGTTTAATGTTTATAAAATCGGGTAAATAATTCCCAATTATAATTATATGATACCCAGACACTTGTTCCAGCCTGTGGGGATTGGGAATTCCCTTCAGGCCTTGTCACGGGCTTGGTTTGGGGCCGGGTTTGGTGGTGACCAGATTCGGTTCGTGACAATAAGAGTAGGGAAATAATGGTGGTGGTAGTACATGCTTACCTCCCATGTAGTTTTCATCTGTGGCTTCTCATGCATGGTATGCTGTGTTTCACCATTTTAAGAAGCTAGGGAACACCCAACCTGAATGTATGTCTTATTTGGGGCCTTGGTATTAGTGTGGAGCTATGGAGAACTTGAAGTTATTTTTCACTGTGATGTGTCCCTTTCACAGTGGGGCATGATTCGTGGATTCTCGGGGAGTATCAGTTCAGTCGGATCTATCTAGGATGGAGGGATCTCAGTTTGGTGGCCATGGAAGTAGGGAAAAATCATCTTTTGGGTAGAGTCAGTATAGGGAAGATCTATAGGTGAGGAAATGTTCTCAGGTAGAGACTAGGAATCTTCATGATTTGGATCAGGAACCAACGAGATCAGATGTAGGACCTTCCAAAGTTCGAGGTACCATTTTGATTACATCTTCTATAGCTATTGTTCTCTTTGATACTAGTGCTTCTATTTCTTTTATCTCTTCACGTATTTTGAATCTACTGAATTTTCCAACTGAGTTATGGTCTTTCATGATGGAGTTTGTGACACCGTTGGGTAAGAATAAGGAGTAAGGTCTTAGGTGCCCATCGTGTGCACTTTTCGTATCTGGGGTTGAGATGGAACAAGACCTCTTGGTCTTGGATATGAAACTTTTTGATGTATTTATTATCATGGATTGTCTATTTCACTTTCAAATGCATATTTATTTCTATAGGCGTTAGGTGAGTTTCATGGAACCTAATGGGAGTCCTTAGGTTTTTCTTTGGGAATGGGATCCTCAGTCGGGTTGGGCGGGACCTCCACTCCCAGATTTTGGAAACCTTATCTTCCAGTTATTGTCACTCATGATAGAGGACGATGGTCATGCTCTTAAGGGTGGATTACCTCATGTAGTGTATGAGTTCCCAGATGTATTTGTAGTTTATTTTTCAAGATTTCCCTCAGAGTGGGATATGGAGTTCCTGATTGTTTTGGTTCTAGGAATGAAATTGATATGTCTTACATTGTATCATATGGACCCTAATAATTTGAGAGAATTAAATATAAAACTAGATGATTTGGAATCCAAAGTATTCATTTTCCTGAGCATCTCTCCTTGGTCCGCTCTTTTTCTTTTTGTGAAGAATGCTGATGGGTCCCTCTATTTGTGCATTGACTATCAGAATATAAATAAGGTAACCATCAAGAAGAAATATTCTTTTACCCTAATATATTTCTTGTTTGATCAGTTGAATGGGGAAAAGTGATTTTATAAGATAGACTTGCATTTGGGTGACCACTAAGTTAGGGAGAGAGTGGCAGATATCCAGAAGACACCCTTTTGAAATAGGTATGACCAATTTGAGTACTTGGTCATTCCATTAGGATTTACCAATGCTACAACAGTCTTTATAGAGCTATTGAATAGGGTGTTCCACCAATACCTCGACTCTTTAATTGTGGTATTCATGGATGAAATCATGGTTTATTTGTATTTGAGGAAGGTCATGAGCATAATTTTTTGATTATTTTGGGAACTCTGCGAGATCATTTCCTTTATGAAAAGTTGTCTAAGTGAACTTTATGGATTCAAGAGGTGAAATTTCTAGGTCATGTCATCTTAGAATAGGGGGTTTTAGTGGAACCTGAGAAGATCAGTGCAGTTATGTCATGGGAGCAATATAAGAATCTATTTGAGATCTGGAGTTTTTTCGGCCAGGTAGGTTACTACATGTAGTTTGTTTGGGATTTATCTTATCTTGCTTTTCCCTTGAATGCTCTCACCCAGAAAGGGGTGAAGTTTGAATGGGACCTAGAATATCAAGCATTCTTAGAGGGGTTCAAGATGTAGTTAACTACCACACTCATGTTGATCTTTTTAGAATATGGAAAGGGCTATGTGGTGTATTGCGACGCTTTAGGTATGGGTCTCGGGTGTGTGCTTATACGAGGTGATCACGTGGTGGTGTATGGATCTCACCAAATCCAACCACATTAAAATAATTACCCAACCATTACATGGAGTTAGTAGTGATGATTCATGCTTCAAAGACTTGGTGTAACTACCTCTTTGGAGAGAGTTTTGTGGTTTTCTTTGATCATATGAGCTTAGCGTACATCTTCTCACAGTAGGATCTTAATTTGAGGAAACACAGTTGGATGGAGTATTTGCAGGGGTTATAATTTGATATTTTTTATACCTCAGGAAAGGGTAATGCGGTGGATAACATCTTGAGAAGAAAAGTACTAGTGCAAGCTTTGAGGAAGTCCAGTGAAGAGTGGATCTGATGGGACTCTTTTCTCAAATGCACATAGAGACCAAGTAGCATAGTGTAGGTGCTTTATTTGATAGAATTCAGTTGACTCCTCCCATTTTGGAGTTGATTCACCAGGAGAATTATAGAAATGATCTGTGTCAGTGGTCTATGCAGTTTTTTCATGATGGGGAGATGTCTTCTGATGGGTCTTCGCCATATGATCGCATCTTGTGCTTCATGGTCCATTCACTGGTACCGTTGTCTCTGAGGAAGGTAGTGATGAAGGATATACCCCAATCTCAGTGGTCCGTTCATCCTAGAGCTACCAAAATGTATTATAGTGTTCGTTGGTAGTTTTGGTGTCCATTTATGATATGAGACATAGATAACTTTGTGTTGAGATGATATACATGTCAGTAGGTAAAAGTAGATCATCAAAGGCCCTCTGGTTTGCTTCAGCAGTTACCCATTCCTAACTAGAAGTGGGAAGAGGTCACCATGGATTTCATAGTCAGCTTACCTTGTACACTTCTGGGTAAGAATGATATTTGTGTATTGAATGATTATGTAACCAAATCATCCCACTTCATTCCGATCAGAGATACACCTAAACTGGATGAGTTGGGCTGATTGTATATTCAGGAGGGGTTAAGACTTCATGGTGTGCCATCGGTATTTGTTTTAGATAGAGACCCCTATTTTACCTCTTGGTTTTGGGAAGGCCTTTAGAATGACTTGGGGTTTAAAATCAATATTAGCACTATATAACTTCCTCAAATAGATGGTTATACAGAGCAAGGAAAGACAATTCTGGAGGACATGCTTCGTCCATGCGTTTAAGATTTTGGAAGATCATGGGATAACCATTTGGGATTGGTAAAGTTATCTTATAATAATAGTTATCATATAGGTTCCAATTTCAGTGGAATCATGGTTGGGTCAGCACATAAATTTATTTTTTACCATGATCAATGATTATTTTGGGATCAATACGATGATGAATGCCAGTCTCCATGAAATAGAATCAAAGATTTAGATAAAGAAGGTAGAAGATTGAAACCTTTAGAGAGTATCTTGAACATCATATTTATAATTAATTTAATTATTTTCAAAAAGAAAAGAATACCTAGATCTTTGGTACTTTATTCTTTTAGGATGTTGATCGTTCGGAATGACCCTTCCAGATTTTCTCATTGTGCTTGTGAGGATCCAAACCATAATCCCTATAGCGGTGATCCACATGTGATCCGATGACCTCCAATCAACACCACTAATTCTATGGGTGCTAGGGCGGCAAAGCGAGTGTCTTATGTTATTCATTCTTGATCGCTTGTTCTTTGGTCATGAAGAACACCTATCATTATTGAGAGGGGAAGGAAGAGGATTTGAGAGAGAAATCATTTTGCTCAACAATTCTCAATTCATCAGGCATGCCTTTCGGTACCTAAAATAATTGACATATATGTATATTTACCAACATGGGGATTCAGATATAATATTTAATTGCATAACAACAATTAAATACATTCATAACCTTAGATGAAACCCCTAATTTCAATAATAATTCCACATCATTATTTATGGTGTGCCAACTTGCACAAAACAGAATTATAAATAAAACTACGCATCATAAACTAATAGCAACGTTATTATTATTTTAACTTGTGCGGACTAGTTAAATAATTATTTATCATCATGAAAATAATTATTTTACTACCATACTGGACTTGGACCGCTTGAACTCCACTTCCATTTATTAAACACACTCCAATGGCCTGAAGGCCTTAATTTTTTATTCATTTTTGATAATCCACCTTTTAAGGGGTGAGGTGGAACCCTTAAAAGGCCCATAGGCATAAGTCTTATATGTCCTATAGGCCTTAGAGGAAGTCATTTCCCATAGGCTTCAAATAAATAAATATATTTTACACACAATTGGGTGAATAAATATTTATTTAATTTATGAAATCATTTTAACTTGAATAAAATTATTCCACTTTCCTGATAATAATATTTATTCCATTAATTAAATTCAAATAGAATTTAACTGAGACAACTAGAAACACTTAGTGTGTGACCCTCTAGGATTCTTTCTCATTGGAATTAGGTGGGCTTGCATAAAGTCCAAGAGTACTTTCTAGCAACGGGTCAAGGAACCCAAGAGAAATAACTTAAATTCACAACAATTACATCCACATATGAACACTCACTATGTAATATAATACCTTTATCTCAATATATCATCAATCTGGTTTCATGATGGTGTCATCAACCTTTAGGCTTGATATATTGTTATTTGAATACCTGAAATAAACTCGTTGTTACACTATGGCCATGGAATTTTATGTGACGATTCTATTTCAATCAAAGGGAAAAGATATAAACTTCTATAAATGGAAGGGACACATCATTCCTTAACTTATACATTAATAACATGTCATTCATGATGCACCCAATGTACCCTACTTCCCACCAACTATCTGAATGATAGTTTTCGTCAGCAAATCAAAGTGCGTGAGTCATGACATGTATTAATGATGATCTTAAAGTCTAAGGATCATTATACATTCTCTCAGATAGGAATATCTGATGACACAAAAACATATGAAATTTCCACTGGCGGGTTTGTTCTCATAATCTCCCGTCTTGGAGATTACCAAGTGAAAATTTCATGAGAATAAGTATTATATGCTTACGATTACTAGAAACTAAAGGTCTGTATGCTATGGGTACCATTATAGTATGTCATCCAATTGAAAAACTATATTTAAGAATATTGTCATAGAAATTCAATGTTATGATCATAGCAGGGAACTGCTATGTCCTTGTTAATGATACAAATACTCTAGAACATTATTACACTATAGTCATGTATAAAATTGAGAAATATGTGATAAGATTTTTAATATTTAAATATATTAAATATTCATGTAATTAATTTACAAATAGTTGGTTCTAGGACACCAACTCTTACAAACTGCCACTTGGACTAGAGACAAGGGGTCTACCACATTGTCTTCCATGGATATATTTCTCACTAAAACTTCACCTCTATGAAAAAAATCCCTTAAGATATGATACTTTCAAGGTATGTGCTTTGTTTGCTGATTTGACCTTTTCTCTTTTGTGAGAGCAACCACTTTTGTATTATCACAGTAATATGTGATGGGATCTTTACTGCTAGGCATCACATCCAGCTCCTGGATAATTATTTCTATCCAAACTTCTTCTTTAGCTACCTTAGAAGCTGTGATATACCCAGACTATGCTGTAGAATCTACAACCACACTCTACTTTGAGCTCTTCCATCTCACTGCACCTCTATTCAAAGTGAAGATGTATCCCGTTTGTGACTTCATCTCATCTTGATAATTATAAAAACTAGCATATGCATATCCTATGATGACTAGTTACTCATCTCATTCGTAAACCAGGAACATATCCTTAGTACACCTCAGATACTTTAGGATAGTCTTGACTGCCATCCAATGGCGGTCACCTGGGTCAGCTTGATATCTGCCTACGACACTCAATGCATAGGCAACATCCAACCTAGTACATATGATTTCATACATGACTGACCTAGTACCCTCCCCTTTCTTCAAATAGAAATAGTCCAAACACATCGGTATGAACCAATTCAAGAAGTTATTTAGCCCTTTCCCACTAATGGTTTATTGGTCATTTTGCCTTGTAAACATGCATGACATACACCAAGTGGGTTTAGTTTGAAAGAATCTAAATATCCATCTTGATGAAACTTTGTCAAGAATTTATCATTTACATGACCTAGCTGGTGATTCCAAAGTTGGTTATGGTATGAATCATGCAAAGTATCTTTGTTATCGATTTTCACTACTTTGGTTTGTGTAATCAAATACATAAATATCATTGTACAAATGTACCTTAACAAAAAAATGCTATCTTTGTAAAAGAAGAAAAATTAATTTACAAACCTGAAAATAAATCCATTTGTATCTAATCTTGATATATAAATAATGTTTTTGGTAACATATGACACAAAATAATAACCCTTTAACACCAAGATCATCCCAGTTGGAAACGTCAGGTGGTAGTCCCTGAAAGTTATAATAGAAACTATGGATCCATTTTCTGCTTGTATATCTACCTCCCCTCAGTCAATCTTCTAGAATATACTTGGTTCCTGTATTTGGATACATATGTGAGCACCAAAAGCTGTATCTAATACCCAATTTGTAGAAATAGATAGATTACATTCAATACAAAATGCACTTGAAGCTTCCCCCTGCTTCTTAGGCTAGTTTCAGTTCTTCTTCCAGTGGACCTTCTTTCCACATGAAAAAAAAGAATCTTGTTCACTTTCCTACCCTTTTATCTTCATTTTCTTGGAAGGGTTTGAAGAAGCTTTTGGATTAAATCTATTTTCCTTCCCTTTCCTCTTATTCACTATAAGGACATAAGGATTTTTGTGCTTCATATCTTTGTCCACTTGGAGAATGAGTATAAGAATATCATATAGAGACTTCTCAATGCTATAAATATTGAAATTAATAACAAAGATGGAGAATATCTGAGGGAGTGATGCAAGAATGTGATCGGTACCCAGTTATTTGGGGAGTTTAAACCCTAGAAACTCCATATGATCAATATATCCAATGAGTTTGAATACGTGAGGCCCATTTGGGGAACCCTCGCTAAGATTATTCTGAAAGAGTGCCTTGGATATCTCAAACCATTATTTTCATTCTCTATCCTAGTAAATACCACGAATGTGCTTAAGAAAACTATAGGTATCCATGTTTTCGTGAGACTTCCTGAGCTCACTAGACATTGATGATAACATCAAACATTGAACATCGACCACATAATTCATATGTTTCTAATAGACCAAGAACTCTTTATCACTTGCCTCTTGGGTAGGAGGATCAATTAATACTAACTCCAGTAAATAAGACTTCTGTTCATGGGGTAGAATAACTTGAAGGTGTCTAAACCATTCCTGGAAGTTACTGTCAGTGAGGATGTTATCTTTATCCAAAATTGATCGTAGGGATAATGTGGTTGATGAGATTGTTATTTTATTCTACAATTAAAAGATCATATGATTAGTACATTCTACATTACATTTTATGAGAAATAATAAATTAATTTTATTAAGTGTCCCACTATTTCATCAAGTCCCAATGGCCCTCACCATTGAACTCAGAATGTCTAGTTTCCATGAAATTATAGTGGCAAGGATCCATATTCCCCTTCACACAACCCCAAAAAGGGTTGTTCAAGATATTTGAAGGTATTTAGGTATCCAAGTATTTACCAGCTTCAGACTTCCATCTCCTTGATCCGTTGAGTGGAATCCCCACTCCTGAAATCCTAACTTAGATATCCTCAACACTTGCCTCCAATATCACACCAAGTCTAGCAAGGGATACTACTCTTGTTGTAATATTGTTAAGTCAACCCAAAACCTTTCATAAGGGCTTACTATATCATAGTAATTTTCCCAACAAGGGTTTTTCAAACACATAGTTTTATTAAGTCTTTCCCTTAATCAAGTAAGATAAGTCTTATTATGACTAAATATTTTGTTGGGGGATTTTTTATCTATTATGCATAAATTTTCTTATTATCCTTATCACATGTTTTTTAATATTAAGTGGAACTTATTTAAGTGATTAATCATTTCTTAATAATATTTATGCACAATCCTGGTTTATTTTAGTTCCATTTTTCATGATAGTTAGTTCATTAATTATGTGATCATGACAAAACATCTATAATGAAAAACCATGCAATTGACAGAAATAAAATAAAGTAAAGGGCATGATCATGATATTTTTCTGAATTGTTATTTTATCTAGTGGTTGATAAACTAACCTTGACCTAGGGTAGAAAGACCTTCATGTTTAAAGCTTTCCACCTATCGACCTTTTTATATCCTTGAATTGGTTTCACCTTGGATCTTGACTTGGACTGACTCCACCAGATTGGGAGCTCCATCCATTACATATGTTTTTTTTAAAACTCACATGTAGGTGAGGGGTAAAAATGGGGGATTAAATAAAAGAAACCATGGTCTAGCAGGCCCTTCATATTAATGAGGAGGGATGACTCACATGACAACAAATAATTTAATAAATAAATTAAAAGGAAACTAATGAAATACAAAGGTCTTGGTCTAGATCATGATCACGCACATACATGCTACGAGTTCTGTATTTAATCATTCCTATTAAGATAAATTTCACTTGAATCGATTAATAATTATCTTTAATTGATCAATCCATTTATCTTAATCCTTTCCTGAATTTCCTTGAGATTCTCATCTTAGAACCTAAATTCACTTTTGAGGTATCCTACTGAATACCCATTCAAATCTACCCAACATGTATTATATTCACATACTATCTTACTCCTATGACATGTGGAAGACAAGATATTTCAATCAATAGAGTAACAACCTTTAGTACGATTTATACATGATGTGTAGTTCTGAACATTACAGAAACATTAAAGTGTTAACTTTGAGTAATTTGGTAAAGTACATGGCATATAGTTCCGACTACACAGTGTGTACTACCTTCACCATCTGTCTTGAAGTATATGCCTAGGGACTCGGCACATAAGCATACTTTGGACATTTCAAAGTACACAGTGTGTATAGTGTACTACTCATCGTGTTGTCTCCACGTTACACATTTACCGGTCAGATTAGCTGTGTATGGGATACACAATTTGGTTCCCTAACCCAAAGGGACTACACGCCGTGTGCAGTGGGCCACACAGTGTGTAATCCGATAAGCGTGTGTCTATTTATGCTGGTCAACATGCAATGTATAATTAACTACACCGCATTCAATAAATGCACACGTCTTGAGTAATTTTTGAATTACTCTCGATGCACTGAACACGACTACATGATGCGTAGTTCAGATTACACAGTGTTTACGGTAGAGAACACAGTGTGTAGGTCTAAACACATGGCTTGTACTTTCATGTCACCTAGGAAGAATCTTTGGTGTCTCCTTATGAGTTCTCTATTTTAATTTTAATTAAAAAATCATTTGTTTCTATGAAATATTCGAGAAAATAAAAGAGGGAGAAAAGATCTCAAAATCTAGATTACAAGAACGATTAACCATGAATTGAAAAACTAAATTATTGAATCGAAAATTATCAATGAATTAATTAAATAATTATAAACTATGATTTAAACTCCCTCTGACACCACTTGTAGGTTCCGAGTGCACCAGAAGCATGCTTGGGTCAACACCCAAATTTAATTTTTTTACCCTGATCAATGATTATTCCGGGATCAATACGACAATGAATGATAGTCACTATAGAATAGAATCAAAGATTTAAATAAAGATGGAAGAGACCCAAAGCCTTTAGAGAGGATATTTCACATCATGTTTATAATTAATTTAATTAATTTCAAAAAGAAAAGAAAACCTGGATCTTTAGTACATTCTTCATTGATGATGTTGATCATCCAAAATGACCCTTCTGGATTGTCTCATTGTGCTTACGAGTACCCAAACCAGAATCCCTCTTTCGGTGATCCACATGTTCTCCAATGTCCTCCAATCGACACCACTCATTCTCTTGGTTCTAGCATGAAAAATCGTGTTTCTTGTGTCTCTCGTTCTTGATTGCTTGTTCTTCAGTTTTGAATAGTGTCTCTCATTCTTGGGATGGGTGGGAAGAGGATTTGAGAGAGAAATCATTTAGCTCAAAAATTTTCAATTCACCGGGCACGCAGTTCGGTACCTGGTACAATGGAAGTACATGTCTATTTATCAATACGAGGCTTCAGATATAATATTCAATTATGTAACAACAATTAAATACATTCATAACCTTATAGAAAACCCATGATTTCAATAATAATACCATGTCATTATTTATGGTTCATAAACTTGTGAAAAACAGAATTATAAATAAAATTTTGTGTCATAAAATAATAGCAGCATTATTATTATTTTGACTTGTGTGAACTAGTTAAAAAATTATTTACCATCTTGAAAATAATTATTTTACTAACAGACCAGCCTTGATCCACTCGAACTCAAATTACATTTATTGAACACCCAAATAAATAAATAAATAATTTATTCTCTTAAATAAATATTTTATTTACAAACTAGTAAATAAATATTTATTATATGTTCAATAAAATTAATAAATATATTTTACCCTTAATTTGGTGAATAAATATATATTTAATTTATGAAATCATTTTAACTTGAATAAAATTATTCCACTATCTTGAGAATAATATTTATTCTATTAATTAAATTCCAATATAATTTAACTAAGACCACCAGAAACACTTAGTGTGTGACCTTATAGGATTATTTCTCATTGGTATTAGGCGGGCTTGCCTAAAGTCCAAGAGTACTATCAAGCAATGGGTCAAGGAACCAAAGAGAATGAACTCAAAGTATCAATAATGACATCCACATAAGAACACTCACTGTGTAATATAATCCCATTATCCCAATATATCATGAAGCTGGTTTCATGATAGTGTCATTAACCTTTATGCTTGATTTTTCATTCTTTAACTACCTGAATAAACTTGTCGTTACACTATGGCCATGAAATTTTATGTGACCATTATATTTCAATAAAAGGGAAAATATATCAACTTCTATAAATGGAAGGGGAAAATTATTCCTCAACATAACCATTAATAACATCTCATCCATGATGCACCCAATGTACCATACTTCCCAAGAACTATCTGTGTGACAATTTTCGTCAGCAAATCAAAGTGGGTGAGTCATGACACATATTAATGATAATTTTAATGTCTAAGGATCATTACAAATTCTCATAGATAGGAATATTTGATGAAACCAAAACATGCATAACTCCCACAGGCGGGCCTGTTCTCATAATCTCCCGTCTTAGAGATTACCAAGTGTAAACTTCATGAGAAGAAGTCTCAACTGTATATGAGTACTCGCACCTTAAGGTCCGTATACTATGTATCCCAATGTAGTATGTCATCCAACCACAAGACTATATTTAAGAATATTTTCATTGAACTTAAAGGTTCTCATCAAAGCGGCGAACTTCTATGACCTCGTCGATGCGGAAAATACTCCAGGACATTATTACACTATAGTCATGCAGAACAATGAAAAATATGTAATAAGATGTTTAATATTTAAATATATTAAATATTAATGTAATAAAATTAAAAAAAATTTGGTTCTATTAAACCAAATATTACACATCAACCCTCTACTCGAATGGATCCTTTTGAGGTGCTCTATGGTCGACCTTATTAGTCCCCTCTGTGTTGGGCTAAGGTATGTGAGAACTCACTGTTGGGGCTAAGACTTGTGCAAGAGACGTCTGAGAGGGGCAAGTTAATTAGGCATTAGTTATTGATAGATCAAATTCACCACAAATATTATGTTTATCAGAGGCATTGGGATCTTGAGTTTTTTGTGGGTGATTAGATATTCTTGAAGGTGACCCCTCATTTGGGCCATCATTATTTGGGAAAGTAGGGAAAACTGATTCCAAAGTATGTCATCCCTTTTGAGATCACTAAGAGGATTGGAAGGATATAATACAAGTTAAATCTACCTTCTCATTTGAATTTAATTCATGACATATTCCATGTATCCCAATTTAAGATGTAAAATCTGGATCCATCTCATGTGTTGAATTGGGAAGAGTTGGAGATATAGATTGATTTATCAATGTTTGAATGGCCAGTGTGAATAGTGTATTCCTAAGAGAAGGTTCTTTATGTATAGTCTATTTCATTGGTCTAGGTCCTTTGGCATCATGGGAATGATTTACATGAGACATGGGAGTGGAAGATTTGGTATGAGCAATAATACCAATTCTTGTTTTCTGATCAAGCATCAGGTTGACATTTCGGGGTGGAAAGTTTTCATGGTAGGGAGAATTTTCACATCCATGTTCCTTATTTTTTAGTTATTTTTTCCTTATATTATTTTTTTATATTTCCCCTATCCCCCTAGGTTACCCATTAAATTTTGTAAGAAAATGAGGGTTTTTGGGTGGCTAGAACCTGGTGCACATTTTGTTTGCACAGTTTACTAAACCGTTCAGACAAACCATGCACAATGTCCAGGTCATAATTTTAATTTTTTTTATTCCAATTTTTACCATATGGAATTAACCATAATGTGACCCTTTATTCCCCCATTTGACCATTTTATCCATGTAAGGCTTCCAAATCCCATTAAGCTTCCTTGGAACCCATTTTGAAGGGGTTTTGGCGGGGAAACTTCAAGATTCTTCAAGTAAGTGAATTCCTTCCATGTTCCTTCCTTCTCCTTTGGGTTTCTTCCCTGCTTCTTGAGGTTCTAAATTTACAGTAGATAGGGTTTCGTCCCTAGGGTTTAATATTGAGTTTCTTGGTTCAATATTCTTGGTTAGGATTATTTTTCACTCACTTGTGGTCCAATTGTGGTGCGGTTGAAGATTCACACAAAGATTTGGGGTTTTTGATATTCAAGGTAGGTGGTTACATGTGTAAAAATTATTTTATGAATTTATATTTATTTATTGACCTATTTATCATGTTAATCATCCATTGTGTTTGGTTTGAAAACTATTTTTGGTAGCATTTATTAATTACTTAATTTTAATGTATCATTTTTCTATGAAAATGAGTGCTTTCCATGTGAAATCTATGTTGTATCATTTGGGTCCATTTTACGATTCATGGAATTGGTTTATTAAATGATTATAGGGCTTCCATTTCTCTTTTTGTATGATATTAGTGTGATTTTGGACTAAAAATAGAGTTTTGAACAGATTTTATGCGAAAATCCTTATTATACTTCTTGAAATTGTTTTAGGAAAATTTTAAATGATTTATTGAAATACATAAAAGGTGAAAAATGGTTGGGTGTTGTTTGGTGATTGTATGATTTAAAAATGGGTTTTTAATATTAAAATGGTATTTTATAACATGTGGAAGTTGTTTTAGTAAAAATAGGGAAGCCCGAGTATCTAGGTGGGAAGACTTGGACTAGTATATTAGTGATACAGTAGTGGCCTCGTCCCTGTTTCACTTAGCAAGATTGACGATGACAACAATAACTAAACTATTATGATTTTTGGGGAACAATAGGTCATTGGAGTCTCCCCTCCTAGTGGATCATGCATGATAAGGTTATTGGTTATGGTTAATTTTACACCAAGATATGATGTACCTAAGGCCCCACAACTAGCTAGTGCCTAAGGGTGTTCCCGTGACTAGTGCTCATTGATTATATTATACCTACCATCAGTATATAGTGTGTTGGGATGGAAATTTCATAAAAATGTGTGTTTTCTTTAAAATTGTTCATTCATTAAATTTTCCATCTTGAAAACTATTTTCATTTCGCATCTCTTAGAAATTGTTACTAGCATTTTTAGTTTATGAAAACATGCAAGATTTTTTTCTTAAAATATTTATCACATGGAATATTTTTGGGTGGAATACTATTGGGATTAGGGTCACACCCTACTTACACCTTTGAGTGTAAGTAGACTTGGTAATGTTTTACACAGGTAAGGGTAAGGTCCTTGGAGGTGGTAGTTTGGGTTGTTATCTTCCTTTCTCGATAGGGAGTTGTGAAGATGGCTTGAGGGTGATTACCCCTTTCCATGTGGTGGTTTTTTGAGTTGGACTTGCTGATAATTTTTTTGTTGTCCTCTTGGGATTTGTTTAAAACTATGTTATTCAATTCTGAATTTTGTTTAAGGATTGTTTTGTTGGGAAATTTAAACTCTATTTATTTATTATTGTTGGTTGTTTTATGTTTCTAAACTCAGGTAAACCATTCCCAAACCTTTTTTTGATACCCTCCAGGAACTTATGCCAGCCCGTGGGGATATGGAACTCTCTTCGGTCCTTACCATGGACCAGGTCGGGCATCAGTTTGGTTGGAGACCCATCATGGTTTGTGACATTACTACTCAGAGTAGTTTAAACAACCTAGAAGATATAGGGGATGAGTCTCAAGTAGTAAAATGCAATAATAACTATTATGGAGATGAATTTTATGAGGATTAAACAAAAACATTGTTATCTAAAATAAATGGGTTGATTTTAATTTTTAATATTTTTTATTAATAAAAGTACTAAACTGAAACTAAAATAATTAAATAAGTTTTTTTCTTGTAAAAAATAATAATAAATCATATAGAATAATGCACATAAAAGATAATGTCATTTTTAAATCTACCGTTTATACCTTTTTAATATTTTTTTATATAGATAGTTAAAATAAAATTGTTCTTAATTTTCATAGATACAGTGTTTCATTGAGCTAAGATATAATATAAGATAATAAATATGATTCTTGAGTTGAACCTAAATGGAGTACAAGACCTAGAAAGCATAAACATCTATACCATGAATTCATATATTTCAAATCCTTCTTTTTTCTTATTGATAAAGATCAACATGATAAAATTTTGAAAAAATATCATATGGTTATAACCATAGATAATTATATCAAGTTATATAAAGAAGCATTATATTAAAAATATTTTATGTTTTATAAATAATCATTTAATTAATAAATATATTCTATTATCAAAAATAATACTTTCATCTTTACAAATTTTCTAAAATATTTAAATCATATTGGTTATAAATGTTTATTTAGAAGAATATATGACTCCATTGATAACATTCAAGTTTTTAGAGCTAGATTAGTAACAAAATTATTCAAAAAATGGAATGGAATGGTTATTTTTATACTTATACTCATTTAATTAAAATTACGACAATAAGGATATTATTTTACTTTAAATTCGATAAATCATTTATGTGTTCATTAAAAAAATGTTAAACTATATTTTTAAATGGAAATTTAAATAAAGAAATATAAATGGAATAATATGATTGCTTTCTATATAATATATTTAAAATAAATTATTTAAACTAGTCAAATATGATTATGGTATTAAAGAAACACCTGAACAACATGATAAGTATGATTCTATTATTTTATCTAACATATTTTTACATAATAATGTTGATACATGTAATTTTTTAATGTTCATAAAATAATAATTAATTATTATGTGTATCTATATAGATGCCATAATACTTTTTAAAAACAACTTCACTGGTTTCAATGAGATGAAAAAATATTTATCCTACATGACTAAAATAAATAAAATTAGAATAATAGATACTGTAATTATTGTTAAAGTAAGAATACATAGTGGGGGTTATTATTTATGTCTGTCTCATTATATTGTGAATATGTTGAATTCATTTGATATTATTGGTTTCAAATATGAAAATACTCAATTTTACTATAGTGTTAATTTTTTTATTAATACTCACATACCAATATCACAACAAGATATTTCTAGTTCAATTTTTTCTTTAATGTATGTGGCATAATATAAAAACCCAATATCACATTTATGGTTTTTCAAATGCATTGTTATTATATTGAAGATAGTGCGGATCATTGGAAATGTATAATTAGAATCTTTTTACACTTAAAGAAGGATAAAAAATTTGAGTTTATTTTAAAATGATTAACTTACTACATTTTTAAAGGTTGTGGCCGAAGCCTCATTTTATTATTAAAGGAAATCAAAGACCTCTATTAACTGGGTAGAGGGACACCCATTACATATCCTGAAGGCCCAGTGGGCATGTAGCCCATTACATAGCCTGTATGCCCAAATTTTTGGCCCAAGGCCCATTCTGTGAATAGTACTACTACAGTACCGCTGCTACAGTCCCCACCGCTGATACAGTGCATTGCCACCACTATAGTACCTGACAATGCTATAGTATCACTACTGCTACAAAATAATTCTACAGTACTACTATAGTACCTACACCCAATGGGCTTTGAACCTCAATTTAACATGTTGGATTAAGGGGTTCTTACCACTAATCCAAACCCCAACTACACTTAGTACATTAAGTATGAACTAATTGGAGTTAAAATATCATCATGGGAGATTATCAATCCCAATTTAGATGGATGTTTACTCTTAGAGATTGTGTAATTTCTGGGATGGGAAACAAATAGGCATTTCACATTTGACATTAGTGTTAGAATTTCACACTTTAACAACTTGTATAATGGGAAAAAATGAATCATAGACTTATTAATGGAATTTAAGTTATAAAATATTCCAATGCATCTTACTTAAATTACTTATTATAATGAAGAAAAAAATGTCCAAATATTTTAGTTTCATGCATAATGTAAAATGTAAACATATTAATTTTAGACATGATTTGAGAGGAAATTATTATAAAATGTAACCATGATAATTATTTATGTAAAATCATGTAAAAACCTTACAGATCCATTTATAAAATATATATAAATGGATATTTACGAACAAATTAATTGATAAATTGTTCTAAAATCTTTACAATGAACTATTTAGTTCAAAGTGTGATCATTCACTAGTGCAATACTCATCCCTAGATATTTCACGAAGCTACCCAAGGTTTATCATGACATGTATGTGGAGGAAAAAAATAAAATATAACAAATCCCAATACAATAAAAATAATTATTAAAATAGTTCAACAAACATAAACTCACTCACACCTTTGAACAACCTTTAATGAGAAACCCCCTTCATAATAACATAAACAATATAATGATATCAATGACCCATGATCATTCCACATTACAATAACAAACAACTTTTCACTTATGAATCAACAAGGGGATCAAATTCTTTGGTGTATATAACACCACATATTAATATAATTGGGAAAACATATCAAACATAGTTTACCACCGTTGAAAATATGATAAAAGACACCAAAATTTCCATTTCAAATCCATCCAAAACATTTAAAACAATAAAAGGAAACAACACTTCATTGTTATTTTCTAATGTAAAAATAATCTTGAAAAAAAATCCAAAAAATGGTATAATTCATAGAAATAATTGATCAAAACATAATGGTAATTCATTATAATTCATAAGAAAAAATTAAAGGAAACCAATTTCAATTTACTCAATAAAAATCATGGGTGGAATTCAAACATACAAATTTTGTGCATTATTTGTATGAAAGGAAGTTCAAAACATTTAAACTTAAAAAACATCCTTTCATGTTAATGGAAACCTAAGAAAAAAACTTATAAATCCACAACTCCATCATGGATAATTATAATTGAATTTACTTCAGATAAAAACATGGATATAAAAGATATAAGAATTCATGGTACCATATTTAAGGGAAAGTGAATAGAACCACCGACCAAAATGGATGAAATTGGTGTGTGGAAGCCTTAATACACAACAAGGAAGCATGAAAACCCTTAAAGTATCAATACAAACCCAAAATCATAGAAACCCCTAATTATAAATTAATTATGAAAGGTAAAGTAGAGATGGATGATGAATAGAAAGAGATAATGAACAAAAAATTGAAAAAAGATATCATCAAATAGGAAAAACGAGTGAGGAGGAGGATAAAATTTCCATACATTGGATTAAAACTTTAATTCATTCGAGATAAATAAAGATATCATGAGTGAATTCCACAATTTTTTTGTTACTTGGAATCTTCATGCCTTGATTTGTTCAATCCTAGGATTCGAGCCTTGGATTCTTTCATGACATGATTTGAGCTTGGATTTGTCAAGGAGGTGCGTAAGTGGGAGGTGGATTCCACAAATAGTATAAGAAATCGAGACTAATTCAGTCATGATTAGGGTTATTAAATAGAATAAGGATACTTTCATCATCACTTCTAAAAAATCACTAATAAAGATCCCTTTTATCGGCCCTAAATTAATAAGCATTGATAATGCTTCATTTTTATCAGTGCTAAAACATTAGCATTGATAAAAGATAAATAATTAAAATTATAAATAAAAAATTTGTAAATATATTTATATAATTATATATTTATTTTTATAATATTGTAATTATTTAAATATATAATTATTTATTTATAATTATATAAAAACTCTTTTAAAAAAATTATATTATATTGTTTATAATTATAAATATATAATTTTATAAACATAGTAAATATATATTTATAAATATATTTGTATATATATATATAATTAATTATTTATAATTATACATATGTTTAATAAATATATATAAATACAAATATAGTTAACATATTGGTTATTTTAAGATATTTATTATTATATTTTAATTATAAATATATTTTATCTTAACATATATTTATATGATTATATATTTATTTATTTAATAAATATGTATATATATAAACATAAATATAGTTAATATATTCATTATTTACATATATTTATTATAATTTTGTAATTATTTAAATATATAATTATAGTAATAATTTTTTTTAAAATAATATATATATTTAGATCATTGTATATATTTATATAATTATACACACACACATATATATATAATAAATATATATAAATATAAATATAGATATAAGTATAAATAAATATATAAATATAAATATAAATGTAAATATAAATATAAATATAAATATAAATATAAATATAAATATAAATATAAATATAAATATAAATATAAATTAAAATATAAATGTAAATATAAATATAAATATAAATATAAATATAAATATAAATATAAATATAAATATAAATATAAATATAAATATAAATATAAATATAAATAAAAATAAAAATAAAAATAAAAATATAAATATAAATATAAATATAAATATAAATATAAATATAAATATAAATATAAATATAAATATAAATATAAATATAAATATAAATATACATATAAATATACATATAAATATAAATATAAATATAAATATAAATATAAATATAAATATAAATATAAATATAAATATAAATATAAATATAAATATAAATATAAATATAAATATAAATATAAATATAAATATAAATATAAATATAAATATAAATATAAATATAAATATAAATATAAATATAAATATAAATATAAATATAAATATAAATATAAATATAAATATAAATATAAATATAAATATAAATATAAATATAAATATAAATATAAATATAAATATAAATATAAATATAAATATAAATATAAATATAAATATGAATATAAATATAAAAATAAATATAGTAAATATATTCATTATTTAAATAAATTTATTATAATTTATAATTATTTTAAAATATATAATTACATATTTATAATTATATAAATACTTTTTAAAAAAAATATTTATTTATTTATAAGTATATATATATATAATAAATATAAATTTATAAATATATTTCTTAATACATATTTACAAATATAATTTTAATATTATTAATTAATATATAATCTTAAATGCATGCATATTAAAAAGGAGTGAAATTGAATAATTATAAATGAGTACACTTTAAAAATATTGAAAAAATGGATATGTTTTATTAGTTAAATATAAATTATTAAAAGAATATGGATATATATTGAAATAAAGATGAATACATATTGAAAGTATTAAAACATAGTAATTAAATATAAATAAATAAATTATATAAAATGATTAAAATACCCAAAAAATAAAAAATAAAAAATAAAAAATAAAAAATAAAAAATACTAAAAATAAATTAATAACTAATTGTAATAAATTTAAAAATAAATAAATAAAATTTACCAATTAAATACATAATATATTAAATGTATCTTGTTATATTGAAATTCTAAAATGAATACTAAAATTTGAACAAATTACATAGACATTAGATGTATGTGTTATTATATAAGATATCATTAATTACATAAGTATTTATTTATGTGGATTGTATATAAAAAATGAATTAATTATGCACATGTATGTAAAATCAGTATAACACATGTTTGATGCATGTTAAATTGAAAACTCAAATGAATTTCAATTATATCCATTACTTGATGCAATTAATCAATATTTTTAATTCATTTTATTTTTTAATTATAAACTATTCTTCGCTAAATATATAACTTATTTAATGTAAAACATAAATATCTTTTATTATGTAAAACATATTTTTGGAAACATTATATACATTCACACACACACACACACACACATATATATATATATTAAATTTATCCATTTTTATCAATAAATATTTAATTAATAAAATGTTTAATATTTTTCATAATTTACTCAATTTTAATTTTTAATTTTTAATTATTTCATTTTTAAAATTTTACATATCTATATATCAAATATATACTATTTATTAGTATTTATAATATATATAGTATATTAAATTTAATCATTTTTATCAATAATTTTTTAATTAATTAAAATTTTAATTTTTTTTAATTTACTCATATTTAATTTTTATTTGTTCAATTATTTCATTTTATTCGGAACTTTTATCATTGCTAAAAATAAATTATTAATAAAGGGTACCCTTTATGAGTGCTAAAATTAAAGCGCCAATAAAGGGTACTGTTTATCAGTGCTAAAGAAAAGGGCTAATAAAGGTTAACCTTTATCAGTACTAAAGAAAGAGTTGATAAAAGGTACCATTTATCAGTACTAAAAAAAGAAGTGATAAAATGTACCCTTTTAAGCTCTTTTTGTTAACACTAATAAAGGCCAGTGCTGTTAAAGGCATGTTTTATAGTAGTGACATGAACGCTTGATCCTTTCTAGTCAACGCTGCCATAGGAGTGGTAATCCGAGAGAAGTTAGGTATGAACCTCCTATAATTTATTGATAGAATAAAGAAACTCCACACATCTACAACATTATTGGGGGATACCCAAGAAACTAATGCCCCAATCTTCAAAGGTTCTATGAATACTTCATGATGAGATAGGACATACACCAAGAAATGGATCTCATGGACCCATAAAAAAGACTTTAAAAGATTCTGGAACTGCTAATGAAACTCAAGATATCTAAATATAGAATATAGATTCTCTATGTTCTACTCCTATGATGATGGAAACATAAATATATCATCGATAAATACCACTATTTACTAGTACATAAACCCATAGAACACTGAAGTCATCAACCCCATGAACATAGCTGGCGCATTCAACACAACGAACTCATAATTCACATAACAACATTGGAAAGAATCCTTTGGGATATTCTCAACCTTTACTCACATCCGCTGATATCAATACCAAAATTCGATCTTTGATAACTTACTAGACACCTTCAATATATTAAAAAAATCACTAATCCACACAAGAGGGTAGCATTTTTCATGGTTACTTGATTCAAATGATGATAATCAAAATAAAACTATAAAATACCATCTAACTAATTTCTAAATAGAACTAGATATCTCCAAGGAGACACACTAAGATGAATTAATACTCTCTAAAAGGTATCATCATCCAAAATTTGATGCTCCCACAACTCATAAGGGGTAATTTGACATGGATAAATCTATATCAGAGAAACACCTAGTTGTAGCTCTATTCCAAACATTATCTCTCGTCGAGTGGGTTGTGCAAAAAAATCTTTAATAAATACATTAGGTTATTTTTCTTCAATAATGGGAAACACCACTATATGAACCTCTTAAGAACTCAACATTAACTAAGCTGTCAAAGAAGATAGGGCCTCAACATGCCCCCGACCAATATGAGGGTCCCACCCACCAATGAACATAACCTAATCTCCATCAACATCATAGAATGTGAAAAATATGATCAATTAATACAAGATATCATGTAATGAATACAACCAATAAATGATGAGGATGATTTCATATAATTATCTCTATAAACACATGAAGTCTCACTAAGAGTGGTGTTTCCCTAACACCCACTCACAGTCATTGGACACAGAAAACATACTAGTTTGACCACCTGACTATCATAGTCAATGCCAAGGGAAATTGAAGAATATCTACCTCAATTTCTAAAGTTTAGACTAGGGTGGGTGAAAAAAGGATTGCATAATTCTAAATTCAAAAAAAAACATAAATCCAAGAAAAAAATATATAGATAGTACCTCATACAATGTTGGGCTTGCCCAATTCTGGAAATGCTAGGGCATGAATATGAGCACATATTGTACCACAACCTCACTAGAACATATGGAGATAAACCCCATTTCCATGATTAACCTATTGTACCTGAGTATGATGGATATCACAATGTTTCCCTATGCCTTCCCCATCCCCTCTCTAGTACTCAAATTCTATAATTCACTAATATTACCGCTGAATCTTAAAAAATTGATATATAGGATATGATTGAAATAGGCCACCATACACACACTAATTGTAAATTAAGGTTGCAAATTCAATCTTATAATTTTCCATACCTATTAAAGGAAATAAAACCACAACTACCTATTGTAAAGGGATTGAGATCGACTATCTCAAGTGAAGTAGGTTGAAGAGGTCTAAAATCCAATCCCTACTCACTAAAACTTCTTTTGACTAGGAAACTAAGAACCCCTAATCAAAACTATACTCTAAAAAAATTTATTATGATTCCCATAACATGAATATTTGGTCCTTTCCAACATCCTCTTATTAACCTCCATCTTCTCTATTACCTCAAGATATGACTTAAATATAAATTATGTGACCTGGTGATGGATATATAGGAACAAATCCTCCTAAAAATGCCTCTCCCAAGACTGATAATATAGAAAAATGTGTGCATAATAATATAGGATTTTCTTGAAGTAAATATTAAACTATTTAACACTAGAACTCCCATGAATAATGGGAAGAATCTCTTACTGATAATCCACTTTAGCAGTCAATGATAGAAACTTGTCTCAGAAATAATCTATAAACTTATCCCATGAAACAACCAACTCCTCACAATCCTCAAGGAATAAAATCCATCACTAACAATAATACCCATTTATCATTATCATAGCTAAAGAAACCCAATACTATTGCTAAGAACAGATTAGATTGAAGGTTATCTCCACCTTCTCTAGACAGTCCTCTGTCTCTTGATCCAAAAGGGTTCCCTCATTCTTATACAAACCCATTAACTGGAAATATCAAATTTTCCTCCTCCATGTATCATAATCATTGACATATACTCTATAGTGAACCACTGAAAGATCCTATTGATTGTCTTATATAGGAAATTTATAATGAGTACGACCAAGTTATATATTTGTAAAATAACAAACAATAATTTCTAAACTCAGGATAAAAGAAAATTTTAAGGTTAATTAATTAATTAATTCATTCATTTTAACATATTTTACATGGTGTGACCAAATTTAAACAGATGCACAAAACATCATGATGCATGATCCTTACTTAGTTATCTACCCTGTAAGAAACATCACTTCAGTTATCATGTCTCTTAAACTTGATGGTCCCCACATCAGATCATATGTGGCCATAAAATCCTATATACTAGTTAGTCTCCCTTACATTATGAACAAAGATCAATTAATACTATTTCCCTACCTACCCATATATCCTCACTAGTTCCTAACTCTTAGCTTCGTCCCTTCCCTCAACCATTACCTTTGATACCACTTTGTTATGACCCCTCCCTCCAAAGGTACTTTCCCCTGGGCTAACTATGAAGAAAGGGAGATAATTACCCCCAAATCCCACCTCCAATAGGCCATGGATCAGTGAATTTCACCAAGGGTATATATAAATAACACATGTGTGAGGAATTACCTCAATATATATTGAAGGATTAAGATATAGGAAGGATAAATAATTGAATAATATCATGTGAAAATAAGAAGAAATAGCAATAAAAGTAATGTAATATATAAAAATAATTACTAAAAAAAATGAAGGTACCAAAAGTAAATCCTCAACAGTGGACTCAAAGCCCCAACAACTCATGAAGAACTCCTTGAACGAGTACCACCAAACTTGATCACCATATAGCTCCCGCTAACCTAAAAAAAATTTATATATATGTAGGGTGAGTATAAATACGTATACTCAATAGAACCCTTCCTTAAATATCCCATAAAAAATGTGAAAGAATCATACTAAAGCCCAATGAATTAGAAAAGAAAACTAACTCATCACATAACTAGGCAATACCAATTTATCCATCTTTACCATAACTTACTACCCATGTAATTCATAAAAGTAAATGAATTATACCTCAAGCTATCACAATGCATGCATGAAAAACCATGGAAATTAGAATCCACTATAGCCAAATACAAGAATACACTATACCTAAAGACATTACAACCCACACATAAATGTATAGTAAAAATGAGATCCATCACAAACCAAGTAGGAATGAACCCTATACCATAATCCCTTATAGTTAGAGATAATCATACTCATATCTACATCTAATAGCAGAGTGGGGGATATGGAAAACCCAACAATCCATTTCCTCACTATCTGAGATGTTGGGGAAAACACTCCTCAAAATATTTGGGTGTTGGTTTCTCTACCGACACTAGTGGGGTAGTGTATGAAATCAGAAAATATTATAATATCATGCACAAAACACACTAAGGGAAACTATCTAGTATTATAATAATATTCTATTATCATCACACATGAGCCATATCCACCACTTCTAATGACTAGATATAAAACAAGAAAACAATAATTTAAGTTACTTATTAATTAATTAATCGTTAATTAATTTACATTAACACTTTCTAAGATTTACATTTTAATCTTCTCAATCTAAGTTCTACAAAACTATTAATTCTTTTTCTTATATTCTTAAGTGTTTTATCATCATTAACCACTTAACAAATTCCATATTTTAATCCATTATCCTTGAAGCATCTTGTTCAAACATACCATAGTTTTAATTAATATGATATAAATCCATTGACATTAATACCATTAACAACACTCCATCCCATGTGTTAATTTATTTATTCAATTATCATTCATAAATTATCAGGGTACAATAGGACTCTTCCTAAGCTACCACAATAAAGATGCTTTCACGATACATATAGTTCGACTACAAAGAGAAGTTGGAACCCAATATAAAGGAACATCCTTACACCCATACCTATAAAAATCATCAATAAAGAAGTAAGAATCAATTATCAAGCTCTTATCTAAACCCATGTCAACCACTCTGGTGACCCACACCACTGCACATAAAATAAATTTTCCAGTAATCAACAACATCATCCAATGCTACACACTAGTCTCCCAACCCATTTATCATCAATAAAACCAATAGTATAAAGCCTCTAAAAGTTTCTGTATAACAAATAAATTTAAAAGATATTTTTCACACACAAACTAAGTCACTAAGGCCATAAAACCAAGGCATAAAATCTTTCTACAACAATAAAAGAATTTCTAAGTACACAAGCATTTATCTCTAGAAAGCAATAATTTTAGTTTATTCTATGTATTAATTGGTTTATTATGCATATGATTTCAACAATTATCCAAATATTACTTATCAATTATTAAAAACTATTAATCAATATAAATATGTGTTTAGTATTTATTTTATATTCCATAAAATTCAAGGAAGAAACATTATTAATTTATATTTTTATTTATTCTATAAAATCTCCATAATTAGAGATTTACATTTTTTATCATCATTATATAAAAAATTAACCATTCTAAGATCAAAAAAATCCACAACATAAAGATATCACACTATCTTAACAAAACATTAGGGACCAACAAGAATAAAATAAAAAGAAATGAAAAACCCAACCACATCTTTAGTCTTCCATTAAATTCCAAATTCATTTAATTAATTAGGTTAATTACACCATTAACTAAATGATTAAAGTATGATAATCTCACAATTTAACATTAAATCAATATTGATGTACCATATCCCTTTCATCAGTATGGAACTTCAATAATCGTTGTACAAAACAACATTATAAGATGGAAACTCCTAAGTAGATCATGAGAAGAAAACAAAATGATCTGTATTAGGCTAAACCCATTGGAAATGATAAAATGGTAAAAATTATTCCATATCCCTATAAGAGAGAAATTAATATAAAAAATGGTCAATAAAAATATAAAAACCCATCTCATACCACCTTAGACCGATCTACTGAATATTGGGGTTAAATCTGATCAAAGGGTCTTCAAAGGCCTTTTAAAAAATTTTCCTTATCACCTAATATACAAGAAAAGAGAGTAAAAATAATAGAAAAATTAGGGGGATCTCTAACTTATAAAATAGTTTTAAAAATCCACATTCATGGTGTGAAATTCTAGTCCATTATGTGAATCCAATGTGTTAAGAATTAGCTGAAATTTAATTAACCTCATCCCTGAAACCCAAAAATCAATTCATTAAATGAATCACTATTTCAAACCAAAAATAAAAGTTGGATAGAACCACTAAATCCCACCTTAAAACCCATAAATCCATGAACTAGAATCCAACTGATGAATAATAATTCAATATGTGAATGCTAATTTTACACTCAAAATTCATCTAGACACCATATTTCTATAACCCGAACACCTGTTCATCTACCTGATACACCCAAACTCCCAATAGAAATAACCTAGAAAAACTAGTCCCTCACAACCTGTATGTTTTTCTTGAGTATTCTATATGGTTTCCCCCTCATTGGGATGTCAGTTTCTACATCGATCTGCACCTAGGGACTAATATGATATCTTATACAACTTATTGTATGGATCTAACCAAGTTTAGAGAGATGAGGGTGCATCTGGAGGACATCATAGATAGATTTTGTATCAGACCCAATATACCCCCTAGGAAACACCAATTTTGTTCTCTAAGGAGGATGTGAGATTGGGGATTTTATTGACTATCTATACCTAAACCATGAAAAAGTACCCTCTATCAGGGATCAATGACCTCTTCAACTAATTAAAGGGAGGGAACTAGTTTTCCAAAAACAATATCAATTTTGATTATCAAAAAATGCAGGTTCATGAGGAGGAAATCTTGAATATGGATTTTAGATGTCATTATATCCATTTTGATATTTTACTGATGCACTTTGGCCAAATAATTTCCTTGGATTTATTTGTGGGTTTTATAAACTAAGAATTTCAGCCTTTCTTGGGATGGTCTATGGTTGTCTTCTTTGATGACATTTTCATCTAACTAGCATTGGTGGAAGATCGTGATGAGCATATTATGTTTGAGACAGACTTACTTTGAGAGAACTAACTATATGAAAATCTATCAAAGTGTATGTTTTGGATTAGATAGGTCCACTTCCTTGGTCATGTTATCTCAGAGGTAGGAAAAAAATGTTGACCAAGTAGGGATTAAGGTGATATTAGCCTATAAACTATCCAAGAATGTGTTTGATGGGAATCCATTTTTCAGTCCAATTAGTTTGACGTAGCCTTTAAAGATTTGAATAAATAATTTAATTTTACTCTTATCCTTATATTTGCTAAGGAGGGAGTTCAGTATGTAGTGTGTTTTAATACCTCTAGAGTAGGGATCATTTTTGTGCTTATGTAGAGGTACATGGTAATTAACTATAGATCTAGGTATGTTATATCCCATGATAAAACTTATATGACCCATGATTTAGAGATTTAATTGGTAGTGTTTGACCTAAAAAAATAAAGGCACTTCCTACTTGGTGAGAAGTTAATTATCTATTTGGATCATCAGAGTCTCAATTAAATATTTACCCCAATAGATCTTAACTTGAGGTAGAGGTTCTGGTAAGAGTTACTTCAAGATTATAACATTGAGAGAGTATATACATTAGGAAATGGAGAAGTGGTGTCATATTATTTTAGTAGGAATTTAGATTCTCAGTTATTGGAGGGAACATCATAGTTGGCCTCATTGAAATTGTCTATGTTGGACAAGGGAGGTGTGACATATCTTCAATTGATGTTTGTGACCCTAACATTGTGTCAGAATATGAGGGAGTCTCAACTTGGAGACATCTATTATGAGATTAAAAATAACTAAAATTTTATAGGATATGCACTCAATGGATATTCCAAAGGTATGGAGAACAACATATTATTTCTTGGATGGACCATTGTACTATTCACTATATCTATCGAGGTAATAATGAAGTTTTACACTTCACCCTTAGTAGTGCATCCAGAAGTGTAGAAGATTTACCATGACCTTTGGTTTTAGATTTTGTGGACATGGATGAAGAACAGGGTTATGAATTTTATCTCTCAATGCCTCAACTATCATCCAATGAAGGTATGGTGCTAGGTCCCATAATGTTTGGCCCAACCACTTGAGGTTATAGAGTGGAAGTGGTATGGCATATAGATGGATTTAATGATAGGAATCCCTCAATTAGTGATAGTTAATTATGATATCTAAGTGATCATCGATCAATAGACCAAGACAACCCACTTCCTTACTAATTAATAGAATAATTTAGTAGATATATTGGGGAACCTATATATAGATGAGATTATCCTACTACATGGGGTACCGTTGATGATCATTTATGAACATGATTCTTGATTCATTTACCTATTATAGAGAGGATTATAGTATCACTTACAGACCCAATTTCAGATGAGTAAAACATTCAATACTTAGATATATGACCATATTGAGTGAACTATTATCATGAACCATTCCCTGGGGTCTATGTCATGACAACCCCAAGCCCTCCTCTGATAGGATAGGGGCTGACGACTAGCACTGAGTAGGCATATCCCACAAATGGCGGGGCATTTTCCCAAGAACCTGTACACATGCACCAAACTCCAAGACACAGAGCTGGAGAGTGAAAACACTATGTAAATAAAATGCATGCACACCAATACAACCCAAAAACAAAGTATGGAAGAAAGTAAAGCAATAAAATACAACTGGGCCAGAATATAATCCCATTAAAATAAAGACAACTACATATTATGGACTGTAAAAATGGGTACTTAAGCTACTGTAGAAAGCTGCCGGAAACACCTCAGATCGTCTGGTCTCACAAGGAACCATTTGGTCCTTGTCCTAGTCCTGCTCTGCCTAGTACTCCACCAAAACATCTGTTAACTACACAAGACATGACATGTGCTGGGAAAGCCTATGTAGGGGTGAGTAAAACAATACTCAGTAGGGGACCCTAAAAACCATAAAGTAAAAGACCACAAAGGAAACACCACCCAAAAGGTACATTCATATCAACATAAGTATATGTCAACAACACACATAACAAGAACATCTAGGAATACTCGTAAAGGATTCCAAGGCACAACATCTCATCCACTGCCAACCATACAGTTCCGCTCATAGCATGCTCGATTCCAAGAGATCCCACTCCTTGAGCTATCTGATAGTTACCACATAGAACAAGTCTACCAAAAGTATCCAAGAGAACATCTGGTTTGGATACATCACAAAGTTTCCCTAAAATGTCCAGTCTCAATGAGACAAAGATTCTCGATATCGCAACCAATACTTGGACACATGATTAAACTCAAGGAACACTCTTTTGAGAGGAACTCACTCCTTGGGCTATGAAGTCATCATAGACCCTTGTAAAGAGGTCCCACTTCTTTGGGCCCTGCCCAAAGAGAACACACTATAAACTACCCGAAGTACACTGATCTAGTTAACTCATGAAGGAATGAAAGATCTCAATACACATATAGGGGGTCCTAAACCCAGGGCTCACTAGGGGATATCCTAGACCAACTGGAATTTTCATCCTAGATAGGGGATATATGACCATGTAAATATTGGTCACAACTTTTCCACAAACCCTATCCAAGGTACCATGAAGATAAGTGAGGATCGACTGGCCCTCTCATTGCGATACATGCTCTAGCCCACTAGGTCACTATCAAAGCTGGGCTGAAAAAACCCACTTCAGAAGATGGGTCATTCTCTATGATAGGGATTAGATCCTATATATAACCTTCATAGAGAATCCCAAGGGTATGATATCTCTCTCTACTGTCACCCTCTATGATGGGATCGAGATCTCACATCGATTCCTCATAGGAAAGACAAATATAATGACACTAGACCATACCGGTCCAACTAAAACCCCACTAAGTCATCTCAAAAGGATTGAATCATTGTAAGGGTCCCAATTCCATAGACGGATCCTCAATCAGACTTAGAGTTTGAAAGAATTGATCCTTTTAGTGAAATGGGGGCTGGTTGGGTTCATGTCTGGTCTGACTTGGTCAGACCAATCCAGTTGAAGTGGCCCAGTAGAAGAGAATACCTTAGTGGTCAAATAACCGAGCATACCTTAGTGGTTGAGTAGATAAGTGGACCTTAGTGGTCTAGTATTTTAGAGGACCTCAGTGGTCCGTTAGCCGAGTGGACCTCAATGTTCAAGTAGCCAAGCAAACCTCAATGGTATAGAAGCTGAGTGGACCTCAGTGGTCCAACATATTAGAAGACCTCAGTGGTCCAGTAGCATAGCAGAATTTAGTAGTCCAATAGTTGAGCGAACCTTAGTGACCCATTAGGGATGAATCCCTTAGCATTTCAATATGATTCAACTTTACAACTGATAATCTTACTTTCAATACTTTGAGTTATATCTACTGTGAACTGTATTTTCTTTGTGGTTTTGAATTATGGCCTCTATTTTTGGTGTTAATCATTGGTATTTCCTTTGTGGTTGGGGGTCACTACTTAGTATTGTGTTACTCACCCCTGCATGGGATTTTCTTGCACATGTCATGTCTCATGCAGGTGATTGATGCTTTGAAGTAGACCTTGGTTGTCCGGTAATAGGTGGTTCTTAGTTAGATGGGATGAAAAACTGTACTTATATCGATACATATAGACACCCTTGACCTAACTTTCAGGTAGGGTCTCGAGAAGATGGACCATGGCAGTTGTACTTTTCTTTGTGGTTTTGTGATTGTATTTTGGCCCCTTTTTACTTTCAATTTGTACTGTACTCTCAGTAGTTGTTTCAGTGACATTTGTAGTTTACCTTGTGTTTAATTTCCATAGTTTGAGCTTTGTATGTGTTTACAGGTCTAAAGGAAATGCCTTCCATTTTTGGGATATACCTACTCGGTGCTAGTTGTCAGCCCCTAGCCTATGGAAGGTGGGCTTGGGGTAGTCACGACATGAGCCATGGGGAACAAGTTGTGACAAAGTGGTATCTGAGGGTGGTTAGTTCTACCAGAAGAGCTAAGAGTCTGTAATTTTATTTGGGGAAATAATTTTGAGTGTTTCAAGTTCTCCTTTCAGCCTTGGGAGTCTAGTGTTGGTGCGGCGGTCGATGTATCCATACACCAATACCCTGAATTTTTCTTTCTAACTTGGTACATGAAAAAGCTAGTTGCATGAATGTTTGAATGTTTTCTCATGATCTTTACGAGTTAGAGTCAGCTCACCTAGTATAATCTATTAATCAAGATTCATCTTGATCTCTTTTATGATGACACCATGTAGATAGCCAACCAGGATTCTAGTGTGTGACCACAAGGATGGTCTACAGAGTGATGAGGCTTGAGTATATGGATCTTTTCCTGTGAAGGTACCCGCAGGCGGTGTCCCAGTGATACCACTACCTATTGGTCAATAGTTACTACCAGCACTATCAGTAGATGATGCATGTTGGATCAATGAATTACCTGAGTTCCAGAGACAGAGACCTCCCCAGTTTAAGGGAGATATAGTGTAACGCCCTGACCCCAGTTACCCAGAGTTAGTTCATTATTACATAACATTGGAATGATAACAAAAGATCATGTCTCGAAAGATCGATTAGTTTAGTAGCCTTGGAAACACTAGATACATTCATAAGTCTTACATTACATGATAAAGTGAAAAACTAAAAAAACATAGTCTCCGAATTCCACACTCATAACCCCTCAGACTATCCCTGAAGGTTAGTCATAAAATACTTCTTCACATCCTGAAAAAAATAAAACATAGAAATAGGTGAGCTCAGATGCTCAGTAAGGATAACAATACAGCGGAAACTTTCATAAATAAGCATAAAAATTTTAGGCAATGTATAACTAAAACAAAATCATTTTAAACTTGAACTTTAGCATAATATGGAAAAAATAAAATGAAATAATTCCATTTACTTATTCACATGGATATTCTACTAGTCTAATAATCACATGCAATATCAATAACCACTTTCATAATGATGGAATGCATAATTCCAGACTATCATAACCACATAGTCAAGGCCTTGTTCCAAGACTACAAATAAGATTTTATCAAGGCCTTGTTCCAAGACACTAGTTTGTCTCATCATACCTACCGATGCATCGAGAAGCTAAAGCGGGCTCCCCCTGACACTTACTAAGTCCAACGCATTCCTCATATGAACAGGTTTAAACATAACATAAACATTCATATTAAAACTAGAATTAGAAATGTCAATAATTTATCTATAATCCATGAATGGTATAAAAATAACACATCCACAGTCAAACATATCACAAAACCTTGAATATAATATGAAATTTTTGTATCATAATAATTCAACTTCAAATAAACTTAAAATCAATCAAAGGATGTTGAAATAGATGAAATCAAAACTATTTTAGAGAAATATCTCTTTTTTTGAAATCATTTAAAAGTCACATAATTATAAAATAATATTCTTATAATATTTTAAGGGAATATTTGATGATTTTATAATGGTGGAAAATAATCGTACCTGCCATATAAGTTAAAAAAATACATTCTTACCTTAATTCTATAAAAAAGGTTAAAAAGGACCTTGTTTGGAAAACGAAAGAAAGATTAATTTATAAACATCTTATAAAAGTCAAACAAGGGTATAAATGAATTTAACCCATAGTCTATAAAATAGTAATAATGTTTTGAAATAAATTTTTAAGAAACATAGAAGTGGATGATAAAAATGTCCCAGTAGATAGTTACGTATAAACAACATCAGATAATGAATAGATTGTGAAATTAAGCCTTAAATTGTAATTTTCCTTGGTCGAGGGTTGTTTAACCTCCTGTATAATGGTAAAATAATTGTTATTAAATTATACAAGAATCATATACATTAATGTGATATCATATATGATCTTTTAACATTACTTTGTTAATAATATCTTAGTATTATCATTGTTTTGGGTGTTAATAGATTCATTTTCCCTTATATTCTTTGTTTTGTGAGTCATATTTGTTATGTATTGGATGTATATTATTCATATACATAATGATAACATGTATTTAAATATTAAATTTAACAATGAAAGGAAAATTATTCTTGAATGGATACGATGGTGAATGAATCTCATCGCGTTCGTGGAGACGATAATCCTTACGTACGCACAAGCGACAATATCATTATTTTGATATTAAAATAATATATAATTGGATGTTATATCATATATACAGAATAATTATAATGTTATATTTATTATTTACATCAATTACACGTCACTATTATATCCATCCAGATAATAATGTATTGAATAACAATTACACCACAACATGGAGACGGTAAGCCGTACGTATGCACGTATGGTGACATGTCATCCAAAGGATGGATAGAATAATGAATTTGGTTGTACCATATTTATAATAATATCACAGTATATATAAGATACTGGAGTTATTATTTTAGAAAGGAAACAACAAATACAAAGGAATTGGAAGAAGAAAGGAACTTGAAAGAGGTGGTGAGATATTTTCCTCTTCTTAGGGTTCTTCCTTTTGATTTGATCAAAATGGATCCTTAAGTTGGATTTCTGACTAAAAGAGAACCTCTAGGGTGAAGTTAGGATAGTTTATAGGGTATTTTGGTAGGGTTTGGCCGAACAAAAAGGCTTTTATGGTATGAATTAGATAGAAGGGGGAGTGCCCTTTTATAAGATGGGTGAGGGGCACCTTAGATAAAACATAAAATATTATTTTATAATAAATTTATATTCACTTTCTAATGGCTACAAACTGATTTATTTCTAGGATAAGGTGGGTATGGGTCTAAATCCACTCAACCAATAGGTTTTAGACAGGTTTGTGTCACTATATTAACCTTATCTTTTAGATTTAACTCTTAGTTAATTAGTTTGACATTTACCACGTCTCTTTGTATTTTTATATTATATGGTTAATAAACTTAATATAAAATACCAAGAGAACCCAAAGTGGTTCATTAATTACATAAATATCATCATATATGTCCTATTTCTGATCCTTATATTTTTATGAATATTATATCAATTAATAATATAATATTTGTTTTAAAAACTCCTTTATGTCAATTTTGACACTATTTAATAACTTATTTTTGTTAAAGTCTTAAAAACTTTATTAATTCAAACAAAATTAATTTAATCAATCATAAAATGTCATATTGACCAATAAAATTCTTTTATGGCATCAAAACATTCAAATTATATTTTTTTTAACATTTATAATACCAATTATTTGATTCTTTCTTTAGTAAGGAAAATACTGCATCATCATTGTGTCATAAATAAATTTTATTATTCAATGTATAAAAATTAAAAATAAAATACAATTATGTAAGAAATATTTTTATATTTCTAATAAATTTTCATAGTAGAAAATATAACATATAAAACCCTATGTAAAAATTGTTTTTCTAAAAGATATATGCTTTTGTCATTTTTGTATTTACTTTAACTTAATTAATATAAAGTGTCATTATCACTTACAGGTGACTCCATGGGGTCACAAAATCGACCCAAAGATGCCCATCATCAGACATGTATCATAAAATTTGGTTAGGATACGTGTTAGGGTAATTTAATATTGTTATAATATTATTTTTTACCCTTATTTACCGGATTTACCCTTTAACCATGGTAAATAAAATATTTACCGAAGTAATTATTCAAAATGTCTAAAAATTAAAGTTACATATTTACACAATTTAAAAATACTGATTCTAAATATGTAATCCATTTTTATAAATTCAAAACACAGAATTTTCAGAAATTTATTTAAAATTAATTCCCGTTTTCAAAACAAAAAGCGTGTTCTTTAAGAAATAATAACTATCAAAAAATTGACACTTGTTTATGTCTAGTTTAAATGTGAAATTACGTCCAATGAACAACATTGGATTTAATAGTAAAAATATATTATAAATATAATTTAAAAACACTCAATAGTATAATTTATCACTATAAATATTTTGGATTAAAAACGTTGTTTTTAATTAAAGTTTAGTATTTTTCACTATTCATCAAAAATTGGAAGTTCTCAGAAAAATACCAAAAATTCACCCTAGGATAATTTCGATATTCCAAATCCAAAAATGAAGTCCATTTTGAAAGATAAAATTTATAAAATTTTAAAAAGTGGGTATTACTATTCATAACGGCTAGTTTGATTGGTTGTGGTGTGTGTTGGAACTCGAAGTTGTGTACAAGACACGCTATTGTATTATTTAAAGAGAAGCATACCATGGAAGCTTGGGGTGTTACATTCTCCCCTATTTCAAATAATTTCATCCTAAAAATTTCTAGAATATTACTGCATAAAAATACTCGAGTGGTTCTTCATCATAAGTTCATCGGGTTCCCACGTTGCATCTTCCATCTTATGGTTTCTCCATAGAACTTTTACCAGACGAGTCATCTTTCTCACCACTTGTTCTTTTATATCAAGAATTTTGACAGGATCTTCACAATAAGACAAATCGGGTTCCAGTTCTAATTCCTCGTAGGTAAGTACATGTGTTGGGCCAGACATGTATTTTCTCAATAGTGATGCGTGGAATACATCATGAACCTTAGAGAGATTTGGCAGCATTTCCAAATGATAAACTATAGCCCCAATTCGTTCTAGAATTTTGAAAGGTCTTATGTACCTGGTACTCAATTTACCTTTCTTAATGAAACGTATAACTCCCTTCCATGGATATACCTTCAAGAAAACATGCTCTCCTACTTGAAATTCCAAATCCTTCCTTTGGTTATCGGCATAGCTCTTCTGCCTACTTTGAGCTACTTTGATGTGGTTTTGGATTACGTTCACATTTTCCATCATTTCCTCCACCAGTTTTGGGCCTCTGATTTTTCTTTCACCAACATCATCCCAAGAGGTTGGTGTGCGACATCTCTTTATGTATAAAACTTTACATGGTGCCATCCTAATACTTGAATGGAAGCTATTGTTATATGAAAATTCTACCAAAGGTAAATATTGATCCCACATACCATGAAAGTCAAGTGAGAATGATCTCAACATGTCTTCTAAGGTTTGAATAGTCCGTTCTAATTTTCCATCAGTTTGGGGGTGGTAGGCAGTGCTCAAACTATGTTTAGTATCCAAGGCCTTCTGAAGACCCTTCCAGAATCTTGATGTAAAACATGGATCACGATCAGAAACAATTGATAGGGGTACTCCTTAAAGTCTCACAACTTCATTAATATATAGCCTTGTTAGACGTTCAAGTGGTAGATCTTCTCTTATAGAAAGAAAATGTGCTGACTTGGTAAGACGATCAACAATGACCCATATTGCATCGTTCCTTCTAGGAGTCTTTGGTAGTCCCATGAAAAAGTCCATCGTAATATTATCCCATTTACACTCCGGCATAGGAAGAGGTTTCATGACTCCTCCAGGCTGTTGCCTTCCAGCTTTCACTTGTTGACAAACCATACATCTTGACACAAAATCATCATTCTCCCTCGTAATGTTGTCCCACCAAAAAAGTTCCTTCAAATCTCTATACATCTTGGTGCTCCCAGGGTGTATAGAGAAATTGGAACTATGAGCATCGTCTAATAATTCCCTTTTTAGATCAGGTATATTAGGAACACAAAGTCTCTTCCAAAATTTGAAAATTCTGTCTTCATACACAAAGTCACTCAATCTCCCATCATTCACAGCTTTAATCTTCTTTTGAAACTCTTCATCACCGGTCTGAGAATACTTTATCCTTTATAGTAAATATGGTTTGGAAACCATTTGAAAAAGAATTGATGTTTCACCTTCCATGATGATTCCCATATCCATATTTACTAGATCCATGAAAATAGGTTCCCTTTAAACTCTCATCATGTTGAAAACTCCATGATCCTTTCTGCTCAAAGAATCTTCAACCTTATTTTTCCCCAGGTGGTAGTGTATCGTGCAATCATAATCCTCGAGTAGTTTAAGCCATCTCCTTTGCCTCATATTGAGTTCTTTCTATGAGAAAATATACTTCAATATCTTATGATCAGTATAAATCTCACATTTTTCACTATAGAGATAGTATCTCCAAATCTTCAAAGAAAATATTATAGCTGCTGACTCAAGATCATGAGTAGGATAGTTTTTCTCATGAATTTTTAGGTGTCGTGATGCATAGGAAATTACCCTATCATTCTGCAAAAGGACACAACCAAGTCATTTCCTTGAGGCATCACTATAAATAACAAATCCATCATTCCCTGATGGTAGATTCAAGATAGGATCATTGACTAATATTCTCTTTAATTATTAGAAACATTCTTCACACTGTTTTTTCCAAACAAATTTAACCCCTTTACGTGTGAGCTTCGTTAATGGGTTAGCCAATCAGGGAAATTCTGGACGAAACGTCAATAATAACCTGCTAAAACAATAAAAATGCGTACCTCAATTATACTCATCAGTGCTGGCCATTATTGGATTTCTCTTGTCTTAGAAGGATGAACGAATATTCTATCCTTAGAGACAATATGGCCATGAAAAGATATCTCTTGAAGCCAAAATTCACACTTGCTAAACTTCCGATATAATTCATGTCTTCTAAGAGTCTTAAGGATAATATGAAATTGATTTTCATGATCTTCTTATATTTTGGAGTATACCAAGATATATTCAATAAATACCACTATAAAATCATCAAGATATTCCTTGAAAACTCTGTTCATTAGATCCATGAAGATAGAGGGTACATTAGTCAATCCAAAATGCATTACTGTAAACTTGTAATGCCCGTACCTGGTTCGAAATGTTGTCTTTGAAATGTTTTCTTTCTTCACACACAACTGATGGTATCCAGATCGAAGGTCAATATTTGAAAAGTATTAAGCTCCATGCAGTTGGTCCAATAAATCATCAATGTAGTATGGGATACTTGTTATTTATTGTTATAGCATTGATCTCCCTGTAGTCGATACATAACCTCATAGATCCATCTTTCTTCTTAACAAAAAGGATAGGGGCTCCCCATGGAGAAACACTAGGGAGAATAAATCCCTTATTAATCAATTCCTCTAGTTGTTTCTTTAGTTCCACTAATTCCATAGTTTCCATTCTATAAGGAGTCTTCTATATGGTCCCTGATCTAGGAATTAAATCAATGGAAAACTCAATTTCTCATTCTAGAGGATGTCCAGGTAAATCCTCTGAAAACACATCAACATATTATTTCATAATAGGTACATCCTATATTTGAAAATTACTTTCCTCACCCACAATTATTTCATTATCTTCCTCCCCAATAATTTAATTTAGTTGAGCTACTGGGGGTGGATCTAGATAAGAATTAGGTGGTGACAATTCTGCTCTAAAGATAAGGTGTTCTTTACCATCATCATCAAAAATTGTAACCTCCTTCTTATTACAATAAATATTCACATCATGGTCTGAAGCGAATACATACTGAGGATTATATCAAATTAAATCATGGGTATGATGATGAGATCAGCAGATTAAGAACATTTATATGCCATAATGGGAACTGATTCACAGAACTTTGTAGCAATGATACTTACCTTAGGAGTTTTGACTGACAAATCCCTTGTTAAATCAAATTGGAAATATCTAATTTTCTTAGCAAACTAGGAAGATACGAAACAATGAAATGATCCAGAATCCAATAAAGCATTTTCTAAACTTGAGGAAACCATTAAACTACCTGCCACCAAATCTTTTGGAGCTTCTACCTCAGTAGTAGTGATAGCATAATCTTGGACTTGATCCCTTGGCCTTTTCTGAGGTAAGTTCCCCTAATTCATAGAAAATTAATTTGCATAATGTCCCATATCCCTGAAATTGTAGCATTGAACATCAGTAGCTTCTTTTTTACCCTTACAATCATGAGCTTGGTGGCCTTTTTCACCTCAATTGTAACAGACTCCCATTCCCTTCAAGAATGTATCGGGGTGTTTCTTCACACATTTAATGCAGGATAGATATTCAACTTTTCCCTTCTTCCCCTTATTTCCATTTCCATAGTGATCAACTGATCTCTTCTTCTATTTCTTTTCTTTAAAGTCATAAGACTTAGAGAATTATTCTTCTGTCTTGATATCACATGAGACAATATCTTCGTATGAAGAGAAGGATTGTGAGACTAATGCTCAATAGAGAAACGGTTTTAACCCATAAAAGAAATGATCAATCTTACTTATTGGGTTATGTATATAATCTGCAGCATGCCTTGCTAACCTTGTAATGTTATCCTCATACTTTGCGACATTCTCATCCTCCTTTTCCCTCAGACTCAGAAATTGCCTTTCCATATCTGCTCGATGGTCACGAAGAAAGTATTTTTATAAGAAAAGAACTTTAAACTCCCTACATTCCGTATTTTATACTTCATCATATTCCTTTGTGTTTTGAATTAATGAACACCATTGATCAGTATCTCCAGTGAGGTGGTAAACTGCCGTGAAAACTTTTTCCCTTTTGCTACTCCCCAAGGCATGTAATATTTTCTCTAAAGAACTTATCCATTGCTCAGATACCAATGGATTTTTACTCCCATTGAATGTTGGTGGTTGTTTCCTCATGAAGCGATCTAACATTGATCCTCCATGTTGTGGATCGGGGTGCTCTATACGGGTAATGTTATTATTCATAACCTGAGTGAGTTATCCGAGTATGGTGATAAGTTGATCAACACTAGTTGTGTCACTAACTACACTATAATTATTTTGAGGAGGAGGAAAATCCCTACATGGAGTGAGTTAATTGATACGATTTCCATTCCTTCCACTAGGTTCCATTTCTAAACAATGGCACACACTAGATTAGTTTATAAATCGCAATACATAAATCCAAACTTGTAAAACACTTAACATAAATTGAAAAGTTTATGGATATAATCATTAATCATAAAAATTTTTTATTTGAGGAAGCATATACTCATAAACCCTTCATAATGGTTTGTAAGGAAAATGATAATTATCCTAAGCATATCCCACGGGAGTGTCGTAACCAAGAGTGCAACAAGGCCCATTTTCGTGCACCAGTTCCCGTTCGAGTCTAGCTCAAAGCGGTGTTTTTGGGTTTTACCCCTAGGTACATCTGTGCCAGAGCCACCTCTACCAGATCATATCCATACAAGGATGTATTGCACAGAAAAATCACAAAATATATACAATACAAACATTCTAGGAAGTTCTTATATACTAATCCTCAAAGTCCATCTTAGGTATATGTGCTCTAATCAGAGTTTATCTAAATCTAGATTCCAAGTTTTGTACTAAAATTCCTCTGATACCATCTGTAGCGCCCCAAACCTAGTTACCCAGAGTCAGTGCATTATTACATAACATTGGCATGATCACAAAATATCAAGTCTCAAAATATCAATTAGTTTAGTAGCCTCAGAAACACTAGATAAATTCATAAGTCTTACATTACATGATAAAGTGAAAAACTAAAACAACATACTCTCCATAGTCCACACTAATAACCCCTAAGACTATCCCTGTAGGTCAGTCATAAAACACTTCTTCATATCCTGGGAAAAATAAAACATAGAAAGGGGTGAGCTTAGATGCTCAGTAAGGATAATAATATAGCAGAAACTTTCATAAATAAGCATAAAAATTTAAGGCAATGTCTAACTAAAACAAAAGCCTTTTAAACTTGAACATCAAAATAATATGGAAAAAATAAAATGAAATAATGCCATTTACTTATTCACATGGATATTCTACTAGTCAAATAATCACATGCAATATCAATAACCACTTTCATAATGATGGAATGCATAATTCCAGACTATCATAACCACATAGTCAAGGCCTTGTGCCAAGACTAAAAATAAGATTTTTTCAAGGCCTTATGATAAGACACTATTTTGTCTCATGAGACCTATAGATGCATTAAAGAGCTATAGCGGGATCCACCCGTCACTTACTAAGTCCAATGCATTCCTCATATGAACAGGTTTAAACATAACATAAACATTCGTATTAAAACTAGCATACGAAATGTCAATACTTTCTCCATAAACCATGAATGGTATAAAAACAACACATCCACAGTCAAAAATATCACAAAACCTTTAATACAATATGGAAGTTTTTTATCATAATAAATCAACTTCAAATAAGCTTAAAATCCATCAAAGGATGTTGACATAGATGGAATCAAAACTATTTGAGAGAAATATATCTTTTTTTGAAATTATTTAAAAGTCACATAATTATAAAAGAAAACATTTACATTGAAAATATTCTTATAAGCTTGTAAGGGAAGCTTTGACGATTTTATAACGGCAGAAAATAATTGTACCCACCGTATAAGTTAAAAAAAGACATTCTTACCATAATTCTGTCGAAAAGGTTAAAAAGGACCTTGTTTGGAAAAGGACAGAAAGATTCCTTTATAAGCATCTTATAAAAGTCATAAAAGGGTATAAATTAATTTAACCCATAGTATATAAAATAGTAAGAATTTTTTGAAATACATTTTTAAGAAACATGGATGTGGATGATAAAAAGGTCTCAGTAGATAATTACGTATAAACAATCTCGGATAATGAAGAGATTGTGAAATTAACCCTTAACTTCAAATTTTACTTGGTCGAGGGTTGGTTAACCATATTTATAATGGTTAAATAATTTTTATTAAATTATAAAAGAATCATATACATTAATATGATATCATATATGATCTTTTAACAATGCTTCGTTTATAATATCGTAGTATTATCGTTGTTTCGGGTGTTAACTGATTCGTTTTCCTTTATATTATTTATTTTCTAAGTAATATTTGTTATGGATGGGATGTATATTATTCATATCTAGAATGATATCTTGTATTTAGATATTACATTTAATAATCAAATGAAAATTATTCTTGAATGGATACGATGGGGAATGAATCTCATTGCGTTCATGGAGACGGTAATCCGTACGTACGCACGAGTGAAAATATCATTATTTGGATATTAAAATAATATAAAATTGGATGTTATATCATATATAAATAATAATTATCATGTTATATTTATTATTTACATCAATTACACATCATTATTATACCCATCCAAATAATAATGTTTTGAATAACAATTACACCACGATGTGGTGATGGTAAGCCGTATGTACGTACGTACGTATGGTGACATGTCATCCAAAGGATGGATAGAATAATGAATTTGGTTGTACCATATTTATAATAACATTAAATTATATCGAAGTTATTGGATTTATTATATTATAAAGGAAACAAAAAAGAGAAAGGAAGTGGAAGAAGAAAGGAACTTGAAAGAGGTGGTGTGATATTTACCTCTTCTTTGGGTTCTTCCTTTTGATTTGATAAAAAGGGCTCCTTAAGTTGAATTTATGACTAAATTAGGGCCTATAAGATTAAGGGAGGATAGTTGAGAGGGTATTTAGGCAGGGGTTGGCCGAACCAAAAGGATTTTATGGTATGAATTAGAGAGAAGGGGGAGTTCCCTTTTATAAGAGGGGTGAGGAGCACCTTAGAAAAAACTTAAAATATTATTTTATAATAAATTAAAATTTAGTTTCTAATGGATAAAAACTAATTTATTTCGAAAATAAGGTGGATATGGGTCTAACTATACTCAACCAATAGATTTTAGATAGGTTTGGGTCACTATATTAACCTTATCTTTTAGATTTAACTTTTAGTTAATTAGTTTGACATTTACCATGTCTCTTTGTATTTTTATATTATTTGGTTAATAAACTTACTATAAACTACCAAGAGAATCCCAAGTGGTTCATTAATTATATAACTATCATCATATAAGTCTTTTGGATGAACCTTAGATTTTTAAGAATATTATATCAATTAATAATATAATATTTGTTTTAAAAACTCCTTTATGTCAAGTTTGACAATATTTAATAATTCATTTTTGTTAAAGTCTTAACAACTTTATTAATTCAAAAAAAATTCATTTAATAAATAATAAAATGTCATATTAACCAATAAAATTATTTTATGGCATCAAAACTTTTAAATTAGATTTATTTTAACATTTATAAAACCAATTATTTGATTCTTTCATTAATAAGGAAAATATTGCATCATCATTGTGTCATAAATAAATTTAATTATTCAATGTCTAAAAATTATAAATAAAATACCATTATGTCGGAAATATTTTTATATTTATAATTAATATTTATAGTCTAAAATATAACATATATAACCCTATGTAAAAATTGTTTTTCTAAAAGATATATGCTTATGTCATTTTTGTATTTACTTTAACTTAATTAATATAATGTGTCATTATCACTTACAAGTGACTCCATGGGGTTGCAAAATCGACCCAAAGATTCCCATGGTCGGAAATGTATCATCCAATAGGGTTAGGACACGTGTTAGGGTAATTTAATATTATTATAATATTATTATTTACCCTTATTTACCAGATTTACCCTTTAACCATGGTAAATAAAATATTTACCGAAGTAATTATTCAAAATGTATAAAAATAAAAGTTAACTGTGTAAAAAATTTAAACCTCCTGATTCTAAATATGGAATCCATTTTCCTAAATTTAAAACACAGAAGTGGCCGAAATTAATTTAAAATTAATTCCCGTTGTCAAAACAAAAATCATGTTTTTTAAGAAATAATAACTATCAAAAGATTGACACTTGTTTATGTCTAGTTTAAATGTGAAATTACATCCAATGACCAACATTGGATTAAATGATAAAAATATATTCTAACTATACTTTAAAACCACACAATAGTATAATTTATCATTATAAATTATTTGGATAAAAAAGTTGTTTTTAATTAAAGTTTAGTATTTTTCACTATTCATCAAAAATTGGAAGTTCTCAAAAAAATACCAAAAATTCACCCTAGGCTAATTTTGATATTAAGAATCCAAAAATGAAGTCCATTTTGAAAGATAAAATTAATAAAATTTCAAAAAGTGGGTATTACTATTCATAATGGCTAGTTTGATTGGTTGTGGTGTGTGTTAGAACTCGAAGTTGTGTACAACACACACTATTGTATTATTCAAAGAGAAACGTACCATGGAAGAATGGGGTGTTAAAGATAGACACTCAGGTCATTTAGGATTAGTTATAGGTGGTGACACAAGTCTTCCACTTAGTGAGGATACCACTTGACCAGATGGATGTTCTAGCCATGAGCCTTATGCAGGGATCGACAGGGAGATGGTGGAGTTTGATGTTCCAAACGCATGAGGAGGATACCCTCACACTTTGAGCAACTTTTTAGGGAGGAGTTCTTCCCTGAAACTTTATGCTCAGTGCGCATACATGAGCTACTTCACCTAAAGAAAGGCATCCTAACAATGGCTGAGAACCCTACGAGGTTCATAGACCTCTCCCATTACTATATGGATATGGTAAGAGACCCTTTCTTCAGGACCCTAACCTTTGAGCAGGGAATTAGATAAGAGATCCGGGCATCAGTGATTTCCCTCAGACTCCCTACATATTCTTGGGTGATGGTATGAGCTATACTAGTGGAGAACTTCCTCACAGAGTAGGAACTGATAGTGGGATCTACCATTGGGTGACGGGTGGCTGAGTCATCCACGAAAGGTAGCCGATAGATGATGTGGAGGCCCAAATGGGATAGACCATTTAGAGGATGACACCACAACTTAGGGTTGGTGGTAAGAGGCTCTAGGAGTAGGTGGAAAGGGGTAGTATTAGCTTCATGCGATTAACACCAACGATCCTGACATCCTAGAGATGATACGAGTTACAATATGTTTCTTCTCCACTTTAGATTCATTTCTTATAGAAACAGGTGTCAGCCACTCTTTGAATTATATAGACCTTGTTCGGAGATCAGATATTACAATCGATCCATTGGATCTTTCCTTATGATTAGATACACCTATGGGAGGGGATTTGACGAATACACATTGGTTCCGAAAGTGTGAGATTACTCTTGGAGGCAAGATCCTAGGCTGGGATCTCTTAGTAGAAATGTTGAGTCCTTACAATGTCATTCTGGGTATAGACTGGCTATCAATAATTCATGCTCAAAGAGACCGTTTTAGATGCACGGTACAATGTGTGTGCGAAGATGGGAACTAATTTTCCTTAATCGGCGAGAAGGAAAATGGAGAAACGTTGGATGGACTTGCACATAGGAGGATGAATCTAATCACTCATTAGTTGGATATCATGACCTTCAGTGTAGTTAATGATATGAGTCCATAGTTTCCTATAGCGGTGAATGAGTACGAGGATATCTTTCTTGAGGATGTTTTAGGACTACCTCCTCATAGAGAGGCAGACTTCTACATTAATCTATACCTGAAAACGACACCGATATCGACACCTTCATATCAGAAGGCTCCCATAGAGCTCTGGGATCTAAGGGTACAGTTGGAGGAATTGTAGAGGAAGGGGTTTGTAAGGCCCAAAGTTTCACCATGGGAAGCCCCAAATGTTGTTTGACAAGAAGGTAGACATAAGTTTGAGGTTATGCATGGACTTTCAGTGCCTAAACCAAGTGACCATGAAAAACAATTATCCTCTACCAAGGATTGATGAACACTTCGATCAGCTGAAGGGAGTGAGATGGTTCTTGAAGATAGACCTCATATCAGGTTATCATCAGCTTTGAGTATGAGAAGGGGAAATCTCAAAGATGACTTTCAGATGTTTCTAAGACCACTTTGAGTATATAGTGATGCTATTTGGCATAAAAAACACCCCAATAGTGTTCATGGAACTCATGAACATGATATTACAACCGTATTTAGACTAGTTTGTATTTGTCTTCATTGATGAAATCTTAGTGTATTCAGCGTCTAAGGAGGAGCACACGATACACCTGAGGATGGTTTTGGAAAAACTTTGTGAGAACTAGATTTATGGAAAACTCTTTAAGTGTGAGTTATGGACAAAAAATTTCCACTTCATGGGACATTCCATCTCAGATGTCGGAGTTGCGGTGGATCCAACGAAGATCAAGGTTGTGATTTCTTGGGATCCCCCCAAGAGTATTACCAAGGTGCATAGTTTCCTTGGGTTGGATGGGTACTATAAAATATTTGTACCCAACTTCTCTAGAGTGGAATCACCCATGATGGTGTTGAAAAAGAATGTAAAACCCTTTGTGTGGATAAAAAGTTGCAAGTAGGGCTTTCAGTAGTTGAGGCAGAGCTTGACAAGTGCTCCTATATCGAGGTTTCCATAGGAGGGAACTGACTGCGTGGAATTCTGTGACGCATCAAGAACCAGGATTGGTTGTGTCCTAATTCAATGACAAGTTGTTATTGCTTATTAATCCCAACAATTGAGACTAAATGAGTAGAAATACATGACTCATGAACTTGTTTTGGTAGTGGTAGTCTTCACATTGAAGATATGGAGACACAACCTTATGGGAAAACAATTAATCATCTACTCTAACCACAAGAGTCTCAAGTATATCTTTTCTCAAAAGGATATGAATCTAAGACAACAATTTTTTATAGAGTTCCTCTAGGACTATGACTTCGAGGTAGTCTATACTCCTGGGAAGGGGAACATGGTTGCATATGCTCTTAGCAGGAGATCGAGTTCATAGCTACTGAAAAGGTACTCAGAGTAATTGCTCTTACTTCATATATACTTCATGGATAAAGAGTAGACAACATTTCTTCAGTCGATGGTAGTTTCCCATCCACTCTTACAAAAATTCAGGGAGGCCCAACTCGGAGATTCCAGCTGCAAGACTACACGTTCCTAGATGTCCACAGGGGATCCCCTTGATGGATTTTCAAAAGTTGGGTAGCACCTCAATTTTTTTAAAGGAAACACCGTAGTACTAGTGGAATTGAGGGAGGAGGTGTTGAGGGAGTTCCATACATACCCTTTGACAGTACATCTAGGTGTTTTGAAGATGTACTAGGACCTCCAACATTAGTAATGATGGTCGGGGATGAAAAAGGTAGTGGAAACGTTTGTCTCGAGATGCCTCACCTATCAACAAGTGAAGGCTGATCACCACATTCTAGTAGGTTTGAAAAAAACCCTCTAAGGTACGGTAGTGGAAGTGGGATGAGATATAGATGGTCTTCATGACCAGATTACCACACACATCCGTGGGGCACAATACCATATTGGTGATCATATACCGACTCACCAGGTCGGCCCACTTCCAACCCATTCAAGAGAAGGGTTTAGTATAGAGATTGAGATGCCTCTATGTGAAGGATATAGTTCAACTCCATGGAGTCCCATCTATGATATTCTTAGATCATGATGCATGATTTACATCCCTATTGTGGAAGGGATTACATGATGCATTTGGGACTCTGATGCATTTGAGAATAACCTTTCATCCACAAATAGATGGCTTGATGGAGTGGACTATACAGGACTTGGAGGAAATTCTTTGTTCTTGCTTTATTGATTTTGGTTTCAGTTGGGAGGAACACCTAAAACTAGTGGAGTTTTCGTACAACAAAAACTACCAATCCACCATCAGTATGGCACCGTTCAGGGAACTATAAAAATGACTATAAATGTCACCATTATGCCGGAAAGACCAAGGGGATTCATCACTTCTAGGTCTAGAGATGGTACAAGCTACCACTAAGAAGGTACAGGTCACCCAAGAGTAGATGAAGACTCTACAGAGCTGATAGAAGTCCTATGATGATAGGTTATGAAGACCTTTAGAGTTCGAGGAAGAAGACAATTTCTTCCTTTGGGTCTCAGCTTGATGAGGGCTATGGAGATTTTTTCCAGGGTTAAAAGCTATCTCCAAGGTTAATAGTCCCTCTTTCAGGTACTTAGAAGAGCTGGAAAGGTAGGGCACTACTTGGATATACCCTATAGTGGGACCAGGTACACAATGTCTTCCACATGTCTTAGATGAGGAGATTCGTTCATAAACCCTTTACACATCGTAATCTCAGGTGAGATGGACATCGACGTTGTAGTGTTTTGGGTTAAGTGACCAATAATTATTAAGGATCTTTTGTGGATGATATTTTCCATTGGTGTGTGTCCATAGGCAGAACAGGGATCTTAAGAGAAGCACATGGGGGGGAGAGGATCAAATTCATGCTCAGTGTACTCACCTTTTGTTTCAGTAAACCTTGTTTGGATTTTCAAGGATGTAAAGCCTTAATGTGGGAATAATATAACGACTTATATTTTCCCGGTTATATTTTTAGAAAATTATTGGGGAAATTATGAGATGAGGTTTTGAGACATCATGCAATTCCGAGGCCCGGAGTTCCCGGAATGATCTGTCAAAAAATATTATGTTTTGAAATAGTGTGCATGAGTAGTTTTCCTAAAAAAATAGAATTTCTATTAAACATATGACTAGATCAGAAATATGAGGGAACAATTGTGTCCAAAGCAATGAGTTTACCCTACACATGAATAAAGTTTAGTCAATATGGGTCTCTAGTTAGAAAACACTAAAATGACATAGCCATAAATAAAATAATTTAATAAAATTATTTTATTTTTCAAGTCCTTATAACTCATGAACAGTGACTCAGATTGAAAATTCAAGACCACTATTGAGGTTGCGAGGGCATGTTTTCCTTAGGCAGAGCCTAACATTGGCCGACGCATGCCAACAATGGAAAGTAGTTTTTGGCCATAAATAAAATAATTGAATAAAGATTATTTTATTTTAAAATCCTTATAACTCATAAACAGTAGCTCGGATTGCAAATCCGAGTGTTCCATATAGCTCATAAGTGTGTGCTTCCCATAGGAGAAACTGAACATCGACCGGTGCGGGCATGCCATAAAAGTTGGTTTTTGGGACGTAACCATAAATAAAATAATTTAAATAAAAATCATTTTATTTTTGAATCCTCAAAACTCACAAATGGTAACTTTAATTAAAAATATGAGACTACCATTGAGTTTTTAATGTGATGTTCTCTTTAAGAGAGGACTAAACTCGACCAGTACGGGTCAAGGGAAAAAGTTAATTTTCAGACGTTTTAAGGAAAAATAAAATAAACTTAAAAAGATTATTTTATTCGAAATTTTTTCGCTACAACGTAGTGACGAGCTGACTATTTGATTCCATAAATGAAACCGTGAAATGAAGCTACAATGAAAAGTAATAGAAATGATGTCTCCTAAATGAAACAACATAACGATGACGACTCATTGTAATAGAAATGCTGAGACATGTTATCCCCATTTAATGGGATAAGAGGAATTGGAGATCAAATCTGGATCTTTAAAATCACTCTGAATCTCTGGAGGATCACCATTGAAGAATGATGATCACCAACAACTTTGAGCACTCTCCCTCCACTATGATAGATCTCTCCCTCAGTGAGAGAATGAAGATTTTTGTGGACAAATCACCTTCAACGACGAATCCTTCCTCCGATCAAACTTGTTCTCTATATAAGGGTTTTGTTATTTATGATTTGGTTTCCACTTTCCTTATTTCTAAAAAAATAAACTTAAATCAATCCACTAACAGGTTGATCTGTGGGTTGTTTGTTCTTACGGTATAAGTTTTGACTTTCCTAAATTTAATGGAGTGGGATTCATGTGGTTTAATCTTACTCATTAAACCATCTAACAAGGACGAATATATGCTGACATGAAAAACAACTATAGTCTATCCTTTATGATTTTCTTGTGTGTTTTTCTCCCCCGTTATTTTTCTTCGCATCTTATTGGCTTATGAACAAGTGGCCATTGCACCTTTGATCTATGGAGCAACGACCCATGACCGAATATCCAACCTCATGACGATGCCTGAGTGGTGTGATGACGATGGAATGGGACATATGAAGTGAAATGGGGACACTAGATCGAAGGCCAATGGAGGAGGTAGTGGCAGCCACATGTGGAAGGTGGTGCACCATTGTGGAGGTGGTTGGGACCTGTGGGCTGCACCAATATGTGATCCCAACACTGGTGGGGTGCCATATCTGGAGAAGAAGGTCTTGCCCAATAGGTTGGTACAGTGCAGAGATGAAGGTGGTGAACCCTAGAGGCATGCCTAGGTGGTGAAGGTCGCAACCAGTAGGGGCTGTAGAGGTTCAGAGGGGCGGCGCCGGTCAGGCACTGCGTCAATCCCAGTGGCCCTCTGTCTAGCGTGGACCATGTGAAGAGAAGAGGTGGTTGAAATCAACTGTCCATGTGGCTGCGTGAACCAGATGCCAGCATGACATTCGAGATAGACCCAAGTCGGGCCACCAATGAGGGCCTGTCCGACAGAGAGAACTCAGTCGCTGGATAGCCCAGGCTAGAGGAGAACTAGTTCGCGAGGACTGCTGGACCAGATTGGAAACTAGGCCACTGTGCGGCCCAGATAGAAAGTAATAGGTCTGAATAAGTTGGACCAAGCCAGAGAATTCAGATTGGGTCAATTGGGGACCAAGCGGGCTGGACCCAAGGTCGAACCGGGCTAGGTCTAGCAAGGCCCAATGGGACAGGCTAGACCGAGTCGACCCAGACCCAACCAGGTCAGGTTGGGTCAGCCGAAGCTAGTCAGGTCATGTGGGACCCCTGGGCCGGGTTGGTCAAGTCAGTTAGACCAAGTCAGACCAGATGCAGATTCAACTAGCCCCTGTTTATTAAAACACCAATACATTTCAGACCAAGCATCAGATTTACGCACTATCTATGGTGTTGGGACCCTTTTGATGAGATAGTCCTTTAGGTAAGTGAGTTTTTATGGAAGTCAATATAAGAACAATGGCTTGAGTATTATATTACCCCATAATAAAGCGTACTAGAGAGTAGGAATCCTATGGATGGCTGTGACATGAAGAATTTGGAGAGTGGGACCTCGATGTCCGAGTAGCAGAGTGGACCTCGATGGTCCTGTAGCTAAGAAGACCTCAGTGGTTCCCTAACTGAGTAGACCTCAGTGGTCCAGTAGTCAAGAGGACCTCAGTGATCTAGTAGCTGAGTGGACCTTAGTGGTCTAGTAGCCAAGTAGACCTCAATGGTGCTGAAGCTCAGTGGAACTCAGTTGTCCAACAGGCGAGTATAGCTTAGTGGTATAACAGTCAAGTAGACCTCGGTGGTCTAGTAACTCAGTGGACCTTACTGGTTCAACAACCAAGCGGACCTCAATGGTCTAGTAGCTAAGTGGACCTTAGTTTTCTAGTAGCTGAGCGAACCTTAGTGACCTATCAGTGATGAGTCCCTCAACATTACATGATGATTCCTTTTTAAGAATAATAATCTTACATTCTATACTTTGAGTTATACCTAGTGTGAGCTGTATTTTCTTTATGGTACTTGATTTGTGGTATTTCTTTATGGTCATTATCTGTGGTATTTCCTTTGGGGGTTTGGGCCCCTAATGAGTATTGTGTTACTCAACCCTTCACGGGCTTCACCTGCATGTGTCATGTCTCGTGAAAGTGATCGACACTTCGACAGAGACCTTGGTGGTCTGGGACCAGGAAGTGCTTAGTGATATGGGATGGCCAGGAATACTTCTACGGATACAGAAAGATACCCTTCAGAAACCCCTTAGGCATGGTCTCAAGAGGATAGATCATGGTAGTTGTACTTTCCTTTATGGTTTTGAGCTTGTATTCTGTATCATTTTTACTTTCAGTTTTTACTGTACTCTCAGTAGTTGTCTCTGGGATAGTTGTGGTTTAACTTGTGTTTACTTTTAGAAGTTTGAGTTGTGTGTGTGTACAGGTTTAAAGGCAATGCCTTCCATTTTTGGGATATTCCTACTTGGTGCTAGTTGCTAGCCCCTGGCCTATGAAAGGAGGGCTTGGGGTAGTCACGACATGGGCCCTGGAGGATGGTTCTTGACAACTATTCAGGTTCTTGAGGATATTCTAGGGGCATGCGTATTGTATTTCAACCTTAGTTATGAGGACCAATTAACTTTAGTGGAGTTATGTTACAAAAAATCTAATACTACACTATTGGGATGACACCATTAGAGGACTTTTATGTGATACCTTTCATTTCACCTCTATTCTAGAAGAAGATAGGAGAGTTATCATTAATGGGCTCAGAGTTGGTGAAGATAATGATAGGGAAGGTGAAAGTAATAAAAGAGTGGATGTGTACCAATTAGAGCCATTAGAATTCCTATATTTATTGATGAATGAGGGATGTATAGTTTTATGAGGGTGATCATGTGTTCTATAAAGTCTCACCATGACGTGGTCTATGGAGGTTTAGTCGAAGAGGAAATCTGTCACAGAGATTCATTGGTCCATTTCAGATCATGCGTAGGGTGGGTGGGGTTTCTTGACAATTGAAATTTCCCCCATAACTGGACCAGGTGAATGGTTTCTTCTATATATTATATTTTATGATATTAATTCATGATCCTTCACAAATTATTCTCTGGGGTTAGCTGGACATTGAGGATAGGGCCACTTTCTGAGAGTACTCAGTGGCGATTTAGGGTCAATATGAGAGGAAAATTCATGGGATATCACTTCTATTGGTATGTATGTAACACCTAGATATTTTAGTATATATTTACCTTTAATAAATTCTATATTAAATATCTTGTATCACACAAAACACTAAACTAATACATAACACAATATATTTTATTGCAATGCATGATAAACATTAGAACATTATGAGAGTACAATATAAAATATTATTAAGAAAATTACAAGAAGAGTAAAACCTCATGTAAATAAAAATAATTACTAATAAATAATGATTTGATGTGTTGTAATACAAATTAATTATTTAAATTCAATGGTTAAATAATATATAATTATTTTTAAATATATGTGATTAAAATCATTTACTATTAAAAAGTGAAAATTTTAAAAGATATTTTTTAAAGTGAGGTGTATTATTATCTTAAATTAAATTAAACAATTTTAATGGATGATTCTAACAAAAAATTTCATTGTAAAAACAAATATATTAATTCTTATTTAGTTAGTTTTTGATATGTAATAATATTTAAAACACCATAAAAAACATTTATTTATTTATTTTATATCTTTATTTTAAAGCTAAATTTCTAAATTTTAAAATTTTAATTTTATAAAATAAACTTAATTTTTGGATTAATAAAGTGAAAATTACCTTAGGGTGAATTTTTGGAATTTTTCTAAAAAAGATGATTTTTGGGTGAATAGTAAAAAATACTGTTTTTACCAATACTATAAATTTTATGACATCGTATTGATATAAATATTAATTAAAAGATTATAAATTTTTTTAGTAAGAATATGTATTTGAGGAGTAAAGTAATGAATTTAAAAATAATATTTTTAATTTAGAAACCTATATTTGAAATTTTAGATCCTAAGATATATGTTACTCTAATAAAAAACTATTTTTTGTCATTTGTCAACTTATTTTCCACTTTACTTGAATATTACAACTCCTTTACATTAAGAAATTATTATTTACAAAACTTTCACCCCTCTCACTTATTTAAGGACCCTACCACCACCCTTTTGAAGACACATTAAAATTACTCCATATACTCTTCCATATTCACTTTACTAATAAAAAAAATCCCATGTTGGGTATCTTCTAGTCTCATGATAATTCTTTAATTCCTTTAAAACCAATAGGGCTTAGAGGAGGATATATGATTTCTTCTTTGTAGGTAATAACTTCTTATCATTATTTTTCATTTATATTCTTCATAAAACTTTTATAAATTTTGATTTATCTATTTAATAAAATCTAAATAATAACATATTACTTATTTAATGATTATATTATAATAAAACTACTTCATAATCATACCCATCCATTGATTATAATATGTTCTTATTTGGGTCGGTTTAACCATCTAAATGAATGATGTTATAAATATTTTTCATGGATGTTAGGTAAACTTAATAACTAGTAATATATGATGTTTATATGTATTTAATATTTTTTTGGTTTATTAATATTAATCTTAATATTTAACTCATTATTAATAAACTATCTTTTGTTCTTTAAAAATTATCTAAACAAGTGAGTTATGGATTTAATCATGGATAACCATACATAAAACTCCCAGGGAATGAACTTTGACATAATACCCCATTATCAAACAAATATTCGAATGAATTAAATATTATGTATTTGATGAAATCATGAACATGGAATGATGGGAAAAAAATTATACCAAAATGTACAAGGATTGGTTGATATTACTAATAAATAATGATCAATATAAACAAGAAACAAGTGATGACTATGTAATAAATGAAAATAAAAGATTAATATAAAAAATAATAAACATGAATATGTTTTTTAAATATATGTTTTATGAGTCGAGGATTATTATACAGGAATATAGAGTACATCCAAGCAAGTGGGATTCCATGTTAATGGTTTTTGTAAACTCAATTTCTTTTAGTTTAGTTATAATGTATCTTCTTGATCTTCATTATTCTAATTTGGGTAGATTATACCATATGAATGTATTATATTATATTTTAAATTATATTTTATATTTTTTTCTAGGGATTTTTTCCCATAATTCCATTATTTATTGATTTATACATCATAAAATATTACATTATAAGGGGATTCTTACCTCAATTTCCTTTTATTGAGTTATATCCTTTATTTATTAACTATGTTATTTTAAGATTATATACATTATAACCTATAAATTTTTCATATTTTATTTAAACATGTCTTATGGGAATTTAAATTTATGTTAAATAATATTTTCCTTGATAGATTCATATATCATATGTTAAGATATTTTTAAAGGTTTCTTTTACAATCACGCATTTAATTTGAGATTATTTATGTATAAATTATTATTTATGGATTTGTATGTTATTTCTCAGTAAAAAAATATAAATTTTATTATTATATTGTCATTTTTTTTAAATATATCCTTAACATTTCAATCCCCTTTGATTCATAATTTAACAGAAATGATGATTATAAGTGGCCCGAACCTTATATCTTCATTTTTTTGGGAATATTTCCCCTCCATGTTCATATAATTTATTTTTCATTATAAATGTACAAATTTATATTTCAATGATTTCTTTAGTTCATTATATATTTTCTTTTATTTTATTTATTTTTTTAAAGGAATATCTTTAATATTTTCTACACGGGTCATCTGAACTAATTCCCTTAACAAAGGTTTGAAAAGAAACTTCTTTTTTAATTATTATGAGATGAATGAATTTTTTCACCATTATATCCATTCTTATTTATAATGATTACTTACTTGGTTTTCATGGGTTTCCACAATAATTTTTGTTCCCATTATATTGGGAATTTTATATTTTAAAAAAAGTTATCAAAAGTAAAGAATAATTCATTTTATTTTTAAAAGATATATTTTTATTTTTATCTCCAAAAAGGGAATCCCAAAATTCAGAATTTTCAAACCCTCCACACTTGGACCCCCCATGAAGGGATCACTCCGGAGAGAGCCCCATACAGAAAGAACCCATTGCCAACTAAGATGGAAGAGTGTCCTAGAGGGTGATAACCTGATTAGTGATGGTTAGACACAATAATTAATAAAAAAAGTGGGGTGCACCTCATTTAACTCACTCAATTTGGAATTGGGCGACCCAACAAGATGAGTGGATCCTAGGGGTAGTAGAAATTCACCCAGTAGAGGACTCCCGGGATTCAAACCCTGCACCTCCCAAATACAGACGTTATTTTATCCTTCTCCTTCGCCACCTCTCTCACAATACTAATTTTTAATTAATGTAAACATCCTTTAATTTTTTACATTCTTCACTAGGGATATTATCTAATAATTAAATCCATTTTTTTCCTTTGAAGTAATTATAATCATGTTTTTTGGAAATATTCTGGATACCCATTTCTTCCTCTTGGCTGAATTATTATATGATTGAATTATGAATTCTTTCATGTGGAAAAAATATGTATTTTTTATTATAACATGATGGGTGGGTCTATTATAGCACTTCAATTCATTGGGAAAAGCTTTACATCTTATTATATTACATGTAAGAGAATAGTGAATACATCCAATCCATTATGGGGATCTTTCCACTATGTTCATGAGAATGGGGAGTAATCCTAATCCACTATGAGACTCTAACCACTATGTTTATATGAATGGGGATAAAACCCAATCCACTATGGGATTTTATACACTATGAATATGGGAATGGTGAGTAAACCCAATCCATTAAGATACTATTTCCATGATGTGATGATGGTCTTAGAAGTGATCCTTGACAAAGGAAATTATTTTATATGATTTTTTCCACAATCATATTATATATTATTATTAATAACTTATGTTTTTATGTATCATGATTGTTTAATAATGTTTCTACACCCTGAATACTAATGTATTATATTATTCCAAAATCATTTTTCTACAAATAATGATTTATGATCTATGTTTTATTTGGTATGATTCTATTATGATATATCCCTTCACCTTGATTATGTTCTCATACCCTCAAGATCATATTATGCTCACTTATGATATTTAATTGTTATATATTATTTTTTCCCTAAAAAATCATTTTAGGACACCCCTTTCTTATATTTACATTACCCAGGTTATAAAGAATAATATTATGTATGATGTGTCTAAAAGCGTATCATGTGAGAGTACTATTTTTGGGATATATTAAAAAATTATTGTACAATAACACGACCATGCAGATAATACCCAACAACATAAAACCTTATGTTTCTACAGTTGTGTGAATTTAGGAGAAAAGATTATGAAAAATATATGTTTATTATGTTAGGTTCATATCAGTTGGTATCAAATAATATGTGTGAAGTTTTTATTTCTAGCACCAAACCCGAGAGTTTGGGTCCGCAAAGTCTCAGTGTCCTTTGGCATCTTGGTAACCTTTAGGAGAGATCATGGGAGTGATAGGGTAAGATGGGATCCCAACACCCTCACCGTTTGAGTAGATTGACCTTTTTGAGGGGAAAAAGAGTTAATGGTAGGGATGATGTAGTGAATTTGGTTTTTGTTGCCGAAACCATAGAAAATGTTGAATAATATTTTGGGACTTGTTGATGAGATGGTGATGATTTAAAATTATTGTGGATCTTTGATATTAATAAAATGATGAAAATATATTATTTATATTCCATAAATAAGATTTCTTGAGAAAATTAATTTCCTGTTAAACACAGTGTCAAATTGAAATTCTAACATTGTAATTATGTCCATAAAATGATATTTACCATAAAAAAGATATAAAATTTATTCATGTTAGGTATTAGAGAACTTATCCGTCATTGAAATATTTATTTGTGATTATAAAATGGAAATTTTTTAAATGAATTAATTATTCATTATAGAGATTTATTGTCTAATCCTTATCCATTGAATATTTAAAATAACATTTAACATGATTCCTATGGTTAGACGCATGAACCCCATTAATTCTAAGTGCCAATGAAGGGATAACCTCTGAAAAGGAATCCAAGAAAAGTTACCTGGGATGGCTGATGACAACTAATGTGAAGAAAAATTTAATAAATGAGTGATCATCTTCCATGGTATGGATTTGTGATTTTCTTATGTTATATTATTCATTAATTCTTTATTTTTTTATTTTATAACCCCCATTATTCTCTTTCTTCATATATTTTCATAATATTTATTATTATTAATCTATTTTTGAAACCCATTTAAGGATAGAGGAATAATATACCATTTCTCTAAAAAATAACTCTATCTATATGCCATATCTCCCCCCATTTATAGAATATGAGGTGTCTAGGGGAAGCAATGAGTCTGTCATGGTTGAGGAAGTGATGTGAGATCGATACAATATGTGGAGGCTGATTGCGATGTGTGGTCAGTGAAATGTGAGGAGGTATTCCATGGATTTGTATGCGTGACATACGATACAGGGTTAGTCCCGACCATATGATCTTTATGGGATTTATGGTGTCTTTACTTCTACATGGAAGGTGGGTGATTAAATTGTTCTTGGTGATCTGCTAGGCTAGCCCAAATGATCTGGTTTGGGATAAGCTGACTCAACCTAATATGGGGATGTTAACATGCACAATATGTGTGGGTTATATAATCCTCACTAAGCATAAACACCCACCCCCAGCACACTATGTGGAATATCCATGGCCCCTCAGATGACCCGTTCTCTCCTTTGAGGGGTTTTTTTTGTAACTTTTCTTCCTAGTGTCTATTTTATAGAAATATCTGACCTATTATGAGTATTTTCCATATATATATCAATAGAGTGGTATATTTGACCACCCAAGGCCATTTTCATGTTGATATAGGTTTTTTTAATTTTTATATATAGGACCATCAATGGGTTTGATCTTAAGAAATAGAGTGCTCTCAGAATATAGATAGGATCAGGTATTCTTCATTATTTCCAGGTTATGTGATCCTCTATATTATCCTATAAGTAGGGTTAGGAATTCCCCACATATACCTAGGTTACTTGATACTATATAAATGGGTTATTTTATAGGTATGGTCATGTATTCTCCCATATATATGGTCATGAATCTTCTACATCATTCTATAGGTAGTGTTAAGTATTCATCCCTTTTTATTGGGGTGTGATATATTTTTTTATGACACATACTACCTTTATTGAGGTGTATTTTAGTGAGGTAAAATTTTCCCCATTATGGTTTTAGTGAGGTTCCATGAATCATTTTATTTGGTAGTTAAAATTCTTAAAGTATCATTTTGATTTCATGTAACATCGCATTACTAGATTACAATTATTTTATCCATTATCTTTGATCACCTGTTGTTTGTGTGTTGTTAAGGGTTTACCTAGAGTTTTTAGGGAGTTGTGCCATGGATGAGAAGGGATGTAATAGGGAGAGGTTGGCTATGATTTATACAAGCTTCTTATTGTTTAGAGCCTTATAGTGGTTCTAACTTTTTCTGAATTGGTGTAGTTTGGAAAACACGACTGCAACATGAATCTTTTTAGAGCCTCTTCCAATTTTTGGCATGGCTGCAGTGTGGAGGAGAGATGTAGTGTTGGGGTGTTTGTGGTTCCTCTTCTAATTTTTTGGTGGAAGGAGAATGGTGTGTGGAATAAACCATATATTTACCCTAGGAAAATAATATTTGGACACAATATACACCGTGGAATCAAGATAAAGTTGAATGGGGGTGGCTGTAGCATATCCATGTTGAATGGATTGTGGTCTACCTCTTTTTAATCCTTTTTTGTACCATGGTTATGGGGGGGGGATATGGTATAGTTTTTTTATTTTCATTATTTAAATTTCAGTGACCCCCTATTTAACTCCAAACCCAACCTATTCAAACCTAATATAAACCTTTGGGTTTTGGGAACTCTCTACATAGGTTTTGTATCTCCAAAACACTTCTCTTAGTGGATCAAAGATTCAATCAAAGTGGTGACCCTATTCTAATAATTTCATGTCCACTTTACCTTTGATATATCCACTTATCTTGATTAATTATTCATAGAGGCTATAATATCCTTTTGATTCATTGGATTATGTATGGTTGATGTGGAATTATGGATTTAATATATCTTCTAACTTTTATCAGGATCTATCTTACTTGATTCAGTGATCTCCATGAAAGTCGACACATCTTAGATTCATTGTGGTTGGATTTTAGGGATATTAAAAATATGTGTTTCAATGATTTTACTTCCCCTTTAAATTCATTATTTCTTGATAATTCAATGACATGTATTTCAACTTCTTAATATATGTCCTATGTATGTTGATCTTGAATTGAGTCATAGAAGTTTATTTAAACCAGTTCTATATGAATTGAACATGTCATGGATATATTTGATCATCATCTTGATTCCTCTTAGGGTTTTATAAATTGAATAATTACATGATAATTTTGATTTCCTTTCAAAGATCCTTTCAAGGGTTTTTATGGAATGCGAGGGTTTAAGCCTGGATCTTTTCTAAGGGGAAATGCCTAGATTTAAATGAAATGGTTTGATATATGTAATTATTTCCATAGGGTTTAAAATGATTGAATTTGTGAAATGACCAAGAGTTTTATTTTAATGATTTTCTCCTTTTTTTAAGAAATTTTAATTATTAGGTTATTTGAAATGAGTGACTTTTTCACGTAGAAAAGGGTGGAAACCCATATTTGGAAATGACTTTGAGCCTCTTAAATTGTAAAAATTCTTTTGAATTACTTAGGGATGTTTTGAAATAAATGCTTGGTTAAAAGTAATATTTGTAATTTTTGTGATGATTTGTGAAATGAATTAGGTATAATTACCCCTTTTTGAATGTTGATTAGAAGAAAAGGTTTTGAATTGATATTGATGATTCTTAATGGCCCGATTAGCACATTTTAATGATCCTATATTATGATAATATGTTGATATGAATTACTTGATCATTGTAAATAAAATTTATTGTTGTTGAAAATGTAATTATTCACTTTAGGTATTTTATAGGATAGAGTGATATGTGAACTGATATTGATAAAAATGTTGAGTGTCTGTGCCCATGAAGATACTTATTTGGATTTCCTTTGGAATCCAAGTGACCTAATTATTTCACTCACCTATTTTGAATAGTCATGGGAACCAAGATAGTTATATGAGATGTATTAGATTTATTATTTTATAGTGTACCCACACCATGACTAGTGGATATGTGGAGAACATGATATGTTCAGGCTATGGACGTGCAACCAGGAAAGTGGGTGTTCAGGAACTTGGTTTTCATGAGACTGGTGAGATTGGATGTATGCCTGGAGATTATTCATGATGTTTTGTTGATTAGATTTTCTATGGTGGAATATATAATGAACATATCATTTTAAACATATTATTACATGATATTAATCATAATTAACCATCAATTACAAGAAAGGATCATAATATCTAGTGTCACAGAATATTGGGTACATAATTATAAAACATAAAACCAAAATAAAAACACATTACATTTAATTTCCATAATGAGATCATAACTTCCTTTGAGCTCTTACAACTACATAAGATAACTTGGGGAATACATATACCAAAGGAATGAGCTAAAAATTCTAGTAAGGGAATAATCATAGTAACAAATCATAACAAATGGGTTAGAAGGCATAACACGATGACATTAAAAGGTATGTAACATGAATTAATATAAGGAAGAATAACATGTAGAAAAAATTATTATATAATCATGTAACCATAATAATGTGGAAAAGACATACAATATGACATAATGATGAGTCAATGATAACTTCCAAGACTATTCCACATGGTAGACAAAGTCCCATAAAGGAATTGGGTTCACTCCCTTTCCCAACATAACGTCTCATGAGATTAAACAGTAAAAAATGTATTGGAGAGATATATCAGTGAACCCATAATAACATGTTCAAAAATATGTGTGCAAAATTGAGAATTAAAAATAATTTATAAACATAAGGGTTACCTATGTAAAGAAACAGGTATCATAATAATATCATACGTCATTACCAATGGGTGTATCAAAAAGATGTCCAAGAAAGAATGGATTTAAATCATAAATGAAAATTTATAAGGGAAAAATAGGCATATATAATGATAAATTATGTCCAAATTAAGTGAAAACATATAAAAATAGTGTTTAAGAAACTTTTATAATTGATCCATATTAGTGTGATTTAAGGGAAAAAATAAAATATCCTAAATGCGGACAAAGAAATGTTTTTTCATAAAACCATAAATTAATAAGATAATTTTTTATGATAAAAATTTTGATTTTATAAAAGTATTGGTGGATTAAAATATATCATAGAGTACTTTTAAATGTGTAAGAAATTAGGAAGTTTCCTTTAAACAGGTTTTCTTATCGGGAGGAATTTAAGAAGGGAACCCTTTAAAACACGTATTTTTCCATGAAAGAAAGAATAATTGTGAAAGGTACATGTTTTTGGAACATAAAAATATAATTTAGGATAATTACATAATAATAATTAATAATTAAATTTGGCTAAAGTTAGATAAAGTGTAATCCAAAGGAAAAAATCAGGGTTCTGAGAGAATCCCTTACCTTATGTCTAAAAGTGTTCTTCACTTGTACATAATGCCCCGCATAATCAAATTAGATTCATTAATAATATAATTAAGAACCTCTTATATATGTATTTAATTTATTATAATTTTACTAGGTCTATTTAAGGCCATTTTATTGAGTTGTATTGTTTAATGTTGTCATTTTGAGAGTGTTTGTTTCATGAATTTCATAATTGGTTCCCTTGAGTTTAATTATGGGAGTTCTTGTAAAATGGAGGAAAAACTAAAGAAGTTTATTTATATGATATTGATGAATTTTTTTAATTTTAAATTGTTCTATATATCATTTTTTTCAGATATCATAACGATTCATTAAATAAAATGTTAATGATGGACATTAGTTTATTTTGGTTAATTTTTTCTTATCACGAATGAGTTTTGTTTTATTATTCAATATTATCTTTATATATTAGTTATAGATCATAAAAAAGTTTTTATAAATATATTAAAATCAGTTTTAACCATAAAAATGGTTTTATGACCATCGTTGAAGGTATAATTGAAAAATGAAAACTCTTTGTCCCTAAAGGCGGTAAATCGACACCTTATAGAAGATGTTTTCATTTTTAGAATAAAAGAAGAGAAGAAGAGATTTTTTGATTTATATTAAATTAAAATAATAAAATTATAGTATATATATTATAATGGATTTATCATGTTACTTTTGATAAGGTAGGTGAGGGGAGGATAAGAAAAGAAAATAAATTGAAAGAGAGAGAGAGTTGGAAGGTTTTACCTCATGAGTGTTGTCTCCTTGAGAACCTCCTCAAGGGACTTGGAAATAGTCTTTTGGTGAGACCACCAGAATATAAAGTGGGAAAGATATTTTTGATATGAACTGGGTAGAATATTAGTAAGCTCAATGTATTATAATGTTTGAATATAAGAGGTGATGAGGGGTGATATTTATAATGGGAGGAGAGAGGTGTTTTGGATTATTTTATTTATTAGTTTATTATTTTGGATCAAGAATATCTGTAGTGTTGATTATTGTTACAAAATATAGTAAATAAAGAATTTTATTTTGTTATAGTGACCACTAACATCATCCATGAATCAAACATGACTCACAAATTCATTTATTTGGCTAAAATGTAAAATACTTTAAAGTACCATATTTCACTATTCACAAAAAATCAACTCTTTTAGAAAAATCCCAAAAATTCACCCTAAACATTTTTTCAATGTTTATAATTAAAAAAAGAGACTCTATTTTTTGAAAATAATTTTCTAAATATGATAAATTTAATTTTTAATTAAAATCGTCATTTATTTGAAAAATACCGATTTTAAAATTATAACTGATTTTTTTGATACTTTGAAAAATTAATTAAAGTCTCATAAAATTATCTTATAATCATAAGAAAAAATATATTAATTTATGAATATATTTTTGGATAATAAAATTTCTTTTAAAACTTTATATAAATTTTAAAATTGTAAATAAAAATTTGTGTTTTATAAAAATTCCAACACTTAATTTATCATTTTTAAAAAATTTATTTACTTATTCCACAATATAAATATATCATATTTTCATTTATAAGATACCCAAATTTTACTTACAATTTTATAGGTGAATATACTATTCTATTGGTAATATTACTATTCTTAATGGTGATATTACTATTCCAACGGTCAAGTTACTTTTCCATCGGTATAGTTTCCATAATTTCTAGAAGTACATCATATTTCATTAATTCTTCATTAATAAAGTTTGTATTGTTCTCTATGTGATTTAATGTGATTTATATTATATTACATAATTATAATAAGGGAGTTTCCATTGAAAAAAGTTATGGGTCGTTACATTCTTGTCCCCTGATGAAATTTCTCCCTCAAAATTTCATTTTACATACTAAGGTGAAAACAAGTGAGGGTACTTCTCATTCATTTCTTCCTCTGATTACCATGTTGCCTCTTTGAACTTACAATTACACCATAATACATTTACCTGGTGAGTAGTCTTATTGCATATCACTTTATCTATATGGTCCAAGATCTTTATCAATTTCTCCTTGTAAGATATATAATTTTCCATATTTACCACCTTTGAATTCAGTAAATGTTTTGGATTTTGTATGTACTTCCTCAATAGAGATATGTGGCATAAAACCTATACTTGATACATGGTTGGTGGAAGTGCTAGTCGATAGGCCAAAACTCTGACAGAGTCAAGAATCTCCAAGGGGAAAATGTTCATGAGATCCAACTTTCCATTCTTTCCAAATTTCATGATCCTCTTCCATGAAGATATGTAGAGGAATACCATGTTTCCAACCTTAAACTCCCGGTCCTTTCATCTATTATCTACATATATATTTTGTCGACTTTGGATAGTACATATATGATGCTAAATGGTATTCACCTTTTCTACTATTTCTTTGACCATTTCTAGTACCAATAGCTTCGATTCACTAACTGCATCCCAACATTCTAGTGTTCTAAATATTTTCCCTTAAAAGTATTCATATGGAGTCATTTATATGGTTGAGTGAAAACTATTATTTTAAGAGAACTCAACCAAAGGTATATCTTTGTCCCATCATCCCTTTAAGTCCATATAACTTTCTCTCAAAATGTCTTCCAATGTGGGAATAGTCAACTTAGATTGAAAATTAGGTTGAGGATAATAATCCATATTGATGTTCAACTCAGTTTTTAAAGAATCATTGAGAATTTTGCAAAACATGGAGGTAAATCATGGATCTAGATTGGATTAAATCTATAGTGGTAGTCTATGAAGCCTCAACACTTCTATGATGTATATTCAAGCTAGTTTAATAATTGAAAATTCCTATCAAACTATGGTAAAGTGATCTATCTTTATAATACAATCCATAATAACCCACATAACATTATTTTATCTAGATTTATTTGGAAGTATAGTGAAAAATTCCACAGTGATGTTTTCCTAGTTCCATATTGGTATGAGTAATGGTTGAATCATACCCTCAAAATTTTTGCTTTAAGCCTTCACTTGTTTACATACTAGGCACTTTGATGTATATTCAATGATCTCCTTATTCATATTTTCCCACCAATAGTGCTCTTAGAGATCTCAATACATCTTTTTGATTCCTAAAAGAATAGAGAATGTTGAGCTATGTGTGTAATTAATAAGCTCATTATTTATCTATTTATTGGATGGAACACATAATTGATTCCCAAATCATACAAATAATTCCTCATAAATTTTGAACTCTTAGGTTTTCCCTTTTCTGAAAGCTTCCACCTTTTCTGAATTTTCTCATCATTTCTTTGAGAATCCTCTATTTTCTCCGTAAGGGATGGTTGAAAAATCATTTTATAAAGTATATATGATGTCCCTTCCTTAATGATTCTTATGTAAATCCATTGGATGTTTAAGAAGATTTTATCCTTCTCAATTCTCATCATTGATAAAGTTATACGATCCTTTCTACTTAGAGCATTCACCACTTTATTTTCCTTACCAAGATAGTAGTGGATTGAGATGTTATAATCCTTGATGAGATATAACCATATTCATTAGCACATATAAATATCCTTTTATGTGAATATATTTTGAGGATCCTATGATCAATATATATCTCACACTTTTCCCTATAGGGATAATATCACCAGTTTTTTAATGCGAAGATCATAACCGTCAACTCTAGATCATTTGTGGGATAGTTTTTTGCTCATGAATTTTAAACTGCCTTATAAATTAGGCTATAAATTTATCATTTGGAATCATTAAATCACTTAAGAAATTTTTTGAAGCCTCACTATATACCATAAAGTGTTTCCCACTTTCCATAAGTGTGAGTACTAGTGAAGTGATAAGCCTCCTTTTGGTATTGTTAAAGCTTTCCTCACATTCTTTAATCCAAACATAATTTACCCCTTAATAAGTTAACTTAGTCAGTGGGTTATAAAATCATTATAAATTCCTCAAAAAACGTGGGTAGTACCCCACTATGCCAAGAAAACTACGGATCTTTGTCAGAAATATTGTTCTGAGCCATTCCTCAATTTCCTTTGTTTTCAAAGGGTCCACATATATCACTTTTCGTGTGATTACATGCCAAAATAATGATATTTCATCCTTCTAGAACTCACATTTATTATATTTTTCATATATTTTATCCCTTTTCAAGGTCTTTATAATAGTATTTGAATGATCCTCATGTTCCTCCTTCCTCTTGGAGTATATTAGAATATCATCGATAAAGACTATAACAAATTTGTTGAGGTAATAACTTAAGGCTCTTTTCATTAATTACATGATTTTTTTAGATAATTAGGGAGTCCAAAGGGATTAACTACGAACTCACAGTGTCCATACCTCTTTCTAAAGGTATTATTGGTAATATCTTCCTTCTTTACCTTTAATTGGTGATATCTTGACCAAAGTTCCACCTTAGAGAAATACATGGCCCCACATAGTTAATCTAACAATTAATCTATCTATGGAAGGGGATAATTTTTCTATATTGTGACATTGTTTAGATCATGGTAATCAATGTAGTGGAGCATCAATCCATCTTTTTTCGTAACAAAGAGGACTGGTGCACCCCACATTGAAGCACTCAGGTGTATAAAACCCCTCTCTAGATTCTCTTGTAACTACTTCTTCAGTTCCTCCGTCTAAATGGTGGCCATTAAATAAGGTTTCATTAATAAAGGAAGATATACAGAAATAATTTCAATTGAGAAATCAACCTCTACATCATGATAAAGGCTAAAAAATTCTTTGGGTAACACATCAGTTTATTCCCTCACAATGGGCGTGTCCTCGATCATGATTCTATCCTTCATCTTAATCATTTGTGCTAGATATGATTACCCATAAGGAAATAATATCCACAAATTATATGATGATTTTGAAGGGTATTCATCTTCATCCTTACACTTATATATAATTGGGGGATTCCTTGGGATGTGAAGACTGATCTCGCTTTCTCAGCATTTGATGCTGGCTTTGTAAAAAGATAGCCTATCAATAGAAAAACTAGCATCAAACTCTACCAAAGGAAGTAAGAAATTATTTCCTAGGAGGTTCATTCCACAAAAATTAACTAGGGAGGAGATATATATTTTGGATGAAAAAATTTCATGATTTTCTATTCCCATATATAACCAAACCTCCATATTTTTAGGTGGTGTTTGATTAGTTCTAATAATGTTGCATGATATGAAAGAATGCATAGAACCATAATGAAATAGTACATTATCTATTACTGAATGAATAACAAACATACCTATCACCAAATCATTTTCAGGTTCCACCTCAGGATTAGTGATAACATATTCCCTTCCTTGATGCCTTAGAGTTTGTTGTTGTTTATTTCCTCTGAAAACCCTTATCTTAGGAAATTTGATCCTAAAACATCCATGTTCCTTGCATTTGAAACACTTAACAACAAGTTGTGTATTGATCTAAACCTTACTTTATTCCTCAACATTTGTGGTATTATTCATACCCCTTCATCAATTATTATCCACATATCCCTCTATTCCACATTTGGAGCATCTCCTGGTTCCTCTAAGGCAGTTTCTAGGATTCTTCTTCCCACAAATTTGACATGTGGGATGTTGGTATTTATTTACATAATGGGATTTATCTATTGATCATCCCATATTAAACACTATTTACACTTCTTGTCTTTAGTCCCATGAGACTAATGAGAGTCTACGATCTCTATTTCAACTTTAAGGGAACAATAGACAATCTTCTCATAGCTTTACATGTCTCAAATCACCAACACTTTTCGTAGAATCAATTTTAGTCTAATAAAGAATCGATCCACATTAATTTTAGTGTTCATGAAAAATATGGAAGAATACCTTCCAATACCTATAGATTTTTCTTAATACACCATGATAGACTCATATTACTTTTGATTTACTTTGAGGAGCTACCTTTTTATATTATGATGAAGCGTTCAGGGAAAATAATTATTAAAAAATATTTTCTTAAAATATTCCCATTCCATGGAATAAATTTCCTTCCCATACTTTCTGTCCTTGATTAATGTTCCCCACTGATCAGCTTCCCCATCAAAACGATAGGCCTCTATCACAATTTTATATTATTTTAACCACTATGGGAAATAGAATATCTTCTTAATGAAGTTAATCCATTGTTCTGTGATGATGGGATCATATGATACACTAAATATGGGAGGCCTTTATCATACAAAGGATTCAGAAATGATATGCTCTACCTTAGGATAAGGAGGGAATTGCACAGGATTCATGTTATTAATCATAACTTTTGATATTTGTACTAGTATTTTCATAAAGTTTTGAGCTCTCATTCCCATCATATTTGGAATTTCATTAGGGAAATCATCACATTTCCTATCACATTGATTTTTGTCATAGGTTATACTATTTACACCCATTAACAAAGAAAAATAATGTAAAATTTTTGGGGCTTGAATACTTAGATAATAAGGATATAAAAAGTAAACTATGAACATAGATGGATAAACTTCCAAATGGAATGTATATCCTAACATGTAATTCCCAATGTTTAAATCTAGGTTATACATGTTGAAAAAATTATCCCTAGGATTCATACTAAAGTTATCTAATCCGAATACCCAAAAATAACCAGACCATTCTCTAATAAAAACTATAATGGACCTATCATTTTACACATATTATTACATGTTATTAAGAATAATTAACCACCAATTACAAGACAAGGATAAAAAAGTCTAGTGTCTTGAAAGATTAGGTATATTTTTATAAATCACAAAAACAAAATAAAAAATTAATTTATTTCATTTTCATAATACGATCCTAAATTCATTTGATCTCTTAGATATTCATAAGATAACCTAGAGAATACTAAGATAAAAGTAATGAGAAAAAAGCTCAGTATGGTAATAAACATAGGAATAATGCACATCACATGGTTTAGAAGGAATAATAAGATGACCTAAAAAGGCATGGAACGTGAATGAATATAATAAAGCATATCATGTATAAAACGGGATCATGTTATCATGGAATCATTGGAATTTTACAACAACCTACAACATGACATAAGAATGAGTCAAGGATAACAACCAAGACTATTTTACATGGCAGACAAAGTCTCATAAAGTAATGAGGTTCACTCCTTGTCCCAACATGATGTATCATGAGACTAAACATTACCTAATTATGTAGAGCACTATCTAGACACACACATCATAACATGTTCATGTATATGTGTGACACATGAAGAATCAAACATAAGGTATAAACACAATGGTTACCCATGAAGATAAATGGGTATCATAGTCATGTTATAAGGCATAACCAATGGGCATAACAAAAAGGTTTCCATAAAAGATGGGACTTCAATTATGCATGGAAATTAATAAGGAAAAAATACACAGAGATAATGATAAATTATCTAAAACTTAATTTAAAACATGTAAAAGAGTTTTCAATAAACTTTTAGAAATGAGACACTTTAGTGTGTTTTAAGAGAAAATATAAAAGAGTCTTTAAAGCAGAAAAATGAATAATAGTTTACATAAAACCAGAAATTAAATAATATATTTTTTCATGATAAATAGTGTGATTTAAGAAAAATATTTTTGGCTTAAAATATATTATAGAGTGTACTTTAAAATGGGTAAGAAATTGAGAAGTTTCGTTTAATAGGGTTGTCTTATCCATAGGAATTTGAGAAGGGATCCTTTTAAAACATGTATTTCCCTATAAATGAAATAATAATTGAGCTAGGTAAATAAGTTTGTAACATACACATATAATTTACAAGGAGTGAATAATAATAATTAATAATTACATTGGGGTAAAGAGAGAGAAAGCGTAACCTGAAGAAAAAATATTGGTTCAGAGAGAATCCCTTACTTTATGTCTGAAAGTGTTCTATAGTTATACATAAAATCAGATAATATAAAATTAGAATAATTAATAATTAAATTCATAACGTAATATTTATATATATTTAATTTATTATTACTTTTTTAGGTAAATTTATGGACATTTTTTTGAGTTATAGTTTTTAATTTTGTTGTTTTTGGAGCATTTGTTTCATGTATTTAAAGATCGGTACCCTTGAGTTTAATTATGGGAGTTATAGTAAAATGGAGGAAAAAATAAAATAGAGTAATTATATGATATTGATTCACCTACCTAATTTTAAATGGTTTGATATCTAATTTTTTTTAGATATGGAAATTATTCTTTAAATAAAATGTCAATGATGAATGTTAGTTTATTTTGGGGAATTTTCACTATTCACAAACTAGTTTTGTTTTATTATTTAATATTACGTATATATATTAGATAAAGAACATAAAAAAGTTGTAATACATATATTATAATCTATTTTAAACATAGAAATTTTTCTAAGAAAAAATGTGAAGGCCTACACTACCACAAAACTGGGTTTCCGCAGTGTCACCCTTTATCAGCACTAAAAAAAAGCGCTGATAAAGGGCAATTTTAACAGTGCTAAAAAAGGGCTGTTAAAAGTGAACCTTTATCAGTGATTTTTTAGCACGTATAAAGCCCCCTATTAAAGTTTTTTTTATTAGAATTGATAGGGGGCTTTATCAGCGCTTTTTCTTAGTGCTGATAAATTCAACAAAAAAATCATGAAAAATAATATATTGTTATATAAGTATATTTATATTGATATAAATATAACATGTATTTTTTAAATACGTTTTCGATAAGTATAAATATACTATTACATTTAATATATAATAAATTGAGTGAAAATGGATATAAAATATTTTTAAAAAATATTATTAATTAATAATTTTCTAATTATCATCGATTAATAATCATTTTATAACAATCTGAAGATACGAGAAACAAAAAAAATTAATAAAAGATCTAAAATAAGTTAAAAATGTAACTCAAACTTCAAATAGAGATAAATTTTTATCCGGGTGTTCGTTTGAGGTCTAAAACATATCAAATCGATGATTTTGAAGAGCTCTACGTGGAAGTGACTCAGGGGAATCTTATGTCACATTTTTAGGCCCAAAGGCCCAGAAGGACTCTAAAACATAGTTTTTAGTCGGGATACCCTAATTTTTTAACATTTAAATAGTTATAACCTCTTATCTAGATTACCTTGAGGCCTTTACCACATATCATATCAAATATTATTTCGTTTTATTTGATTTGACTAGTTGTGGAGTTGAAGCGGACTTCTGGATTAAAAGTTATGGTTGTTTTAACATTATATGGATTTTCAAATACACACATATATGTATTTATTTGTAAATATATATATGTGTCTATGTGTCTGTGTCTATTTGTGTCTGTGTTTGTGTGTGTGTTGTATATATGTATATATATATTTATTTATAAAGAAACATAAAATACATATTTTATTAATGTATTTAAAACTAATCTTATAAATATATATTAATATAAAAATTAATATAAGGATACATAATTATAACTAAATATATATATATATATAAATAGATATAAATATATTTTAATATAAGAATAAATAAATAAATAAATATATGAATAAATATATATTAATTAATATAACTAAATATATTTTTATTAATATGAATCTATATTAATATACGAATAAATATAACGATATATATATAAATAAATAAATAGATATACCATTAAATGGAGGAAAAAATTAAATGGCTTAGTGGTAAAGGTACAGGCGCACAATGGGGAAGGTCTCGGGTTTGAGTTTTGGTGGATGCAAGGGTTGCGTGCGCAAGTGGGAGGGGGTTGCGTGGGCAAAGGCATCGTGCAGTGAGAGGGAGGGGGATCCGCCTAGTGCTGATAAGGGGGGGGGGATCAAGAACTGTAAAAGCTACCCCCACATTATATATATTTTTTTTTTATTTTTAATTTTTTTTGACTTTTATCAGTGCTTAAAAAATGCACTGATATAAGGTGTCCTTTATCAGTGATAAAAAAGTACTGATAAAGGATCTTTTTATCCGCGCTTTTCAGATCGCCGATAAAAGGGACCCTCTTTATCTTCAGCTCAATTAACAACACTTTTCTAGCATGTTAATGCCCTTTTATAGTGATCATAAAGTCCATATTTTCCATAGTTCTAATTGAAAAATGAAAATTCATCATCCACAAAGGATGTAAATCGACACTTCATGGATGATGTTTTCAGTTTTAGAATAAAAGGAGAGGAGAAGAGAATTGTTGCTGGATATTCCATCAACATAATAAAATTCTTATATATATATGATACTATAGTTATAATATTACTTTTTATAGGGGATATGAGGGAAATATAAGAAAATAAAATAAATTGAAAGATAGGCGAGGATGGTTTTACCTCTTGAGTGTCGTCCCTTTGAGAACTTCCTCAAGGGACTTGGAAATGGTCTTTTGGTGAGACCAACAAGACAAAAATGTGGGGAATAGGTTTGGGAGAAAAATTTCACAGAATATTATTAATATACCTACTTTATAATGTTCAAGGAGAATAGGTATTGAGTGATGGTATTTATAGTGGGAGGAGAGGGGTGTTTTTGATTATCTACTTAATTAATTTATTATTTTGGATCAAGATTATGAATAGTGTTGATTCTTTTGAAAAAATAAACTAGAAATTGTGAGTTTGATATAGTGTCCACTTGCATCATATAAGACTCAACCATGGATAAAAAATTCACATATTTGGAAAAAATGAAAAATACCATAAACTACTATATTTCTCTATTCACAAAAAATTCAACAATTTTATAAAAATATAAAAAATTCACCTTAACCTCTTTTTGATGTGTAAAATTTAAAAATGGAATCCATTTTATTAAAATAATTTTATTAATATGATAAATTTAATTTTTATTTAAAATCGACATTTAATAAAAAAATACCGATTTTAAAATTATAATTGATTTTATGAAACTTTGAAAAATTATCTAAGGTCTCCTAAAATTATCTTATAATAATAATATAAAAAAATATCAATTAATGAATCTATTTTGTGAAAATAAATTTTCTTTTAAAATATTATCTTAATTGTTAAATTTTAAATAAACATTTATGTTTTATAAAAATACCAATAATAATTTATCATTTTTAAAACATTTATTTACTTATGAAAATATATAAATATATCATATTTCCATTTATAAGACACTAAAATTTTATTTACACTTTTATGAGTGATGTTACTATTCTATTGGTTAGATTAATATTATTAATGGCTATATTATTATTCCAATGGGAATGTTGCTATTCCATCCGTATAGGTTCCCTAATTTATAGAAATACCTCTTATTTCATTCATTATTCATTTATAAAGTTTATATTTTGTTCTAAATGTGATTTATGTGATTTACAATATATGAAATAATTATAAGGAGGGAATTTCCATTGATAAAATTCGAAGTTGTTACAGACTCACTATCATATCTTCATTGTACCCATGACATAATTATACTTGATACTCGATTCAAGACAACATTCGTTGTCACTACATGGAACTAGAGATACATTGCTTGATTTATTATTTTCTTGATTGATCTATTTATTGAGATGATGCACCTTGAATCTCTTGAATTTAATCTTGTTCAAATTTTGATATCAGGTGGATGTTCATAATTTTGTTGATTGATATAATTTTATATTAAGAAATGGTTTTCAAATATTTTCAAGAAAAGGTTTGGATTTTAAATGATCAAATGGAATGTTTTCTAACTTTCATTTGATAAATGTTTGAAAATTTAAAATTCAATTTTAATCCTAGATATTTTGTAAATTGATTCTATTGGATTTATTTTCCTACCTTGAAATGTAAAGAATTTTACTCAATTTATTTTTCACCTCTTTTGGCATATTTTTATTACATTATTATGTAACTTCATAGAATCTTGTGAAATCCTATTAGGATCTGTCACTCACACCCTTATTGTACCACTTAGAAGTTATTGACATTATTTTATTATATAAGGTTATCATGCTCTCATAATATTTTTGTTTGTTTTTCCATGGTTTGAAAGGGTAGGTGACTTGGGACATGGTGGGTAGTCATAGAACAATAGGGGAGGGTTTTTAATTATGTTTTACTTTTAGTTTTTGTATTATCTACTTTTACCTGAGGTGGTTGGATTATGCTTTTTAATCTAATGATGTTTCTTAAGTGTACTTTGATAATTTTATCTTTTATCATGGGTAAAATCATTCTCAAAGGATGTTTTTGGATACCCAGTCACTAGTCTGTAGATAGTGGGGATTGAGAACACCCTTAAGATTAATGGTGAATTAGTTTAGATGCCAGTTTTAATGGTACTCTAGGAAGAATCATTATAAATGGTATCACATGAGGTATTTAATTATAATAAATTACTTCTAATTGAAATTTGTTATGTTATTTGGAGTGAGTCATGGTAAAAAAGAGATTTGTAATGTGTTAGGACTCAAGGGGTAGTTTCTGAGTGGGTTATTGATCAATACCTCTTCATGATGAAACTTGAGTTACCAGGGAAAATGATAAATTGAGTATTTCTTTTGATTTATTGGTTTATTAATTATAAATCAGATTTATATTCCAGATGATAATATCATTTATTTTTGGGAATCTATTATGTGTTTTGGGATTAGAATAAAAATATGGCTAGAGCCACATTGTGTGTTCGTGGTTTGGTAAACTATGAGTAATTAATTTGACTGATTTGGAATTAAATCCATAAATTGTTGTAAGGTTGGTGTGTGGTTTACCAAAAAATGAAACCAATAAATTAATAGTTCTATTATGATTCCAAAATTATCCCATTTCCTATTTATTCTAAGTTATATCATTTAAGTAATGTTAGATTGGAGGATAATATATGTTATTTTCTTTATTCTCTTGTTTTATTGTTTCAACTTTAATCCCTTATTGATTATAACGACCCAAAATTTTATCAATGGAATGTCAATTCTTATGATTATGTTATAAAACATATTCATCACATATATAACCCAAAAAACATTATTTTAATAAATTAATATTAAAATAAGTTATATTTATAGAAATTAAGGAACCTATACTGATGGAATGGTAACCTATCTGTTGGAATAGTAATATGACAATTGGAATAATAATATGACCATTAAGAATAGTAATCCATCCATTATAAAATTAACCTCACCTATGATATTATTAATAAAGATTAGGTATCTTATAAATTAAAATATAACATATTTATATCAAGGTTTAAGTAAATAAATGTTTTAAAAATGATAAATAAGTGTTGGTATTTTTATAAAATGTAAATATTTATTTTCAATTTTATAATTAATATAATTATTTAAAATAAAATTTATTTTAATAAAATATATTCAAAAATTAATATTATGCTGTATTATAATTATAAGATAATTTTATGAGACCTTAAATAATTTTTCAATGTATCAAAAAAATCAGTTATAATTTTAAAATCAGTATTTTTCAAATAAATGAAGGTTTTATATAAAATTATATATATAATATTAATAAAATTATTTTATTAAAATGGAATCCAATTTATAAATCTACACATCAGAAAAATTTAGTGTGTTTTATTGGATTTCTCTAAAATAGTTGATTTTTTAGTGAATACTAAAATATAGAAAATTACTATATAAGATAAATACATGAACTTTGGGGTCATGGATGATGTATGGATGATGTAATCACAATTATCTCAAAATATAATTCCCTTTTTACTTTATTTAGTTAAGGTAATCAACACTATTGATAGTATTGAAAAAAATAATAAAAAATGAATAAAATAATAAATAAACACCCCTCTCATCCCTTATAAATACCACCCCTCACAAACTTTTATCCTCAAACTTTATAAGACTTATAGATTCTCTAAATTATTTTCAATTCCATCCCAAATACTCTAAGACACATCCAAAAAATTTTATTCTCAACAAAAGACCAAATCCAAGTGCCTTAAAGAGGTTCTTAAGCAGACAACATTCAAGAGGTAAAATCCTCAATTCTTCTCTTTTAATTTATTTTATTTTGTTATCCTATACTCATTTACCATTATTAAAAGTGTAATTATAACTAAATTACAATATATATATGGTTATTTTATTGTGTTAATGTAATATCCACCATCAAATCTCATCTCTTCTTTTTATACAAAATAATGAAAACATCATCCGCGATGTGTTGATTCACCACCTTCGTGGAAGAAGAGATTTTGTTTTCCATTATTTCCTTCATGGATGATCATCTAACCATTATTATGGTGAAAAATATTTTTAATATTCATATTATAAATTTTTTAATGTTCTAGAACTAATTTATAAACATAATATTTAATAATACTAAATAATTTTATAATGGATGGAAAAACCACCGAAATAAACTAAAAATTTATCATTAATGTTTTATCAAATGAATCATCCCCACATCATAGAAAATGATATATGAGACCATTTAAACAACTATAAGTTCATTAATAAAACATAATTTTACTTCTAGAGAATTATTCTCATTTTTCAAGAACTTCCATATTTATATACAAGTAAACTGACCACGATACCATGAAAACAAATGTTCCATAAATGACGAAATTAAAAACTATAACTCATCAAGATGACCATAAATTAACTTAATTAAATTATAAAAAATAATATACATGTATAAATGTCCATAATTATGTAATTAATTAATCTAATAGGATTATCCCTGATTTTAATTGTAGGCGTAGATACCTTTAGACATAAGGTAAAAGGGATTCTTGAACCCAACTTACTTTCTTTGGGACATTCCTATTTTATTCCAAATTTTAGTGTGGATATTATTTTAATATTCCCCAAATTTAATTTCACTGTTATTCTATTTTCTCTTTGGGGATATAAATGTTTCTAATCTAATTTCATGATAAATAAGTAGATATTCTAAAATAAATATTCTTTCTAAAACATATATTAACTCTTATTGTGTTATTTATTCTTCAGTAAAAAAGATGATTCTTATAAAAAATATATTATTTTCAATTTTCCATTTAGAGAACTAAATTTATTCATGAAATCAATATTTATGAAATCCTTATAAAACCCATTCCATTACATTTCTTACTTCATGACTTTGATTGATATACATTCTCTATGGAGTGCTTGATCATGAAAATGTTATGATGTGATGAGTGGGCCTAGAATTATATAGTACTCCAATACATTAGTTAATGTGATGTATCTCATGAGATAATATGTATTATTCATGAACATGATGCTAGATTTTTTCACAATTATGATGCCATGATTATGAAAATATGTCATGTGTGAACATGATGCTAGTATTGTTCAAAAACATGTGCGGTATTTTTCTACTAATACATGATGTTTTATTTTTATACATTTCCACATTCCATGATTGTATCTAATCTTTCCCTTATTATGTTTATAATGATCCCATGATTATATTATGATGAGGATGTTTATGCCCACTCATGTTATATTGTTTCATGTACATTATTCATCCTCTTACTAGGATTTTAGCTCACCCCTTTTTTTGATGTATATACATTGGTGACTACATGTAGTTAGGATAATATGTGATTTAGAAGAATAAATAAAAATATTTTTAATTTTTTTTATGTTTTATTATCCAGAAGTTATGTATGTTCCTAATTTTCCCAAGGCATTAAACCTTATAAACCATATTTGGTAATGCTAATATGATTTTTATCTTTAAAATTATGTAATAGTCATGTAAGAAAAATCAAGGTCACTATAGGCAGTATCAGAGAACTGTTTAGTTAATTTTGGAATTAATATTTGAGAACATTAGTGTAAACCCTTAGGATAAGACTAAGTATATGTAGACATCCAAGAAGCTTTGTTTTAGAAAATAAAAAACATTGGTATCCCATAAGATATTACTTTATAGATAATTACATAGAAGAATAAATTATTTATTCATGATTTCTTATTTAATTTTTTGATATTTTATCTTTTATAAAATGGTGGGAACCAAGAGAAACTAGGAAAAAAACTCACATGAAAGACAATGAAATAATTTTCCAAATGAAATCCTTAATACCTTGAGAGGTGGAGTTCAAAAATTCATGGAAATGCTTACCTAGTTGTCTCAAGATATGAATAATAACATAAACCATATGGAACTTCCTCCTTCATATAATAAGGATAAACTTTCCATTTATTTATGTATGTGTTAATGACCACTAAAATTTAGTGGATCTTATGATCCACTTATTGCATAATAGTGGGTCAACTTAATGGAAAAATCTTTTTCATGATCAAATATTTTGGGAAGAAGAAGGTAAATCTAGCCACTTATCATTTAGATGGAGAATCCAGTCAATGGTGGACATTGATAAAGAACATCAAGTTGAAGGATGAAATATAAGATTTGTAGTGGGAATAATTTAAGAAAATATTTCATTATAATTATTTACCACAAAATCTTCATAAAAATATAGAGGGATAATTCATTGAGATGAATAAAAAAAGGTGAATATGTCATGGAATATAAAGAAATATTAACAAGGATTGAAAGATATTCCTTGGGTTTGGTTATCAATAATGATAGAAAAATAGAGAGATTCTTTATTGGATTAAAACCTTAACTTTGAAAGGCTCTAGATATCTGAGACTTTGAGAGTTATGCAGAAGTGGTCTGATATACTTTCAAAGTAGATATGTAGTTCAGATAATGGACCCATTGTTATAGAGATAAGAATATTGGAAAAGAGTTTCATTCTGGTGGGTAAAATGACAAAGGATAAGGGAGGATCCAACCACCCATGTGTCAAAAATACTGTAAGAAGCATTATTGGAATTTACTTATGGGGAAAGGGAAATGCTTCAAGTACTAGAGATAAGACCACAAATATATTGAGTGTATAAGATTCATAAACAATCTATCCAAAATGATGAATTAAATGAAGAAACCTCTTAATATACCACCTATGGATCAATGATTCAACTATATAGAGAAATGAAACTTTGCAAGCCCGTGCACTAAACCACAGGTCCTTGAGGATAGTAAATGTTAGAAACCACTAAATAAAAAGGATTAAGGGAAATATTAGGCCATCACTAATGCTAAAGTTGAGAATAAAAATGAATTCAAACAAGGTACACTTCTTATTACCTCAAGAGTGGAAACATCTTATTTGATTCTGGTTCCACGCACTCCTTTATATCTGTAAAGTTTCCTAGAATTATTGATTCGGATCCATGATACCTTGAAGTAGAGATATACATAAAGACACACAGTGGTGAGATTATTAAAACCCAAGTGTTTTCTCTTCTCTAGTTGGTGTATGCAGGATTATTATTATAGATAATCTCATAACACTTCCATCAGAGGAATTTGACACTATACTAGCCATAGATTGGATCTTATTATATAGAGCACACATAAACTATCAAGAAAAGGAAATATATTTTCATATTCTGAAACATCCCATGATCCTATGAAAATTCAAGTAATATCATGAATATATATTGAAAAATAACACAATGGTGGGGGTGTTGATACCCTATAAATAAGAATACCTAGGCCAAATGGTTTCATCAAAGGAAAGCATCAAACTTGAGGAAATTCCCATTACGAGGGAATGCACTGATGTATTTACTGATGAGTTACATAGATTTCCCCAAGATTGTGAGGTATATTTCTCAATAGGACATATAACTATAGCCTATCCAATCTCAAAATTTACCTACAATATGGACATTGTCAAACTGGAGGAGTTAAAGAAGAAGCTATAAGAGAATTTGGATAAAGGGTTCATATGGCTAAGTGAATCACATTGGGGTGTGCCAATGGTCATTGTAAATAAAAAGGATGGATCAATATGGTTCTGTATCAATTATTGGGAGATCAATATTATCACCATAAAGAACAAGTATCCTCTTCCATGGTCTGATGACATGTTCTATAAACTACAAGGATCTCAATGCTTCTTAATGGTGGATCTTTGTTCTAGATATCATCAACTTAAGGTGAAGAAGGAAGATATTAAAAATGATTCTTTCCATACAATTCATGTGAATTATTAGTTCTTAGGGATGCACTTTGAAATTACTAATGCCCCTAAAATCTTCATGAATCTCTTGGAAAGAGTCTTTAAAGACCACCATGAAAAATTCATGGCAGTGTTTATTGTTGAAATTATTATCTACTCCAAGACAAAGGAGGAATATCAATAACATATAAGGATTGTTTTTGTGACATTAAAGAAGGATAAATTGTTTTCCATGTTAATTAAGTGTTAATTTTTTATGAGGAAGTTCACATTCTTGGGGTACACAATCACCCCTAATGGAATTTTTATGAACCCTTCAAAAACAAAGGTAATTGAGGAATGGACTAGACCCACTTGTGTCATAGAAATCCATAGTTTTCTCATCTTATCATGGTACTACCTTCATTTTGTGAGAAATTTATCATGATTTTCTAACCCAATAACTAAGTTAACATGAAAAATGGTAAATTATGTCAGTATAGAAGAATGTGAGGAATGATTCAAGAATATTAAGGAGAGGCTAATCACTACACCTACACTCACAATACCAAAAATCTGTGAAGGTTTTGTGATATAAAGTGATGGTTCAAATATTTATTGTGTTTTGTATTCCTAAAAAATGATAATTTGACTGTCTAAACCTAATTATAGTTGAAGATCCATGAGCAGAACCCCCCGATGCATGATTTAGAGCTATAAGATACGATTTTTCCTTGAAAAATCTATCAACACTAACTCTTAGATGAGAGGCGTGACATATATATTAACCACAAGAGGCTAAAGTATATATTAACACATATGGATATCAACATGAGTTGAAGGAGATGGTTAGATAAAATCAAGTAATATTATTTCTCTGATCATTAGCATTTGGGAAAGATGAACAAGGTTTTTGATGCTCTTAGCAGAAAAGAACCAGCTACCTTATCCATGATTCAAATTGATAAAGACCCTATCTTCATGGATATATAGAGGATGGATTCGGAATCATAATAGAATATTATACATCCTACCTTTCCCAATTTATTCTCCAACCATCTATCCAAGATAAATCAAGGAAGCACCAAGGAATGATATGGAGATACCAAAGAAGATTAAATTAGTAAAGGAAGGGAAGGAACACAAGTTACACATCGAGGAGTTTGGTGTCATTTTTTAGGTCAATAATTTGTGTACCTTCATGAGTTGAGATAAAGAAGAAGCTATTGGATAATGCACATAGCTCACCTTTCTCTACCTATCCTGTAAGTACTAAGATGTACTGTGATCTTTGAGAATACTTCTGGTGAGACAACATAAATAATGAGATTGTGGAGTATATATCATGGTGATTGGTATTCCAAAAAGTTAAATCATAAAGATAAAAGTCCAAATAGATGACTCAACCATTGCATATAACCATTTGGAAATGGGAGAATATCACTATGAAAATTTTCACTGGTCTCCCAAAGACATCCAAAGAAAGAAATGCAATATGGGTTGTCATGTATTGACTCACTAAGACATCCCACTACATTTCTATTTAGTTATATTACTTTTTGAAAAACTTTCTAAAATATATGTGAAGGAAGTAGTGAGGTTGCATGGGGTTCCACTTTTGATCATCTTATATCATGATCTGAGGATCATATCTAAATTATGGATAAGTCTTCAACATTATTTTAGTGCTGAATTAAATTTAAGCATGGAAAATCACCCACCAAAAAATGGCCAATCTAAAAGGATTATTAAGATGTATGAAAAATATACTAAGATCATAATCAATGTAATTTAAAGGTGGGTGGGATCAAAATATCCCATTGGTTGAGTTCTCATATAACAATAGCTTCCACTCGAGTAGTCATATGGTTTCATATGAAGCCCTATATGGTAAGTGATGTAGAACTACAACATGTTTGGATGAAGTTAGAGAACAAAAGATTCTTGGACCTGATATTGTGTAGTAGATAATTGAGAAGGTTCATGTCATCCAAAAAATACATAAAACATTCTCAAAGATAGCAGCATAGATATGCTAACAACTGTCGAAGGGATTTAAAGTTTGAAGTTGGAGAAATTTTTTTCCCTTTGAATATCACCATATAAGAGAGTCTTGATGTTTGGAAAGAAATGGAGGATTATCCCAAGTTATATTATCCTTTTTTTTGATCCATGATCCCATATGGGTAGGGGCCTATCAACTTTCACTTCCACCAACCATGTCTTAGAATGATGTATTCTATGTATCCCTCTTAAAGAATTAAATAAAAGATCCCCCACATGTACTAAACTTATAGGTGGTACAAATATAAGATGATATCTATTATGAGGAGTAGACGGTAAAGATTTTAGAATAGAGAGACAAGGTTCTAGACAAGAAGACCACCCAGCTGGTCAAGGTACTATAGAGAAACAAATCTTATAAAGAAGTGATGTGAGAACCAGAGGATGTGATGAAGTAGAAGTACCCTCACCTATTTTAACCTTACTATGTAAAAATAAAATTTGAGGAGGAAATTTCAAAAGGGGGGAAGAATGTAATGACCCAAAATTTTATCAATGGAATTTTCCTTATTATAATTATATCATAAAACACATACATCATATAGAGAACCCAATAAAAATATTATTCTCAAAAATGAATAGGGAAAAAATCCTTCCACCCCACTCTGCTCTGCTCTCTTGGCTGTGATACCCTACGAACAATGAAGATAGCTGCCCCTTTCCAATGTTGGATGGGGGGAGGAAGGTCTGACCCCAAACTCTCCAAATCTAAGGCATCGCTCTATTATCCCCTTACCAAACCCTGATTTTCTCCCCATGTTCCTAACTATATCATTAACACCGAAAGTTCCAGATTTATTTGATGGCACGCCTTATCTTTCTTTATCGACATGGAAGTTTTTGAAAGAATTGAGTCTCATGGATATTACCCTGGTGGATCATTTTAGGTTTCAAGAACTTTTAGTGGATGACCTTTTCAAGTTATTTTTTGTTACTTTAGGGTTATAAGAACGTGCAAATGTTGGTCTCCTCAAAAAACTCCATAGGATAGTTCAATTATCCACAGTGGAATATTTGATTTTCTCATGGTATAGTGGTCCCTATAAATGAAATGAATGTCGATTCTACATATTTCTATGTTCATATTATTCTCATATGAAATAAGATTCTCCCTTCATCTTGATTTGGGTAAGTTTTATTGAAATCCCATTACTATTTCGAAACCCTTCAATTTTACAAATTCTGGGAAATATTGTAGGATATTGTTTATGTTCTGATCGAAGGAAACTCTCTCTGAGTCACCCAATATATCTGTGAATATGTGGGGAAGTTAATGTATCAAGGACACTGGTGGAGTGGGTTTAGATAGCAGCTGGGAATAATTTAGGTGACAATACACTATGATATTAAAATCCAAGGTTATTCATTATGCATTTTGTAGGATCCAGGGGAACCTATCCTCTTTTTTCTATCAGGGAGATAGAAATGGGAAGCTGGGGGACAAACCAATGCTGAATAAATATGATCTAAGTGTCCATGAGGGGTGTTATGGTATAGTTCCTGATAATTTCATACAAAAAGAGATAATATCTTCAAATGATCTGAAATTTGTGGCTATTTTTTTCACTTGAAGTGTGAATTAGAGAAGTATACATTGATTGAACAGGTATCTACTAATCTAGGGAAGACTAAGGGGATTCATGGTGTCGAGGAAATAAGAATCAGGCTGAATTAACATCATTCAGAGGCACTGTAACTGAGTAGGGACCCAAAACCCGAGGTTGTGATTATGGAGAAGGTTGAGGGAAAATGTGGTGATACTCATGACTATTTTCTATATGGTACTCCAGTAGATCTGGGATAAAGGAATGAAGCCATCAGGTCAAGAAAAATGCATAAACGAGGAATTATTAAAATTTGTAACTAGTTTAATGGTTTGGATACTAAGGGGTTGAATTATGACCAGGGAGAGGCCCAACAAGTAGAGAAAAACATTTAGGGGGAAACATTAGATGGGGAAGAGTTTGATGAGCAATTTCCTTATTATTTATCCTAGGAAACTACTGGTAGCAGACTCATCAAAGGTCTATTTAGCTTAAGAAAGAAGTAGGGGAAGAATACTAGATGAGATTTAGGGAGCTGTAATTTGACCAAATGAAATGAAAATAAAGGATTCAAGGACTAATAATACCTTACAAAACCAATGGATATTAGGTAGGTTACAAAAATAAAACCAAAGGGGATGGATTATGTGCCTGCTTATATTAATTATATACATGTAAACTATAAAGTAGTGGATCTAGATATTGGTAAGGCTACAACTGGGGGTGCTCTGGCTAGTCAGCAATGGAAGATGGGGGGATATGAGGTCTCTAACAAAAATAAATTGAATATGATTGTACATTTAGAAGAAGAAATGTTGGAGGAGTCCCTCTTTATCAATTCCATAATAGAGGTGGTTGACAGGATGATGCAAAGAGGGGTTAATGTGGACACTAATCATGAGTAGAGTGCATGGATTAATAAGAAAGACCTTATACTAGTAAGGGGATTCAATGAAGAGAATATAAATAGTGAGGAGTACATTCAAACATGAGATAACATGGATGATCACTTTGAATACCTTATAAAGGAAGATCCAGAAAAAAAGGTACACACTCTCTCTTGGAAGATATTTAGGGAGAAAGCCTCCAATAGGCTCAAGCTCTTTTTAATGATTTTGTGATATATTTTGATCCTTGTACATCTAATTGAACCTATGATATTAATCACTTTTTCTTAAAAGTGTTTTTATAATAAAATTTCTAAATTTTAGTTATTCCTAAATGAAGAATAAAATAAGTGATATTTATAGAAATTAAGGGTCCTATACTGATGGAATGGTAACATGACCATTAGAATAGTAATATGACCATTAGGAATAGTAATCCATACATTATAATAGTAACCTCACTTATAAAAATAAAAATAACATTTAGGTATCTTATAATTGAAAATATGATATATTTATATCATGGTATAAGTAAATAATTTTTTTAAAAATGATAAATTAAGTGTTGGTATTTTTTGTAAAACACAAATGTTTATTTATAATTTTATAATTTGATAATTACTAAAATTATTTAAAATAAAATTTATTTTCCTGAAATAGATTTATAAATTAATATTATTTTTTTTTATAATTATAAAATAATTTTATGAGAACTTAATTAATTTTTTGATGGGTAAAAGAATAAATTATAATATTAAAATCAATATTTGTTGAATAAATGATGATTTTAAATAAAATTAAATTTCTCATATTAATAAAATTATTTTCATAAAATTGATTCCATTTTGTAAATATAAACATTTAAAAATGGTTTGGGTGATTTTTTTTTAATTTTTCAAAAATAATTGATTTTTTTGTGAAAAGTGAAATACAAAAATTTATGACATAATCTAAATACATGAATTTTTGAGTCATGTAAGATGTATGGATGATGTTAGAAAAATTATATGAAACTATAAATCCCTATTTACGGTATTTATTCATGGGGATAAACACTATTGATAGGCTTGAGTCAAAATAATAATCAAATGAATAAAAAAACACCCCTCTCCTCCCCTATAAATACCACCCTTTAACACCTCTTATCTTCCCACATTATAAGCCTTTTATATTGTCTAAATTCTTCCTAGTTCCATCCCTAATCCTCTTACCCATGTCCAAATTTTTTTTCTCGTCAAATGACAAAATATAAGTTCCTTAAGGAGGTTCTTAAGGAGATAACATTCAAGAGGTAAAATCCTCAATTATTCTCTTTTAATTTCTTTACTTTTCATATCCTCTCCTAAAATACCCATATCAAAAGTGTAATGTTAACTCTAGTATCATATATATACTATAATTTTATTATTTTAATATAATATCCTTTATCAAATATCTTCACTCCTACATTTTATTCTAAAAAATGAAAACATCATCCATGATGCGTCGAATCACCACCTTCGTGGATGAAAAGTATTTATTTTCCATTACTAACTTTAAGGGTTGTAATAAAACCATTATTTTGGTTAAAATATATTTAAATATTAATTTTATAACTTTTTTAGTGTTCTAGAACCAATTTATAAACATAATATTTGATAAAAATAAATTATTTCGTGATAGACAAAAAACCCACCAAAATAAACTAAAAATTTATCATTAATGTTTTATTAAATGAATCATCCACATATCATAAAAAATGATATATGAGACCATTTAAACTTATATAAGTTCACTAATAACACATAATTTTACTTTCGTATAATTATTCTCATTTTTCAAGGACTTCCATAATTATATACATGTAAACCGACCATGAAACCATGAAAACAAATGCTCCTGAAACGATGAAATTGAACACTATAACTCATTAAAATGTACATTAATGAACTTAATAAAATTATAAAAAATTAAATTCCTATAGAATACGTTCTTAATTAATTAATTAATTAATCTAATTTTATTATCAAAGATTTTAAGTGCAGGTAAAGAATTCCTTCAAACATAAGGTAAGGGGAATCTCAAACCCAACTTCCTTTCTTTGGTTTATTCCTCTTTTATGCCAAATTTCAGTGTGGATATTGTTTTAATATTACTCAAATATAATTTAATTATCATTCCATTTTATTTTCAAGGATATAAATTTTTCCAATCTTATTTTATAATAATTATAAATATTTTCCAAAAGAACCCTTCTATCCAAAAGAAATATTGGCTCTCTTGAGTTATTTTTTCTTTTCTAAAAAATGATCATTCTTATACCAAATATGTTATTTTCATTTTACATTTGGGAACAAAAATTTTATTCATGAAATACTGATTGATGAAATATTTATTAAACCCATTCATTTACATGGTTTAGTTAATGAATTTGATTGATATATGTACTATGTGGAATGCATTATTATTTAAATGTTAGGATGTGATAAGAGGGTCCAAAATTATTTAGCCATCAAATTCATTTGTTTATGTTATGTATCTCATGATATAATGAGTATTATTCATGAAAATGGTGATATATTTGTTCATAATGATGATGTTTGGATTATTCATATATGTTATGTGTGAACATGTTGCTAGATTTTTTCACAACCATGTGTGATATTTGACCACTAAGACATGATGTTTCATTTTTATTCAATGCTACCTTCCATGACTTTATACAATGTTTCACTTATGAAATTGATAATGATACCATTATTATGTTATGATGATGATGTTTATGCCCACTCATGTTTTATTTTTTCATGTCCCTTATTCATCCTCTTACTAGGATTTTAGCTCACCCATTTATTTGATGTATAATATTAGGTGACTACATGTACTAAGGAGAATATGAGCTTTAGAAGAATAAAGAAGAATATTTTTATGAAATGTTTTTTTATTATGCACATGTTATGTATGTTCCTAATTTTAACATGATACTAAACCTTTGTATTCTGGTTTTGTAACACTAATATGTTTTTTATCTTTATAATGATGTAATAGTCATGTAAGAAAATGTAGGGTCTCTATATTAATGATTTAGAATCCTTGGATAAAACCAAATTATGGCATAAAAAAGTCTTTTTTAGATCTTTGTGAAATTATTTCAATTACCAAAAAGTGACATTAATGAATTTTATTTGGATTTTTTTTTCAAATACCATTTAATTATTTTATAAATAAATTTTTTAAGAATAGATTTTGGTTTGTAATGGGATTAAAATGGAAATGGTTATGAAAATTAGAAAATGGGATTAATTATTTTGAAATCATGGATGAATTTACTGGCGCTAGTAAAAGATTTTTTAACTATGATGGATTAATGTCAATATTAATTATTTTGAATGTAAAGTGAAATGTTTTATAAATAGATAAATATTAGGGTTTTCAAAGTAGTTATGTTTTGATGAAAGTGGTTTGGAGACTTATTTAAAGTATTTTAAATTGTATTTTTGATATGTTTGATTATTTCTTTATGATTGACTTGATGAGTTTATTTTGTGATGTCTAGAAATTACTCCCATAAAGTTTTCCATGAAAGGGATAAAGTTCATTTATCAATATTTTCTTTAGATTAGTCTTTAATATTATCTAAAGGTGATATATCTAATTTAAAACTATTCCTAGACTCCGAATTGAGTGGTTGATCAGGAACCTTTCCAGAATTTAGACCACACATATGTATTTATGGATTTCCATCAAACTTTTTAAAAAAGTGAATAGGTTTCCCCTAAAGAAATGTAGTGGATTGAATATGTTTAAGATATTTTTGTTTCTATTGAGACTCCTAATGCACTGAAGGTCATTTTTATCAAATCATTGTTTTAGGGACTTGGACAAGAGTGGTGAGAAGTTGTTATTCCTTCCAATATATGTGAATTAATTTCATGGGAATTATTTATGTTAGTATTCATTTAGTAGAAGTATCCTGATAAAGTGAATAAGGAGAATGTTTCTGATCTCTTTGGTTTAGGTTATTATGAGCTATCATTTAAGGATTATGGAAATAAATTCTAAAGTTGGTATGTTTATTACCTAATGTTGTTAGTAATGAATCCATTATGGAAATATGTTTCATAAAAAATCTTCACCCTGTCCTTGGAGAAGTTGTCTTAGTTTCCTTTTTAACCTCTAATCTGATGGTACATAAAGGGAATTATCCGCTAATATAAAGATAGAAGTGAAATGGAAAGGGGATAATGACTCATTCATAATGGGTTTTACAGAATATGTTCCACCCCTTGGGTCACTGTTCTTTGGTATCCTCTTGTTTTTCCTTATAGTTAGAGCTCGATCTTGATGTGCTGGACAATCTCCCATGTGAGAGTGTAGTTCCCTATTTGTGCACTGACCTTATTGTTATGATTCTTTCCAGTTGGACTTGTATAGACCTTGGGTTTCTAATCGGCTAACTAGGATGATGTGGATTCTTGATAGACTAGGTACTGAGAGTTTCTAGTGGATGATTTGATGAGCTCATCGAGGAATGAGGATTAGTAATGAAAATCCATGGTGACCATAAATTATTTTCCCAGGGTAGGAATCACTTTTAGTTTCATTAATTTCTTTTGAATGTTTCATTATATATGTACATTTAGACATTTTTCACTTCTAGTATCATTGAGGCTTTTTTGTGGCATTGTTCCATTGAGAGTTCAGTTTCATCTCTTAGATGTATCTCTATGGAAAGTGATCGAATATCTTATTTGGGGTTAAATGGATGTGTTGTTCCAATTTTTTGGAATCATTAAAAGGTGAGGATACCTATTCTAGGTCTCTAGTTAGGTTGTTTTTAGTTCCCTCTAGTGATGTTGAGTTTGGTTTTAAGATATGATAAACATGGAATTGTGATTTTTTGGAGATTTTTGGGTGAGCCTTTATTTTATTTCATTGGTTTTCCACATCACAAGATTAGAGAGGGAGTTCCTTTTGTCTCTTATTTTTTATATATTTTTTAATCTAAGAGTTCTAGGGATATAAAGTTCAATGACGGGGAGATTGTTACATCCCATTTACAACTTTTAAGTATTTTTATACCTTATCTATGATCACCTATTATTTTGGTGTTATTCTGGGTTTATCTAGTGTTTTGAAGGGAGTTGAACTGGGATGAGAAGGGATTTGACAAGGAGAGGATGTTTGAGATGTAGATGAGATAATTATGGTGTGGATCCTTAGAGTGGTTATTAGTTTAAAAAAAATATAAATTAGAAAAATTGGATGTGGTATGGATATTTTTAAAGCCTATTCCAATTTTGAAATGGCTACACTGTGGAGGATATATTTGGTATAGGGGGTGTTTGGGGTTCCTCTTCCAATTTTAATGTGGATATGGAATGGCGTGCAAGATACAATATAGCCTTACCTTGGGTAAATAGAATCTGGGTTTGGACTATGCCATGGATTTAGGATAAAGTTGGACAAGGGGAGGTTCTGGAGTAGTGTCATCCACTACATCGTGGTCTACCTCTTTTTCAGCATTTCTACACCATGTTCATTTGGTGATGTGACACAGTGTTTTGTATATTCAGTGTTTAAAATCCTTAGAATACCTATTTAACTCTAAAATCATCATATTTAATCATAATCCAACCCTTTGGATTTCAGGATGTCTCTAGAGACGTGTTTTCTCTCTAAAACTCTTCTCTTATTAGATTTAAGTGCTGATTGAAGTAGTGATCGACTTATAATAATTTATTCTACACTTAGCCTTTGATATATTAACTTCTATAGATTTGTTCATCCAAGAGGCTTTGGTGGACTTTTGATTCATAGGATCATGGATGGTTGATTTGGAATTTTGGATATAAGATTTATTCTCACTTATATCGAGATCGCTCCACCTTGATTCAGTGATCTCCATCAGAGGAAATACATCTCATATTCATTATGGTTGGATTTTTTAGATATTAAAATAGATTTTTCTATTCTTTTAATTCCTATTTTAATTTACTATTTTTTAAGAATTCATATGCATGTATTTCATATTCATAATATATGTTCTATGTTTGTTGATCCTGAATTTTTGAATTAAAGATTCTTGGAAACATGTTACTATGAATTTAACATGAAATGGAAATATTTGATCATGATATTGATTTCTCTCATAGTTTTATAAATTGAATAATGACCTTTTGATTTTTATTTCCTTTGAAAGTGTCTTTAAAGGTTGTATTTTGGAAAGTGAGGGATTAATCATTGTTTAACTTTATAAATTTAAATGCCTTGATTTGAATGAAATGGGTTGATATGTATAATTTTTTAACATTTGGTTTTACATTCTTGAATTTGTGAATGTTATAAGATCTCTCTTTGAATGATCTTCTCCTTGTTTTTATAATGGGTGTTCTTGGGTGATTTGAAATAAGTGATCTGTTCCCATGAAAAAATATATAAACCCATATTTTGAAATGACTTTGTGCCTCTTAAATTGCGAAACATCCTTTGAATTCCTTATGTTTATTTTGAAATAAATTCTTAGTTTAAAGGCCTATTTGGAATTATAGAGATGATTTTTGAAATGAATTGGGTATGATTACCGCATTTTAAATGTTGATTTGAAGAAAAGGTTTTGAATTTTAATTTATGATTCTTGATGGACTAGTTGACACTATGTGATTATCATATCTTGTGAAAATACACTGATATGACTTAGTTGATTCCTGTACTTCCCATTATTGGGTGTTGAAAAATGGATTTTTCACTTGTGGGAACTCAAATGTCAGAGTGAAATGTGAACTGATATTGATTGAAATGTGGAGGGCTTTAACCCATACTAACAGTGATATAGATTTCCTTTGGAATCCAAGTGTCTTGATTATCTCACTCACCACTTTTTAATAGTCATGGTAACATAGGTATTTATATGAGATAAACAAGATTTATACTTTTCTATTGGACTCACACCCTTAGTAACTGATCTGTGGAGATCATGATAGGTTTTGGATATGGACATGTGACAATGAATGTTGGCGTGCATGTACTGCTGGATTTGGTGCCCTAGATCCAAATTCTGTGTTATTTATGATAACCTATATTCATATTTTTGAATATAAAAAAACTATTTATCACATCATGATTGTTCTTATCCATAATATCGTATGTGATAATGTCCTAAGAGTAGTTGTCGCACTAAAAGGTCATAACAGTTCCCTACTTTGATGAGTACCTAAAAGTACTACAACACTATACTTAAATATATGTTCTATATCCAGATGATATCATTTTAGGGAAAAAAATTATACAACCTATTAGGGGTGGATACTCATAGGAATTTGAGGCACCTTATCATGGTGTATGCCCTTGGAAATACCTAGTAGGATATTATGAGAACAAGACCAGCTAGCAGGAAATCCACATTTATATGTGTCATTGGATGTTCCTATATGTGGATGTGTTTATTGATCCTTATACTTTAAGATTATTATTAATTAGTATTATGATTCATTTAATTTGATTTACTGATGAAAACCGTGTAGACATATGTTCGTGGTGATGTAAGATACATTGGGTACATCACGAGTAATATTGAATTAATGAATAACACAAGAAAGGATTTCTACCTTATGTTTATTAATTTAATTTGATATCTCAACCCATTTTATGGAAATTATATATCCTAAATAAATCCATGGCCATGGTGTAAAATAGGAAAGATCAATTTCTGGTAAGTCAAAGAATGTTACATCGCGCACATAGGTTCATAGCACCAGCATGCAACCTGCTTGATTTGAGATATCATGATAATGGGAGTATATTACATAGTAAGAATTCGTATGAGGTATCATCTCATTTCATCATTAACTTATTTCTCCTTGGGTTCAATGTAATGTTGCATGATTTGAACCTTGTCCTTTAGGCTACTTCACCCAATTCCATTGAGAAAGAGGCCTAGAGGGCTACACACTAACTGTATCTTGAATCTTAGTTAAATAATATATTATTATTTGTTATTTAACAAGTTGAGTAAATATTATTCTCAGATGTGGTTTAATAATTATTCTTGTATGATAGATCACATATAAATAGTTATTTTCTATTTAGTGAATATACTATTTATATATTTATTGGAAAATACTAAAATGATATTTTTTTAATAAATAAATAGTCATTATTCATGGCCAGATAAATATTATGGAGGAATGACGGACTGAGTTTAATAGTATGGTGAGAAAAAATAAATATTTAATATTATTTGATTAAATAATATTTATTTTAATTCAAAAGTGAAAGTGCGACCGATTGTTGCCTATCGACCATTCAAGGTTCCGATGCTCTGTTAACATGTATAGTAGTATTCGGGTCGAATCCTTGGTGATGATACTTTTTAATAGTCCATTTTTTTAGTTGATTGTATTTTGATTGGGGGGATTTTTTGTATAGATTAATTGAAATGATTGATTGATTTAATAATTTAATAAATATTGGAGAGAGTTCATTATTAGTAAGTTAATCTTGTGATATACTTGAACTTTGCTTTATATTACATTAAATTAACACCCACTTCACAAGATGACGTTGATCAAAATTCCCAAGTGTTAAAGATTTAATCCAAGCCTTAACTTAACTAGGATTCTAATATTAATTAGAACTTGAATTTGGTAGTATATATATGGTTCAAATAATCCATGGAATACATACATTAAAAAATATTCCATTAATCCATGACTTGTTAAGTCCAACATACACAATGTTAAATTAAAGAATACTCATTGAGCAAAAGCTCTCAATCGCTTAACATCAATAAATTTTGACTCGCCCCAATGAAATATTTACTCAGACATTGAAATTATTAGTATTATATTTTATCAAGTATATGATGATGAATTAAGAAGAAAAGAAAAATAAAGGGATAAGAAAAGAGTGGTGCGCCAAACAAAAACATGAGAGACGAAGAGAATTAAACACATAATTTTGATTGAATGAGAAAGAAAAAGATGAGATTTATTTTTAACATGATTTAAGAAATTTAAAGAAAATTAATATTTTAAAACATAGGTTAGATGATAATAAGATTTAAGGGGAAAGGAACCTGCATTAATACAGAATTACAAAACAAATCCTTACAAGATTACAACAAAGAAGAACACAAAAGTAAATGAAAACAATGAGAAGAGGAAGGGACTCTAAAGTGAAAAATTGTGTATGCAAGGTCCTCCCAAGACTTTGGAAAATATTTCTTCATGAAAATGTATTCTAATCTATTTGGAAATTACAACCCATTGAATAGAGAAGAGGGGGATGTTTATTTAGCCCAAGGAGGTGGACTGTTTTCATTCCAAAACAACGCTTCCACTTGGATCAATGATTTGGACACCCAGAGAGAATAATCAAGAAATATTGTCTTATTAAAAGTTTTATATATGAATGTCTTCTGTCTACTCTGAAATTTTTTCTTCCATTGGACATAAGGAACCAAAGTTATGATGGTTTGAATAAACAATTTTAATCTATCGATTTAAATCTATACTTTTTCAAAGGATGAAATGTAAATGGTTTTCTAAATAGGAATATGCCCTCAAATAAACATAATTTATTATATAAAGTTGGCCGACCATATCTTATAGTTCACACTGAAAAATACCTGCTTGATTTAATGATTAGATCAGGAGAAAATTCAGGAATAGTTTCCTGATTGTAATTCCCAGCCAGAATGGTGGGCTAGAATTCAAAGCATCAGTTGGGCCCCTTTTTTGTAGTTGGGACTTAAAATTTTTATACATGATTTTTCTGGATAATCAAGAACATATGATGTAGTTTCATAAAATTTTGGATTTGGGATTTAGACTAGTAACTCAATCATCATGTCTGGTCTAGCTTCTTCATATATTCTTTGGGTATTCTTGTGTAGAACCTATAACCCTCCAAATGGACGATTTGGCCCAAGTACCTTATAATTAAATGTTTTAATTTGAGTAAGGAAACCTAAAAAGAAAGAATAATTCGATTTGGATAAGTATAATGAGAGTTATAAGTAAAATATTAAATTGAATTGATTTGATTAATTCAAATAATGCTAAAAATTTCATTTAATATTAAAAAATGAGTATTTAACAACAATTATTCACTTTTCATTGAAAATCTATTAATAGAGTAAATAAAAAGTTATGAACAAGTGAATAACATTAAATCCCCCACACTTAGGATTGTGCATGTCTGCATGTGAAACAAATTTAAAAAAAATTACAAAATCATTTTCACTCAACAGCAAATATTAAAATTTTGTTTTCCCCACTTAGGTAAGGTTTATACTAGTTCACTCATCCATATTGAATTCCACCTGAAATTTGTATTGAAACAATGTTCCAAAAGACACTCTTTTTTCATGAACAAATTTACAAATAGAAAATGTGGTCACTTGAAACTTACTCCTCTCAATATGATAAATATTTATTTCTAGACGTTAACTCATTCACCAACCAAAAGTGAAAATCATAGATTTTCAAAGAGCTCTTAGATTTCATTCCATGTCCTAAAGTGAACAACAATCAATAGTTATTTTTAAGGGGTTTTTTTGTTGCTATGAGATGCTAGGAATTTGGTATTCAAAAGAGTAGAAAGAGGGGTAAAACACCAACATTGAAAAATAAATGCATAATATTTTTTAAATAAAACATGGAAAGAAATGGAATCACATATTTAAAAGGGAATAATTTTGTGAATCAAGACACAAAAGTGGAAGAAATTTTGATGGAAATGAGAATATGAAATATTTACAGAATACATAACTTCTCCCAATGAAATAAGTGTTATTTTTTTTATTTCCTTTGTTTCCTTTTATATATATATATTTTTTCAAAAGTTGAACTTGAAACATATCTCATACTCATCTACCAACCCATGTTTGATCTCCTCACAACACTAATTTTAATAGTTATAACAAGGTCAATGTATGAGAAAGAGTGATTTTAGACCCACCCAAGACACAACCCATTTTTTAGTTTTTTTTAAATTTTTTGAACACTTTTCAATAACATTTACAAGATTACATCAATGAAAATACATTCCCCAAAACTCATTAGATGGAAACCTCCCCCCCACACTAAAATTTATTCTTTCTCTCAATCATATGATAACACATTGAAAATCAATAAAAGGGAACCCAAAAATGAAATCCATTCCCCCCAAACTTAAATTTCAATAAATAATGAAATGTAAATCCATGTAGATGTTTGGTGGGATAAGGTATTGGGATTGTAATGTGGATATCAAAGAAAAGGTTTTCAAAAGCTTAGAGGGGATTTGAAAATTAAGATTAATGTATGGGTAATATGAGGCTATTTGGGTATTATGATTCTCATGTAGTTCAGAAAATGTCTCTATCATATTAATGCGCACATAAGTGGGAAATTCATCTCAAAGGACCAAAAACTAAAAACTCACAATTAGGGGTGAAAACACACATTTTAAAAATATGACCATAGGTCGCTGTGGCATGAAAGATAATTTTGTTCCTCATGGTTAGGGAAGAATCTTTTACCAAATCTGAAACTGAGCATTAATTTTTTTTGGTTTTGAAAAAATATTCTTTATCCAAATATATGATGAAAACACAAAATTTTTTATATGAAAACATGTCTTTTGACTCCCCAAAATGGTTGGAAAAAATTTCAAAACTAGATGGTGACTAAATATGACTATTTTTTTTTGTTTTTTTCCATTTCAATTAGTATTGTAGTATTTTTTTAAATACACACCCACAAAAAATAGAAATAGAGAAAGGAAAAACAAATTTATGATAAAAGTGATAAAAAATAAAAAACAGTGGAAGAAGAAGAAAAAGGGAGAGAGAAAGAGAAGGAGGACTAAGAGAGAAAAAGGGAGTTAAAGGGAAAGAGGTTCCCCCTGCTTTGGATTTAGAGGGTCACCATCTCTATCTGGTGGTGTGTTTACTGTAGAAGTTGTTGATCCAGTTGAAGTCGATGTTATTCCTAGATTGTTCGTCCTCTCATAGTGATTCTTAAACCGATGTCCATTAACTGAGAATGTCCTTTTTGAAGAGGGGTCTTGGACTTTGACTGTACCAAATGGGTAAACATTAGTAGTAATAAAAGGACCTTCCCAATGAGAATTAAGATTACCTGGGTGAAGTAAAAATTTAGAATTCAAGAGCATTACCTTTTCACCTTCATGATGTACCTTTCAGAGTATGTGTTTGTCATGGATTTCCTTGTATTTTTCTTTATAGAGATTATAATTCTCATAATAATCAAGTTGAAGCCCCTCTAGTTCATCCAATTGTAACAATCTTTCTTCCCCATATTTTTCAAAATCAAAACTATAAGTTTTCACATCCCAAAATGACTTATGTTGGATTTCAACTTGAAAATGAAATGCTTTACCATAAACTATCCTAAAAGGATCCATCCCAATGGTTGTTTTAAAGGAATTTTGATAAACCCAAAATTCTTCACCAAGTCTTTCAGGATAATCTTTTATGGTGGATTTTACAATTTAGTCAAGAACTCTTTCCACTTATTTATTATAAAGTTCATTCATGCCATTTGTTTGGAGGTGATATGTAGTTGAGGTTTTATGTACAACACCATTCTTTTTTCAAAAGAGTTTCTATGGTTCTATTACAAAAATGGTTTCCTAAGTCATTGATTAAGGCATGGTGTGTTACAAATCTCTGGAAGATGTGGGTTTTAGGAACTCACTAAAAGTATGTGAATCATCCTTTCTTGTGGGTTTGGCCTCTACCCACCTAGAAACATAATCTACCACAAGAATAATTTATGATAATCCATTAGATGGGGGGAATGGCCCCATGAAATAGATTCCCCAAACATCAAATATCTCATAGAAAATTAAAGGCTTTTGGGGCATTTAATTTAGTTTTGAAATTGTGCCAAACTTTTGGCAAGTGGGACATGACTGATAGAACTCATGTGATTCCTTGATGAGTGAAGGCCATAAGAATCCATAGTCCAGGACCTTTCAAGAAGTCCTTTTTGGTCCAAATTGGCCAACTCCGGGCTGTGAGTGACATAATTCTAATATAGAGAAATGTTCAACTTCATCAACACATCTCCTAATTACTATGTTATCCCAAGTTTTCCAAAGTTTATTATCTTCCCAAAAAAGTATTTTTTATCACTTTTCAACTTGATTTTTTGTTCTATTGATTTTTTTTAGGAAAACACCAAAAAACAAGTAATTTACAAATGGGGCATGCCATTTTATTTTTAGAGAGAGAGATGAAAGGTTATAAGTTTGAAATTCTGTATCAATTATTTTTGAATGATAAGAATAAGAAATTCTAATCAAGTGATCAGCCACATGGTTTTATTTTCTTAGTATATATTTTATTTCAATGTTAAAATCTTGTAGCATTAGGATCCATATTGTTATCCTCGGTTTTGAGTCACTTTTCTTAAGTAATAACATTATAGAAGAATGGTATGTGAAGATGCTGATTTTGGAACCTAAGAGATAGGTCCAAAATTTTTCTAAGGAAAAATCACTGCTAAATGTTCCTTTTCAGTCATAGTGTAGTGAGATTTAGTTTCATCCAATGTTTTTGAGGCATAATAGATTACATGAGGAATTTTTTCTCTTCTTTGACCAAGAAAAACCCCAAAAACTCTTTCAGAAGCATCAAACTTGAACTCAAAGGGTAAGGACCAATCTGGGGGTTGGATTGTTGGGGGAGATGTAAGAGCAATTTTGAGTTCAACAAAGGCTCTCTTTCAAACCTCATCGAAATGGAAAGTGACATAATTTTGGAGAAACCATGTGAGTGGGAGGGAAATACTACTAAAGTTATGGACGAATCACCGACAGAAACTGGCATGACTGAGGAATAAACAGATGTCTCAAATATGGGTGGGTTTAGGAAGTGATTAGATCACTTCAATTTTGTTAGTATCAACTTTAATACCATATTTTGAAACTATGTGCCCTATAACAATCCCATTTTCAACCATGTAGTGACATTTTTCAAAGTTTAACACAAGGTTACACTTTACACACTTTTTAAGGACTAGAAAGAGTGAATTAAAGTAAGATTCAAATGACTCACCATAAATGGTAAAGTCATCCATGAATACCTCCATGCAATGTTCAATGAATTTAGAAAAGATACTCATCATACACCTTTGGAATGTTGCAGGAGCATTGAAAAGGGAAAAATGAATTCTCATATATATATATATATTCCAAATGAGAAAGAGAATATAGTATTTTCTTGGTCCTAAGGTGCGATTGGGATTTGAAAATAGTCGGTATATCAATAAAGAAAGAAATAGTGTGACTTTCCAATTAATCGTTCTAGAATCTGATCAAGGAATTGAAGAGGGTAGTGATATTTTCTTATTTCAAAATTTAATTTCCTGTAGTTGATGCACACAAACCATTTTTTCTTCACTCGAGTTGTGACTACGTCCCCATGTTCATTTGTGAAAATAGTTACCCCACCCTTATTAGGTATAACTTGATTGGAGTAAACCATTAACTATCATAAATTGGGTAGATAATACCATCTTAAATAATCTTGGTGATCTCTTCCCTAACTACCTCAAGTATGATTGGATTGAGTGTTCTTTGTGGTTGTTTAATTGGTTTGTATGATTCCTCAAGATGGATGTGATGCATTCAAAGAGTAGGGTTGATTCCCGGTATGTCATTTAGGGTCCAACCTAAGACCTTTTTGTTTTCCTCTAACACCTGAACAAGTTAGGACTCCTCAGTTTTGTTATGTTAAGTAGATATAATGACAAGATAAGAGTGATCATGGAAAAGCAATGAATATTTTAGGTGTACATGAAGTGGTTTTAGATCAGTCTCATATTTTATTTATGGGTTAGACAAATTCAGAATAGAGGAAGGGATTTCAGTTGCTTCATATTCATTTTCCTTAATACTGTCCATGGTGGAGCAGTAGAGATCATAGTTGATGTAGGATTCTAGAGAGTTTTCATGTTCCTCTAGATTGATGGAGTTTATAAATGAAAGGTTGACATCAACTTCATCATTTAGGACTTGGTTAATCACGGTGTAGATTTCACAAGATTTTCACTCATTAGAACATGATAAATATGAATGAATGAGGTTTAATTGACTCTCAGAAGTGTTCTCAGAAGCATGGATTGAGAATGCAGAGTGATCCTCTGATGGGTATTGCAAGTCTTGGAAAATGTTGAACTTGACTAGTTGGTCACTAAAGAAAATGGATTAGATGCCTGGATGGACATAAATTTTGGTTTTGTTGTCATTAGGAATGGTCTTCCTAGAATTAAGGGAGATAGGGAAGTGTTCGTCTTAGCTTCCATGTCAAAGAAATATAAATCACCAGGAAAGATAATAAAATTCACCTAAATAAGGACATCCTCAATTATACCCTCAGGACTACTAGTAGTTTAATTAGATAATTGACTGACAACACATGTGGAATTTAAGGGACAAATAATAAGGTTGAAGAATATGGATTTGGAAATGAAATTAATTGAGGCTCCATGGTCTATGAGAGCCTCATCAAATTTGGAACTTTCAATTTGTCATGGAACTGTAAATATCCCTGGATCTTTTAACTTTATGGGAATAGACTGTTGGGTGGAAACATTTTCAAAGGTCCTAAGTTTCCTCTTATGAGAGCACAATTCCTTAAGAAACATGGCATACATAGGTATTTTTTATGTAATCTAAGAGGGGAATGTTGAATTCAAAACATCTAAACATGTCAAGCATTTCAAGATCAGGTAAAAAGGAATTGTCTATATTAGAAATGGCTTGAGGAAATTGAATTGGATTCCTAAGTGGAATGGAATGAGGTGAGAGAATGGATTTAGATTCCTTTTCAAGTTTCTTTTTCTTTTCATTTTCTAGGTAAAAATTTAAAGGGGAGTTGGAGGAATCATCATGAGTCATAAAAAATTTATTTCCTGATCTAAGGGAAATTGCACTTACATTACCCTTGGAGTTGGGTAATGGTTGAGTTAGGAGTTGGGAAGAATTTGATTTTTGTTGATGGATTAGGTGGGATGAAAGTTGACCAATTTTTATTTCAATGTTTTTAAGGATGGAATGGGTGAATGAGGAAAGATCTTCCACTGCACTTTCCCATGATTTATTTGAATAAGAGGCTTGTCCTAGATTGGGATTTTCTTGATTTTGGTTATCGGGAAAGTGATTGTATTGGTTTTGGAATTGGTAAGGCTCACTAGGATAGTGGAATCCAGGAAAGGGGTTGTTCCATTGAGGGTGTGGAACAAGGTGATAAGGTTGATATAAGTTACCATCACCTTGAACATACTCGAATTGGTTTTGATTCTGATGAGGAAAATGAGGGGGATGAGAAATTGGATTCCCATATCTCAAGTTAGGGTAATAGGTATAAGATAAGGGATCAGAGTGGGGTTGGTTAAAGTTTCTAACAAACTAACCTTATTGTTGAGTGTTGGGGTTTTGATGAGCATATGCTGCATTGAGCTCCATTGGTCTAGATGAATCAGATGTATCCTCTTGAAGCTGCAGACATGTGTCAGTTGGATGAGATGAGGAGCTACAGATTCCACAGTTCTTGATAGGTCCAGGGAACAAAGATTGTGGAGAAGATGATGTTGGGGTTTTGGCCGCCACAACTAATTGTGTCAAAAGACATGTAAGTTCACTCATCCACTCTATCATCATGTTTGGATCTATCTATTGACTATCTTGGGATTGTTTGACTTGATCATGTGCTTGATTATGGAATTTTTGTGCAAGATCCCGACCCCAGAAGCCCAGTTTCGGTGCATTATTATGTATCATTGGAATGATAACAAAAGATCAAGTCTCAAAAGACCGATAAGTTTAGTATCCTTGGAAGTACTAGATACATTCATAAGGTTTACATTACATCATAAAATGGAAAACTACAAAAACATTGTTTCCATATATAATAATTAGATCCCATATACTATCCCTGCAGGTCATTCATAATATACTTCTTCGCATCATGGGAAAAATAAAACCTAGAAAGGGGTGAGCTTAGATGCTCAGTAAGGATAAAAATATAGCATAAGCTTTCATAAATAAGCATAAACATTTAAGGAAATGTATAAAACTAAAAAAAAATCCTTTTCAACATAAAATTCATCATAATATGGAAAATATAAATCAAAATAATTCCATTTACTTACTCACATGGATATTCTACTAGTCTAATAATCGCATGCAATATCAATAGCCACTTTCATAATGATGGAATTCATAATGCCAGACTTTCATAACCACATAGTCAAGGCCTTGTGCGAAGACTACAAATATGATTTTGTCAAGGCCATGTGCCAAGACACTAGTTTTTCTCATGAGACCTACCGATGCATCGATGAGCTATAGTGGGCTCCACTCGTCATATACTAAGTCCAATGCATTCCTCATATGAAAAGGTTTAAACATAACATAAACATTCATATTAAAACGAGTATACGAAATGTCATTACATTATCCATAAACCATTAATGGTTTAAAAATAACACATCCACAGTAAAAAATATCACAAAACTTTTAATACAATATGGAAGTTTTGTATCGAAATAAATCAACTTCAAATAAGCTTAAAATCCATCAAAGGATGTTGACATAGATGAAATAAAAACCATTTTTAAGAGAAATATATCTTTCTATTTTGAAATCATTTAAGAGTCAAATAATTTAAAAAGAAAACATTTATTTTGAAAATATTCTTATAGGATTGTAAGGGAAGCTTCGATGATGTTATAATGGTGGAAAATAGCCACACCCACCGTATAAGTTAAAAAAAATTCTTACCTTAAATTTGTTGAAAAGGTCAAGAAGCACCTTATTTGGAAAAGGACGGAAAGATTCCTTTAAAAACATATATGGTCAAATAAGGGTATAAATGACTTTAACCAATTATATAGTAAATACTAAAAATGTTTTGAAATACATTTTTAAGAAGCATGGATGTGGATGATAAAGAGGTCCCATCAGATAATTATGTATAAACAATCTCAGATAATGAAGAGATTGTAAAATTAACCCTTACCTTGTAATTTTACTTCGTAAAGGGTAGGTTAAACTATTTTATAATGGTGAAATAATTGTTATTAAATTATACAAGAATAATATACATTAATATGATATCATATATGATCTTTTAACATTTCTTTGTTAATAATATCATAGTATTATTGTTGTTTCGGGTGTTAACGGATTCATTTTCCTTTATATTATTTTTTATGTGAGTCATAATTATTATGGATGGGATACATATTATTCATATACATAATGATATCAAGTCTTTAAATATTATTTTTAATCATCAAATAAAAATTATTCTTGAATGGATACGATGGGGAATGAATCTCATCGCATTCGTGGAGACATTAATCCGTACGTACGTACGAGAAAAAATATCATTCTTTTGATATCAAAATAATATATAATTTGATGATATATCATATATAAAGAATAATTGTAATGTTATATTAATTATTTACATCAATTACACACCATTATTATACCCATCCAAATAATAATGTATTGAATAACAATTACACCACAACATGGAGATGGTAAGTTGTACGTACACACGTATGGTGGCATGGCATTAAAAGGATGGATAAAATAATAAATTTTTTTGTAACATAGTTATAATAACATCATAGTATATAGAAGATACTGGAGTTATTATTTTAGAATGGAAACAACAAATAAAAAGTAAGTGGAAGAAAAAAGGAACTTGAAAGAGGTGATGAAATATTTACCTCTTCTTCAGGTTCTTCCTTTCGATTTGATCAAAAGGGATCCTAAGGTTGGATTTATGACTAAAGGAAGGCCTCTAGGATTAAGGGAGTATAGTTTATAGGGTATTTTGGCAGAGTTTGGATGACCTAAATGGTTTTTAGGTGTGAATTAGAGAGAAGGGGGAGTTCCCTTTTATAAGAGGGGTGAGGGGCACTTTAGGAAACGTTAGAAATATTATTTTATATTAAAATCATTTTCGTTTTGTAATTGATCAAAAATGAATTATTTAAAGTATATGATAGGTATGGGTATAAAAACACTCAACTAATAGGTTTTATACCGGATTGTGTCACTATATTAACTTTATCTTTTAGATTTAACTCTTAGTTAAATAGTTTGACATTAAGCACGTCTCTTTGTATTTTTATATTATATGGTTAATAAACATACTATATACTTCCAAGAGAACCCAAAGTGGTTAATTAATGATACAAATACCATTATATAAGTCTTATGGACGAACCGTAAATTTTTATTAATAGAATATTAATTAATAATATAATATTTGTTTTAAAAATTCTTTTATGTCAATTTTGACACTATTTGATATTTTGTTTTTTCTAAATTCATAAAAGCATTATTACTTTGAAAAAAATTCATATAACAAACCTTAATATGAAATATTAACCTAGAAAATTAGTTTAATTCATAAAAAGTCTCAAATTACATTTATTTGGTTATTTATAATATCAATTATTTTAATATTTCATTAATTTGGTAATTACTGCATCAACATTGTGTCATAAATAAATTAAATTATTTAATGTCAAAAAATATAAATAAAAAAACATTATGTAGGAAATCATTTTATATTTCTAATGAATATTTATAGTCAAATTTATATTATCTGTAACCCGATATTAAAAATGTTTTAGTTATTAAACTTTGATTTTAACTCTTTTAACTCTTCTTTGAATTAAATAATAATAAATGTCCTAATCTAATCCAAGTGGACCAAGGAGGTTCATATTTTATTTTTAAGGTGGTTTTTTGTCTAATTATACTTATCCAATAGAATTAGTACATGTCTTAGGGTAATAATAATATCATTTTACTATTAATTACCCTATTTACTTTTAACCGTGGTGAATAAAAGTAAAAAGTTACTATTCAACAAAAATTATTTTTATCTTATTAGACCACATTTTTCATACTGATATCAACCGTGTCTCTCATATTTTTGAAATTCCTCTCATAGAAGTGGTAAAATTATGTTTTATGTGAATTTTCAAATGCTCCAAGGAGGTGGGTAAAAGACGGTAACAAGTTCAATAAAATTTTTATATATTTAAAATTATTATAAACTGACTCCAATAAATTACATTGAACTTATATAGGTATTATGTATCTATTTTTACCTAAAATAAATTTAAATAAAATAAATAATTATTTATATAAAAATTCGGTTTTAAACTATATCTCCTTGTTTTTCACTATTCATCAAAAATTGAATGTTTTTAGAAATATACCAAAAATTCACCCTAAGCTAATTTCGATATTACAAATCAAAAAATGAAGTCCATTTTGAAATATAAAATTTATAAAATTTCAAAAAGTGGGAATTACTATTCATAACATCTAGTTTGATTGGTTGTTGTGTTTTAGAACTTGAAGTTGCATACAACACACGGTACTGTATTATTCAAAGAGAAGAACACCGTTGATGCTTGGGGTGTTACATTATCCCCTCCTTCAAATAATTTCACCCTCAAAATTTATAGAATATTACTACATAAAAAGACTCAGGTGGTTATTCATCATATGTTCCTTGGGTTCCCATGTTGCCTCTTCCATCTTATGGTTTTTCCATAGAAATTTTACCAGACGAGTTGCCCGGTTTCTTAGTACTTGTTCTCTTGTATCAAGAAACTTGACCGGATCTTCACAATAAGATAGATCGGGTTCTAGTTCTTAGTCCTCATAGGTGAGTACATGCATTGGGCCAGGCATGTATTTTCCCAACAATGATACGTGGAATACATCGTGAACTTTGGAGAGACATGGTGGCATTTCCAAACAGTAAGCTATAACCCCAATTTGTTCTAGAATTTCGAAGGGTCTGATGTACCTGGGACTCAATTTTCCCTTCTTACAAAAATTTATAACACCCTTCCATGGAGACACCTTCATGAAGACATGATCTCCTACCGGAAATTCCAAATCCTTCCTTCAGTTATTTTCATATCTCTTCTGCCTACTTTGAGCAGCTTTGATGGGGTTTTGTATTACCTTCACCTTTTCCATTGTTTCCTCCACCAGTTCTGGGCCTAAAAGTTTTATTTCACCAACATCATCCCAATAGGTTGGTGTGCGACATCTCTTTCTATATAATGCTTTATATGGTGCCATCTGAATACTTGAATGGAAGCTATTGTTATTGGAAAATTCTACCTGAGGTAAATATTGATCCCACATACCTTGAAAGTCAAGTGATCATGATCTCAACATGTCTTCTAATGTTTGAATAGTCTGTTCTGATTGTCCATATATTTGGGGGTGGTAGGCAGTTCTCAAACGAAGTTCAGTATACAATGATTTCTGAAGTCTTTTCCAGAATCTTGATGTAAAATGTGGATCATGATCAGAAAAAATCGATAGGGGTACTCCATTAAGTCTCACAACTTCATTAATATATAGTCTTCCTAGACGTTCAAATGGTAAATATTCTCTTATAGCAAGAAAATGTGCTGACTTGGTAAGAAGATCAACAGTGAACTATATTTCATCGTTCCTTCTAGGAGTCTTTAGTAGTCCCATGAAAAAGTCCATCGTAATATTATCCCATTTCCACTCAGGTATGAGAAGAGGTTGAAAGACTCCTCCAGGCTATTGCCTTCCAGCTTTCACTTGTTGAAAAACTATACATCTTGACCAAAAATCAAAAATCTCTCCCTTTATGTTTTCCCACAAAAAATGTCCCTTAAAATATTTATACATTATAGGGCTACCAGGCTGTATAGAGAAATTGGAATTATGGGCATCATCCAACAATTCCATTTTTAGATCAGGTATATCAGGAACACAAAGTTTCTTCCCAAATTTCAAAATTCCATCTTCATACACAAAGTCACTCAATCTCCCATCATTCATTACTTTAATCTTCTTTTTAAACTCTTTATCACCGTTCTAAAAACTCTTTATCCTATCTAATAAAGATGGTTTGGCAACCATTTGAAAAAGAATTGATGTTTCACCTTCCATGGTGATTCCCATATCCATCTTTACTATATCCATGTATACAGGATCCTTTTCAACTCTCATCTTATTCAAAAATCATTGATATTTTCTTCTCAAAGCATCTGAAACCTTATTTTCCTTCCTCGGGTCGTAGTGTATCATGAAGTCATAATCCTTGAGTAGTTCAAGCCATCTCCTTTTCCTCAAGTTGAGTTCTTTCTGTGAGAAAATATACTTCAAACTCATGTGATTAGTATAAATCTCACATTTTTCACCATAGAGATAGTGTCTCCAAGTATTCAAATCAAATATTACAGCTTCTAACTCAAGATCATTAGTATGATAGTTTTGCTCATGAATTTTCAGCTATCTTGATGCATAAGAAATAACTCTATCATTATGCATAAGGACACAACCAAGTCCTTTCTTCGTTGCATCACTATAAATAACCAACCCATCATTCCCCGATGGTAGAGTCAAGATAGGATCATTGAAAAATATTTTCTTCAGTTCTTCAAAACATTCTTTACACTCTTTTTTCCAAACAAATTTAACCCCTTTACATGTGAGCTGGTTAATGGGTGAGCCAAACAAGCAAAATTCTGGGTGAAACATCGATAATAACCTACTAAACCAATAAAACTGCGTACCTCAGTTATACTCATTGGTGCTGGACATTCTTCGATTGCCTTGGTCTTAGAAGTATCACCAGAGATTCTATCTATGGAGACAATATGGCCAAGAAAAGAAATCCCCTGAAGCCAGAATTCACACTTGCTAAACTTACTATATAATTCATGTCTTCTAAGAGTCTTCAGGATAATGCGCAAGTTATTTTCATGATCTTCGTAGCTTTTGGAGTATACCAAGATATCATCAATAAATACCACTAAAAATTCATCAAGATATTCCTTGAAAACTCTATTCATTAGATCCATGAAGACATAGGGTGCATTAGTCAATCCAAAAGGCATTACTGTAGACTTGTAATGCCTGTACCTGGTTCAAAATGCTATTTTCAGAATGTCTTCCTTCTTCACACACAACTGATTTTATCCAGATCGAAGGTCAATCTTTGAAAAGTATTGAGATCTATGAAGTTGGTCAAATAAATCATCAATGCAAGGTAAGGGATACTTGTTCTTTATTGTTATAGCATTGATCTCCCTGTAGTCAATGCACAACCTCATAGATGCATCTTTCTTCTTAAAAAAAAGGACAGGGGCTCCCCATAGAGAAACACTAGGGAAAATAAATCCCTTATTATTCAATTCCTCTAGTTTTTTATATAGATCCACTAATTCTATAGTGGTCATTATATAATAGATCTTCGATATGTGCCTTGAACCAGGAATTAAATCAATGGAAAACTCAATTTCTCATTCTGGAATATGTCTAGGTAAATCTGTTGGAAACACATCAACCTATTCTTTCACAATAGGTGCATACTCTATTTGAACATTCTTTTCCTCACCCATAGTTATTTCATTTTCTTCCTCCCAAATAATTTAATTTAGTTGAGCTACTGGGGGTGAATCTAGATAAGAATTAGGTGGTGATGATTCTTCGCTAAAGATAAGGCGTTCTTTATCATCACCATCAAAAATAGTAACCTCCTTCTTCTTACAATAAATTAATTCATCATGGTCCATAATCCAATCCATACAGAGTATTATATCAAATTAAATCAAGGGTATGATGATGAGATCAACAGATAAAGAGGATTTATATGCCCTAATAGGAACTGATTCACAAAACTTTGTTGCGATGATACTTACCTTATAATTTTTTACTTACAACTCCATTGTTAAATAAAATTGAAAATATCTAATTTTATTAGAAAACTGGGAAGATTTGAAATAATGCGATGATCTAGAATCAAAAAAGGCATTTGCTAAATTTGAGGAAACCATTAAATTACCTACCACCATGTCTTTTGGAGCTTCAACCTCAGTAGTAGTGATATCATAAGCTTATCCTTGATCCCTTGGCCTTTTCTGAGGTATGTTGTAACGCCCCGACCCTAATTACCTAGAGTCGGTGCATTATTACATAACATTGGCATGATCACGAGAAAGATCAAGTCTCGAAAGATCGATTAGTTTAGTAGCCTTGGAATAACTAGATACATCCATAAATTTTACATTACATCATAAAAAAACATCTTGTCTTCATATCCCGTCATACTATACCTGCAGGTCATTCATAAATTACTTCTTCATAATCCTGGGAAAAAAATAAAACATTGAAAGGGGTGAGCTCAGATGCTCAGTAAGGATAACATTATAGCAGAAGCTTTCATAAATAAGCATAAACACTTAAGGCAATTTATAACTAAAACAAAAGCCTTTTAAACTTGAACTTCAGCATAAAATGGCAAAGGTAAAATGAAATAATGCCATTTAATTACTCACATGGATATTCTACTAGTCGAATGATCACATGCAATATCAATAACCACTTTCATAATGATGGAATGCATAATGCCAGACTATCATAACCACATAGCCAAGGCCTCGTGCCAAGACTACAAATAAGATTTTGCCAAGGCCTTGTTCCAAGACACTAGTTTGTCTCATGAGACCTAACGATGCATCTAGGAGCTATAGCGGGCTCCACCCATCACTTATTAAGTCCAATGCATTCCTCATATGAATAGGTTTAAACATAAAATAAACATTCGTATTAAAACTAGCACACGAAATGTCAATAATTTAACCACAAACCATGAATGGTATAAAAATAGAACATCCACAGTCAAACATAACTCATTTGATACAATATGGAAGATTGTATTGTATCACATTAACCTCAATCATGAATAATGAATGATGTTGACATAGATGAAAATAATCATCAAAACTATTTGAGGGAAATATCCCCCTTTTCTTGAAATCATTTAAAAGTCACACTATTTGTCAAGAAGCCATTTAAAAATAGATTTTTTGAATCAAAGTGTCCCATACCACTTTGAAACTTTTAAAAGGAGTTTTAATATTAAAACTTTAATGTCCATATAAATAAATCCTTAAAACCATTTTTAAAACATGGACATTAATGAGAAAGATATAGAAGAATAAGTCTTTAAAACATTTTAAAATGGTATTTTGGTTAGAGATTCTAACCAAAAGAGAGACACTTGAATACAAATATTTGAGGTAATCAAAAATTTGTAATATCATGAGAATAAAGGGATTCATGATATACTATGTCAAAGTACATTATATACACCACATAAAAGTGATTTGGTTTATATCAACAAAGGAGTCTCAGTTGAATGTAAATTGAGATGAAATCTCTCATAAAGGCCGTATCCTTAGGTTAAGGATAAATCAACGACATAATTATGTGTGAAAAAATATAAATACACTAAATATGATTGAATATTCAGTGTAAAACAATCAAAGGATATTCACACATATTCTTGTAGAAACAACACCAACGAATTGGATGTTTAACTCAACAAATGGTGAAAGAGTTAAAATTACTCTTATCAAATTCATATTAATGACTTGAGAATTATCAATGGATTGATCATGTGTATCAAAAGTATATCCACAGGAAGGGGAGTGGAAATTATGACATAATCAAATGAATAGTGATTCCACACATAATCTTGGAGTAATATAATCAATGAAATATGCGTAAAGCCGAATGAGTGGAAATTGAAATCTCAAATTCCCTTATCGATTTGGTAACTTACGAAAAAAACAACCATGAAATAAGGATCATACCATGACTATGTAAATACCCATAAATTAAATTATATTACACAATGAATACAATCATGGGCAGTACACATACACCACATGTAATAATTAAGTGGTGAACAATGGAATTCTCACGAAATTAAGAGCGAGATAAGAAACTCCTTACCACGTTAATCAACTGAGTCGTATGGCCAAAAGTTAATAACCACCAAATGATTTACAGAATAACATGAATATAAAGATAATCATGATAATATATATCAAATGGCAGTACACAATACACCACTTTCAATAATTTAGTGGTGAACAATGGAAATCTCACGGAATTGAAAGTGAGATAAGAAAATCCCTTACTTGTACTTTTTCCTTGGTCGATGGTAGGTTTAACTCCTGTATAATGGTGAAATAATTGTTATTTAATAATACAAGAATCATTTACTTTAATATGATATCATATATGATCTTTTAACATTGATTTGTTAATAATATCTTAGAATTATCGTTATTTCGGGTGTTAATGGGTTCATTTTACTTTATATTCTTTGTTATGTGATCCATATTCGTTATTAATGGGATTTATATTATTCATATCCAGAATGATATCAATTCATTAAACATCATTTTTTTTAAATCATCAAATGATAATTATACTTGAATGGATACGATGTAGAATGAATCTCATCACGTTCGTGGAGACGGTAGTCCGTACGTACGCACGAGCGACAATATCATTCTTTTGATATTAAAATAATATATAAATGGATGGTATATAATATATACAGAATCATTAACATGTTATATTTATTATTTACATGAGTTACACATCATTATTATACCCATCCAAATAATATTATATTGAATAACAATTACACCACGACGTGGAGACGGTAAGCCGTACGTACGCACGTACGGTGACATGTTATTCAAAGGGTGGATAGAATACTGAATATGGTTGTACCATATTTATAATAACATCACAGTATATGTGAGATACTGTAGTTATTATTTTATAATGGTAAGAACAAAGAAAGAAGAAGTGGAAGAAGAAATGAACTTAGAAAAGGGTGGTGAAATCATTACCTCTTCTTCGGGTTCTTCCTTTTGATTTGATCAAACGGGCTCCTTAGGTTGGCTTTCTGATCAAAATAAGGCCCCTAGGTTGTAGTGAGGTAAGTTGGGAGAGTATTTGGGCAGATTTTGGCCGAACCAAAAGGCTTTGATGGTGTGAAAAAAATGAGAAAGAGGAGTGCCCTTTTATAAGAGGGGTGAGGGACACCTTTGGAAAAGCTAGAAATATTAATTTATAATAAATTCATATTCAGTTTATAATGGATCCAAAGTTTACTATTCAAAGGTTAAGGTGGGGATAGGTCGAAAAACACTCAACCAATATAATTTAGACAGGTTTGGGTACTTATATTAACCTTATCTTTAAGTATTAACTCTAAGTTAATTAGTTTCACTTTTACAATGTCTCTTTGTATTTTTATATAATATGGTTAATAAACTTAGTATATACATCAAAGAGACCCCAAAGTGGTCCATTAATGATGAACCTATCATTATATAAGTCTCTTGGCCGAACCTTAGATTTTTAGGAATTTAATATCAATTAATAATATAATATTTGTTTTAAGAACTCTTTTATGTCAATTTTGACACTATTCAATAGTTGATTTTTGTGAAACTCATAACAGATTTATTACTTCGAACAAAGTCAATTAAATCAATCCTAATATATCATAGTATCCTACAAAATTAGTTTAATTCATTAAAAGTTTCATATTATATTTATTTTGGTATTTATAATATCAATTATTTTAATTTTTCACTATTATAGTAATTACTGCATCATCATTGTGTCATAAATAAAACACATTATTTAATGTCTAAAAATTATAAATAAAATATAATTATGTAGGAAATCGTTTTATCTTTCTAATTAATATTTATAATCGAAAGTCCAACATATATAACCCTATGTAAAAATTGTTTTGCTAAAAGATATATGCTTGTGTCATTTTTGTATTCATTTTAACTTAATTAAAATAAAGTGTCATTATCACTTACAAGTGGATCCATGGGGTCCCGAAATCGACCCAAAGATGCCCATGGTCGACCATGTATCAACCAATAGGGTTAAGACACGTTTTAGGGTAATTTAGTATTATTATAATATTATTTTTTAATCCTTATTTACCGGATTTACCCTTAACCATGGTAAATAAAATATTTACCGCAGTAATTATTCAAAATGTCTAAAAATAAAAGTTACCTATTTACACAATTTGAAAATCCTGATTCCAAATATGGAATCCATTTTTCTAAATTCAAAACACAGAAGTGGCAGAAATTAATTTAAAATTAATTACCGCTGTCAAAACAAAAAGCGTGTTTTTAAGAGATAATAACTATCAAAAGATTGACACTTGTTTATGTTCGGTTTAATTGTAAAATTATGTCCAATGACCAAAATTATATTAAATGGTAAAAATATATTCTAAATATAATTTAAACTACTAAAATTAATAATTTATCAGTATTAATTATTTTGATTAAAAAAGTTGTTTTTAATTAAAATTTAGTAATTTTCACTATTCATCAAAATATGAAAGTTATCCGAAAAGTACCAAAATTTCACCTTAGGCTAAATTAGATATTCCAAATCCAAAAATGAATTCCATTTTGAAATATAAAATATATATAATCTTAAAAAGTAGGTATTACTATTCATAACGGCTAGTTTGATCGGTTGTGGTGTGTGTTAAAACTCGAAGTTGCGTACAACACACGCTACTGTTTTATTCAAAGGAAAACATACCGTGGAATCTTGGGATGTTTCATTTTAAATTTTTTTGATGTCTCCATTTAGTCAAAAAGTTTAAAATATTGTATTTAAAAAGTTTTCACTATTAAAAGTTGATAAAAGTGCAATACTGAAAATGAATCTGTTCTTGCATTTTGACTAAGAAACTCATAATATGGATTCTAAAATTATAAGGATTATATAAAGTTTAAAATTTAGTTAATACTATTCATGACCTATTTTAATGGATTTTTTTTGTAAGTCAAGGTGTGATTGAACTTGGTGTTGCGTGTAGTGCAAGTTATTGAATTATTTTGAAGAAATAACACACTATGAAATCTTGGGGTGTTACATTCTCACCTCCTTCAATAAATTGCGTCCTCGCAATTTGAAATTGCTCTTCGAAAATAAAAGGTTGAAAATAGAAAATATATTTGTGGGAAAACCCTAATCGGAAATTGGGTTACTAAAATTTAGTCTTAATATGAGGAAAAGAGAAATGAAAGGGTCACCATCGAATTATGATCTCGATTAGGAGAACATTGGTGGTCATTAGAGACATATAATTGGAGGAAAAACGTAAATATTTATAGGTAGTGATTGAGGTCATCAATCACAAACAAGTATAAAATTGAGGTCCTTAAACTCATCAATCTATGATGATTTGAAATACCATCGGTCCAACAAAACATAGGGTATTGGGATAACACATTTTTGACGTTTCAAAATATCTTAGTTGAAATACCACATCGAAAAATGAATTAATGAGGCCTCTATTTAAAATAAAGAGTGGAAAGTATGAAGATTACCGAAAATAACACATACTAGGGTTCCATGTAGGAAAATATGGATATGGAAGAGAAATCTAACCATCAATTATCTGATGGAGAGTGGTAGAGAACATGGCTATGGAAAGGCCAACAATCCCAAAGCCATAAATTAGTGATGATTTAAGGTACCATCTAGGACAACATTTTTTTTTAAAGTTACATTACATAAGGAAGAGGAATTCATTTATGATATTGACTAAGAACATTATGAGATATACTTACATTTTAAGTATATTTTCATTCTTTAATAAATTTCCACCACTAACTCAATTTTTTTTAAACGATAAGTATTCAAGAAGACTTGGTCACACTGGAAGAGCTAGAATAAACTTCTATAGAATCACATGATCCATGCAGGATAAACCATATATTTACATTGTCTTTGAAGATTAATCAAAACCAAAATGGTTAGTGAATGATCTAATGATCCCCCAAAAGGATATTCATTGAGATAAATATGTACTAATCTTAATTTCTAAAATTAAACCAACAATACCCCAAAGTTAAATAGATACCATTCAATAACCAATTGTCCTTAAAATCCTTTAATATAATCCAAACTAATATTGAAGCCCAAAACATAGAAGAATTTGATTATGTAGTCTCCCATGTTACATTGTATCTCCAAATGACATCAAATACTCTTAAAGTCACATACTTAAAAGTAATTAACATCATCACATATTCTCTGTTATAGGTTAATCATTTCCATAAATAACCCAAATCACTATAAATCAACAATAAAAACGTAGATAAAAATCCACCATTACTCTACAAATGAAACCTCATTGTATTCTATTTTCCTTGGGCATATAGTGTTTCTAACAAAACGAACATCTTCCAAAATAACAGTTATCACTTAATCACCAAATCATTTTCCTATACCAAGGGTATTCATTTGATAAGACATAAGAACCCAAATCATCTTATTATTGATCAATAAAATCATTTAACAAAAAAAAAAATAGTCACACTAACCAGGGACTTCACGTAGTCCAGTGGTAGGCGATAAATCCCAATCGCACTTTGGTTGTGGGTTCGATTCCCACAGCTTTGTCCGACGCGATGGGTTGTCACATGGTCTACGTGTTGTCCTTTTTCAAAAACTATATTTTATAATATTACCAAAATGAGATAAATTCCTCAAAATAACATAATTTAACCACAAATGTTATATCATACATTGCATTTTCATCCCAAATTATAATAACTTATCATTTTCTCAAACCCCAATGATCATATAAAACCAAATGGTTATTTATACCTATATCCACAAGAGAAGAGACAATTCTTCCTCAAATATCATTCTCACATGGAAAACAGCGGGGTTACAAATACAAGAGAAAATTATTCCAAAGTAAACCCATCAACAAGGAGTGCTAATACTTTTTAAATTTTTCTCCAACCATTTATTTCCACATAGCCTCTTCTTTGACCAAGAAAATATTCTATAGAATATGACATTCACTCGGGTAATGGCCAGGTCCCCTACATTTACGGCAAATGACTGTAAATGGACTCTTGGGACCATTTTTATCTTCTTCCATAGTACTCTTCATTTTTCTTCGGCAATTCTTCACTTTATGTCCATCCTTCCCGCACGTAAAACATTTCATTGTCCCATTGAGACACTTTCCTGGGTGTCTCTTTCCACATTTCCTGCATGATGAAAATTGAGGTTTCTTTTCTCCATGGTCTCCATTGCTGGAGATCTTATCATTTATCACCTTTCTCTTCCTTGTTGAGTCTGGGAGTTGGTTAATATATATGTTGTTGATCATATTTTTGGAAAACTGATTTGGCATAAAGACGATATCTTTTACGCCTATCAACATTCCATTTTGTTGCTCATTTCCACCACCATTCCCACCTTGTACATCATTCTCAAAGTCACTATGACTTCCTTGGAATCCATCCATTGACTGAAACCAGAAAGCATTGTGTGAGTAATAGTAGTCGTAAAATCATTTAGAGATTAAAATGTCACCATATTCTCAATTTGAAACATATTAGGATTAACCAAGGTCATTTACTCTCATCTTATGTATATATTACTTAAATCGGTTTGTAAAGAAAATGTAAATTATCCTAAGCATATCCCCCGGGAGTGTCGTAACCAAGAGTGCAGCAAGGCCCGTTGTCGTGCACCAGTTCCCGTTCGAGTCTAGCTCAAAGCGGTGTTTTCGGGTTTTACCCCTAGGTACATCTGTGCCAGAGCCGCCTCTACCTGCTCGTATCCAGACAGGGATGTATTGCTCGGAAAACTCACAAAATCTCCACAATACCAAAATTCTAGGAAGTTCTTTTATACTAATCCTCAAAGTTCATCTTAGGTCTACGTGCTCTAATGAGAGTTTATCTAAATCTAGCTACCAAGGTTTGTACTAAACTTCCTCTGATACCAACTGTAACGCCCCGACCCTAATTACCTATAGTCGGTGCATTATTACATAACATTGGCATGATCACGAGAAAGATCAAGTCTCGAAAGACCGATTAGTTTAGTAGCCTTGGAATAACTAGATACATCCATAAATTTTACATTACATCATAAAGAAAAACATCTTGTCTTCATATCCCCTCATACTATCCCTACAGGTCATTCATAAATTACTTCTTCATAATCCTGGGAAAAAAATAAAACATTGAAAGGGGTGAGCTCAGATGCTCAGTAAGGATAACATTATAGCAGAAGCATTCATAAATAAGCATAAACACTTAAGGCAATTTATAACTAAAACAAAAGCCTTTTAAACTTGAACTTCAGCATAAAATGGCAAAGGTAAAATGAAATAATGCCATTTACTTACTCACATGGATATTCTACTAGTCGAATGATCACATGCAATATCAATAACCACTTTCATAATGATGGAATGCATAATGCCAGACTATTATAACCACATAGCCAAGGCCTCGTGCCAAGACTACAAATAAGATTTTTCCAAGGCCTTGTGCCAAGACACTAGTTTGTCTCATGAGACCTACCGATGCATCGGGGAGCTATAGCGGGCTCCACCCGTCACTTATTAAGTCCAATGCATTCATCATATGAATAGGTTTAAACATAAAATAAACATTCGTATTAAAACTAGCACACGAAATGTCAATACTTTAACCACAAACCATGAATGGTATAAAAATAGAACATCCACAGTAAAAAATAACTCATTTGATACAATATGGAAGATTGTATTGTATCACATTAACCTCAATCATGAATAATGAAGTATGTTGACATAGATGAAAATAATCATCAAAACTATTTGAGGGAAATATCCCCCTTTTCTTGAAATCATTTAAAAGTCACACTATTTGTCGAGAAGCCATTTAAAAATAGATTTTTTGAATCAAAGTGTCCCATACCACTTTTAAACTTTTAAAAGGAGTTTTAATTTCAAAACTTTAATGCCCATATAAATAAATCCTTAAAACCATTTTTAAAACATGGACATTAATGAGCAAGATATAGAAGAATAAGTCTTTAAAACATTTTCAAATGGTATTTTGGTTAGAGATTCTAACCAAAAGAGAGACACTTGAATACAAATATTTGAGGTAATCAAAAATTTGTAATATCATGAGAATAAAGGGATTCATGATATACTATGTCAAAGTACATTATATACACCACATAAAAGTGATTTGGTGTATATCAACAAAGGAGTCTCAGTTGAATGTAAATTGAGATGAAATCTCTCATAAAGGCCGTATCCTTAGGTTAAGGATAAATCAACGACATAATTATGTGTGAAAAAATATAAATACACTAAATATGATTGAATATTCAGTGTAAAACAATCAAAGTATATTCACACATATTCTTGTAGAAACAACACCAACGAATTGGATGTTTAACTCAACAAATGGTGAAAGAGTTAAAATTACTCTTATCAAATTCATATTAATGACTTGAGAATTATCAATGGAGTGATCATGTGTATCAAAAGTATATCCACAGGAAGGGGAGTGGAAATTATGACATAATCAAATGAATAGTGATTCCACACATAATCTTGGAGTAATATAATCAATGAAATATGCGTAAAGCCGAATGAGTGGAAATTGAAATCTCAAATTCCCTTATCGATTTGGTAACTTACGAAACAAACAACCATGAAATAAGGATCATACCATTACTATGTAAATACCCATAAATTAAAGTATATTACACAATGAATACAATCATGGGCAGTACACATACACCACATGTAATAATTAAGTGGTGAACAATGGAATTCTCACGAAATTAAGAGCGAGATAAGAAACTCCTTACCACGTTAATCAAATGAGTCGTATGGCCAAAAGTTAATAACCACCAAATGATTTACAGAATAACATGAATATAAAGATAATCATGATAATATATATCAAATGGCAGTACACAATACACCACTTTCAATAATTTAGTGGCGAATAATGGAAATCTCACGGAATTGAAAGTGAGATAAGAAAATCCCTTACTTGTACTTTTTCCTTGGTCGATGGTAGGTTTACCTCCTGTATAATGGTGAAATAATTTTTATTGAATAATACAAGAATCATTTACTTTAATATGATATCATATATGATCTTTTAACATTTGTTTGTTAATAATATCTTAGAATTATCGTTATTTCGGGTGTTAACGGGTTCATTTTACTTTATATTCTTTGTTATGTGAGCCATATTCGTTATTAATGGGATGTATATTATTCATATCCAGAATGATATCAATTCCTTAAACATCATTTTTTTTAAATCATCAAATGATAATTATACTTGAATGGATACAATGTAGAATGAATCTCATCGCGTTCATGGAGACGGTAGTCCGTACGTACGCACGAGCGACAATATCATTATTTTGATATTAAAATAATATATAAATGGATGGTATATCATATATACAGAATCCTTAACATGTTATATTTATTATTTACATGAGTTACACATCATTATTATACCCATCCAAATAATATTATATTGAATAACAATTACACCACGACGTGGAGACGGTAAGCCGTACGTACGCACGTATGGTGACATGTTATTCAAAGGGTGGATAGAATACTGAATATGGTTGTACCATATTTATAATAACATCACAGTATATGTGAGATACTGGAGTTATTATTTTATAATGGTAAGAACAAAGAAAGAAGAAGTGGAAGAAGAAATGAACTTAGAAAAGGGTGGTGAAATCATTACCTCTTCTTCGGGTTCTTCCTTTTGATTTGATCAAAAGGGCTCCTTAGGTTGGCTTGCTGATCAAACTAAGGCCCCTAGGTTGTAGTGAGGGAAGTTGGGAGAGTATTTGGGCAGAGTTTGGCCAAACCAAAAGGCTTTGAAGGTGTGAAGAAATGAGAAGGAGGAGTGCCCTTTTATAAGAGGGGTGAGGGGCACCTTTGGAAAAGCTAGAAATATTAATTTATAATAAATTCATATTCTGTTTATAATGGCTACAAAGTTGACTATTAAAAGGTTAAGGTGGGGATAGGTCTAAAACCACTCAACCAATAGAATTTAGACAGGTTTGGGTACTTATATTAACCTTATCTTTAAGTATTAACTCTAAGTTAATTAGTTTCACTTTTACAATGTCTCTTTGTATTTTTATATAATATGGTTAATAAACTTACTATATACATCCAAGAGACCCCCAAGTGGTCCATTAATGATGAACCTATCATTATATAAGTCTCTTGGCCGAACCTTAGATTTTTAGGAATTTAATATCAATTAATAATATAATATTTGTTTTAAGAACTCTTTTATGTCAATTTTGAAACTATTCAATAGTTGATTTTTGTGAAACTCATAACAGATTGATTAATTCGAAAAAAGTCAATTAAATCAATCCTAATATATCATATTATCCTATAAAATTAGTTTAATTCATTAAAAGTTTCATATTATATTTATTTGGGTATTTATAATATCAATTATTTAAATTGTTCACTATTATAGTAATTACTTCATCGTCATTGTTTCATAAATAAAATAAATTATTTAATGTCTAAAAATTATAAATAAACTATCATTATGTAGGAAATCTTTTTATCTTTATAATGAATATTTATAATCGAAAATAAAACATATATAAACCTATGTAAAAATTGTTTTTCTAAAAGATATATGCTTGTGTCATTTTTGTATTCATTTTAACTTAATTAAAATAAAGTGTCATTATCACTTACAAGTGGATCCATGGGGTCCCGAAATCGACCCAAAGATGCCCATGGTCGACCATGTATCAACCAATAGGGTTAAGACACGTTTTAGGGTAATTTAGTATTATTATAATATTATTTTTTAACCCTTATTTACCGGATTTACCCTTAACCATGGTAAATAAAATATTTACCGAAGTAATTATTCAAAATGTCTAAAAATAAAAGTTACCTATTTACACAATTTGAACATACTGATTCCAAATACGGAATCCATTTTCTTAAATTAAAAACACAGAAGTGGCAGAAATTAATTTAAAATTAATTCCCGCTGTCAAAACAAAAAGCGTGTTTTTAAGAGATAATAACTATCAAAAGATTGACACTTGTTTATGTTCGGTTTAATTGTAAAATTATGTCCAATGACCAACATTATATTAAATGGTAAAAATATATTCTAAATATACTTTAAACTACTAAAATTCATAATTTATCACTATTAATTATTTTTATTAAAAAAGTTGTTTTTAATTAAAATTTAGTAATTTTCACTATTCATCAAAATATGAAAGTTATCCGAAAAGTACCACAATTTCACCTTAGGCTAAATTAGATATTCCGAATCCAAAAATGAAGTCCATTTTGAAATATAAAATATATATAATCTTAAAAATTAGGTATTACTATTCATAACGGCTAGTTTGATCGGTTGTGGTGTGTGTTAAAACTCGAAGTTGCGTACAACACACGCTACTGTTTTATTCAAAGGAAAGCATACCGTGGAAGCTTGGGATGTTTCATTTTAAATTATTTTGATGTCTCTATTTAGTCAAAAAGTTTAAAATATTGTATTTAAAAAGTTTTCACTATTAAAAGTTGATAAAAGTGCAATACTGAAAATGAATCTGTTCTTGCATTATGACTAAGAAACTCATAATATGGATTCTAAAATTATAAGGATTATATAAAGTTTAAAATTTAGTTAATACAATTCATGACCTCTTTTAATGGCTTTTTTTTGTAAGTCAAGGTGTGATTGAACTCGGTGTTGCGTGTAGTGAAAGTTATTGAATTATTTTGAAGAAATAACACACTATGAAATCTTGGGGTGTTACATATGTTACCCTGACACTTAGGACATTCATTTTCATAATGCCCCCTTTCTATACAATTTTAGCATTCAACATCGACAACCTCTTTCTTCCCCTTGCAATCACGAGCTTGGTGGCCTTTTTCACCACACTTATAATAGACTCCCATTCCCTTTAGGCAAGTACCGAGGTGTTTGTTACCACATTTAATGAAGGATGGATATTCAAATTTTCTCTTCTTCCCCTTATTTCCATTTACAGAGTGTTTATAAGATCACTTATTCTCTTTATTTTCTTTAAAGTCATAAGACTTAGAGAATTATTTTTCTGTCTTGATAGCACATGAGACAATATCTTCGTACGATGAGAAGGATTGTGAGACTAATACTCTATGGAGAAATTGTTTTAAACCATCAATGAAATGATCAATATTACTTATTGGGTTATGAATTTAATCCGCCACATGCCTCACTATCTTTATAAAGTTAGCTTCATACTTTGGGACATTATCATCCTCCTTTTTCCTCAGACTCAGAAATTTCCTTTCCATATCTGCTCGATGGTCATGAGGAAAGTATTTTTCTAAGAAAATATATTTAAACTACCTCCATTAAATATTTTATACTTCATCATCTTCCTTTGTGTTTTGAATAAATGACCACCATTGATTAGCGTCTTCAGTGAGGTGACAAACTGCAATGACAACTTTTTCCCTTTCGCTACTCCCCAAGGCATAGAATATTATCTCTAAGGAATTTATCCATTGCTCAGCTACTAATGGATTTTTACTCCCATTTAATGTTGGTGTTTGTTGCCTCATGAAGTGGTCTAACATTGATCCTCCACGTTGTGTATCAGGGTGCTCTATACGGGTAAGGTTATTATTCATAACCTGAGTGAGTTGTCCTATTATAGTGATAAGCTGATCAGTACCAGTTGTATCACCAGATCCACTATAATTATATTGAGCTAGAGGGAAATCCCTAAATGGAGTGCATACATTGATACAATTTATATTCCTTCTACTAGGCACCATTTCTAAACAGTGGCATAAACTAGATCAGTTTATGAATTGAAATACATAATTCCAAACCTGTAAAACACTTAACATAAATTGAACAGTTTATGGATATAATCCATAATCATAAAAAATGTTTTCTTCAAGGAATTATATACTCATAAACCCTTCATAATGGTTTTTAAGGAAAATGAGAATTATCCTAAGAATATCCCCCAAGAGTGTTGTAACCAAGAGTGCAGCAAGGCCCATTGTCGTGCACCATTTCTCATTCGAGTCTAGCTCAAAGCGGTGTTTTTGGGTTTTACCCCAGGTACATCTATGTCAGAGATGCCTCTACCTGCTCGTATCTAGACATGGATGTATTGCTTGGAAAACTCAAAAAATCTCTACAATGCGAAAATTCTAGGAATTTATTCTATACTAATCCCCAAAGTCTATCTTAGGGCTACGTTCTCTAATCAGAGTTTATCTAAATATAGTTTCCAAGGTTTGTACTAAACTTCCTCTGATACCAACTATAACGCCCCAACCCCAGAAGCCCAGTGTCGGTGCATTATTACGTATAATTGGCATGATCACAAAAGAACAAGTCTCTAAATACCGATTAGTTTAGTAGCCTTGGAAGTACTAGATACATTCATAAGGTTTACATTACATCATAAAATAGAAAATTACAACAACATTGTTTCCATAGACAACACTGAGATCCCATAGACTATCCCTATAGGTCTGTCATAATATACTTCTTCACATCCTAGAAAAAATAAAACATAGAAAGGGGTGAGCTCAGATGCTCAGTAAGGATAACAATATAGGGGAAACATTCATAAGTAAGCATAAACATTTAAGGCAATGTATAAAACTAAAACAAAGTCTTTTTCAACATATAATTCATCATAATATGTCAAATATAAATCAAAATAACTCCACTTACTTACTCACATGGATATTCTACTAGTATAATAATCACATGAAATATGAATAGCCATTTTTATAATGATGGAATGCATAATGCCAGACTTTCATAACCATATAGTCAAGGCCCTGTGCCAAGACTATAGATAATATTTTGTCAAGGCCTTGTGACAAGACACTAGTTTGTCTCATGAGACCTACTGATGCATCTATGAGCTATAGTGGGCTCCACCTGTCACATACTAATTCAAATGCATTCATCATATGAAAAGGTTTAAACATAACACAAACATTTGTTTTAAAACTAGCATAAAAAATGTCAATACTTAATCCATAAACCATGAATGGTATAAAAATAACACATCCATAGTCAAAAATATCACAAAACCTTCAATACAATATGAATGTTTGGTATCATAATAAATCAACTTCAAATAAGCTTAAAATCCATCAAAGGATGTTGACATAGATGAAATCAAAACCATTTTTTTAGAGAAATATATCTTTCTATTTTGAAATCATTTAAGAGTCACATAATTTATAAAGAAAACATTTATTTTTAAAATATTCTTATAATCTTGTATGTTAAGCTTTGGCGATGTTATAATGGAAGAAAATAGCCTCACCCTCCATATAAGTTAAAAAAACATTCTTACCTTAAATTTGTCAAAAAGGTCAAAAAGTACCTTGTTTGGAAAATGACGAAAAGATTCATTTCAAAACATATAAGGTCAAATAAGGGTATAAATGTCTTTAACCCATTGTCTAGTAAATAGTAAAAATGTTTTTAAATACATTTTTAAGAATCATGTATGTGGATGATAAAGAGGTCCTAGTATATAATTACTTATAAATAACCTCAGATAATGAAGAGATTGTAAAATTAACCTTACCTTATACCTTTTCATGGTCGAGGGTAGGTTAACCTTATGTATAATGGTGAAATAATTGTTATTAAATTATATAAGAATCATATATATTATTATCATATCTTATATTATCTTTTAACATTGCTTTGTTAATAATATCTCAGTGTTGTCATTGTTTCGGGTGTTAACGAATTCATTTTCCTTTATATTCTTTGTTATGTGAGTCATATTTTTTATGGATGGGATGTATATTATTTTTATCCAAAATGATATCAAGTCTATAAACATTATTTTTAATCATAAAATGAAAATTAGTCTTGAATGGATACGATGGGGAATGAATCTCATCGCGTTCATGGAGTCGGTAATCCGTACATACGCACGAGCAACAATATCATTATTTTGATATTAAAATAATATATAATTGGATTGTATATCATATATAAAAAATCATTATCATTTTATATTTATTATTTATATCAATTATACATCATTATTATACCCATCCACATAATAATGTATTGAATAACAATTACACCACTACGTGGAGACGGTAATCCATACATACGCACGTATGGTGACATGTCATTAAAAGGATGGATAGAATAATTAATTTGGAGGTACCATAGTTATAATGAAATAAAAGTATATAGAAGATATTGGAGTTTTAATTTTATAATGGAAACAACAAATAAAAAAGAAGTGGAAGAAGAAAGGAACTTGAAAGAGGTGATGAAATATTTACCTCTTCTTCGGGTTCTTCCTTTTGATTTGATCAAAAGGGCTCCTTATGTTGGATTTATGACTAAAGGAAGGACCCTAGGTTGAAGGGAAGATATTTAATAGGGTATTTGGGCAGAGGTTGGCCGAGCCAAATGGCTTTGAAGGTGTGAATTAGAGAGAAGGGGGAGTTACCTTTTATAAGAGGGGTGAGGGGCACCTTAGGAAAAGCTAGAAATATTATTTTATAATAAAATAATTTTCAGTTTCTAATGGCTCAAAAATGGATTATTTAAATTCTAAGGTGAGGATGGGTATAAAAACACTCAACCAATAGGTTTTAGATAGGATTGGGTCAGTATATTAACTTTATCTTATAGATTTAACTCTTAGTTAAATAATTTGACATTTACCATGTCTCCTTGTATTTTTATATTATATGGTTAATAAACTTACTATATACTTCCAAGATAACCAAAATTGGTTCATTACTGATACAAATATCATTATATATGTAATTTTTCCAATCATTATATTTTTAGGAACAAAATATCAATTAATAATATAATATTTGTTTGAAAACTCTTTTATGTCAATTTTGACATTATTTGGTATTTTATTTTTTCTAAATTTATAACAGCATTATTAATTCGAAAAAAATTCATCTAACCAACCATAATATATCATATTAACCTATAAAATTAGTTTAATTCATCAAAAGTCTCAAATTACATTTATTTGGATATTCATAATATCGATTATTTTAATATTTCATTAATTAGGTAATTACCGCATCATCATTGTGTCATAAATAAATTAAATTATGTAATGTCTAAAAAGTATAACTAAAATACCATTATTTAGGATATCTTTTTATATTTCTAATAAACATTTATAGTCGAATTTATCTTATGTGTAACCCTATATTAAAAATGTTTTAGTTATTAAACTTTGATTTTAACTCTATTAACTCTTCTTTGAATTAAATAATAATAAATATACTAATCTAATCCAAGTGGACCAAAGTGGTTAATATTTTATTCATAATGTTGTTTTTTTTGAATTATACTTATCCAATATAATTAGGACATGTGTTAGGGTAATAATAATATCATTTTCCCCCTTAATTACCCTATTTACTTTTAACCATGGTAAATAAAAGTAAAACGTTACTATTCACAAAAAATTATTTTCATCTTATTAAACCACATTTTTCTTACTAATATCAACCATGTATCTCAGATTTTTGAAATTCCACTCACAGAAGTGGTAAAATTATGTTTTATGTGAATTTGCAACTACTCCGAGGAGGTGGGTAAAAAACGGTAAAAAGTTCACTAAAATGTTTATATATCTAAAATTATTATAAACTAACTCCAATGAATTAAATTGAACTTATATAGGTATTATGTATCTATTTTGACCTAAAATAAATTTAAATAAAATATATAATTATTTAAATAAAAATTTGGTTTTAAACTATAACTCAGTGTTTTTCATTATTCATCAAAAATTGAAAGTTTTCAGAAAAATACCAAAAATTCACCCTAAGATAATTTCAATATTAAGAATACAAAAATGAAGACCATTTTGAAATATAAAATTTATTAAATTTCAAAAAGTTGGTATTACTATTCATAACGGCTAGTTTGATTGGTTGTGGTGTGTTAGAACTCAAAGTTGCGTACAACACACACTACGATATTATTCAAAGAGAAGCGTACCGTGGAAGCTTGGGGTGTTACATATTGCATGTTTTCAGCCATGTTTCTTATGATATCTATTGCAGCTATAGGAGTTTTATCAAAAAAGTGAACCACCACTTGCGACATTAATGAGAGTTCCCTACATAGCCAATAACTTATCAAAGAAGAATTGGGTCAAGAGTTGGTTAGGGATTTGGTGGTGTGGTAGGTAGCCATAAGTTTTTTGAACCTCTCCCAACACTCATGGAGTGTTTTATTTGAAAATTGACGGATACCACTTATTTCATTTCAGATAGAATCAGTACGAGAAGAAGAAAATAATTTATCTAATAAGAGCCACTTCATGTCATTCCATGTGGTTGTGGAACCAGGAGGGAGTTAGTGGATCCAAAACATGGAAGATTCATCTAGGGAGAAAGGAAATTCTTAGAGTCTGATTTATTCCTCAGAAACCCCTTGAGGATTCATAGTAGAGCACATTACTTGGAACTCTTTAAGGTGGATATGTGGATCCTCACTAGCTAGCCAGTGGAAATAAGGTAGAAGATGAATCAAACTTGAGATTAGTTCGAATTAAGCCTATATGTTTGGATATTGAATACCAAAGGGTTGGTAATTTATATCAGGGACAACAAGTTCTTTAAGGGTTTATTCCCTAGGATTAGCCACATCTAATTCAATTGGTCAGACAGGGTTTTGATTATCCATAATGGTCCTCCTAAGTTGGTGAAGTGTTCGCTAAATTTCAGGGTCAAACAAATCCGAGGGTTTGTTTGGGAGGCTACGGGGAATTCAGAGAGATTTTGGAAGAAAGTGGAAGATGTGTTTTTCTTTTTTTTTTCTTTTTCTATTTTTGATTTTTTATGGGAAGAAGGGGTTTTCTTTGTGTTTTTATTTTATTTTTTTTAAATTTGGTTTTTTTACAATAACTAAAAACTAAAAACTAATTAATTGACCCACCCCTAGAAATAGCTCCATTTGAAAGCATGGACGATTGTTGCCTATCGAGAATTCAATGTTCTGTATCTTTTCTAATGTGTATAGCATCACTCAGGTTGAATCCTCGACGATGATACTTTTTAATTGTCCATTATTTTTAGTTGACTGATTTTTGATTGGGGGGTTGTTTTTAGATCTAAATTTAAATGATTTATTGATTTAAAAATTTAATAAAGATTGGGGTTAGTTCATTTATATGGTGTTAATATTGTGAAATACTTTAACTTTTCTTTATATTACATTAAATTGACACCCACTTGAAAGGATGATGTTGATCAGAATTCCCAAGTGTTTAAGTATTAATCCAATCCTTAACATAACTAGGATTCCAATCTCAATCATTACTTGATTGTGGTAGTTTATTTATGGTTCCAATAATCCATGGAATCCATACGTTAAACAAAATATGTCATTATTCCATGACATGTTAAGTTCAACATACACAATGTTAAATTAAAGAATACTCATCGAGCAAAAGATCTTAATCGCTTAACATATCTAAATTTTGACTCACCACAATGAAATATTTAATCATCCATTGAAATTATTAGTAATATATTTTATTAAGTTTATGATGAATAACTAATAAGAGAAGAAAAATAAAGGGATAAGAAAAGAGTGTTGCACTGAACACATACACGAGTGACGAAGAGAATTAAACACAGAGTTTTGATTGAATGATAAAGCAAAATAAGAGAATGATTTTAACATGATTTAAGAAATTTAAAGAACATTAATATTTTAGAAAATAGGTTAGATGATAATAAGAGTTAATGAAAAGGTACATGCATTAAAATAGAATTACAAAACAAATACATGCAAGATTACCACAAAGAAGAACACAAAAGTAAATGAAAAAAGAGAGAGGATGAAGGGTATCTCAAGTGAAAACTTGAGTATGGAAGGTCCCCCCAATACTTTGTAAAATCTTTTTTCATGCTAATGTGTTATCCTATCTTCTAAAATTCCAACCCCTTGAATGGAGAATAGGGGAATGTATATATATCCCAAGGAGGTGGACTTTTTACCTTCCAAAATTACCCCTCCACTTTTCTCAAGGATTTGGAAATCCAAACAGCTTGATAAGGAAATATTGTATTATTAAAAGTTGTATATATTAACTTATTCTCTCTTCTCTGAAAATCTGGAATCCGTTTGACTTACGAATCCAATTTTATGGTAGTTTGAATAAACAATTGTAATCCGTAGATTTCAATCTAAACTTTTACAAAAGATGAAATGTGAACGGTTTTTGGAACAAGAAGATTCCATTTTTTATTTAACAATTTGGACACCCATATATTAGTTTTAACACTAAAAAATTCCAGATTTATTTGATCAGTAGATCATGAGAAAATGTAGTAATAATGTCATGATTTTAATTCCTGTCCAAAATGGTGGGATAGAATTAAAAGCATAACTTGGCCCCCGTTTTTTTTGTAGTTGGTCCATAAAATTTTTATCCATGATTCTTTTGGATAATCATGAATATATTGTGGAGTTTCAAAAAATTTGGGCCTTATTATTTAGACGAGTAACTCAATCATCAGGGTTGGTCTGGTTTCTTCACTGATTCTTTGGGTCTTCTTATATAGACCATATTTTTTCCTCTAAATGGATGATTTGGCCAAATATCCCATATAATAAAATGTTGTAATTTGAGTAAGGAACCATAAAAATCAATAATCATTCAATTTAGATAAGTAGGGTGAGAGTTAAAAGTAAAATATTAAACCAACTCGATTTGATTAATTGAAATAATGCTCAAAAATTACATTTAATATTAAAACATGAGTATTTCACACCAATTATGCACTTTTCATTGAAAATATGTAAAGAGATTAAATAAAAATTTCTTAATAATTAAATAAAATTATAAATTTAAGAAAACATTGAGAAATTTTAATTATAATATTATTAATTTACATGGGGTTTCACATGGATTAAATAAATAAAGATCACTTGTGAAATTATTTTAATTTAACCCTAGCAATTTATAAACCCTATTATATTATTTTATCACTAATCAAATTCATTTTGTTTGGTTGTGCAACATAGATTTAGATAATCCTATAAAAACATATAGATATATCTTCTTCAAGAATTCTCCCATGAACGGAGAGTGATCTTCCTCCAACTCCCACTCTCGAGTCAATAGAATTACCTGAGAACACTTTGGAAGTGGTTATTAAGGTGATCAAAGGCGGATGATGAAATCAGTAGGATTTTCTTTGCTAGCACCCCGAGTTTCCTATGATGACGTTCAGATATTTTTGGAACATGTGTGGATCCCCACTATAAAGAATCTACTTTGATTCCTATAACACAATGACAGAACAACACATATCTGTTGTCAAATCCATCAATGAAGTAAGAATTACATCAAGGTAACTATTTATTTAATTAAATTAATTATAAATAATTTGTTATTATCCTCTCAACTTTTTTATATGTTCTATCCGTTGTCTATATTCATTTATTCATTTATATATATCACAACACTTATCATTGTGTAAATATTAGATTGATAGTAGATCATGGGAAAAAGAAAAGTTGGACATGACCAATTACATGATCCCACTACACCCAGAACCTTTAAGTGTTAACAGATTGGCCACATAATTATTTATAATTATTTAATGATCATTGATTATTTACCTCTTCATGACTTAGTTTTTCAATTCAATTTTAATCAATCTTTTAATCTGAATTGATAGATCTGCTTCTTCCTCCTTCATTTCTCCATGATCTAATCAATGTGATTAATTTTATGAATGAAATAAAATCCAAGAACTCATCTGGAGGTTCAAAGGATTCTGTCTAGACAACACATGAGTAAATGAAATATAATTTGAGTTACATGTCATTTACTTGTGTTCAATGCATTCGGAATTAATTCCGCAATTAATTCAATGTGTGTGAATTGATGACAAATATTGTTATTAATTCTTAGACTGTGTGTTGATCAGGACATCTAGGCACACAGTCAACATGAGTACATGCCATATAGTCCATATACACGGCACATATTCCCTTTGAGTCACAAACATGCCATGTGTTTTATAAATGGCCTACCTGATCGATGACTATTTAACTTAGAGTCCACACACCATAAGTCCATTTTACATGTAGTGTACTCCATTTTTTATCATATATGATTTATATGCCAATTCCCTAGGTATGTACCTCAGATATCAAGTGATAGAGGATCACAACATACATGTTGTTCGACTATATTCTCTCTGTACTTGTACCAAATTATCAAGATTTAAAATTTATTTATTATACTATGTAAACCTTGAGACATGTTCTTACATGTGGTTATTAAGTTGATAGGACATGACAGGTGATGGATTTTTAATATATATATATATATAAATGTTTAATTAATATCTCTATAATGTTCAGATCTTCATATCATGTATGAGTCGTATTATAGTTGTTACTCTATGTGCATTGAAGAATAACACGTGATTGAAAAATCTTATAATTTGTGTAATAATTAAGATGATAGTACCCATCATGAAATATCGTGATAAGTCGTGTATTCCATAGGTCACAAGAGTAAAAATTATACGAGTATAATACATGTTGGGTAGATTTGGATGGGTATTCACCACATTACCTCCAAGCTACATTTATGTACATAGTTAATTTTAAATAAATTTATTTAATCTATTTTAAATTATAATGGATGATAATCTTAAGAAAATTTGGAAGATAATTAAGATAAAAAAATTGATTAATTAAATATGATAATTAATTTATTCAAGCATGATTTATCTTAAATAAGAACAATTAAAAATTGAATTCTAGTTTTACTAAATGTGTAATTAATTTCTTGAATGTGGATGATCATGATAATAGACCAAACCTTTGTTTGATATTGGTTTCATTTAATTTATTTCCAAATTTAATTGTTGGCTTGCATACCTTCTCTCCTCTTATTATGCAAGGGCCAGTGTTCTGATGGTTTCCTTTACTTAAAAACCCTATTTTCATCGCCAGTGTGTGAGTAGAATCACATGTAATGGATAGAGCTCCCAATATAGTGGAGGCTGTTTAAGTTTGGAGCCAAGGAAAAACCAATCCAAGAGATATATATTGGTGTATATGTGGAAAGATGAAACATGAACCTTAATTTGTTCAAGGTGTTTTCTCCTAGGTTAGTATTTAGTTTATCAACCACTAGATAAACTAACCATTAGTAAACACTCAAGATCATACCAATTTATTATTTTATTTCTTTCAAGCTAAATGGTTTTTTCATTATGGATGTTTTTTTATGATCACATAATTTAATGACGTTAATGAACATGCAATATATAACTAAAATAAATTTGATTGTGTGTAAATATTATCTAAGATATAGTTAATCTCTTTAGTAAAGAAACTCAATAATAACAAGAATGTAATAAAGAAAATAATTAGAAATTTATGAATAAATGGATAAAATCCATAAATTTTATATATTAAGTCAGTATAGCCATCCACAACTTCAGTTAAAATCGAACCATAGTTCAAAGTGATTGACCAGCCAAAGTTGGGGGTGGTTTTGATTATTGATAAATTGTAACTTGAAGTTTTTATTTGAGTTAACATATTTCACATCAAGGGTTGACTTCCAAAGTAGGACTTGGTGTAACAAATAAGTAAATGTTGAGGAAATCAAATTTAATGATTTCAGGATTGGGGAGTCCACTAAGAGGATCAAGGAACTATGAGTTAATATAGTTGGAATTTGGAATGCCAACCTAAAATCATTCAATTTACCTAACCAACCAAATTTGGGGTAATGAGAAGGGGAATATGGATCCTTTCCAATAGAATATCCAAGAAACAAGATATTATGATAGCAATGGTTAGGGATATTGGGTTTTGATAAAATAGTGGGAGATTAATAAATATAATATTTATTTATTTGTCTATATTTAATCACATAAAGTAATAAAATTATGCTTATCTTACTTTTTAGAAACAAAATTAAATGAAATAAAAAATATTAGTATGATCCATACTTGATAAGTAAAAAATTCTCCCCAACACAAATTTCAAATAATGGAAAATGTGCATATGTGTCATCCTTCACCATGAAAGGAAATTATATGTGATGGAAGAAACTTTTCCAAAATCCCCTGAAAATGTGGAAAGTGATGAAGTGTTAAAAATATATGATAAATATTTGAATGATTCCAAAAATGTTCAATGTTTCATGCTATCATCCATGTACAATGAGGATTTGAAGAAATATGGAGACATTAATGTGTATAGCATGATGTCTCACCTTTGATATCTTTATCTAGAGAAGGCAAGACAAGAGAGGTATACGATCTCCAATTCTTTGTTTACAATAAATCTCGGATAGTCTATGCAAGTTGGGCATCATGTAGTCATGATTATTAGCTACATTGAATGCTTAGACATCTTAGGGACTCAATTCCCAGATGCATTGCATAAATATCTCATAATTGCTTCACTACCCAATACCATATCAAGTTTTATTGTTAATTAAGATAAAATAAATAATGATAAGAGTCTTTCGGATATTATTACATTGATTTTTCAAGTGGATAAAGACATGGGAAAATATAAACATATAGTCCTTATGGTTAATAAGAAAATGAATAACAAGGAAAAGGGGCCTAAGACCTATAAATAGTATAATGTTCCCTAGAAACATCTTACAAAGAAGAAGAAGATGCATAGGAAAAAAAAGGAAAAGGAGAAAATCAGTTTTGCACATGGAAAGCCAGGAAATTGGAAGATTTATTGCACTGATAACCTAGGAGAAGCTAAAGGTGCATTTTTTATTGAGTGTAATATTTAAATATCTACACATTGGGAATTAGATATAGCTTGTGGGGATCACAATAGTATCCAAATGTAGGAACCAAGTAGATATCAAAATATTTATATGGGATAGGTGGATCTGAGAGATACTTATGCTGTGAGGATTACTTCTCAATCCATTAGTGACAACCAACCTTTCATTTCCAATGAGAATGATTTTGGTTTTAAAATATAGTTATTTTGTACCTATGGGTACCAAGAACATAATTTATATATCATGCCTAGATATAGATGGGTTTATTTTCATTTTTGGAAATAAAAGCTGTTTCTTTTATAAGTAAAACATATGTTATGGTATTGCACATTTAAATAATGGTCTTTATGTATTAAATTATGAAATCCAAGTATTGTAAATTGATAACGAATCATGTTCACATGACTCATATAACACCTAGCATTGGAATAACCATCTTGGTCATGTAAACAAGAAACGTTTGACAAAGATCTCTTAGGGTGGTTATTTAGACTTATATCAGCTAAAAATTCTTGAAATATGTCATGCTTGTTTATAAGAAAAAATGTCCAAACCACCATTTTATGGACAAGGTGAAAGGGCCACAATGCATCCAGGATTGGTGCACACTAATTTGTGTGGATCATTTCTAGTAGAAGCTGGAGGTGGAAATTCTTACTTCATAACTTTTATTGATGACTTGATTAGATATGGCTATGTATAATTAATGAGGTTTAAGTATTATACCCTTGAAAAATTCAAGGAATTCGAGAATGAATTATAGAATCGACACGGTAAGAAGATAAATAAGTTTCATTCAGATCAAGGTGGTTAATATCTTAACCAAGAGTTCATCAACCATTTATTGGTGTTTGAGATTCTTTTTGAACTCACTCCACCTTATACACTACAATGTAATGGTGTTAGTGAAATGAGGAACCATACCTTGTTAGACATCATAAGGCCGATGATGAATAATTCCGATTATATATTATCATTTTGGGGATTTTCATTATAAACTGTGACATACACATTAAAATGAGTCCCAACTAAAGTGGAAAATAGAATTACCTTGGAGTTAGGGAGTGGAAATAAACCCATTTTATCAAATACATGTGTATGGGGTTGTGAGGAATTTTTTATGGACTTCTCAAGAAATAAACTAGCACCCTGGGGCACAGAGTGTATCTTTATAGGGTATACTAAAGAAATAACAGGATACTACCTATAAAAACCACCAAATAAGAAAGTGACAGTCACAAGAAAATATTTATTTATTTGGAGGGAGAACATCCTCGAAAATTATAGTGGGAGCAAGATTGACTTCAAACAAGTTTATTCTCAAGATATGTAAGAGTTGGAGTAGGAACATCTTCTACAGTTTCCCATGGAAGAGGTAGTTCCAGAAACACAAGTACTACTTAGGAGTAAAAGGTAGGTAAGAGAACCAGGTATATATGAATTTCTAGTCACCAAATATGTTGACTCATTATTGGTGGAAAATTATAAACCTCTCTCCTATAAAGAGGCAGTAGAGAGGTTATAACTACAAGATGGAAAGAAACCATGAATTCTAAAATGGATTCCATGCATGAGAACTAATTTTGGGTTTTGTCTAATGCACCAGTAAATGTAAATCCCATTGAATGAAAATGAGTATTTAAGAGGAAAACAGACATGGAAGGTAAATTAAGTAGCTATAAAGAAATGGTAGTGGATAATGGGTTTAAACAACATTATAGAATCTACTAAGATGAAACCTTTTTACCAGTTTCCATGTTTAAATCAATCAGAATTCTTTGTGCTATAGTAGCCTATCATGACTATGATATTTTGAATATGGATGTTAAAACTTCATTCCTTAATTGAAACCTTTAAGAAGATTCCCATATGACACAATTAGAAGAGTTTTTTACTCCATGTGATTCCAAAAAGATTTTCAAGTTGTAGAGATAAATCTATGGATTGAAACAAGCATCCAGGTCAGGGAACATTCAATTCAATAAATCCATAAAATAAATTGGTTTCATTAATAATGAATATTAGAAAGGTGTTTATAATTGGTTTAGTATAAATGTAGTCATTATCCTAATAGAATATGAAGATGTCATATTCCTTATTGGAAGTAACATACCGGTTTTAAAATCTCTTAAGGACTAGTTAAACAAGTGTTTCTCCATAAAAAACATAGGTGAAGCATCCTATATTCTAGGGATCGAGATCATTCATGATAGATCCAAGTGGATACTTGGACTAAGTAAAAGTACATACATTGACCAGATACTAAATATATTTAGTATGGAACAATCTAATAGTTGATTGGTTCCCGTGTCACATGTTTTACATCTTTCTAAGAAAATGTGTCCTCAAACACAACATGAGAAAGAGAAAATGAGAAAGATCCCATACACTTTACTGATAGGATCAATCATGTATGTAATGTTATTTACTATACTTGATTTTTCCTATACAATGATAATGAGAGGAAGATATTAAGAAGATATAGGATAACATCATTGGTATGCTGTTAAGGCTATCCTTAAGTATATGAGAAGAACTAAGAATATTTTCCTAGGGTTTTGAGGAGATGAGTAGTAGGTCATCAGGTGTTATAATGATGCTAGTTTTCAGATAGATCAGAATAATTTGAGGTCATATTTTTGATATGTTATATATCTCAACAGAGGAGTTGTAAGATGGAAGAGTTTAAAGAAGCTAGTTTTCACTAATTCTACAATGGAATATGAGTATATTACGGCTTAAGATGCATCCAAGGAATTTGTTTGGATTCAGAACTTTTTCTAAGAGATTTATCTGGTATCTAAGGGTAAATACCCTATCACATTGTATTGTGATAATACTAAAATGATGACTCTTGAAAAAGTGAAAGGGTCACACCAACAAATAAATCACACACTTCAGAAGTATCAATTTTTAAGGGATTTTTATAAGAGTGTTGATGATACAGTAGGAAGAGTTTCTATAGAATAGAATACAGAGAAACCCTTGACTAAAGGCATATCTCAGTAGAAGCATGAGTATCATATGAGCATTGCGGACTAAAGGTTGTTAGCTATTGGGTATAGTAAAAGTGGGATTCTATTGGAGTTGGTTCCCTAGAACCAACTTCTATGAACTTTATGATAACCTATATTTATAGTTTTGAATATTAATAAAGTTATTATCACATCATTATTGTTATTCTTCATAACATAGTAAGTGATAATGTCCTAAGAGTATATATAACACTGAAAGGTCATAGCACTTCCCCCATACGATGAGAACCCGAAAGTTCTACGACTCTATTCTTAAATATATGTTATATAACTGGAAGATATCAATTGAGAGACACAAATTATATAGTCTATTAGGTTTGGAGACTCATAGGACTTTGAGACACCTTCTCATGGGGTAATCCATTAGTAATATCCAGTAGGATATTATAAGAATGAGACCCTCCAGTAAGAAATCCACATTTATATGTTTCATTGGATGTCCCTATCTATGGATGTGTATATTGGTCTATAGAATATAAGATTATTATTAATGAGTATTATGAGTTGTCTACTTTGATGTATTGATGAAAACCTTGATGACAGATGTTCACGGTGAGGTATGACACGTTGGGTGCATCATGAGTAATATTGCATTAATGAATAAATAAAAAAGTATTTGTCCCATCTGTTCTTTAATATAAGTTGATATCTCAGGACCTTTGATGGAAATGATATATCCTAAAAAATAAATGGCCATGGTGTACAATAGGCAAGTTCAATTTCTGGGAACTCAAATAAAGAGACATCAAGCATATGGTTTGATGGCACCAGCATGAAACCTACTCGATTTGGGATATCATGATAACATGATTATATTAATAGTATGTGTTCGTATGAGGTATCATGTTGTTGTAGTATTAACTTCTTTCTCTATGGGTACCGTGGAATATTTCTAAACTCTAAACTAGGACTTTAGGTTGGTTCACCTAATTCTAATAAGAAATAGGCCTAGAGGGTCACACACTAAGTGTATCCCGAATCTCAGTTAAATAATATATTATTATTTATTATTTACAAAAAATAATAAATATTATTATTGGATGTGGTTTAAGAATTATTCATGTATGTTTGACCACATATAAATATTTATTTTCTATTTAGTGAATATGATATTTATATATTTATTGGAGAATAATGCATTGATATTTATTTAATAAATAAATATTCATTATTCAAGGCCTAATAAATATTATGGAGGAATGAAGAACTAATTTTATTGATCTGATGAGAAATAATAAATATTTAATATTATTTTATTAAATAATATTTAATTTAATTATCATGTTAAGTGCATGATGAGAAATAATAATAATAATAATATTATTATTTGACATGGGCTTCTGTAGGGATTATATAAATAATAAAAGTCACCTATTCAATTATTTTAGTTTAATCCTAGAGATATATAAACCCAATTATATTATTTTTTCAATAAGACAATTCATTTTGTTTGGTTATGCACAAAAAATTTAGATAATCCTCTCAAGACCTAGAGAGCTATCTTCTTGAAGAACTCTCCCAAGGATGGAGAGTGATCTTCCTCCAACCCCCACTCTCAAGTCAATATAGAACCGAAATAAATCTTTGAAAGTAATTCTCGAGGTGATCAAATGCGGACAAAAAAAGAGCTAGGATCTTACATGATAGCACCCATAGATTTCTACAGTGACATTAAATTTTTTTGGAACATGTGTGGATCAACACTAAAGGTAATCTACTTGGATTCCAACAATGAAATGGTGGAACAACACATATCTATTGTCGAATCCATCAAAAAAGAAATAATTCCATAAAGTTAATTCTTTATTTAATTAAATTAATTATAAATAATATGTCATGATCCTCTCTCTTGGTTCTAGCATTATATCCCTTTTCAATATTCATTGATTCAATTACATAGATCATGAAATTTATAATTGTGTAAATATCATATTGATCATCGATCATGGAAGTAATAAATGTTTGGCACAACACATCGCACACTTCCACTGTGCCTGAAACCTTTATGGACTTGGTTTGTTTAAGACCCGTGAGACTAGATGTAAGCCCAATGATTGGTCAAGATTATTTATTTATTAGCTTCTATATGGTGGAATCACTATCATATCTTGGTTGTAACCATGAAATCATTATACTTGATACTCAATACCTGACAAAATTCATTGTAACTATTTGGAATAGGAACTACCTTACTTGATTGATTATTGTTCTTGATTTATCTATTTATTGAGATGATGAACCTTGAATATATTACATTGACTCTTGAATATATTTTTATATTAAGTGAATGTTCACAATTTTTTTTTATGAATTTATCTTGTGAAATGGTTTTCAATGAATTTCAAGAAAAGGTTAGGCTTCGAAATGATAAAAAATTAATGTTTTACAACTTTGGTTTGATAAATGTTTTGAAAATTCAGAAATATATTTTAAACTATGTTCTATTGTAAACTGGTTCTGATGAATTTATTTTCAAACCCTGAAATGTAAATCCATGTACACACTTAATTTCACTTCTCTTTTAGCATATTTTTTTACCTTATAAAGTAAATTTGTAGAATCATTGTTGAATTCTTACTGGGATCTATAGATCACACCCTGTTTGTACCATTTGGTATTTGTAGCCTTTATATTTTTATAATAGGATCTCATGATCTCATCATATTTTTTTATGGGTTCATACATGGTTATCCAAGGGCGGGTGACTTGGGACATGGTGGGTGGCCACCAAAAGATGAGTTTTCATATTAATGTTTTACTTTAAGTTTTTGTATTTTCTCCATATACTTTAGTTGGTTGCATTGATTTGTTTATATGATGATATTTCTAAAGTGTACACTGATAATTTTTATCTTTTATTATTGTAAAAAATAATACCAAAGGTTTTTTTTGATTCCTAGGTTCTAGTCACCAACCCGTAGGAATTGGTAATTCCCCTGAGGTCAATGTTGAATCAACTCAGATGCTGGTTTAGATGGTACTCCGGCCCAATTTTTTATATTTCACCGCTAGCTAACTATGAAGAAAAAAACCTCCCATTCTATATCAAGTTCACTCTATTAATAATATATATGCTTTTCATATGATTTATTTCTTACCTTTTCCTTTTTTGGATGATCCTAATGGCCTTTTATTATTAATTTTTGGTTTTTAGTGTGTTCTACTTGGTATCTGTATACTCAATCCTACATGAGAATTTTCACCTGCATGTTTCGTTTATTATGAAAATGATTGACATTTTGGTGGTGAATATGGTGTATTTTTTTTGATGAAGCTTAATGGTTCATGTATATGGTTTTAGTAGTAAGGTACCATGTTGTGAGATTGGATTTACATATAAATATTCAATAATGTTGTTTAGGTTGGTGTCTTTACCTATGGTTATTATTGTGAAATTATTTTTTCTCTATTTTCTTAGTTTTTATTTGGATATGTATTTGAGTATTCTATATATTTATTAATGTATTATATAGATTGTAGGCATTTAATTTTTTACATGTCGTCCATTGATATTATATCTTGTGTAGGGATTTTAAATGTGTACCGATACATTTGGATAAGGCCTCCCATTTTGTGATATCTTCTTACTCGGTGCTAGTAACCAGACCCTAACCTATTAAAAGTAAGATTAGGGTGAAACTCTTATCTTACTAAAACCTATGAGGGGTCATAATGATCCCTATCATGTAATTCTACAAGCTCTAACCATAAAATATATTTCAATATATTTACCACCCAAATCGATTGATAATTCACCACATCATTCATTCCACTTTATTAATGTTTATCACCTTCCAAATATATTTAACTACCATATTAAATATTTACTTCAGTAATTTATTTTCGTATTCATTTGTTTTCATTCATTTACTCATATATCCCATTAATTCACTACATATTAAAATTTCATTTCCATTCATTTTATTTGAACCATTAATTAATTTATTCCCCATCCATATCCATAGTATAGCCAAATTTTTCAATTTTAACACCCAAACCTTATTATATTAACACTTCTAATTCATACTACCACATGATAAATTATTTTGAATATCCACCACAATTATATATATAAAGACAACATGAAAATATTAATGCAACATTTAATAATATATCTTCACAACTCTCATTGTTTTGGTTCCTCTTAAATAAGTAATCTAATCCCATATACTTACATAGGTAATCTTAATCATGGTACTTCTATATCAACAAAAATAAAAATACGAGTGTTTCCAAATCACCTACTATATCTGATGCATGAATTTACACCCTATAAAATAATTAAGTTTGGCACTCAAATTTTTGTATCCCAGTTATGAACCCACAAGGAATATAAAACCCATTTAACCCCATGTAAATTCACTATCAACCATTCTTAAAAACCAAATAGGATGTTGAAGGTAGATGGAAGAAAAATAAATTTATGAAATATTACCTTATTTCTGATGAATCTAAACTTATAAAAGACATAAATTCAAAGGATGAAAATGATTACTCAAAAAAATCTAAAAAAATTGTACAATAATCAAAATCTACCAAATAGAAGAAAAACAATAATCAAAGTGATAAAAAATTTGAAATTATAAATAAAAATAGGAAACTTAAAGCATGACATAATGATACTCTTTATAATAAAACAAGTGTAAATCATCTTGAAATCCAAAAATAATGGTGAAAATCCACTTATCTTCCGTTAAATATCACAACCAACCACCTTTAAAATTCTATTATATCAAAGTAATTTTTTTATAATATTTTTAAATACAAAATTATTCACCTAGTTAAAGTGATAATATAAGATTCAGGTTTTAATCTATGCTATTTTGAAAATAAAATGTCCATTTACCTTTTAAATTCAAAATCACTCAGAAATAATCATATTGTAATAGAAAATATCATGATGTAATAAATGAACTTCGAGAAAACTATGGATTGAATCATTATCCTAATCATATTCCTATAATAAATATTCCACACAAAAATATTCTACATATCTTATTATGGTGCAATTTTACCCACTATTTAATAATTATGTAAACCATGGTGGAATGAAAAATTTCAATATCTAGTAGTGACACCATTATTAAGCACCCATGATTAAGAAAAAATATCAACCCCAAGACCCATTATAAATTCAATAAAACCTATTATGAATTTTTTTCACATCATATTAAAATTTCCAAAAAACTCAACTACTCTTAGTCCACATTATCATTTAAATTCTTATATATAAAAAGGAAGTTATATAAATAAAATAAAATCCTTTTACAAAAATATCCATCATTTATTTATTTTTAATTAAATGAAACTCCTCATTTTAAATAACTATATTATTTTAGGAGGACCCATTATAGTTATTTTTTCACCTTCTTCCATTGAATTAGAATATAAAAATATTGCCTAAATTTTCCTTACTAATGTTAGGGGTTGAAAAATAAAAACTCATTTCTTTAATCTAAACACAAACATATTATATAACCAATTATAGATAAGAGATTCCATTATCAATTTTATTTTGCCTATATGATTTCTTGTTCTTTAATTAAATTTCTATACTAATTTATTGTTACTTGATAAATTATATGGTTTTAAAATTACCTATATCCTTTTTATCCCATATAGATATAAAAATAAAATGAAAAATTATTTTCTAAAAGTCTATTTCATAGGTAGATTTACATGACTTTTAATTATAGTCAACTTATTGATAATAAAATTAATTTTTGGAAAAATTACAATAACAAAAATTATAAAGAAAATCCATATCATTATTTTAGATTCAAATTATGAAAGGATATTATTTTGATTTGTCTAATTATATAAAGATCCTAGTGACTAAAATAATTGAGAGCATTAAAATTGATTCATCCATCATTAGTGATTAACCAATGAACCCTTTAACTTTGAAAATATTTGTAGATTGAAATAATGAATTAGATTCTCTTTAAATCAAAGGACCAATGGAAAAATAGAATAAACAACTTTTCAAAATTGGGTTTTCAAGAAGGAGACTACTTTAATTTCTTCGTCTTATAGCTAGTGAATACCCATAACCCCATACCGAGTAATGATAATTATAATTCTTTGATGGAAAGAGAGAAAAAAATTCATATCATCAATCAATATGATCTTAAAACCATAAAAACCAATAGATTCAAAATATTTCCTCTATAATTCTATTAAAGTGATATATCTAAAAAATTACCAATTAAAGAGAAACAAAAGTCAAAGTATAATACAAAAACGTGCCCCTTTGAGAAAGTGATCACATGTATTCCATTACAATGAAAAATCAATCGAGTAATATTATCACAAAATTTGAACACCAATTTCTCTATAATAACTTTTATCAAAATATTTCCACTTTTACTTCTAATATCATTAACGATGTCCTTAAAATAATATCTATAAATGATTTATGTTCTTCTAGTAATAGATAAACTATAATGTTCTTCAAAATCCCCGTTTTTTGGTTTGAAGATATCCCATTTGATTTCTCTTCTTAATCATCCAGATATTCCACCTTCACCTTATTATCACCTTCCGCTAAGATTCAATTAATATATCCTATCAAAAATTATAGTTTTTAAATTCTCAAATTAATACCAACAATTTCATTTTTATGGATGAATGAGAATATTTTTTCAAGTAATTATAAATAATAAATGTTTTTCTATTAAAATAATATATTTCAAAATAATATTTCATGATTATAAATTTATGATTAATTATATATATTATTTAGTTCTAAAATAATAGTTTTCAATAAAAATATATTGTTATATGTTTTGTTAAAATATTGTTAATTTAATAATATTTTTTAATATATATATTTAAAATTAATGATAAGTGATTTATATTTTTTATGATCTAAAATGGATTAAGTATTAATAAATTAAAAAATTAAAAAAATATTGAGTGATGATTATTGTATTATCTTTTCTTAATTTTGACAATTAATGTACATGAAATTGATCATAGGTGATTAGAATTTTTAATGAGCTCAAACCTTTTTAAAATGAAAAGATATATGGTTCTATGGGCACTGTATCATCCAAGGTTCTTTTTTAGAATGAAATATCACGAAATTATATTTTTTTGTTATATTTCAGTTTCATTAGATTAATTGGTTCCAATAATTAATTAATCATGTATATTGAATGTTTAAATGATTACTATGAGAAATATGAAAAAATATTGTTTTTGGTAGTCTGACCCCACTAAGGGTTAAAATTTATATTTATTTTAAACTAGGTGTCAAATTGAGAAATAAACTTCTATATTTTAACAAGAATCAGAAATCTCTATTAGGGTTATAGTTTGGTATAAATTTGATATAATTTTTTTTAATATCATTAAAGATTTTAAAAGTTTATAAAAATAAATAATAAAAACATATTATACTATATTTTTTTTATTAGATAATTTTTTACATAAACCCTTGAATTATTCTATTTATATTTCAATAATATAGTCTCCAAGGAGGATAATATTACAAATGATTAGAATAGAACATGTCAGAATGGTATCATTATTTGACCCTGACCCCATTCTTCTTATTTTACATGCATTCTTGGTCATTTATGTTCACATTTACACATAATTATATATTCTATTGTTCATAAAATTTATATTATATTAATGTGATGATATTAAATAGATAAACCAATATATGTAATAATTTTAATGGATAAATTATTGGTTCTAGTGGTATCTTAAATAGAAGTTTTTAGATCATTTTTATCGAAGTGAGTTAAATTTAAATATACATCAAATCACAAGGATTAATATATATTATATTGATGGAATATATGTGATATATTTATGATATTACGTATTTAATAATTTGAGATATGGATGAATTTTTATATTAGAGATTTATTTTATGAAATTATAATTTATATATTGATTTTGGAGACCTTAATAAATTTATTAATATTGTAAAAATTATATTGTTGTGATAATTTCCTTGAGATTAGTTTTTTGTTTATTTTTTTCGAAATTAGAGAAAAAATTATAACTATTAGACTTGGGATGGTTTTTGAGGTTGATGAAAATGGGTTGTATGGCTGTAGATTCATGGGGATTTATAGAGTTTCTTATAATATAAAATATATTTTTAGACTATGGAGAAGGTTTTTTTGTCATTTCATTATAATGATGTGTGAAAGTAATGAAACATAGGTCTGATAGAAGATAAAATATGGATCTTCCAAGTTAAGGAAATTAAACAGAGGCCATTAAATGACATGATAAAATAGATATAAAATCTAGAGTTAAACCATATATCAAGGAATGTATATCTAGGTTTATGATTATGTGAGAATGGAACATTTCATTCTATAATTATAAGAATAGATATGGGGAATTTTAGTGGTCCTAATTTTACATCGAAAGTTTCATTATGTTTTATTCGACATTCCATACATAATTGAAATCCGTTTCAAATTGCTGATCGAAGTTTTTATTAGAAATATTCATAATCTATAAAATTGAGGTATGGAAATATTAACCATATTTTGGTTTATTATGGTGTAAACCAAAATGTAGTGAGGGCCACTATTCCATGATTTATGCATATTATGTTTTAAGACTGTGGAAGAACTGGGGTCCCTCTTAAATAGTGATCCATGGATAGAGGAATATGGGGCCAGAATTCCCACGAGACTAGGGGATTAGGCTTTATCAGGAGAAGAGAGGGATATATATTTGTCTCAATATGATTTCTCTTATAGGGATTTTGATTTCATATGATTATTATCCTTTAGATTAAATAGTTTCATATAATTTCTGAATTGGATGAAATCAGATATGTTTTAATATAATTGGATTTTATTTTTCGGTAAGTGACACATATCATGGGTTGTATAAAGAGTAATAATTTTATATGTTTTGAACATATTAATTTGGTTTAAGTTATAAGGTATAAAAAAGTAAATATTTATAAGAATCATAAGGAATATATTTTTATATGATGACGAGATTTAAATACTATTAAAAGTACTAAGGGTTAAATTCATTCCAAAGAGACACTTTTCAAGACCTTGATTTTTCTAATAGATATATTCTGCCAAAGCATAGTGACCATGAATTATCTTATGTAAGGAATTTAAGTTATGTGTGAACCTATTAGTATTAGGTTCCCCTATTTCGAATAATATTTTGGTTACACTTAGTTTGGAATCTTTAATAGTTATGGTACCAAAGGAAAAATGTTACGATAATCCACATGGTGGATTCGGAAAGGATTTTCCACCTAATTACCTAAGGTTTATATATAATATGATTAGTTGGAGAAAATTTAATAAAATTACAAATTAAGTTATTATAAAATATAATATTTATTTGGGGATATATTCTATTATAAGTAACATGACATTATATTAATCATACTTGACATTGAGATCTATTCTAGATACTGAAATATTAATAATATATATTTTATTTACTGGTATAAGAAATTTTTAATTTTTAATAATAAATAAGAAAAAATATATGTGTTTTTGAAAACCCTTACTAAGTATCCAACTGGTGAAGTTATTTAATAAATAAATCTAGATTATTATAAAGAATTTTAAGGACTCGCTTAATGTCTCTATAATCATTCTTGTATATATTAATTATATATTGAAAAAACAATAGAAGAACATGGAAACATTTAACGTGATTGGTAACCTGAAACGAATCTATTAATAACATGTGGTATTATAAAGAAAAAGACTCTTATTTTAATAAATTATCTCTTTCCTATCAATGTTTTTTTATTATGTTTTATAATAGAAGCACATAAAATGAATTTTATATTTCACAAGAACAATAAACATCATGTGTTGATATGTAATAATAAAATGAGGAACAATAAAAGGATATACACATAAAGAATAATAAATTTCTTAAAATAAAATCCATTTGTTTGAAATCACCAATAATATTTACCCTTCCATAAAAAGCATAATAATAAAGGGAAGCATTAGTAAAAAATTGACATCATCAAAGGATTTGTATGGACCTTCATAATTAATTTAGTATGTGATAAAGAGGGAATGGTAGAGTATTTATAGGGATTATGTCCCTTAGGCATGGTGATTTTTGGACAATATAGATGATGGCCATTATGACCATTAATCAATAATATAGTTGGTCATTATTATTTTTTTGGTGAAATAAAGTCACTATTGGGATTATTTTATAATTTCTTTTTTGGAAACAATATAAATATTTAAATTTCAATAAAAATTTTGTTTTATGATAAATATATATGTTTTTAATAATTTTTTTTCATGGAGTTATCTTACAAAACACGTTTATATGGTAAAACAAATCAATGAAGTTATAAATAATTTTTGTAATGATCATACATTTTATTATATCATAAAAGACTATTAATTATTAATAAATAATTTTTTTTTAAAAGGTTAAAAATTATCATATTCATAGAATTATTTTTATAAAATAAATATCATTTTTGGATTCATTACATTTAAATAAGCTTAGGGTGACTTCATTATAATTTCTTAAAAAAGTTTATTTTTGGGTTAAAAAGTGAAAATACCACTTTTTACGAAATATGATAAATCTTATGATAAAATTAGGATATGATCATGATTTAAAATTTATTAATACTTATTATTAATAAAATATTTTTAAGGAATAACATATTAAATAATGTGTTACATTTAGAATCACACGCATATCATTTTGAAAACAATGATTTTAACCTTTCCAAAAAACAATTTTTATGAGTTTTATGTGTGTCATATTAGAATTATAAAGACCTAGTGTTTTACTTTTAAGACATTAAAATAATTCTATATATATTTATAGATTTATATATTGAGACGGTGTGCGATTTTGAGTTCTTGTGTGGCCAAAATTAATTTTTAAAATACATTAAATATATTTTATATTACGTGCACATAGTTTCCTAAAGAAAATGGGATAACTATTAAATGGAAGCTCAGATCATAAATACAAGACCATTGTTGAGTCTAGAATTCATTATTTACCCTAGTAGCAACAAAAATAGGCATAGGGAATTCGAACATCTTTCCCATTGGTAGTATGTTCAATTGGTCAATTAATTAATTTAATTAATTTAATTTGTTATTTCAACCCAACAAAATGTTTATGAATATATCACTATAAATAACCCACTAGGGTTAACCACATAAACCCTGAGAGGATTCCATAGCTTCTTCCATTTATTCCATTAGTGAATCACATCAGGTGATGATGAAACTCTAGATTAGGGCAAGTTGGGGTGCAAAGAACAACATGAATTCCTTCGATCGTTGAAAAGTGTGTTATTCAATGACGAACAATCCAATCTCCAGACCGAACTTGTATTTTTTTGGTTTATACCCTTGTTGATTAAATTTTATGAGAAGAATTATCCTGTTTATGATCTTAGCCAATTTCTAGACCACGGAATGTTTCTATGTATCGATTAAATTAGTTTATTCAATTGTTTTATAACTGTAACACTACACCAAACTGAGAATTTAGCATCGGGTTTTAACGAAGATTTATTAAACCACCACTAATTTTTTTTAAATAATTTAGCAGTGGTTTCTAATAAACTGCCATTAAAACATTAATTTTTTTTCATACCCATGACACTCCCCCTCCCCGACCCCCACATCACCAACTCCCTGAATCCCTACCGGTCCCCATCTCTACCCATCACCACCCCTCTCTATCACTCACTAAAAATCATCACGCCTCGTCATCCCTCACCGCACCTTGTCATGCCTCTTTGGCCCACACCACAGAGGTTATTCAACTCAAATATTATATAAAGGGTTCCAAATAAATAATAAAGATCATTACACTGAAAGGTAAGATATCTTAGGTAATTTAGTGAATGATTGATGTGAACTAATGATTAATTCCTCATCTTTTAAATTGTGACATATTTGGAAGCCTGTTTGTGGTAGATGATTTTACACGAACTATAGATATTAGATGGAAATTGAGTTGGGTTCCCTATTAATAGGTGGTCTACTTTTTGGGTATTGAGTTGTCTTCCTTGTTGACATGAATTTAGTTTCTAAATTCCATTTTTATAAAATTATGAATATTTCTGACACAACAACGTATTTTTGAAAATTTTTCTTTATGTTTTGAGGCTGGTATAAATGGGTTTTCACATTAATACCATTTTTTCATTTTTCAAATGAAATGTTCTATTATGATAATATTCTTTTAAAATCACTTATTTAATTTTTAAATGGTTATCATGTTTTGAAATGGGTTTTGACCCGATTATGATTTTTAATGTGTGAAAACAAGGTTTTAAATAGAATTTGATTTGGAATTGAGGTTTTGACCTTAAATGTTTTTAAAAAGGTTCTTTTAATGTATTTAAAATTGGAATTTTAAATGATTACATTTTTTTAAAACTTTTAAAATTTCTTGTAGGATTGTTTTAAATGGTTTGATGGATGCGGTTGTCCCTTTTTCCTTTTTTTTACTTTCAAAGAGAATGAACCTTGTTGAAGTATAACATTGAAACATTTTAAAAGAAATGTTTGATTTTTCTAACCTATTAAAACAATTAAATTTGTGTTCATGTGATTTTTTAGGGAAATGATGGTCATTGTCCATGACTTTTTTTCAATAAAGATAATTCTTGTGTAAGGGTGGCTTTGAAATGTTTTAATTGATTTGGTATTTTAGATCATTTTATATATTGATTTTGGTAATTATTTTACGAAAAATGAAATGGATTTTTCATTCCTAGACATATTTTTTTGTCAATTTAATGTTTATAACATTAGTTTTAAATGGTGTATGTGGAAGTAAACCCTTGATTCCCACTTTCTCATTTACCACTTGTGTGGGTTTGTGATAAATATGTGATACTTGTTTCTCCCCATTCATGAGAATGTGAGACTTATTCCTTGAGTGTATGTTATTTATGTATGGTGTACTACATCATTGGGTGTTATGGTTGAGGGTAGTAATGGTTATTACTCATGTGTTAAACTTGTATCATTTTTACTATGCCTTAGTTCTGCTACTGGTCCTTGGAAATTAGGTACTAATTGGATGACCAAACTTATTTCTCTAGTTGGTTCACATGCCACTTGTTTCAAACCAGTAATTATAAGAACACCGTCTAGGTGGGGGTTTTCATCATGAGGCTTATGTGGGAAACTTGGATTTCAGTTATATATGTAGCATAAGCCTATAGATAGATATTTCAGGTGGTTATACCCATATATTATTAAATTCTTATCACATTAGTATTCCTAGGGTAGATCCAAGGACACAATCTATTATATGGTCACTTAGTGATTTAGGGAAGTTTTATCTAGTGCTATATTATATCATTTCCCCTAATTTATTCATTATGGAATATTTATTGTTTATATTGTATTATATGATTACTTAGTGATTTAGGGGAGTTTTATCTGGTGCTATATAATATCATTTCCCCTAATTTATTCATTATGGAATTTTTCTTGTTTATATTGTATTATATGATTACTTATTGATTTAAGGGAGTTTTATCTGGTGGTATATTAAATCATTTCCCTTGATTTCTTCAATATAGAATCTTTCTTGTTTATATTGAATTTTTATATTCCTTACATAACTATTTTTCTTACCCTTATATGGAATGTATAGTTTGTGTGTTACCTTTACATATGTACCTTTTTACCCTTAGAGATTCTATGTATTCTTGGTTTTACCCTTATGTAATCTCTAATTACATTTATACTAGTGTTTTTTACCTTTACACAAGTGATTATTACCTTTACACAAGTGTTTATTACCTTTAGAAAAGTGTTTCTTACCTCTATTCAAGTGCTAAGCTACCCTTAAGAGGCATAAAAAAATGTAAGTTACCCTTGTTTAGTGAACTAGATACCTTTAAATAGTGTATAATTTTTTTTCCTTTATGCATGTTTTAGAAAATTCTTGTTACCCTTATGTAATTTGTGAGTGCCTTATACATATTTTCTAGTAACCTTTACATGACCAATTTAAGTAAAAGCTCACCATTACACAACTATACTAGTTACCCTTATGAAATGCTTATAATTTGTTCAGACCCTTACATAGAATTATAATTTTCCTATATAAAACATGTGTAAAATGCATCTTATCTTTATGAGAGCTGTCTATTTTAAAGGTTACCTTTACAAAAATTATAAAAATTATGAGGTACCCTTATGCAGCCTGTGAAAAAATTATTTTACCCTTATGTGGGATATATAGGTAAAAAATTTCCATATTATATTTAAGTAGTAGGATATCTTATCTGTTTGAATGGTAAAAAGCTTTTGATACTAGAAAATAATACCATGAATGAAATACACTGAGTATTTTTTGTATTTGAGTGTGATACTTTAAATTGTGATATGGTTCTATTTTAATTTATAACTTTTGAGTTTTAAATGTATGATGAAGAATTAGGAAACACCCATGTATAGAAGATTAAATGGATTTATAAATAATTTTATCCATTTGTTTTTTGTCTATAAATAGAAGCTATGGAAAGAAGTAGATAATGAATAAGAAATACATTTATAAATTCATGGATTCATTATACTGATTTGTCGAGGAATTTCTAGTTTCCCAATATTTCCTTGTTCTGTATTAATTAAAGAAGGCTCGAAGTTCACTACTCTACACCAGTTTCTTAATCGAAATATTATAATAGTCCAAATAGTTTTATTATTTTTCAAAAGTGTCTGTAATTATTATTTCATAGATGGTTATACATACATTTAAAATGTAGTGTATAGTTATTTAATATCTTCATATTTTTTTCAAATAGTATATATGAATCTATTTTACTATTTAGTAATAGTTTTGAGTTTTAATTTTGTTTTCATAATGTGTAGGAATGGATAAAAGTTGGATCACATTATCGAGGAACACACCTTAGTATGCTAAGGGTTTAGAGGGATTTTTAGATTTTGAATTTTCCAATTGATCTATTGATGGGAGAATAAGATGTCCATGTCCAAAATGAAAATCTAGAATATAGTTGAAGAGAGATAAATTTTACGAACACTTGTTATTGAAGCAATTCCCTGCTCATTATTTGTGTTGGATTTGGTATGGAGAATAGAACATTACAGAAAGTTTGAGAACTGATTTCAGTATACAGAATAATCTCCCAACTTCGTAGAAAATGGAAAATGAAATAAAAAACATTATAAATGATTCATTCATCCTTGAAATATACCAACATAAACATCAAATTATATCAGAAAAACCAGTTGAGGGTGCTACAAATAGAAAGGTGACAAGTGGTGTTTTTGAGACTATAGGACAATCAGATAAAATTGTAACATATCACTGGATCCACCTCTTGATTCTGTGGAGACTGATGTAATATAAAACTTCACTGAGTAGATATATGTGATTCATGGTTGAGTTGATGATAGAAATCAAGAGTTGTATAGTGGGTGTTTGAAATATTCAAAACATTATTTTCTACTGATGTTGTACCATATCAAATGCCTATGTGGGATTAAAAATAAAGAAATGTCCATGATATTGGTATTTTTGTGTGATTAATTACTTGAAGAAAATATCCTTGAGTCTTTTTTATGATATGAAAAAAGTTATTAAAAATCTTGGTCTGAATTATAAAAAAATAAATGTGTGTCTTAATGATTGTATGCTTTATTGGGGAGAGGATTCAAGCAGAAATGATTGAAACAAATTTTATTCTTCTAGATTGAAGTCCATGGGTGATGTTGGAGGTATGAATAAACATATTACCATGAAGAAGAATAAAAGGAACAAACCTACAAAGGTTTTTTGTTACTTTCCTTTAAATCCTTGATTACAACGATTCTTCATGTCATTAAAAACCATCAAACACATGATGTGACATTCTGTAGATAATAAAAATGATGGGTTAATGACAGATATAAAATATTCACAATTGTGGAATACATTTGAATCATTACATCCATATTTCTCATCCGATTCTAGGAATTTTCGATTGGGATTGGATACTGATGGATTCAAACCATTTGGGACTTTGAGTACCAGTTATAGCATTTTTTATGTTGTTTGGACCCCTTATAATCTTTCTATGTGGATGTGCATGAAAAAAACATATTCTATCATTTAGATGATTATTCCTAGAAAAAAATGCCGTGAAATGACATTGATGTATACATTCAATCTTTTAATTAAGAATTATAGGAGTTATGAGGTAACAGTATTGAGACGTATGATGCATTTTCTAGAACAATGTTTAAAATGAAAGCTGCTCTAATATGGACCATTAGTGAATTCCCTAGACATAGGGATTTATTTGGTTGGAACACTTACACAGGTTTGGATTTTCCTATTTGTAACTTTTATTTTGAGGCCTAATGACTACCACATAGAAGAAAATGGTGCTTCTTGTTTCATTGGATATTTCTCGATGAATCTCATAGATTTAATTTCAACCAGTCAATATTCAATGTTTTCATTTATCGTAGACCTCCTCTAAAGTTTTTAATTGGTTTTAAAATATTGGAACAACATGGAAATTTTGAAACAAAATTTGGGAAGGTGCTTCATTTGAATGATAGTGGGAAAAAATTTCGAAGTGCATCATCAAGTGAAATCGAAATGCAATAATGGAAGATAAGAAGTATTTTCTTCAAACTTATGTATTGGGAATTTAATTTTTTGTGGAATAATCTTGATTTGATTCATATTGAGAATAATTTTTGTGACAATTGGATATTCACATTTGTTAATGAGCATGGAATGTTGAAGGGTCATCTCAATGATCAGAAAGTCTTATAAGAAATGAACATAAAGTGTGATATCTGGACAGAGGAGAATGGAAGGTATGCTCCATCAATTTTTTCAATGAAAAATAGGGATAAAGATATATTCCTTATAATTTTAAAACATGTGAAGGTATATTATGGGTATTTAAGTAACATATCAAGGTTTTTTAAATTAAATCATTATAGGTTACATGAATTGAAAATCCAAAATTCACATATTTTGATAGAGAAGTTACTTCCATTGGAATTACGTACATTATTAACTAAAAAAGTTACTACTACTGTACTCTAATTCTATAATTTTTTTAGAAAATCATGTGAGAAAACTCTACATCCATTTTAGATTGAAACCCTTTAGGAGAGATTTTTATTGACAATTTGGGCAATGCAGATGATCTTTCCTCTGTCATTTTTTGCTGTCATGATTCATTTAACTGTGAATTTGGTTGAGGAAGATAAATTAGGAGGCCTTGTACATTATAGATGTATGTATCCAATTGAGAGTTACTTTATTTATATGTTTTTAATTCAGTTAAATAAATATTTTCACTTCATTAAAAAAAATAATTATGTTTATTTTATTTTATTTTACAGATATCTTGGGCATTGAAATCTAACGTGAAAAATACAGCTCAACCTGAAAGATATTTGGAATAGGAGTGTATTACTATTTTTTCTAGATACTTGGATGACATTGATATAATATTCAATCTAGTTAGAAAAGTTTACAACACATCAACAAAATCTAAATTACATGGGAAATGAAAAATCTTTCCGGCTATTGGATGATCAGTTGGGAGGAGATAAAATGTTACATTGATAGAAATGAAATTATCATAGGCACATAGATATGTGATTCTAAAGAGTAAAATTGAAGATCCATTTATTGATGAGTTGAGGATACAAACCAAGAGACGAATAAAATGAGTAACAAGAAATTAGAAATATATAACAAATGGTGTTAATAAAGAGATTTTAGAATGGTTTTCACCATGTGTTAGTACATAAATATTACAATCTATATGGATATTAGGTTGACACATATATTTTTTAAATAAAAATAACTATATTACTTTTTTATATCATGGATACTGATACTCGAGCACGGTTTTCATAATATTTGAAGTTTCTTGCTCAAGGTCCTCTAAAACAAGCTTTAAAGTTTGAAACATACAATGTGAATGACTTTAGATTTCATACATTCGATCCGGATGAGTTTTTGAAAACACAGAATTGGTTCATATTTATGTTTTTTGAATTAGACTACTATGTAAAGTTGACTGATATTATCTAATTAAACCACCACAATCATTTTTGAGTTGTTTTATTCAAATTCAATTGGGTGGATAATATCATGGGTGTTAAAAAAGATTCTTTGTAATTTAATTCTGTGAACTTCTCTCAATTGATGGATTTTGGAAACCATGAGCTATATGATCTTTATATCTTATAATATCAAGTTAAAATGGTATATTATGTGAAATATATTGTGGACTATGGGTAGAGTGTAATTTCTCACATAAAACAAAGACTTGTATGATATGGGTGATGAAGTGGAAGATTTGACCTCTGACATTGAATCCCATCAACAACAATAAGAAAAATTATTTATCCATCATGATATTGAAAATATTATTCATGCAAGAGTGGATGAAGTAGATGATGTAATTATAGAGTAGGAAATCTACATGATTAAATGAGAAAATGTTTCTATGTGCAGTGATCCAATCATTTATCAACCACATATGTCATTTGTGAAGTCATTCATTATCATTGTTATGCATATTTTGTTTTTTTAGTACTTTGCATATATTACGAATTCTATTTTTTTACATGATTTTTTCAAAATGTATGTTCTAAATATAATTTTATTTTATTAAATTATATGAATGCCAAGGACAAACCATTATACTCACACTGTGGGGTGAAAGAGTTTTTCTATAAGCCGATCGACTTTGGTAATATTTTAATTAGTTTAAATATTTATTAGATAATGTTATCTGTTTAATATATTAATTTTTTTATTTATCTTTTTTAATAAATTCATAGTGTTTATACCACAAAACATCTCAAATATAAGTGTTGTTGAATGTTTATAAAAAAATCTGATGGGAGTTTTGTTAATGAGACTTCCAAAGAAGTTGGGGTTTGAATTCATTTTTCATTATAATAACTTTTTATCTATTTTCACTATGTTAATATATATTTCTTCTAATATGATTGATATTTTATTTATAGATTAAAATTAAATAACTATGTGATATCAATACCACATAGTCTACTCTATCTCCTAGGATGGCCCGGTTGGTAAATTCCTTGGGAAGAAGCATCCTGGTCGAGTGTGGAGGATGGGTTTGGGACCATTACCATATGATTTATTTTGTAGAAAAATGGGGATTGAAAGTGATGAATGGTGGTGAGAAGGTAAATCACACAACCTCAAAATCATTTATTTAAAAAACTTTTATTGATTTTTAAGTTTAAATATAAATATACAACATTGTTAAATTTTTAATATAATTGACTTACAGGTTCCGGTAACAAGAAGTAGATATAGATATGGAGAGGGTGAAGATAAGAGTTAATCCTTGGGAATTGATTAGTTGGGAGGGTTTATTCATGTATCATTACGTCCAATGTGGGTATTTTTTTTATCGTTTTCTTATAATTTTGATGGGATCAGGACAACGAGTGCCGTTTTTATGTGTTGTATAACCATGTGTCTATATGTTTTGTTTCAACTGGATATGGAGATTGAAATGTATTTATGATCATATATGATGTTTAGTTTCCTATCTCTTTTTTTACATATAGGTTGATCAGAATATTTTATTCTGTTGTTTTCTACTTGTTTTTCATGGTACCTTACTAAGTATGTTTATAATCACAACTGTATGGGCTTTGCATGCATGATTTTTTTCTTATACAAAAAATTGGTAGATGGTGTCCTTAGAGGATCTAGTATCTATAGAACATAGAAGTAAGTGGAGTCACTGACCATATATGATCATATAACAATTTTGACATATCATCTCATTAATAACCCTTAGGTTATGACAATGTACCATATCATACCAATACCCAATAGGGTTTTCCAATACCTCATGTACAAATAGATACTATATTGAGACTTATAGTAAATCATGTACCTCTATATATTTCCTAGAATATATCAGTTCACCATACTCCATGAGTATATATCATGTGGGTTTATCTAGTACATCCTATAACAATACCTTGTTGGGTTTTCTAAACCAATAAGTAGTATGGTTTGCCTATATTCCATAATCCTCAAACCTTGAAGGGAGAGAAGGGAAGAGGGAGAATTAAGCTATATGTTCTATTACCAACCGAGATGTTGGGGTGTGAACTCGGTACCCAATATGTGAGGAACTAGTTTGGTTATCCAATACAAGATGGGTATAAATAGAAATTAAAATAAATTAAATATCAATAATACACCTTGAATCCCTTACTATAGGGTTTCCATCCAATGTACTCTAATAAGGCCCATACAGCCTTTGATCATCTCTACAATCCACCAATCCACTATTGCCTCATGATTCGACCACTTCCATCAGCAACCTATAACTAGCAATCATTTATAAGGTATAATTTTTTTTCATTAATAACTAATGTGGAAAATAAGGGCATAGAATGAAGGCTTCAGATCCATAATAAAAAATAGGATTTCTCCATCCTAATAATTTATCTTTTAAAACAACCATTTAATTACTATATTGAATTATTAAGTTCATTATGAAAAATTCTCTTTCACAAAATAAATTATAATCAACAGTTGACAATCACTAAGTGTAACCAAAATAGTATTTGAGACTTCATCAATCTCATGAGGAATATTAAATACATTCCATACCTCTACTACTAGTTTTCACAATATTACCATATTTATGTTTTTAATCAATTTCTATGTGAAAAAATGAATCTAAAAACAAAAAAATGGATAACACACTACCTAACAAACCTTGATGAAAAATATAGAATAAAAACATGTGATAGAATATCCCAATCTTTTCATTATTAATTATAGATATTTTATTCATTAGGTTGGTCTATACTAGACACCCAATGGAAACATATGCATTCTAATTCCAAAATTTACATGTAAAAAATAGACTTCTCAAATACCATACCTAAACTAAATATTATGAGTTACTATAAATGGAAACTATGAGATAAGACACCCACCTGAGGAAGGAACCCTAGATTAACATAGATCACTTTAACAACTCTTAAAAAATATATCCCAACCATACCATGATTCAAAGTCTACAATTATGGAAGGATCATGGGAGAAGAACAAAAAGATAATAAAAGGGATAAAGGGGAGAACTCACCTCTGATTGGTGATGTTGAACCTCTAGAATCCAAGGATCAAAAAAAGGAAGTAGGGATGGAAGAGATCTTAAAATCACTTAGGTTTTGCCTCAATACCAAGAGAAATGAGATAACTCTGTAATTTTCCATAATTTTAAGTAGGTTAGAAATATCCCATTCAAAACATGATGAACCGATTAACATTATGAATATTCATAATGAACTCTAATTCAAGGAATGTATTCAATTCAGTTCATGAATACCATTGAGTCAATATACTTATAATATCCCCCAAAATTCATGTTTCCTTAGGTATAATTAATTCACACAATGAATAATCCTTTCATGTCATGAAACAACTCAACCAAAATCATTGTCAAATCTACCTAGGAAATCATCCCAAAAAAATCCATGCCGTGAAAAATATTCAGGCCATAAATCTAAATTCCATAACATCATGAACAAACTATTCACACCATGAAACACCTCTATAACCAGAATTTTATCTCTGAATCAAAATCCCTCTCCGCGAACCTTCCATAAACACCTCTAGAAAAAAACACAATGGAATAACCTTGAAAGTATTCATAGCTATAAGTTTCAGTGTTACTGTTATGTTGTTCTAGCTGTAGTTTCAGGGGTTATAGAACCTACAGCTTGTTTTTTTATCATTCATTATATAGAGGCAATTTAAACTGCCCCTTGAGTTTTTTTACAGCGGTTAAAACTACCACTATATTATGGTATTGTTTTAGGGTAGTAGTTAAACCGACACTAAATATGAAAAAAATTGACTTAGAAGAGGTTTTATCCATATTAGTGGCTATTTTTTAGAAAAATATTCAGACTTTAGTGATGGTCTTAACCAAGATTGCTGTTATTTTTTTAAGAGAAAACTTCCGCTAAAACAAAAAAAACCCATCATAAAATATGTGTTCTATGATACTTTCTATAAATAGCCACTAAATGGAAGGAACATCCATGTCTTGAATGTTGACACCAATTTTAGAGGCGGTTTTCTAAAACCATTGTAGGACCATCTAGCATTGGTTTAAACTCCCACAACATAAAAAACCACCACTATACGAGCATTTTGTCATAGTGTAATTATCCTTGTTCTTGATCATTGGCCAAGAAATCTTGGAAAAAATATTTAAACTATTGTTATTTTTCCTTAACCCCAATTTTCTTTACATTATTAACGAGTAGGACCTCATAGTCCTCGTTTGATTTTTCCAGGTGGTATTGGGCTCGATCGAACCCCCAGAATCATGATGAAATCATGAGTGAGGGGTAGATTGATGAATTAGTTATAGATATGGGTTTTTTTAGGTTGTGGAATATTTTTTCAATGATCATTATCCAAATCTTCAATGGAAGAAGGTGCAGTGGCATGAAAAACATGCATTGTGTCTCTGAGGATCAATGAAATCCATTTTCTGGAAAACAAGGACTGCAGTCTATTATCCATGGATATATCTACTAATTTTAGGAGGAACCAAGGTGAGATCTACAATATAATGACCAAATTCAAGGCATGGAATTTAGATCTATAAATCTATGAAAATCCTGACTACATGCCATGTACCAGGATGAACAAATGTCATGTAGCCCTTTGGTTGCAACAATTAGGGTTTTGGTAATCTAAAAGTATGGAATCCTGTTTAGAATCCATACACATTGTGCACCACCCTACCCATATGAATCATCCATGTAATTTAGAACCTGGATAGGAACATTCCAGGTGCCCGAGTAAACAAACACTACCATATAACATGGTGAACACCCTGTTTGAAGTGTATCTCCTTCAACTAAAGTACACATACATGTCTTGGATACATGGACACAACCAAAGCACACATGTGAGACCCCAAGGGGCATGGGAACACTGTGTATACCCCATTAAACACTATTTACCCTACATGGTTGGAGAGCCTATTATATCTAGGGACAGAAACAGGTAATGAAGTAGGACCGCATGTCATGTTGGTCCCCTCACACACCGTACAACCCTTGGCTTCTTTTTAGGAAACTTAGATCTTCCATATATCCTTCGTTTGAACTCGTAATTTGGCCCACGAGTAGCCGATCATGATTTTTTTTCATGTAGAAAATGATGGTTCCCTCCACTGTGTCTTTCAAGATACGATGTGAAATTTTTCTAGAACAACACATATTGAGGTGATGCCCTATGATAGTAGTGATAATCAAGGATCACCAGAGGATTCCTATAAAGTGGTACCCCATCAACTTGGGAGAGGGTACACTACCTTCTGAGTGGAATTCCCTAATAGATAGTGTGTAGTTCCTTGATTTCTATAGTGGAACCCCTATCAAACTAAGGTGTGAGTCCTCGACCTATAGATTGGAACCCCCCCATCATCCTCGGTGCATGTCCTCTACCTTCTGAGTGGAAACCCTATTAGATAGGGAGTGGCTCCTTAATTACCAAAGTGGAACACCCCTGTCACACCAGGGTGCAGGTCCTTGACCTATAGAGTTGAACCCCCATCATCTTGGGAACAAGTCCTCTTCCTACCAAGTGTAACCCCCTATCAGATAGGGTGCGAGTCCCCATGATACTAGAGTAGACCCCCTTATTATCTTGAGAGAGAGTCCACTATGGATAGTTACAGAATGGACCCCCCCTGAAATACTAGGGAACGAGTCCTCTACTTAAAGATTATGGCCATCAACTATGTGTCATAATGACAATGTGTGGTTTTACTTAGAAATTTACTTCTAATAAGACATGTGGGATATTGGGAATTTTTATTGGACTTTTAGAACTATTGGAGACTCTTCTTCCTGGGATGAGCTATGAGATGAAGATCCCATTACTTTCTCATTTTGGATTATTTTTATTGATCATATATAAATACATATGTATCCATAAATTTGTATTTTATTACTCTATTTAAATGATATACAAAGAAATGTTGGATATTCCATGTGCTTTTTATGTTTTTCTTTTCATTTTTTGATGAGTTTTATCTACTACTGTTGGTGGAAAATACTCAATATGTAGTTTATCTACACACTATGTTATTCCCCTTGTGTTTAGAAAAGGTTAATTTCCCTATTGGTTTGGGTTGATCTATTCTATTTCAAACTTTCTAAATACTATTTACTATTTATATTTATATTGTATCTCTTACTGATCCTCCTTCAACTTTCAAGGCATCCTACTAGGTTTGTATATACTCACCCCTGCATGGGATTTTTCCACATGTGTTGTGTCATATGAAGAGAACATAAAGGTTGGTGGTGACTTCAGAGGATCTTAGGGATACATGGTACTTTAGAATACACACAATGGTCTCATATTGAACATCATGAGTTGAGATCTCTCAGCACCTTACTTTACTATTTTTTCTAGTTGGGACCTATTTTTTCTTGGGTGTGTATTTTTCCTCTTTACTTTTTTTACACTTCCATACTCTTGTACAATTTAATATTTTAATAGTTATGGTTGTTTCCCTAGTGTTTTTCATCTTTTACTTTGATTTCCTCTTCAATTATGCATTAGTATGGTTATGTGTGTGCATACAAGTACTTAGGAAAAATACTCCCCGTGTTAGTTTTCCTTTAGTATAGGTCACTGATCCCTATCCAATAGAGGTGGGTTTGGGGTAGTTGTATCTTGATCCCTAGATTAGGCTGGGTCGGGATAGACTGGTATCAAATGTGGTTTGATCTTTGTGATGGTGTTTTTATTAGTCCCCTTAAAAGGATTTGGTTGGGATTATGGAAATTGGGTCAAAGTGTTTTGAGTTCGTTTCTCAAGAAAGGGAATCCAATGATGGTGCAGGCAGCTGCCATATCCTTTTTATGGGGAATTGACTACTTACTTGTTGACACAACATATGAAGACATTTGTTATATAGATCAATGGAACAAGCATCATATAATATTTTTCTTTGAATTTCCTTCTTGAGTCATCTCCCCTCTGTTTATACATTTATGCTCATCTGACCATGGTATGTATTGATTAAATTTTAGGATACCTCTGTGGAAACAACCATCCAGGATTCCATTTTCAGATCATGCTGAAGATTTGATGAGAGATGATGCCTCAACCTAGGGTTTATCCCATGAGATTCCCCCTCCTGGTGGGCATGTACTGACACCTCCCCCTATTGAGTAGAAGTCTCTATAGAGTAGGATGACAATGCGTGTAGGCTTAGTGAACTCTCTAAGTTTTAATTCTAGAGGATGCTAAGGATTCATGGAAATCTAGATCCTTAGGTAGAATAATATTGGCTAGAGTTGGTGGCCTGTGTGTTTAGGCTCATTCAGACCCGGATGGATTGGGTTGTTGCACTGGAATCTATCCTTTTCCATGGAGTAGCTGGGTACTAGTGGATCCTTATTACTTAGATTCATGATGAGTTTCCAATCTCATGACATGAATTATAGTAGCTATTCTGTGAGGATTACTACCCCTCTTACTTGCGCTTGGTTCAAATTAAGGAGATTCTAGAGCTACTATAGGGAGGGATAATGGTGGCTGAGTATGCAGTGAGATTAACATACCTTACTCGGTACTCCCTTAACATGATCTGGGGTGGCTACTTCTAAGCATAGAAGTTTGAATTGGAACTACATAGAGATATATATGCCAGGATGGGGCCCTTGTACATTCCCACCTATACTGAGGTGTTGGAGTGGAAAATAGCTATAGAGAGATTTTTGTAGAGGGATTCCAGATAACTGGAGATGGTAGTGGGAATCATAGGGCTGAATCATCTATAGAAACTATAAGAAACCATAGGATAAGATCTCGACACAGGAGGCCTACCCATAATTAGGATCAAGAAAATGGTCAGGGGTAAGATATAGGGACATGGTATCATAGATAGGGGAAATTATTTTCTTGTAATGAGAAGGGTTACATTGCATAAGACTGCCCAACCAGACATGTTAGGAAGCACAAATAGATAGTTTATGGACTGCCACAGTAGAGGAATCACTATGATCATGGATCAACTAATTAAGGGCATGGTGGTCCTCTTGGAGACAGAGTTGGAAGAAGATTAATAGGAGATATAAGTGGTGGAAGACACTATGAGATCCTTCCACCACCACCACCAGGTGGCCCATGTCAGGCTCAGGAAGCTGGCAGTCAGGGCTGCAAATAGATATAGGATTTAGAGGCTTATGACCCCGCAACACACAAGATGATTAGAGGTAAGATCTGTATTTATTATAATCTTACTTCAGTATTAGTAGACACAGGAGTCAGTCATTACTTCATCTCTATACTACCAATGTGAGAGAAAGAGGTCCTAGTTGAGGCTCTAGCCTAGTAGCTTCATCTTGATGTTATTACAGGGACCACTTCATCTGTATCTTTTATCTGTTGGTGGTGAGAGCCATTGTTTAGTGGATAGAGGTTCACATGGGGACTTTTGGTCATCATTATGGAACCCTATGATTTCATATTGGGTATAGATTGGATTTCCATGTTTATATCCTAGATTTATTTCCACCAAAGATGAGTCAGATGTCTTCACACTAATGGGGTGATATTCACCTTTATAGGAGAGAGGAATCTCATGGTAGGGAAAATGAGTTTTGTAAGTAAGAGACAATAACCCATCACCCATCAATTAGAGAGTGGATCCCTTGGTGAAGTAGTCTCTTTAGGCATCTGGATTCATTCAGTTTTTTAGGATTATATGAACGTATCCCCAAGGAAATTATAGGACTACCTCTGAGGTAGGAGAATGATTTTTAAACAACTTTAATCCTAAGACCACACTGATATCCTATGTATCATATTGGATTTACCCTTCCGAGCATTGTGATCTGTAGTTATAGTTAGAGGGCATTTGAGAGAAGGGATTCATTAGGCCCAGTGTGTCCTCCTAGGAAGATCCAATGTTGTTCACAAAAAAGGTGGATGAGAGTTTGCAGCCTTTCATGGATTTTCATCCCCATAACAATTCCATGATAAAGAACAAGTACTATCATGTACCAAGACAGGATTCCATCTGACCTGACACCCAACCTATCTTGAGACATAGAAAGAAGGTCATTACTGATCCCCACGGGCTGAAAACTAGTTCTAGGCAAAAAATAATCCAATGGGAATGATTTATCCCAAAGAAAACTAGGATCAAATAAATCAAATAGATTTTGTTGAAATAAAACAATAATAAATGAATATTAATAAATATAAAAAATTTATCATGATTCAACATTTGATGAAAAAAACTAAAACAAAACACAAAACTAAAACCCAACTACACAACATGATCTCTATGTGACCTCTTGTTCACCACCAACCATAAGACCAACCTATTCCAATGCATACTAAACCAAAAAACTAAAACTATAAAACAAAACGGGTCAACTGAAGCCAAGTGGAACAATTAGGGTGTGAGCTTAAACAGGTCAGTAGGTGGTCACCACAAAGTACATTCATTTCTATTCCTGAAATAGTCCACATACACTGGTTTGAATAAAATTTAGAAACTACGCATTTGAATCATTTCTATCAAGTAAACATAACTTTCCACAAATTCCCTTAAAAATACATGTATATTTAGCTTTCAAAAATGGGTTCACTTTCCACAAACCATCTCAAAAGAAAAACCAAAATAAAAAACCAAAACAGGTAACAAAAAACGAGGCTGTCAAGAATCTAACAAAATCCAAAAAAGCACACACAACTAGAAAAACCAATATCCAATATGTAGTCAAAATAAAAAGAACAAGAAAATAATAGATCATGATCATTTCATGAACATCTCTATAGAAAATCACTAGACATACTCAATTTGGACTTACCTTTCAGCATATAGTGTGGATCCATAGTCAATAACCAACTGGCTACTCTAAAATAGATTATCCAGTGGCACATCCCACCTATCCCTATCAAGTCAGGGGGGTACCAACCCACCAAATCAGGGTTGACAAGAAACCATCACCCAACCCTCTAGATGATGCCAATGAATCCCATAATAATAATGACACTCAAAAAATTATTGTATAACAACCATAACCCATAGTATTATCATGCATAATCCACTAGAGGGGAACATATCCCAAGGTCTAGTGAACTCAATACTGACAATGTTCCACTATATAAGCCACTACAGGGTAATTGTAACACCCTGAACCCTCTAGACCAGAGATGGTGCATTGCATGTTACATTGGCATGGTTAAAAGGAATGAAAATCTAGAAGGAATGATCAGTTTAGTAGTCTTGAAGAAACTAGATACATATATGTAACTCAAATTACATTAAAAAAGGTTACAAAATACAATACATGACATAAAATAATAATCTTTAAACATGTGAACTCAATAAATAGTTTTCTTCTCATAAACTACTGAAGGTAAAAAATGATAGGGGTGAGCTCAAATTCTCAGTAAGGGTTAAAAATAGTAGAAGAATGAACCAGTAATAAGTGAATCACAAACAATTTGAAATAATCAGTAAGGCATGGTGAATAAATTGAAAACACACACCATTAATAAAATAAGAATGAAACTACATCCATAGATTTTGTCATAGTGAAAAACTCATGGATAGTAATAACTGAAAATGAATAAAGGCATATTTTTATTAATTGGACATCATGTATCTCGAAAATTATACCACTATACCATTTAAATAGTTCAAGTCTGTGGGTAGAGACCTGTTTGATTTTTTGGAACAAACTCGAAGGGTTTGTCGACAATTGATTTGTCTCATGAATCCCATCGATGCATCGAGGTGCTATAATGAGCCCCTCCCATAACTAAAAGTCCAAATCATTATTTATACATAGATTTAAGACATGTAAAATATACCTTCTCAATATCTGTATAGAGTAGGCGATACAGATTCATCAATATTTCCTAAGTCAAAATACCATTCCAAATAAACACCATATGTAAAAGGGTATACGACTTAAATAAATACTCAAATACATGAAACCCAAATATGTATATACAATATATTTAAAATTAAAAATTAAAAATTATCTCAAATGGGAAGCAGATACACCACATAAGAAATATTAGTTGCACAATACAAAGAAGGTCTCAATGAAATGGAAATTAAGACAAAGTCATTTACCATATTGTAATCAATTGAATCGTATTACCAAAATTCAATAATCACCTAATGCATCATGGAATACCATGAATATAAAGATAATCATTATATTATATATAAAATGTAATATACCACGTATAATAAATAAGGGGTGAATAATGGAAATCACATGAAATTAAAAGAGAGGTTAGAAACCCCTTACCTTATGCTTGAAATTGATCTTTGACAGATCTTAATGACTAGAATAATAAAATTTAGACTCATTAATTAATAATTATAGATTTTAATAAACATCTAATTTATTTATTATAACCATATTTGGTTCATTAATGTCCTTTTTATGGGTTTAAGAGGTTCAATTTTATTATTTTTGAAGCATTTTCATCCTTGGTTTTGAGGATTGGCTTACTTGTATTCATGAATGAAAGTTCATTTGTAATGTGGTTAAGAATCCAAAATTGTTAATATATATTATTAGAGAAATTTAAATATATATAAATTACCTTATAATGATTTTTTTTACATACCATGAGGATGAATTTTTTGATAAAATATAATGATAAACACTTGATTTACTTGGTGGTTTTGTGCACAATGAACTTATTTTGTATTATTATTTTATATTACGAGTGTGTAAGGATTACAAAACATTTAATAAGATTAAATAAATATATTATGATCTGTTTCAACCATAAAAATGTTTTCATGACCATAATTGAAGATGGTAATGAAAATTGAGAACTCGTCGTCCTTGAATGTGATAAATTCACACATCTTGGACTGTGTTTTCATTTTTAGTATAAGATGAGGGGGAAAGAGAGATGATGATGAAATATTAAATTAGAATAATATAATTAACGTTCATTTATGTTATTGGAATTATAATAGAATTTGGATGAGGGGATATGAGTAAATAATAATAAAATAAAGGAACTCAAAATAAATAAAAAAAATTGAGAAATCCCCAATGAAAATTTGGCATCCTAACAACATCACTTAAAATTTTATAAAATAGAATGATTTGAGAAAAAGAGTATCTCATAAAACTTACATAATATGAAAAAGGGGAATATGGAATGACATACCCCAACATAATCCAATATAAAATAAAAGAGAAAATATAAAATGAAAGCTTTAAGAAAAGAGAAGTGTGGTAGATTCCCTTACCTTGAAGAGTAATTCCCAAAAACTGATGTTTGGGACCTTGGGGGATTGAGGACACCTTGGGAGGATTTTCAGGGATGTAAAACTACCATATATTTCTGGATTATTAATTTGGAATGAAAAAAACAAAGGGATGAGTGGGTATTTATAATAAATAAGAGGGAGTTTTTGATTAATTTAAATGGACACCGCATTAGTGGTTTTTTCCAAACCATGGGATTTATTATGGTATTTTCCCATGGTTTTAACCACTTGGGACACCTCATATCATATTATACAGTACAAAATTGGACCATCCTTTTATACTAATTATTACATCATTATGATGTCATTAAACTACTGAAAACTCAAAACTGAATTTATTACTATTCATGAAAATTTCAAGTATCTTATAAAAATACAAAAAAAATCTCCCTAACCATTTTTAAAAGTGTACAAGTCCAAAAGTAACTCCATTTTTTGAAAATAATTTTCTAAATAATTTTAATTTAATCTTTAAATAAAATCATAATTTATTCAAAAATAACATTTTTAAATCTATAACTCATTTTTCAACATTTTGAATTATTAATAAACATCATATTATTGTATAAACTTAATAAAATAAAATAATAATATGGTATACTATTCCTAAGGTTCATATTACTATTCATATGAGTATGTTACTATTCATAAAAAACGAGATGGTTCTATCCGACTCCAAAAAACATATTGGTCACAACTGTAGATGACCATTTTTTGATACTCAAAACACAGAAGTAGAAAATTTGAGTTTAATGGATAGGTTATAACTTTTTAATATAATGTTTTGTTTCAAAGAGACATAGTGTTTCATGAAATATAGGTTATCTAATCAATAGAAGGTATTTAATAAGAACATACCATAAAATGTTTGGGGCGTTACATTATTCCCTCCTTCATAAATTTTGTCCATGAAATGTTATATATAAATCCCACTAAAAATATGTGGGTGGTTCTTCTTCATAATATACTTTGTTTCCCACGTTGCTTCCTCTATCTGATGGTTCCTCCAAAGAACCTTTACCATATGAGTCTTCTGATTTATCAATACTTGTTCTATTTTATCATGAATCTTGATAGGCTCATCACAATAAGACAGATCAGGCTCAAGTTCTATTTCTTTATATATGAGTACATGTGTTGGGTCTATCATGTATTTACATAACATTGATACATGGAAAAAATTGTGAACTTTGGACATACTTGTTGGCATTTCCAAATGGTAAGCTATGACTCAAATTTAATCTATAATTTAAAATGTCGGATGTACCTAGGACTTAATTTACCCATTGTACATAATCATATAATACCCTTACCTGGAGATACCTTTAAGAAAACATGATATCCTTTTCTAAATTCCAAATCCTCCATTCAGTGATCAACATAGCTATTTTGCCTAATTTGAGTTTTTTTCTATGGGTTTGTATAATATTCAAATTTTCTGTTGTTTACTCAACAAGTTCTAGGCCTACAAGATTTATTTCACCGACATCATCCTAGAAAGTTGGGGTATGGAATCTCTTTCCATATAAATCTTCATATAGTGCCATATGAATACTTTAATGGAAGTTATTGTTATAGTAAAATTATAAGAGGGGTAAATACTGAACCCACATACCTTGAAAGTCAACTGAGAAAGACCTCAACATGTCTTCCAAATTTTGAATAGTCTGTTCCGATTGCCCATCAGTTTGTGGGTGGTAGGCAGTGTTCAAATTAAGATCAGTATCTAGGAACTTCTGAAGGATTTTCTAGAATTATGATGTAAAACGGGGATCATGATTATAAACAATTGATAAGGGTACACCATGAAGTTTTATAACTTCATTAATATATAGTTTTTCTAAACGTTCAAGTGGTAAATCTTCTCTCATAGAAAGAAAATGTGCTGATTTTGAAAGGAGATCAACAATGACCCATATCACATCATTATTTCTTGGAGTCTTTGGTATCCCCATTAAAAATTCAATCGTAATATCATCCCATTTCCACATAGGTATAGTAAGTGGTTGCATGACTCTTCTAGGATATTGTCTTCTGGTCTTCACCTATTGAAAAAACAAACATCTCGACACATAATCAACAATCTCCCTCTTCATTTTGTCCCACCAAAAAGGTTCCTTTATATATCTATACATATTTTTTCTTATAGGGTTGATAGAGAAATTAGAGGTATGAGAATCATCAAATAGTTCCCTCTTTATCTTAGAAATAGTAGGAACACAAAGCCGCTTTCCAAATTTCAAAATTCAACCTTCATAAATAATGTCAATCAACTTCCCATCATTTAGAGCTTTAATTTTCTTTTGAAACTCATCATAATCAGTCTGAGAACTTTTTATCCTTTACAGTAAAGAAGGTTTGGAAACCATTTGAAAAATTACTAATGTGTTACATTCCATGATAATTCCTATATCCATATTTACTAGATCAACAAACATATGATCCCTTTCGACTCTAATATTGTTTAGAATTCCATGGTCCTTTCTACTCAAAGCATCTTCCACCTTATTTTCCTTCCCTGGGTGGTAATTTATTGTGCAATAAAAATCCATGAGTAACTCAATCCATATCCTTAGTCTTATGTTGAGTTCTTTCTATGAGAAGATATATTTCAAACACTTATGATCTATATATATCTCACATTTTTTTCCATATAGGTAATGTCTCCAAATATTCATAGAAAATATTACTAATTATAACTTAAGAACATGAGTTGGATAGTTTTTTTCATGAATTTTTAGTGACATAGATGCATAGGTAATCAGTCTATCATTCTGCATAAGGGCACAACCAAGTCCTTTCTTTGATGAATCACTATAGATCACAAATCCATCATTACCTAATGGTCGATTAAAGATTAAAGAATTCACTAATATTCTCTTAAATTTTTTAAAACATTATTCACATTACTTTGTCCATATAAAATTATCCCCTTTTCATGTGAGCTTGATCATTGAGTTGGCTAAATAGGCGAATTTCTGAACAAAACTCTAATAATAACCTACTAAACCAATAAAACTATGTACCTAAGTTATGTTTGTTTGAGTAGGACATTTTTTGAACAGCCTTTGTCTTCATAGGATCAACAAATATTCCATACTTAGAGAGAATGTGGCCATGGAAGGAAACCAATTGAAGACTAAATTCACACTTTCTAAAGTTCCCAAGTAATTCATTTCATCTAAGAGTTTTCAGAATAATCCGTAAGTGATTCTCATGATCTTCATTTATTTTGGAGTATACAAGGATATCATCAATAATGACTACAAAAATGTCATAAATATATTCCTTGAAAACTTTATTAATTAGATCCTTGAAAATAGAGGGTTTATTAGTCATTACAAAAGGCATCACTGTAAACTCATAATGCCCATACCTAGTTCGAAATGCTATCTTTGGAATAGCTTCTTTCCTCACACACAACTGACGATATCCAAATCGAAGGTCAATATTTGAAAAATTTTGTTCTCCATGAAGTTGATCAAATAAATCATCAATTCGTGGTAGGGGATACATAATATTTATTATAATAGAATTGATTTCCCTGTAATAAATGAATAGCCTCATGAATCCATATTTGTTCTTGAAAAAGAGGAAACAATATCCCCATAGATAAGCACTAGGTTAAATTAATCCTTTTTCACTCAATTCCTGTAATCTTTTCTTTAGCTCCCCTAATACCACAGTGGTAATTCTATAGGAAGTCATTTATATATGTCTTTCACCCATAATTAAATCAATAGAGAACTCAACTTCCCTCTCTAGAGGATGTATAGGTAAATCCTATAGAAGTACGTCAATGTATTCTTACACTATATGAACATATTAAATTTGAATATTTATTTCCGTGCCCATAGATAATGGTTTCTATTTCTCTCCAAGAATTGCATTCAGTAGATATACTGGGATGGGATCAAGATAAGAATTACATGGTGAGGTTTTTGCTCTAAAGATAAAGGATTCATTACCATTTTCAATGATTGTTACGTCTATATTGCAATAGATTTTCACATCATAATTTGATAGCCAATTCATAATGAGAATTATATCAAAGTCATTCATTGGTATGATGACAAGATTGGAAACAAAACCACGTTTATGTGTTATGAGGGGGGCTTATTGACATGCCTTTGTTGCAATGATACATCCACTAAGAGTTTTGATTGATAACTTATTTTTTAAATCAAATTGGACATTTCAAATTTTCATGAAAAAATGGGAAGATATAAATGAATGATATGATCCTAAATAAAATAATTCATTGGCTAAGTTTGAGGAAACAATTAGAGTACCCTCCACCACATCATTAAGAACTTCAATCTATGCAGTTGTAATTTCATAAGCTTTCCCTTGCTCTCATGGCCTTTTCTAAGGAAAGTATTCTTGGAACTTAGGACACTAATTTGAATATATTTCCATCTCTATACAATTGTAGCATTGAACATCATAAACTTGTTTCTTCCCCTTGCATTCATTAGATCAATGACCATTTTCTCTACACTTATAGCAGACTCCCATGCCTTTTAATCATTTACCGAGATGATTCTTTCCATAGTTCTCAAATAATGGGAATTGATTATTTCCCTTGTTATTCTTTGGAACAACACCTTTTCCTTGGTTATTAGAGTACTTCTTCTTATGTTGGTTTACCTTGAATAAATTTCTTCTAGAAAATTCCTTCTCTGTTTTGATGGCACTTGATATAATTTCATCATATGATGAAAATGTTTGAGAATCCAATTCCCTTTGAAGACTTGTCTTAAGTCGTTAAAAGAAATTATAAATATTGAATTTCGAGTCTCGTTTGTAATCTATGGAATACCCGACATGTCTTGTGAAGGTATCCTCATACTCTGCAACATTGTCTTCTTCCCTTTTCATTATGCTAAGGAATTTCTTATTCATTTTAGTTCCTTTCTCACGAGGGGAATATTTTTTCTAAGAATATCTCTTAAAATTAATCCATTACATATCTTTTATTTCTTTTTCCTTAGTGGTATTCTATGTCAAGGAACATCATTTATTAGTGTCACCCTTGACATTATATACTTCCAGCACTACCTTTTCATTTTCATTCTATCTTAATACCATTAATATCTTTTCAAGGGAATTGATCCACTGCTCAGATACAATGGGATTATTAGTCCCACTAAAAGATTATGGATTCTACTACATGAAACAATCCAACACAAGTATATCATGGTTATTCGTCACAACATTAGTATGTTGTCCCAATTTAGTCATGATCTGATCCGCTCCAACATTGATTGTGTTGACTTGCTCAGTGGGAAAATACCTACATTTTCCATGAGTATTGATTACCCTTTTTACATTCAGTGTGATCTCTAAATAATTGAATACACTATATTAGGTAATGAATAATAATTTAAAATCCCAATTAGAAAAGTACTTAGCATAAATTAAAATTCTATGCATAAGTAATCCCATTAACATGGTTTCTCTGATGAAAAAATTACATTAATATCCTTAATAATGGATTATTAAGAAAATGTGAAATATCAAAATCATACCCCGTAGGAGTGTCAATACCAAGAGTGAAACCGGGATGATTTTTGTGTACCAGGATACCTCGGGTCAAGCCTGAAACTCTTTATCAGTGTTTTCACTCCACGGTACATTTGTGCTAGAGCCACCTCTACTAGTTTGTATCCAGACAAGGATGCATTTTCTAGAAATATACCCATAATCTATACCTTAACAAAATTACAATACATTATTATATGTTTTCCTCAAATACTACCTTATGTATTTTTCACTAATCTATATTTTCTAAACTAGTTTTCATGTTTGCTACTAAACTTCCTCTGATACCAACTGTAACACCACGAACCCTCTAGACCAGAGCCAGTGCATTTTTTGTTACATTGTCATGGTTAAAAGGAAATAAAATCCATAAGGAATGATCAGTATAATAGTCTTGAAGAAAATAGACACATAGATGTAACTCAAATTACATTAGAAAATGTAACAAAATACAATACATAACATAAACTAATAAACTGGAACCACGTGAACTCAATAAATAGTCTCCTCTTCATAACCTGTTGAAGGTAAAAAAATGAAAGGGGTGAGATCAAATGATTAGTAAGGGTTAAAAATAGCAGAAGCATGAATCAATAATAATTTAATCATAAACAATTTGACATAATAAATATAGCATGGTGAATAAATGGAAAACACACGCCATCAATAAACTGAGTATGAAACTGCATCCATTGATTTTTTCATAGTGAAAAACTCATGGATAGTAATAACTAAAAATGAATAAATAGATATTATTATTAATTGGATGACATGTATCTAGAACATAATACCACTATGCTATTGAAACGATTTAAGTATGTGGGTAAAAACCCGTCTGATTTTTTGGAAACAAACTTGAAGGGTTTGTCGCTAACTGATTTGTCTCGTGAGACATATCGATGCATTGAGGGGATATAATGGGCCCCACCAGTCACTTCAAGTCCAAATAATTATTTATACATATATTTAATACAAGTACAATATGCCTTCTCAATATCTATATAGAGTAGAGGATACAGATTCTTCAATATTTCCATAGTTAAAACACCATCTCAATAAACACCCTATGTAAAAGGGTATACGAATTAAGACAATACTCATATCCATGAAACCATAATATGTATATATAATATATTTACAATTTAAAATGAAAATGTATCTCAAATGGATAGTAGATACACCACATGTGAAATATTAGTTGCACAATACCAAGAAGGTCTCAATGAAATGGAAATTGACACAAAGTCCCTTACCATGTTGTAATCAATTGAATCGTATGAATAAATGTCAATAATCACCAAATGAATCACAGAATACCATGAATATAAATAGAATAATGATATTATATACCAAATTTCATATAAAACATAAAATTAATAAGTGGAGAACAATGGAAATCTCAGAAAATTAAAAGTTAGATGAGAAACCCCTTACCTTAGGCCCAAAAGTTATCCTTGACTGATCTTAATGACCCGAATAATCAAATTTAGACTCATTAATTAATAATTATAGAACCTACTCAACATATAATTTACTTATTATATCCTTATTAGATTAATTCATGGCATTTTTTTACAGGTTTAAGAGGTTCAATTTTATTATTTTGGAATCATTTTTATCCTTGGTTTTCATGATCAGCTTACTAGTATTCATGAATGGAAGTTCATTTGTAATGTGGTTAAAAATATAGAATAATTAATATATATTATTAGTGAAATTTAAGATATATAAATAAACTTATAATTATTTTTTTTACATACCATGAGGATGAATTGTTTGATAGAAGATAATGATAAACGCTTGATTTACTTGGCAGTTTTGGGCATAATGAGCTTGTTTTGTATTATTATTTTATATTATGAGTGTGTAAAAATTCCAGAACATTTAATAAGATTAAATACATATAATATGATATGGTTCAACTATAAAAATGTTTTCATGACCATAATTTAATATGGTAATGAAAATTGGGACCCATCGTCCTTGAATGTGATAAATTAACACATCTCAGACGATGTTTCCATTTTTAGTATAAGAGGCGGGGGAAAGAAAGATGATGATGAAATATTCCATCAGAATAATAGAATTATAGTTCATATAAGTTACTATAATTATCATATAATTTGGGTGAGAGGATATTAGGAAAGAATAAGAAAATAATGGAACTCAAAATAAAATAAAAAATTGAGAGATCCCTGATGAAAATTCGGCAGCCTAATGACGTCTCTTAAAATTTCAAAAAATATTTTGATGAGAGAAAGGGGGTATATCATCACTCTTAAATAATATGAACAGAATGGGGAATATGAAATGACATATACCAACATAATACAATTTAAAATAAAAGAAAAAACATAAAATGAAAGCATTATGAAAAGAGAAGGGTGGTAGATTCCCTTACCTTGAAGAGTCATTCCCAAAACATGAAGGTTGGGACCTTGGGGGCTTGTGGACACCTGGGGAAGATTTATAGGGAGGTAAAAATACTAATGATTAAAGGATTATGGATTTGGATTGAATGAAATTGAAGGGAGGTAAAAACACCAGAGATCCGGCCTCCTTGAGCCTCAACTTCTCTTGCTTTTCCCCTTGTTGTTTTTATTTCTTCTTTTCAATAAAATAAATAATATTGATGATGATAAAGGGACACCTCATTAGTTGTTTTTTGAAAAAAACATGGGATTTACCATGGTATTTTCCCATGTTTTTATCCACCTGAGACACCTCATGTTATATTTTACTATACAAAAGTCGACCAACCTTTTATATTAATTATTACATCATTATGATGTCATCAAACTACTGAAAACCCAAAACGGTATTTTTAATATTCAGAAAAATTCAAGTATGTTAGAAAAATCCCAAAAATTCACCCAAACCATTTTTCAATGTGTAGAATTAAAAAATGAACTCCATTTTTTGAAAATAATTTTATAAATATTTTTAATTTAATTTTTAAAGAAAATCATAATTTATTCAAAAATAACAATTTTAAATCTATAACTCATTTTTCAACGTCTTTAAAAATTAATCAACATATCATTACCTTATAACCTTAAGAAAATAAAATTATAATATGGTTTACCATTTCTAAGGTTCATATTACTATTCATATTAATATTTATAAGGGTGTGTAACTATTCATAAAAAAACAAGTTGGTTATATTAGACTCCAAATAACTTACTAGTCACAACTATAGATGACCATTTTTTGAAAATCAAAACAAAGAAGTAACAAATTTATGTTTAGTGGGTATGTTATAACTTTCTCTTATAAAGTTTTATTTCATAGAGACTTAGTGATTCATGCAATAGAGGCTATCTAATGAATATAATATATTTAAGAACAAAACATAATTTTTTTGGAGCGTTACCATAATACATCCCGAGGTATAGTTATCTCCATACATAATCAAAGTCATTAAAAACATACCTGAAAAGAAATTTATTTCACAGGAAAGATTATTAGAAAATTAAATCTTTCAGGGAAAACACCATTTTACAAATCATTTTAAAATACCAACTTGGCCTTCATGCTAGCCAAATTTTCAATCCATTTTCCAAAACATGCTAAGATGCCCACCATTCCCATACATCAGATAATTTCCAAAACCAATTTCCATTACATTATATGGTTCCAATCGGTCCTTCACATCATTTCATATATTTTTTTTTTCAAAGATAACACAAAGTGCCAACTGGACCTTTAAAATTTACAACCCAAATACATTTACAAATCCATTTCCATACTATGTCCTAAGTCAATATAAAACACCACTTTAACATACTCAATACCAAATAGACCTTTACATTCCAAAACCAAAACTCTTTCCAAGCCAAATTAAAAACCTAAAAAAATATGATAAGTGACAAAGGGCCTTTACCTCCTTTTAGAAACAAAGACACATCATAAATGCCAAATGGGCCTTTATGCCGACTATTCACCAAAAATTTCTTAAAATTACAAATTGGCCAAGCATTCAGAGACACATTGAAACCACTTTTAAAGTCACATGAATAACCAACACACCATCTAGAAATCAGGGAAACATTTTGAGAAAAAGGGGATCACTCTTAAGTTCCATTTTCATTTGAATTCCCATCCATGTGTGCATGCCTTGGAGCCATGGATGTGCCAACATCCAATGTCACTTTTCAAGTATACTTGAATTTACCCAAAAACCATTTTAAGAAACATCAATTTATTTTCCACCAAACCCAATAATTTAACACCATTACAATAAAATAAGTAAACATTTAATAATCAGAAGAATCTTCCAAAAGATTTTTCCAGAAATAACCGAGCTATAAGAAGGAATCCAAATCACACATCACGCCCAATTCACAATTCCAACAAAGCTACCAAGATATAACCAAGGTCAAAGATCACTGAAAGTTCTCAATTTCATTCTTACAAAATAAAAAAACCCTTCATTTGTGATGGGGAAGGGTCCCATCATAAATGGTCCATCAGGAGCGACTATTTGGGTCAAGATCCACTCCCCATCGCAAATAACTAATTATTTTCCATAGAAAGAGGTATCTTGTCACAAATGGTTTGGTGCACAGTATGCACCAAACCACGGGAAGGGTATTTGCGATGGGTGCTTACACCCGTCGCAAATACCCTTTGGTGGTTTTTTGTATTTGCGATAAGACGCGGCAGAAATACCTTTTCCTGGCTTTAGTATTTGCGACGGGACCCGTCACAAATACCTTTTTAACTGCCACCCTCATTAATGGGGGGGGGGGGTTAAGAATTTGTGACGGGTCCCATCATAAATACTATTATTTATGATGACAGAAAAATCTCATCGTAGATACTATGTCGACAGTTTGGTATTTGTGACGGGATCGATCACAAACACCTTTTTAACCACAACACCTAATTAATAAGGGGTTTATTATTTACGACGGGTCATGTCACAAATACCCCCGTTGCAAATAAACTAACCTCTATATACTGCATCCATTTTTTTAATTTCTCACCTCTCTCAACTCCTCTCTCTCTCTGAACTCTCATATTTCTCTTTAAAAATATTCAATAGTTTAAAATTTCACATCGGGGCGATTTTTAAGCCCTACATCGTACAAAAGACTCAGTTTTATGGTATTTATCTGTTTCTTTTATTATTTAGTTAATTTATTTAATTTTTTTATAAGTTTTATTTATTGGTTATTAGTAACAATTAAATAAAATTAGAATTAGATAGTTTTATTTTTCATTATTTATTTTTACAAATATGTTGTTTTATTAGTAATAAATACTAATAAATCTTAATAATTAGCGTTAATCTATATTAATTAGTTGTAATAAGTAATAAACAATAACAAATAAGAATAATTAGTAATAAATAAGAATGATTAGTAATAAATAGGAAAAACTAGGAATAATTAGGAATAATTGTATTTATTAGGAATAAATAGAAAAAAATATGAATAATTAGAATAAATAGAAATACATAGGAATAATTAGGAATAAAGAGTAATAATTAGTATTGAAAAGGAATAATTAAGATTAATTTGTAATCAAAAGAATTTTTTAATAAATAGGAATAAATATGAATAATTTGTAATAATTAGTAATAAATAAGAAAAAATAGTAATAAATATGAAAAATTAGTAATAATTAGTAATAAATAGGACTAATTAGTAATAAACATTAATAAATATGAATAATTAGTAATAATTAGTAATTAATATGAATAATTAGTAATCAATATGAACAATTTGTAATAAATAATAATGAATAGTAATAATTAGTAATAAATTGTAATAATTAGGAATAAATAGTAATAATTAGGAATAAATAGTAATAATTAGAAATAAATAGTAATAAATAGTAAAAAATAGTAAAAAATAGTAATCAATAGTTATAAGTAGTTATAAATAATAATAAATAGTAATAAATAGTAATAAATAGTAATAAATCGTAAAAATTAGTAAAAACTAGTGAAAAATATTAATAATTAGTAATAAATAGAAATAAATAGTAAAAATTAGTAATAAATAGTAATAATTAGTAATAATTAGTAATATATAGTAATAAACAGGAATAGATAAGAATAAATGAGTATAAATGGGAAGAAATAGGATTAATTGACTACTAAATTGGAATAATTAGTAATAATTAGTAATAATTAGTAATAATTAAAAATAATTTGTAATAATTAGTAATAATAATTAATAATTTGGAATAATTAACTGTAATTAGAAATAAATAGCAATAATTCAAAATAATTAGGATTAATTAAGAATAATTAGTAATAATTAGGAATAATTAGAAATAATTAGTAATAATTGGGAATAACTAGTTATAATTAGTAATAATTCCTAATAATTAGTAATAATTAGTAATAAATAGTAATAAATAGTAATAAATAGTAATAAATAGTAATAAATAGTAATAAATAGTAATTAATAGTAATAATTAGTAATAAATAGTAATTATTAGTAATAAATAGTAATAAATAGTAATAAATAGTAATAAATAGTAATAAAAAGTAACAAATAGTAATAATTGGTAATAATTACTAATAAATAGTAATAAATAGTAATAAATAGTAATATATGGCAATAGTTAGTAATAATTTGTAATAAATAGTAATATTTAGTTATAGGTGGCAATAATTAGTAATAATTAGTAATTAATAGTAATAATTAAGTAAATAGTACAAATTAGATAAATAGTAATAATTAAATAAATATTAATAATTAGATAAATTTTAGTAATTCGATGAATAATAATAAATAGGAATAATTAGTAACAATTTGCAATAATTTGTAATAAATAGGAAAAATAAAAATAAATAAAAATAATTAGTAATAAATAGGTACAATTAGTAATAAATAGTTAAAATTAGTAATAATTAGTAATAATTAGTAATAATTAATAATAAATAGTAATAATTAGTAATAAATAGTAATAATTAGTACTAATTAGTAATAAATAGAAATAAATTGTAATTAACGGTAATTAATTTTCAAAATTAGTGATTTTTTTCTTTTCTTGGATCATGTTTTTCCTATATCAAATTATTCATAAAAAACTAATTATTTTATATTTTTCAGTGAAATATAGAACAAGGAAGTCGACAATAGTCATTATTACATGATAATGCTTAGATAAATCAACAAAGGAATTAAAATAGTTCTGGTATAAATATTCTATATATTAAGGGTGTTAAAACTTTCTTATCATTTGCATCATCAAAAACAAAATTTGTTTCAGAAGGGAAAATTAAGTGTCCATATAAAAAATGTGCTCTAAGGATTTTTAACACATTTAACAATGATAGGGGTCATCTATTGTGTTTTTTTAAAAAGATTATGTTTTTTGGTATCAACACGGTGAACACAGATCTTGAAAAGATTCTAATAATTTGGTTCTAGATCTATTGTGATTTCTTATTTTAGTACATGATGTGGTAGGTCCATCTTTTTAAAAAAATGGAACTCAAGATGATATTGATTTAACTCCTTAGTGGGAACCATCTCAATTTTATGATTTGTTGTGGTCCATTGAGGATGCCTTATATCCTGGGGGAATGATAAGAAAATTTCAAGTGGTTAAAAAATTTATGGTTATTAAATCATATAATTTAATACGAAATTGTTATTTTTATCAGATATTGACCTTGGTTAAAACACTATTACCTGAAGGAAATGTGTTACCTACACATTTCTATGGGAGAAAGAGCCTGGTTCATAATTTGGGTCTGGGTTATCAGAATATTCATGAAGGTAAATGATTTCATCTTATATTGTGGTGAAAATGAGTCATTAGATAGTTGTCCTACATCTGGACAATAGAGGTATAAAGAGGCTCAAATAGGGAAGTTTGGATTGATTCCTATAAAAAATATGATGTATTTCCTGCTTACACTCAGATCACAACATTGTTTTGTGTCTTAGAACATAATAGAATTGATTTCATGGTAGAAAACTAATATTTCAATGGGTAAAAGTTTAAATCATCCCTATAATGGAGATTCATGGAAACATTTTGACCAAGTTCATCCATAATTTACTTCAAAATTCTAAAACTTGTGAATTGGTATTTCTACTGACATTTTTGTCCATTTGTTTCTTACGGTAGTAAAAATTAATGATGGCATGTCTTTATAACTCTATAAAATTTACCTCCTTGGATGTTAATGTATAAGACATATATCTTTTAGACCTTATTAATTAAAGGAAATCCAAAAAAGAATATTGACGTTTATTTGAAACCATTTAATGATGAGTTAAATTTATTGTGGAGTAATGGTGTATGTATATATGATGTTGCTGTAAAAAAAAATTCCCTACCAAAAGATGTATTGGTGTGGAAAATTAGTGACTTCCCATAATATGGCATGTTTTCTAGATGGTGTACACATGGTCCAAAATCAAGTGATAATATATGAGAGATATCAAAACATTTATGCTCGTCAATGAATGAAAAACTTGTTTTTTCGACTCTCATCAAAGATTTCTTCCAACCGATCATCCTTTTAATAGGAACAAATGCCATTTTAGAAAAAGAAAAATTGAAAGAGATGGGTCTCAAACAATTTTCTTAGGTATAACATTAAAATCATTCATCTCCTCACTACCTCACATTACATTTGTACCAACTATAAACAAAGAAATCAATTTCTTTGGAAAAGACCATAATTGGATAAAACAAATAATTTTTTGGGGATCTTCTATATTGGTTTTATTTATTATCCCATCATATGTTGGATGTCAGGAGTATTGAGACGAACTATATTGATAATATATTTTATACATTTTTGGATACACCAGGTAAGACCAAAGATAATGTAATGGCAGAATTTGATCTTTCCCAAATTTGAAGGTGGCCAAAATATAAATTTTTTGAAAATGTCAGATCACATAAGTTAATGAAGCCAAAAAAAATTATACAATTTCTAAAGTAAATTGATTACTATTTTGTCAGTGGATTTTAGATTTGTGTCTTCCAGATGATTATGTTTCCAATTTTGGAAGATTTGTCAAAAATGGTTATATTAGTAGATTAAAAAGTCATGAATATAAAGTTATAATTAAAATAATTATTCCAATTATATTAAGAGGTTTGTTGAATTTTATGATTTGGGATACGCTAATAGACATATCATATTTTTTCTGGGAAATTTTGCGGTGAAAACAGAATATGATGCACTAAGAAGAATACAATAATTGATATAATTTTATATAAACTAGAAAAAACTTCCCAATAACTTTATCTAACATAATGTAACATATTATATTACATTTGACACATAATAAAAAATGCGGAGGTCCAGTATAGTTCTGATGAATGTACCCATTCGAGGGATGCATGTATAAATTAAAGTAAAAAGTATGTAACAAAGAATTGGTTTAAGGATCAATTACAGAAGAATATTTTCATGAGGAAATTTATTTTTTGGATCTCATTATTTTCAATTTGAATATCCATAAAAACACAACCACGTGATATATAATGGGGGAAATTTTTATGGTGAAATGAGAAATCAATTATCTATTTTTAATCAGCTAAAACATGACTTTGATGGAGTTCATGAATGAAGGATTTCAGATAATGAATATCACTGATCTCATAGATATGTTCTACTCAATTGTGAAGAAATGTCACCATTTGTATGATAAGTGCTCCTATAAATTATTTTAAGATCCTTGTTATTGAAAATTAATATTATTTTATTTAAAGATTATATGATAATCATATCAAAAAATAGCTTCCAGGAATTATAGAAGCTACTCTTGAGGAACATCAAAATTTTTTTCTAATGGTTTCAAAAACTAGTAACATTTATTATTAATGTTTTAACATATAAAATCAAATTATAACATGTTATATTGATAATTTTTTTACAAATCTTCAAGCATCTCAACATTTTAATGAAATTGATAATTGATTGTGTGTATTTAGTAACCCACCAACCAAAATGCTTAATATTATAATGCATATGTGGTGAATTGTTTTTTATTTCTTACACGAGCATATGGTGAATTAAAAAACAATTAATAGTGGTGTTTTCATGAGAGGATATAATCATAGAGAAATTAAAGTTGAATTTTATAGTGTAATGGAAGAAATTATTAAACTGTGTTATCTGAGACATAATTACATAACGATATTTAAATATCAGTGGTTAAATACTGAGAGAGGTTATAATGTTCATATGAGCCATAAAATCATTGATATTAAATATAAAATCCTTCTTGTAGTAAATGAACAATTATTATTTTCTCATTTGGAACATCAAATTTATTATGTAAATTACTGTGCTACTTTAAGAGAGTTGGGTGATTGGTGGAGGATAATAAAAATAAAATATCTGTAAAATCAGTTTATTCAAAGTGAATGTGGTTATACTGAAGTGAAAGGAATTGAATTTTTTCAAGAGACTACTTCATACTCATATTTTTCTAAAATAGACATGAATATCAATTATTCCACACCACAATTAAGGGTTGATGGTGATGATGATGTTAATAATGTAACAAATTATTTTGAAATGACAAGAGATGATGAAACTAAAACTCCTATGAAAATTGATGATATGGAGGAGGAATATGAAGATATTAACAACATCAAATATAAAGATGAGGATGGAGATAAATATTAACAAATTTAAATGATGGTTATAATAATATATATTATATATCTATATATAACAATTGTTTTCAACTGTTTTCTAAAAATAGTAATTTTGTTTTTTAGATGGAATAAGATATATTTTGTGAGTTCGAGGAGGGTGTTCAACTTGATTTAGATTAGGATGTTGGATCATCTGACCCTCATAATGCTATAGGTTCATGGATGACTTAGAGGGGGCATTGTCTTGCATGATTGATGATTTATAAACCTATCCCTAAGTAATGTATGTGTCTTGTCTTCGATCCATGTATGAATATGTATTTTTACTTATATATTTTAGTCAGTTTTCATTAATTTTCATTAATTTATTTATATACTAATTGATTGATTATTTTTAAGTTCTTCAGATCTTTTTTCATATATATGTTTGATAGAGGAGTGCTATATTTTGAAATTATTTTTCTAGACCATGGGTTACATGGGATCAGATTCCCATAGATGTTTGGCACCTCATGTTCAATTATTCGATGATATGTAAATAAATAAAATTTATTTTGATATTAATTTAATTAATAACCTGATATTATTAATTTTTGTTGAGTTTATGGTATCCCATTCATAATAGAATGTGTGACTCTATCTAGAAATCATGTGAGGGTTGTATGCGTCAGCATTGCCATCAGTTTTTTTCACAATTTGAGGAGGGAAAAAAGAGAATGGAAGAAGTCATAGCATTTGACCATTCTTGCTATTCCTAGCAACCTGATTAAATTTTATCATATGTTTGGGATGGATTATGTTCACACTGAATGAGTGGTAATTTTCATAGGATAGATTAGTAGGTTTAAAAAACCGAGGGAGATTGGTGGTGATACGTTGATCTAGTAGTCATACATTCAGTACATATATAAACATATGGTAAGTACTTTTTTTTAATTAATTTATATAACTATAAATGTAAAATGTATATTTTATATTCATATAGTTTGTGGAGAAACCATATATTACATATTTTGACATTTATAGGAGGATGTATAGTGATCCTATCACTCTAGAGATTAGATATGGTCACTAACGTTAGATTATAGTAAGTATAATTTCTTTTTCAGTTTTAAAATTAACTATAAATAATATTTTAAGTATTTTAATTTTAAATTGCAATTGAAAGAGTCATATGAGGACGTGACATCTCAGAAAATGACTGAGAGTTAGGCCGAGACTGATGATCATACTAGTGAAACAAGATTGGATGAGGTAGTATAGATACATGCAACCCAGTATACCATCAAGAATGGATGAGTTATTGGTATCAACTCTCGATTGGCACTTGGGAGTTATTAAGGTATCACTACAATGTCAGCATACAACTTGAGATGATCTCTAGAAGAGTAATCATCATCTTCTACATAATATCAGGATCATCAATGAGATAAATGAGATCTTATTGAGAGCATTTCTTAGGAGTAGGAAGAGCTCCATTGACAACAAAAACAACAACAGGAGGATATGTGTCGATGACTGCAACAACAACTTTAGTAGATGATGGAGTACATGTGATGTTTGACTCAAAGTTTAGGGATAAAGTTTCCTCCACCATCTCCTCTAGCTCTTCCACCTCCTTCAGAAGACCGTCCCCCTTAGTGATGAATTTAATTTTTATGATAAAACATTTGAATGAAATCTTTTCTATAATATTATATATTTACATTTCTATATACAAAGTTTTTTATATTATTGCAAATATTGCAGTTTTTTTATGATTTTATGATTTATTTACTTTTTATTATTTTATTACATTATTATTTATTTAAATTATTTATTTATTATTTTATTAAAAATATTACTTTTTCATTATTGTTATTTTTATATTTTTAAAAATATTGAGGTTTTTATTATTTTATAATTTTTTATAATTTTATAATTCTATTAATATTATTTGAATTATTATTATTATATTATTATTATTATTAGTGATAATATTATTTTATTATTATTATTATTATTATTATTATTTTTGTTAATATTATTTATATTATTAGTATTTTTATTAATATTAATATTTATAAAAATAATAATAATAATAATAATATTATAATTATTATAAATATTTTTTAATATTAGTTTTTTAATAATAATAATAATAATAAAATTTTATTAACAATTATTTATTTTTTTGAAGTTATTTACGATGAGCTTGTCACAATCGGGTATTTAAAAAACTCAGAGAAACTCTTTGCGACAGGACCCCATCACATATAACTTTGGGTGAAGGGGTCCCATTGTAAATACCCCTATCGAAAATAACCCAATTTTCAGTAGTGTTTGAAAACGATAAGGATTTCATTAACCACCTTGCATGTATTTAAAAATAGGCATAGTTAGGGAAACCTTTTTTAAAACCATTTCACTCTAATTTAACATCATGAAAATACCAAAAAAAAAATATGCTAACAAATTACAATATGGATTATAACATTTTTAAAGCATTAAAGGAAATATAAAGCCTCAACAGAATGTGTTATAAAGGAAATGGATTGAAACACGTATCTCAACGATGTGAGAATGTGACAAAACATCAGGTGGAGGAAGAATACACCCAATGAGAAAAATTGCACACCCTAACATCAAATAAATCAAACCACACATTAAACATAACCCTTAGGGTTCATCCAAGGGAGAAACACCACCAAGGGAAATTAATAAATCAAGGGAGAAGAAATTAGATAAGAGAAAATCAACCAAAAACCCAAATAAACTCACCTAAGAACCTTCATGAAGCTTCAATGGTAGAATGAGATTAAGGGAGGTAGATCTTGGGGAGCCACTTGGTGTGCCTATGTCGAAAAAGGGGAAGAAATCATGAATTGGGGTTAAAATAGTGGAGGAGGAAAAGAGTAATTTCAAACTTTCAATGACCTGGGAAACTTACACGATTTGGCCTCTCGGTTTGCAAAACTGTGCTCCCTTCACTATCCAAGTAGATAATGAAACACATTTATCTCGCATGGTATTCCAAACTCTGTGCCAACCATGAAGTCCTTACTATCAAAAATCAACATTTTTCACATGGTTTCTAGGGAGAGGGTGTATGGTTTCCCCTAACCATGCACCAACTGTGCGCCACCTACTGTCAATCCCAAAAATCACCAAAAATCAAAATTTTAAACCAGGAACTCAACCTGAGCCCCATCCAAAAAAACCAAAGCCAGGAAAATAATAAAATAATGAAAAATCCAAGACTGGGATGTGAAAATTACCCCCAACACATACACTTTCTGCCCCCAGAAACCCACACAGCCTAATAATAAAAAAACTCGATCCCAAAACCGAATAAGACTGAACAAAACCAAGTACCTCGGGGTGACCTTTTTATTTACAAGTCACACCTAACCATTTATAGGAAAAAACACATCATGAAGAACAATAGGAGAACACAATTGGGTTCTCCCCACCATAAGAACCCGAGTAATACCATGGAATGACTTCAAGTTGTCCCAACGTGGGAACCCACAACCCACACTTACCAAAATTTCTCCACACAATTTAGAAAATGATTCCATTGGAAGAAAGAACTCTCCACAACACCACCATGGCCCAACCGACTTAATAATTATCAACAAAATCCAAATAACTCCCACACTAAAAGGGAAAAATCATGGAATCTATCCATACCAAACTAAAAACAGAACCCCAATTCATTATTTCCAAAAGATCCCAACATCTATAAAATGAGCACAACCAGAAATCAGAACCAATCTGAAGAAGGTCTAAGTAAACAAAAGAAGAAACAATCGATTCAAAAACTCACATTCAAAAGGAAAAACTATTCTAATTATAAAAGAATGAAACCACTGAGATTTTTATAATAATAGGAAACTTACAACAACAAAGAAAACTATAACATAGAACTTCAATTATCTCCACTCTAATACTGGAGAAAAAAGATGGACCATGGTTTACCACACCCTAAAATATTCCTGAATGTGTGAAATGATACACTCTAAGGCCTATTGCTGGATCCTTGATATGTGAAGAATCTCCTACCTCATAGCTAGGAGATGACATCATCTAATCAAAGATTCTTATTTATGAAACAATTCTTACAAAACTTCTCCAAATGACCCAAATGACCACAATGATGACAAAAATTTATGGGATTAATGCATGAGAGCTTCTAATTCCCAAACTAAATGCATTGAAAGTATACATGTGAATGGTATGAGGATTAAGAAGCTAAGGCTGATGAAAGAGGATTCTCAGAAATAGGTTCCTCCAGTACACACCACTCACTAGATGGTTAAACTTCATGAACACCGAGAAAGGATTTTTCATCAACTTCCACCAAATGTACCATGAAAAGAAATGATTCATCCACCAACTTCTCAGAATAGAGATCCTTAGAGGAGAGGGGTCTCTCCTTGATCTCTAGATGAATACCCTAAATAAAAAGAGAATCTTTTATTAGATCCTGGGACACTTCCCTTATATAAAGGGAAACCATCTCCTTGAAGTGGTCAAAATAGGCCTTCACTTTCCATTGGTTATGTTTTAATACTCATGATCTCTTCAAATTTCTTTATCTTCACCTCCTTAGGCCAAACCATTGGAATAAAGTGTTCTTGAACACCTCCCATGTCATCCCAAATTGCAGTGATGATGGATCAATCAAATTCCATTGATCCAAAGGTGGACCCTCAAACAAACCTAGAACAACATGTTCTCTTATAGATTCAGGAGTTCCTAATAATCTGAAGACACTCTCAACTTTCCTAATCCATTCTGAAACCTCTAACAGACCTCAATTTTCTTGGAATACATGTAACAATCGAGAAGAACTATGAATTGGGAATGACCCATAGAAATCATGGGGACCTTTCTAGGAGGCATATTCGGAATAGAATAGAAACATAGAACTAAAATCAACATCAACCTGAAACTTAACAAAAAAGAACATCTCAAGCCACAACAACAATCTTACAAGCCAAACATCACAAATTCAACAAAAATTCTCTTTTACAAAACTACACTTTTTCTCCAATTTCTAAAATTTCATTCTTCCAAGGACACTATGAAAATACTGAAAGCCATTTTTCACAAAAACCCTTTATTTTAAAATTAGAACCAATTACTGAAATCATTTTCCCTTTAAAAAATCATTTTGGAAAAACCAAACCAAACCTTTGATTTCAAATACTCACCCTTGGAATCCTATAAACCTTCACATATGTTTCCACACCATCTCCACTTATATTATCCATGTAAACAGGCCAACAAGAACATTCCACACAAACCCATTCACATGTGAACATCCATATGTAATACCAAGGGTCACACATACCACTTTATCATAAATCCCAAGCATTTACTAAATTTTTTATTCACTTTTCCCCCACATTTTCCAAAACTCTTCAAAATTATGAATCACTTTCTCTATTAAAAGTACATTTCACTTTTCAATCTGAAACCAGTTGTAAAAATCATTTTCATTTCAAAAACCTATTTGACACTTGAGACACCATTTTTCCTTTTCAAACCCACTCACACCAATAAGAACAAAACCAATGCACAACTTACATGAAACCCCCAAAATGAGGAAATAATGGTCATGAATAACATGAAGACATGGTTAGTGGACTATGCCCCGAGTAAAAACTACCCTCTAAGAGGCCCTTGAAATATGTACTAGGATTCCACATGGGTAACTACTTCAGGTGTGATCATGACATGACATCAGATATTTTCCATTTTAATTCATTATCCACTTAAACAAAAAAAAACGACTCAAGTCCCAGAATACCCCTCGAAACTCAAAGATCCAAACGAGGAAGGTTTCATGACGTCATTATTGTACCCACCTCTTGAGTCCCATAAGTCATTATCTCTGATATACCTAAAAACCCCCAAAAGGGCCTGCTCTGATACCATTTTGTCACGAACCAAGCTGGGATGCCATCCAACCCGACACCCGACCCAGTTAGAGACATGGTCTGAAGGGAATTCTTAATCCCAATGGGCTGGAAACATGTGTTAGGAATCAAATAATATAATGGGGAAAATTTAGCCCAAAGAAAACCAACATCAAATAAACCAAATAGAGTTCATGTCGATACACAAAAAATTACTAAAAATTAATAAATATAAAAAACTGATCCAAATACAATAACTTCTGAAAAAAATGTAACTAAATACAAAACAAAAACCCAAATATACAACATGATCTCTATGTGACCTCTTGGTCACCACTAACCATAAGACAAACTTGCTCCAAGTAAAATGAACCAGAAACTAGAAACTAAAAAACAACATAGGTCTACCAATGTTGAGTGGCATAAGTAGTGTGTGAGCTCAAATAGCTTAGTAGGTAATCACAAAAGAGTACATACATTTAATTTCATGAAACCATCCACAAACACTAGTTTGAAATAAATTTAGAAAATATACTTTTAAATCATTTCTAGTAAGTAAACATAGATCTCCACAAACTCTATTTAAAAAACACACACATCTTTCCATTTCTAAAAAATGTTTCACTTTCCAGAACCCATCTCAAAAATGAAAACCCAAATACAAAACCATGCCAGATAACCAAAAATTGGGATGTACAGGAAGTAAAGGAAAACAAAAAAGTAGGAACAACTAGCAAATCCAATATCCAATATGTAGAAGAATTAAACAGAACATATAGATAGTAGAACATGGTCATTTCCAAAACATTTATATAGGAAATTCATGGATGTATTTAGTTCATATTCACTTTTCAACATATGGTGCAGCTCCATAGTCAATAACTAAATGGAATCTCTAAACTATTCAATCCAGTGGCACATCCCACCTAGCCCCATCATGTCAAGGGGGTACCAACCCATCTAATCAGCGTCAACAAGAATCCATCACTCGACCCTCTACATGATACCCATGAATCCCACAATAATAATGATTACTGAAAAAATGGTATAGCAACCATAAACCACAATTTTCTCATGCATTATCCACTATAGGGGATCACATCCTAAGGACTGGTGGAATCAATAAAAAAACTTTTCCATGCATAAACCACTAGAGGGTAAAACATCACAAGGTCTAGTGGTCTCCAAACATAACTCAAGTCACCATGAACATACATGAAAATCTATTTATTTCCCAAGCACACTCATCCAACAATTAGAGATTATATGTAAACCACCATTTCCATAATCAAAACCACTTTAAAAATCATTTTAAAATACCAACCGGTCCTTTATGCTACCCAAATTTTCAACCTATCTTCTAAAACATACCAATATTCCCAATAGGCCCATACATCACATAAGTTCAAGAACCAATTTCCATTACATTACAAGGTTCAATCAGGACTTTATATCACTTCAGATCAAAAACAAAATTTCCGAAGAAAAAAAAAGTTCTAACTAGGCCTTTAACATTTACAATCCAAATAAACTTAAAAATCTATTTACATACTATTTTTAAAGTCTATATAAAACACCAATTTCATGTACTCAATACCAAACAAACCTTTATATTCCAAAACCAAAACTCATTCTAAGAAAAAGTGAAAGCATACAGTAATACAATAAGTGACAAACATGGCTTCACATCCTTTTATAAATCAAGACACATCACAAATTCTAAATGGGCCTGTATGAAAACTATTCACCAATAATTTACTAAAATTATAAATGGTCCAAGCATTTTGAGACACATTAAAACCACTTTTAATGTCACATGAAGAACAAAAATACTATTTAAAAATCTAGGATAAACTTTTATAAAAAGGGGATCACTCTTAAGTTACATAATCATTTGAATGCCCATTTATTTTTGCACTCCATGCACCCATGGATGTGCTAATATCCAATTTCACTCTAAGTATCCATGAATTTACCCAAAAACCATTATTAAGAAACATCACTTTCTTTTCCACCAAACCCAACAACTTTACAAAATCACAAGAACACAAGTAATAAATTAACAACTTGAAGAACTATTCCAGAAATTTTACCATAAATCATAGAGCCCAAAAAAGGCATCCAAATCATAAATCAGTCCCAAACCATAGTTCTAACTAAGATTGAAAGATATAACCATGGTTAAACATCCCCAAAAGTGCTCAATTTCATTCTTATAAAATAATAAACTTTTTATCAAACACCATGAATGCATTTAAAGATAGTCATAGTTAGGAAAACCCTTTTTAAGATAATTTCAAACCGATTTTCCCTAATGAAAACCCAAAATAAATTTATGATAACACTTCATAAGAAGAATTATAATATTTTTGAAGCATTAAAGAAAAGATCAAGAATAAATAGTATGTTCTTGAAATGAAATGGATGGAAACACATACCTCAATGATGTAAAAATGTGATGAAACGTCATGAGGTGGAAAAATACATCCCAAGAGACAAACCATGCACCATAATATAAAATAAATTGAAAAACACATCAAAAACAACCCTCAGGGTTAGGAAAAGGGAGAAACCCTACTAAGGGAAACCAAGAAACCAAGAGAGAAGGAAGATAGCAAGAGGAAATCAACCAAAACCCCAATGAAACTCTCCTAAGAAACTTCCATAAGCTTCAATTATAGAAGGAGAGTAAAGAACGAGGAGCCTGGGGAGCCCCCTGGTGTTCCTAGGTTGAAAAAGTAGAGGAAATAATTAATTGAGATTAAAACAACAGAGGAGAAAAAGAGTAATTTCATAGATTTATTGACTTAGGAAACTTACACGGTATGGATGCATGGTTTTACAAACTGTGTGTCCCCCACCATCTAAGAGAAACATACTGCATGGATATCCCACACTATTTTCCAAACCATTCACTAACCGTGTTATCTCCACTATTCAAAATCAACATTTTTTGTATGGTTATCAGGGTGAGGATGCACGGTTTTCCCTAATCATGAACCAACTACGTGTAACCTATTATCAAGCCTAAAAATTTCAAAAAATAAAAATTTCAAACCATGAACTCATCGAGAGCCCCATAAAAATGAACCAAATCAAAGAAAATAATAAAATATAAGAAATTCCAAGATTAGGGTGTGAAAAGTACCTATTTGTGATGATTGAAGACCTCTTTGACCCGTTGTGAGGAATGAGATGGTTCTCGAAGATTGATAACTGGTATGGCTAAAACCGATTTAGGGTTTGAGAGACTGATATTTCAAAGTTGTCATTATGATGATGTTATTGACACTATGAGTTCCCAGTTATTCCATTTGGTGTGAAAAATATACCCTCTTTGTTAATGTCTTTGATGAACCAGGTTTTCCAGTCATACTTGAATCCATTTTTAGTTTTATTCATCAAACGAGTTCCCATATACTTTGCATCATATGATGAACATGCTTAGAACTTGAGGATGGATATAGATATATTTCGAGAAAACCAGATCTATGGAAATATCTCTAAGTTCCAATTCTAGATTCATGTGGTTCACTTTATGGCGCCTGTAATTTTTGAGAATGGTTTAGTCTTGGCTGTAGAAATGATTGATTCACTACATTCTTGGGATCTACGAAAAATTGCGTTAGAGGTGAATAGATTTCTTGGCTTGGTAGGGTATTACATGAGATTTTTGGATTATTTATTTACAATTGTATCCCCTTTGACTGGCCTGACATGTAACTGGAATTAGTTTACCTAGAATAAGCAGTGACAGAGGGTCGTTTAGGAGTTAAGGCTGAAGCTCAAAAGTGTTCCTCTGTTGAGTCTCCCATATGAGGGTGTGTAGTATGTATTTTATTACAATGCCTCACAATATTGGCTTAGCTATGTGTTGATGTAGCAGTAGGTAGTTATCTCATAAGGTTTGAGGTAGTTAATAACCCATGATAAAAATGATGAAAATCATGACCTATAGTTGGAAGCATAAGTATTCTTCATAAGGATGTAGATAAAAAACCTTCTAGGAGAGCGCTTTGTGGTTTACTTAGGTGATCAAAGTCATAGGTATGTCTTGATACAGAGAGACTTGAAACTAAGATAGTGGAGCTAGTTGGAGTTCCTATATAAATCTAACATAAATATAGTATATAATTCAGGGAGGGGAAAACTGGTAGAATATTACCTTAGTAGGAAGTCCCATTCTTTCTTATTGTAGGAGACTTTAGAGTAGTTGGTTTCCTTACAACTGTCCATGGTGGAATAGGAGGGAACATATTTTTTGCAATCAATGGTGTTAACTCCTCTACTTATCATGCATATGAGAGAGTCTTAGCTGGGAGGCACTGAATGTGAGGTATTATCTGACTAGATATCCTTGGGGGATTCACCAGATGGATATTCTAAAAGAGGTAATCATGTCATCCTTTTATATGGATTAACTCTAGTCCTAGTCACGATATGAGAGGAGGTGATGTGAGATTTCCACACTTCTTTCCTGTATATACACCCTTGTGTGAGGATGATATATAGAGACCTTCATTGGTACTTTTTGTTGTCCAGAATGAGACACAGGGTAGTTGAGTTCATCTCTCAGTGCCTATGAGAAGGTGAAGGCTGCGCACCAAGTTCATGCATGTTTGTTGCAACACCTTCAGATCCTGGATTAGATGTGGGATGGAATATACATGGACTTAATGAATGAGATTATGTGAATATTGAAGAGACATGATGCTATCTAGGTGATAGTTACCAACTCATTAATTAAACACACTTTTTTGTTATCATGGAGTATATTTTGGTGGAGAGTTTGGGGTAGTTTTATGTATGAAAGATCATTAGCCTTTACAGGGTGCCCTCAATGATTGTCTCCGATTATGATGTGTGGCTTAAGTTATGATTGTGGAGTAGATTACAAGAGGCATTCAAGACCTAAATGAGGATGAGTACAACCTTTCACCCCCAGATCGATGGGTAGACAAAAAGCAGTATCCAGGTGTTGGAGGATAAGTGGATGTCTTGTATGTTAGAATTTGTCCAAATATGGGATTATCACTTACCCTTGGCAAAGTTTTTCTACAATAATATCTACCACTCTACTATTATCATGGAACCTTTTGAGGCCTAGTGTGGAAGACCCATAAGGTCACCCTTATGTTAGATAGAGATCGGAAATACATCTCTTGTGGGACCAACGATGGTGTAGGTGATGGTAGAGAAGGTCCATGTCATCCATGAGTAGATGAAGAAGTCATAGAGAAGGAATAAAGCTTACACAGATCTCCATCATAGGCCCTTTTTGTTCAATCAAGGAGACCAAATCATCCTAAGAGTCCCCCCACAATGAGAATTGTAGTGGTTCAACCAGGGAGGCAATCTATCCTAGAGGTTCATTAGGTTGTTTAAGGTAATGAAAAGGGTTAGTGAGGTTGTTTAAAACCTCTCCCTACACCCATAGCTGGTGCAGGTGCATGATATCATCCACATGACACAACTAAGGAGATATGTGTGTGACACCACACATGTCATTGACTGGGGAGAGCTGGATATCGAGGTCGGAGCCACCTTTATGTAGCACTCGGGGATGATCGACAATTGACCTGAGAGGACCCTATGTGGATGAACCATACCTTTGGTTTATGTTTTGTGGATGCACAGGAACATGCGAGAGAGTTCCTAGGAGTGGGAGAGCCAGATGCGGGCTCAATATTCCAAGTTGTTTGTTTAATTTTTCTTTTCAGGGATGGAATTATTGAAGGAGAGAATGATGTAGAGACCAATTTTTTTCCTTATAAGACTTTTATTTTTATATAAATATATTTCTAGATTTATAAACTAAGACAACATGCGATTATGAGGCCTGATGTTCCCAAAATTAATTTTATAAAAATATTAAATATAATTTATATTGCGTTCACATAGTTTCATAAATAAAATGGGATAAATATTTAAAGGAATATTGAATCAGTAATTTGGTACCATATTTGAGACTAAAACCTATTGTTTACCCTAAGCATGCCCTAAAATTTCCTATTCTACGCCGTTCAGACATCTCACCCATCAGCTATACGTTTAGTTTGTTAATTAATTAAATTAATTAAATTAATTTTTTATTTTAACAAAATGAATTGTTTTCAAATATATCACCATGGGGAATCCTCTATGGTTAGCTACATGAACCCTAGGAGGATTCCAGAGCTTCTTTGCCTCCTTCCATAGGCAAATCACATCAGACAATGATGAATCTCTAGATCAGAGCATATCAGAACGCAGTGAACACAATGTATTCCTTCGATAATTATTGAGTGCCTTATTCAATGAAGAATGATCCAATATCTCGGAAGGACTTGTTAAAATGTGTTTTTTGCCCTTTTTGATTAAATTTTTTTTGAGTTAAATCATACTGTTTATGATTTCTAACAATTAAAGGATATTGAAAAGTTACTATGCATGGATTAAATTGATTTATTCAATTTTTTTCTAACCATAATTACCCTTGTTCTTGATCATTGTATATGAATTATTCACAATGTGCTTTAAACTGATGTTATTTTTCCTCCCCACTTAATTTCTTGGTGTTCTTCACTAGTAGGACCCTTTGGTCCTAGTTCGATGTTTCTAAGTGGTACTGAGCTTGAACAAACCCCCAAAATCACGATGAAATGATGAGAAAGGGGAGGATCAATGAATCTTTTAAAAATATGGGTGTTTGGGGGTTATGTTAGATCATTTCAATGATGGGTAGTTTAATTTTCAAAGATAGAAGTCTTGAGGGTGTGAGAAACATGTGTTTTATCTCCAACACTACTACAAAAGAGGCCTTTAACAACACTATAATAGTCCTTTATCAGTGCTAAAAAGTGTTGAATACCAAAACATGGTAAAAAGGCTAAGGATTTTATCAACTCTAGAAAATAAATGGTAAAGGGGCTCTTTATCAGCACAAAAAAGTGCTGACAAATCCCACTTTTTATAGTGATTTTAGAAGAACTAATAAAATACACCATTTATCAATTCATTTATTGACCACTGATAAAGGGACACTTTATTAGCGCTTGTAAAAGAACTGATAAAGGAATCCATTATCAGTTCTAAGAAATGTTTTGATAAAGGAGACCATTATCTGTTCTTGTAAAAGTGATGATAAAGAGACCCTTTATCAATGCATTAAGTAGCACTAATAAAGGGAAATATTGTAGTGTAATGGTATAGAACACTACAACACTAGAAACAGGGCATGTAGTGTGCTATAATAACACTCTACATCACCAAAAACAACACTAGAAACAAAATCATAAATTAGAAAATTTAGATACAAATACATAATTTAAATAAACTAAAATTTACAATACAAATAAAAGAAAATAAAAACACTATAATAGAGAATTCTATTTGTTTTTATAATAAAATTAATGTCAATTTTGAATAAAAAGGTACAATTGGGGTCATATAGGTCACACCGTGATTCAAATTGAAATGAGGCTGATTCCTATAAATAAAAAATCACTTATGGATCATTTTCCTAAAGTACAAAAACAATACGAAAGTGTTTTCTTTGTCTTATGTATGTTAGTTGTTTTTTTATTAAAATTAATGTAAATTTTGAATAAAAATACGCACATCAAGTCATACGGGTCACACCAAGTATCATATTTAGGTGTTTATTATTTCTTCATGTCAAAAATTACTTATGTATTGTTCTCCTAAAGTATCAAAACAATCTGAGTTCATTTCCTCAGTTTTGAGTATGACACTTGTTTTTTTGACAAAAATGTCATTTTAAAATGGAACTGGAACTTTGAGTCATATTGGTCACATCATGTATGGGTTTGACATGAGACTAATTCATACACATCAAAAATGATTTATGAATCTTTTGCCTAAATTATGATGAAAATCCAAGCACGCTTTCTTAGTTTCTAGTGAGTGACACTTTTTTGTATCAAAATGTCAATTTAAAAATGATAACAGACAATTTGAGTCATTTTGGTCGCATTGTGAGTCAGATTGAGGTTAGTATGATTCATACATGTCAAAATGACTTATTGATCATTTTACTGTAGTGATAAAACAAAATTAATTTGTTTTATTGATTTTAAGTTTGTTAGTTGTTTTTTACTAAAAATAATGTGAATTTTGATTAAAAATACACACATAGAGTCATATCAGTCACACCATGTATCAGATTGAGGTGATATTGATTCCTACACATCATAAATTACTTATGGATAATTTTAATAAAGTATAAGAAATAATATAAATGAATTTATTGGGTTTTGAGTATGCCACTTGTGTTTTTAATAAAACATCATTTTAAACTTGAAACATGAACTTTGAGTCTTATAGGTTGCATCGTGTGTGGGTATGAAATGAGAATAATTCGTACAATACAAAAATGAATTATGAATATTTTTTCCAAATTATCAAGACAATCAGATTTTCTTTTCTCAGTTTTTAGTGAGTGACACTTTTTTGTTTTAAATATCAATTTTAAATTGATAAGAGACACTTTGAATCATACCAGAAGCATTTTTTATCAGATTGAGGTGAAGTTGATTAATAAAAGTAAAAAAGGACTTATGAATCATTTTCCTAAAGTACCAAAATAATAAATATTCATTTTCTTAATTTTTACTGTGTCAGTTTTTTTTCACTAAAATTAATGTAAATTTTGAATAAAAAGACACACTTAGAGTCATCTTGGTTACACCATGCATTAGATTGAGGTGTGGGTGATTTCAACATGTATCAAATGACTTATGGATTGTCTTTTTAAACTATCAAAATGACAAAAATGTTTTTACTTGGTTTTTAGTATATAACATGTGTTTTTTTATTAAAATGTCATTTTAAACTGGAAACATGCACTTTTAGTCATACATGTTGCATCGTGTGTGGGGTTTACATTAGAATGATTCCCAAATGTAACAAGTGAATTATTTATTAGTGAAATTAATTATCAAGATAATATGAGCATGTTTTCTCAGTTTTTAGTGAGTGGAAATGTTTTGTATTAAAATGTTAATTTTAAACTAGTAATGGATACTTTCACTCATACTAGGAAAAACATGTATCATATTGAGGTGTGTCTAAAACCTAAACATAAAAAATGAATTGTGGATCATTTTACTAATGTACCTAAACAATGAAAATGTGTTTTCTTGATTTTGAGTATGTTAGTTGTTTTTGTCATTAAAATTAATGTAAATTTTGAATAAAAAGTTTCTCCAAGAGTCATATTGGTAACACTCTATGTTGAATTGAGTTTAGGATGATTCTGACATGTCTTAAATTAATTATGAATGATTTTTATAATGTATCAAAACAATCTGAATTCATTTCCTTGATTTTGAGTACGACACTTGTGTTTTTTACTAAAATGTCATTTTAAACTGGAAAGAGGCACAAAAAGTCATACAGGTTACATCATATATGGGTTGGAAATGATACCGATTCATACATGTCAAAAATAAATTCATAATTGTTTCCTTAAATTATCAAGGTAATTTGAGCACATTTTCTCACTTTTTAGTGAGTGGCACTTTTTGGTATTATAATATAAATTTTAAACTGATTACGGGCACTTGGGGTCATAACGAGAACATTGTGTATTATAATGAGGTGTGGTTGATTCCTATACATCAAAAATGACTTATGGATCATTTTTCTAAAGTTCCAAAACAATATGAATGCATTTTCTTAGTTTTGAGTTTTTGAGTTGTTTTTTTCACTAAAATTAATGTCAATTTTGTATAAAATATCGCACTTGGAGTCGTACCGGCCACACCATTGGTCAAATTTTAGTGAATATAATTTTTACACATACCAAATAAATTATGGATCACTATAATAAAGTATCAAAGAAATATTAATTTGTTGACTTAGTTTTGAGTATGCTTCTTTTTTTAACTAAAATTTCATTTTAAACTGGAAACATGCACATTGAGTCATATAAGTCACATCGTGCATGGGTTTGACATGAGATTGATTCATACACATCAAAAATTAATTATAAATAAATTTCCTAAAATATCAATATTATTCATGGTTATTTTATAAATTTTCAATGAGTGACACAATTTTGTTTTAAAATTTTAATTTTAAAATGAAAATTGAAACTTTAACACTAACCCTCCACGATGACCATGACATATCAATTATGGTTTCCCTATAATAGTTCTCTAATACACATGCTGACTTGAGTTGTTGATTAAACACATATTAATTCAAACATTTAATTTGGATTATATACCTATTTGATGATTGGGAGATGTAAAGATTTTGTTTCAATAAAACCAGTGGATAAATTGAAGCTTCCAACACAGAATGATCTTAAAACCTAATTGCTACCCTATAAAAAATACCTTAAATAAGTGGTGAAAACATTATTTCAATAATACAACTGAAACACTTATAAAATTTATCTTATCTTAAGTGAAAAGAGTTGTATGAACTTTTCACGAACTATTCCCAAACACAATATTGGCATGATCCTTATTCAAATTCATTTCCCAAAAATATTATTATTTGAAAGCAAAAACTTTGTTTCCTCCTCCACATCAGTCTCTGTCTCAGTTTCCACTTTAGTATCCCCCTCCACATTGGTCTCCTACTCTGACTCTTCCTCTAACTCTGCCTCTTCCACCACTTTTACCCCTACCTCCACCTCTCCCTCCACCTCCACCCCTGTCTCTGCCTATTATTCCACCTCCGCCATTTTCCAACAATTTTATTGTTTTTAAGTTAGCACGTCTAAAAAAATTGATTTCCTCCAATATAATCCACCTTAATAAAGAGATAAAAAATAATATATAAGAATTATGAAACTAATTATTCACACCAATAATATATTTCAAAGGTCAAAACTCATACTAGATCACAAACATATTATGAAATAACCTAAATTTGTTATCGGAATACATTGTAAAAAAAATTTCTTTTCCCACTCATATCTAAACAAATTTATTTCTTATTTTTAGTATCTCGCTTGTTAGAAATCTTGATAGTACTGAGAAAATATATACAAAAAAATTATTATGAAATATATTTAATAAAATTTTAATTTCCTTTAGAAATTACCTGTTGAGGTATGCTAGTTTTTTTATGCTTTATTATCTCTCTCATAAATTTACAAAAATAATATCCATAATCGATGTCATTATCTTATTTCGAACGCTGTAGAAACATTTAAAAAATCAATTAAATTATTTTTAAATGTTTTTATAGTTAAATATTTTTATATATATCACTAATTTTTACCATTTTTAAAAATCCATAATATTTATCTCTTCAGACACTGACTTCATTTCATGATTTAGCCTAAATTTAGTAATCGATCTATTATAATAAATTCTTTTTAAAACAAAAACAGAAACATATAATTCAAAGTTTATCTATAAATTTTTATTTCAATGTAATAATAATTCACAAAAAAAACATTATGGGTGGTTTGTTGGTTGGATATTCACACATTTTATCCAAAAAAATAAATATTTTGGGTGTCCAAATTGACTGCGATCAACATTAAGTGCACCCTTAAAAAAAATTAAGTAATGAAAAAATTAAAGATATATTTAATGTGATTAGATTATAGAGTTTCACCTTTTCATTGTAGGTATAAAAACGAGTCTTTTGTCTGATACATTTTATTAAACTCTTGGACTAATTAATTTTCTCTGTTCTTAATTTCTCTATAATCTATAGAAAGTTTTTCCAAATAAATGATATAGGTGTTAATGAATCCAAATCATGCTTCACATGAGATTACCTTTATATAGATGTAATATAAACATATATAGAAAATAATAATAGTAATTAACTTTAAGAAACATATTAGATCACTATTTGGACAACCATATTATGAAAATGTACCTTATATATGTATTCACAATTGAGACGCCCAACCATTCATGCTTTAGAATCACATTTAGAGTCTCGAGACCAATTCTGTATATCAACTAATTTCTATATATTTATTCTTAATATTTTGTGTAATACATAATTCTATCTTTAATTTTTTTATAAATCATGTTTTAATGATAATAAATGTTTCCTTAGAATTGGCTGGGAGAAGGTACTTATTTAAGGTCATTTTGTTTTCTTGGTGATTCACTATATTTTCATTATTCAAACTTCCATTTCTCCACTATTTTATCCATATGTAATATCATACCTCACTTAAGACCTTTTATAATATTCTATTACTGTATTTTCATTTGATTTTTTAAATACATACCTCATGCATCTTTATAAGATTAGATGTCCATGCTATGAAGGCTCTAATAGCATCATTGACCATTATTGTATCTAGACCATAAAGTGGAATACGAAACTTAGTAGTCAGCTCATAAGATACATAAATCCCCCATCATGTGATATTTTGGGAGGTCTTGATTGTATATTGTTTCTCCTAAAATATTATATACTATACCCATCACAACATAGGGGTGCATGGGTGTTGATGGATACAAATCACATAGAACTATACCCTATGGAATTTTAGTAATATAATGTTGTCCGAAGATTCTTGATACACATCTAAGATAAAGGGTAATGAAAAAACTGATTACCATGGATAAGGTATGCAGTTGGGGGGAATGACTAGCTTAAAGCTAGTGGGATCATTTGACTCATGTACATATATTTACTCCATCACCAGTTTTATTTGATTATTTCTCAATCATTGGTCTGCCAAACCAGACTGAACAATAATATATTATAGTGAGTATATTTTTTTCTCAAATAATATCACTGTATTATTTGTATCTTCTTGTGATTTTATCTTTTAAAAATATGTTTAAAGAGATACTCCAAAATCGAATCCTGCAATACAACCAAATTTTTTTGGCTGCTTTAAAGATAGTGAAAGTAGATTTCCTTTTGGTATAGTCATTAATGATTCTTGTGTCTAAAACATATTAAAAAATATGAACATAAATATATATTTTTTATATAGAATAATTAATTACAATTATGTTGTACTTACACATGTGTCCCATACTATTTTTGTGTTTTCTTCAGCTAATTTACCCTCCGTATTTACACGAACCTCCTTCCTTATCACTTGACATAGTATGGAAGTAGATTTATATTTTTATTCATCAATATAAATATTAAAAAAGGAACATATGTTTTTTCATATCATATAATTAAAATTTTATTATTGATTTAAAATACATACCAATTTATTATCTAATGAAGCGTACCCCATCCTTGATTTGTGATAGGGGTATATTGGTTATGATGCACACTATTTATCATCCACACCCTTTTTCTATTTTAGATATCAGAATTTTTTAATCAATTTGGATAAAATAATTAATTTCAAATAATAAATTATTAACTGCAATGCACATGAAATGGTTTATCATTACGATGATTGATAAAAGAACTCCATGTTTATGGATTTATAATGTGTTCATAACTAACTAGAGGGCATGGATTTACTTTATCATCATCATCCCTAAGATATAAATTTGTAATAAGAGTCCAGAATCCCCCCCATGGTATTTTTCAGTCGATATTAATTCAAATTTCTTATGGAAATATTCTAAAATAAATGAACTCTGCAAATAATAATGAAAATTAAATCAAAATTTCATTATATAATTATTTCATAAAATAGAGAAAGTATATTCTAACATTACCATTATATCTTTCCAAAGTATTTATTTCATCAAATGTTGGATGTGGACCCATGAAACAATATCAATCGACCCATTCATCCTCATTGTGACCCCAAGATAACTAATAAACATTAACTTTTTTAGGGTCAATAGGTTGGCACATTGATTCCAACCAACCTGAAATTTTATACCCTAACTTATTACCTTGAAAATTTTATTCAAAATTATTATTCTGCATCACTTTTGTGTTTTTTCATCAACATACTATTGATACACTAATAATTTCATAGTTTCATCATCAATAACATGTTCTTCTTAGATATTGGTAACATCATCGGGTATAAAAGACATTGTATGAATGAGTAGTAAAATATTTAATTTGTCTAGAATAACAACAACACAATAATATTCATTCATAAAAGTACACATATTCATGCATCTTGAATGAAAATTTTTACATTCTTGAATAGATATATTGTACATCAATAGTCCAGTACAACTAACCTACACTAACTTTATTTAATCTGTCCTCAGATGATTGATTTTCTTCCATCTCTAGATAATGGATTGGAATCCCTATTTCAAACTAGCCTTCCTCCTATCACCATGGTTCTAATGTTCCTTGAAGACATACCACTTGAATAGTTATTATTGCAATTTGTTTCTTGATACCCACCACCCATCTTTTTTGGACATCCATATATATTTATTGAACTACTCTAACCAAAATTCATCCCGTACGAGGTACTGGTGATCATTTTAGATGAATACTACTCAGAGTAGTTCAAACATCATAGTAGATATGGGGGATGATTCCCATGAAAAAAAATAAAATAATAACTATTTAGGATATTAAAGGTCCTTGACACTACCATGAGAACATTAACTCATCCCCATTGAGCTGCACTGACTCTTACCCATGTTACTAGTCCTTTTCTCTCACATGTATCTAAAATATAAGAGATTTATATCCATTTAGGTTAAAAAATAACATAAATAAATTTTTTATTAAGGCTTATAACATATTACATTTGAAAAATGAAGGAATGAACATTCAAATCCACATGAATTCCACTCGTAGTCATTTACTTACACTCACAAACATTTACCATTTTCCACTTTATCTGAAATGTTTATTTTTTTGGTAGATATTAGAGGATATACAAACTTAGGGTTGTATTAGTGTGAGGCATATGGGTGATCTTGAAAACCGGCCATTTGTCCAAACTTCCAAGTGTAACGTCCTGAATCTGGGTTCCCCTTAAAAGGTTCCCTGTACCTGGTTGGCCACATGGTCTCAAGCACATTTCACCAAATTTTAGAGGTTTCCAACAAGTAGTGGGGGCCTAAGGTGTGATAATGGGGAAACTATTCCCTCATTGGCAGAGTGTAACACAACATATAAATAATATACAATTGAAGATGCAGTAAACAACATACAACTAAAGTAAACAGAAGAAGAATGATAAGATAAATAACCAAGTGTTATTCCATACAAAAGATGACGCAACTTGTTATTTCTAAGAAAATAGACAATACACAATATACTTCAGTCATATAAAAAACAAGTATCAAGGAATAAAAATAAAAAAGAAAACTCAGAAGCATCGCAAGCCTTAGTTTGGTCCAATGCTCTCCATATATTAAGCAACAAGTCAAGTACCAGTAGAAGAGAACCTGCCCTTATCAACACCTGAAACAATATAATATACTTGGGCAAAAAAACTAGCCCAATCAGGGTGTGATACTAAATCCCAATAGGAAACCACCTAAGTTCCGTAACAATGTGTCAGTGAAAATATGTGACATATAGTGTAAAATAGTGAAATTAGTAAACTAAGAAGTACTCAAAAGTAAAAAATCCTATAAGCACTAGAATTCATTTAAATTTATCTCATGTTATTTAATCAATTCAAATTCATTGAATTTTATAAGTATCATAATTTGTACTAAGCCTATAAATTCCCTATATAAAGTGATCCAAACAGATGCATAAGAAGGATATAAAAAAGTGAATTCTCAATCCAATCTTGTGCTTTGGCTTGGAAAATGTATCATAAGTCATTCCATTTCAATATGTATCAGGGCCAAGCCCAGTGTATAATTATTTCAGCAAATTAAAATTAGGTGCAAGTTCGGTATATCATAATTTCAGCATATGTCATGGTAAAACCTGGTGTATAGGTATTTCAACATGTTTTAGGGCTAAGCCTGGTGTATAATCATTTCAGTATATTTTAGGGTCAAGCCCTATATATCAGTATTTCAGCATAGAAAACAAAACATGTAAATTACACTATTACATGGTTAGAAAAATAACATCTCATGCGGTAAATTCATATAATAAACAACAAATGTAATCTACACTATTACATGATTTTCAATAATCAACACATGCAACACATCTCATTTATCAAACAATTAATGGTAATTAAACAATGGCATGGATTTAGCATTAAATAACCCACATGGGAAATTTTATAGAACAATACCGACATGTGAATTAAACTATCAAAAGGCTTCAACTTTTATTATCTCACAAGGGGAAACATTGAATCAACTAATTCTATCTTAAATAATTCATAAAAGGGAAACAAAGGCAAGTCCATCGGCATCCTAGGACAAATGGATAAACAATGGTCATCTGAGGGAAACACACCCATGGGGTGGACCTTAATCAAACCAAACAATATGAAACATGATTCAATTAATTTAACTAATCACTCAAACATCATTAGGTATTAACAAAGTTAAAATTCTCAACCAAGATAAACTCTAAACATGGGTGTGCGTCACTATAGAACATGAAAACAACTCTACATTTAACAAAAGGCACAAGACCACCTACCAACTCCTCATGTAACTCTCCTCATCCAGTGTTAGCCTCTAATTCAAGCCAGATCAAAGTATTTATACGAAACTAGGATAAAATCTAAACCTTAAATAACATATTCATGATATGGAATATGAAATAACGTCTCAATATTAATTGAGAGCTTACCGATTGGGTTCCAACACTTCTAACAATGATTGAATCAGATTCTGGATAGTGATTTGGGTGGAGATTGAAGGTTGGGTGCTACTTTTTGTGAAACTCGACAAGCCCCTATTTTCCAGAGTGTTATAGGAGGGATACTGCCCATTTTTATTAAAAAACACAAAATACATGGTGTTTAAGTCCATATACATGGTGTGTATATCATTTTACTATTCATTTGGCTTTTTTTCTAGTGGCATACTTTTTAGGACCTGCCGGTATGACTATACGACTTGTACTAAGAAGTACACTACACTTAGTTGGGTTTTCCTCTCTTTCATACCAACATTCCCACACACCATATATTCTCATCATACATAGACAAACTCCATGTAATGTATATAGGATTACCTGAAAAATAACCTTGAGTCAGGCCGTGTGATAGTATGATTCCAGTACTTGCCTAGTTTTTCCTTGTTTTCTCAAAAACAACTCAATGGAAAAAAGAATAAAAAAACTCATATATCAAAGTAAGAATCAGGTTCTTACAAACATTCCCCCTTAATGCAATTCATTCCCAAATTTCCATTTCAAGGGTGGTGAAGAAATATTTTAGAATAACTCTGGCCACTGAGCACATACATCAGACTCCCTCTTCTAACTCTCATCCTGTACTCGGCTGTGCTGTCATAACACCTGTATGAGAGGAACTAACTAGCCTTTGAGAACCTTCGTTATTCAATCTTCTTATATGAATCATATGCCCCTCAAAGGATGCATCAACCTGAAACTCAACCTCCTAAGGCTGAAAAACATGAGAAGATTTTGAGTGATAGTGGCGTAGCAGAGATACATGGAAGAAATCCTTCATAGATCGATACCTATGAGGTAACTACAACCGATAGACAACTGACCCAACCCTCTCCATAATCTTAAAGATCCCGAAATATCACAGAGGAAGATTACAGTGTCTTCTGATCCTCCAATTTCCCAACTTTGGTGAAACACATAAGAAAACCAAATCCCTGACCATGAACTCCATAGGTCATCTGTGGCGATTGACATAAGATTTTTGATGAGATTGCACTATATCCATCTGTTTCCAAATAAACTAGACCTTCTCAGAAGTCTCCTATACAAGACGAGGTCCGAGTAATGCTGCCTCACCTACCTATAACAATAACAAGGTATAACGACATGGCCTACTATATAAAGCCTCATATGGTGCCATCTCCATAGTCACCTAGAAACTGTTATTATAGAAAAATTAAACTAGGGGAATGGACTTCTCCCTAGAGCCCCAAAAATCCAGGACACATGCTCGTAACATGTCCTCTAGCACCTATATCATACATTCTGACTAGCCATCTAATTGAGGGTGTTATCCTATGCTTAGAATCACCTGTGTACCCAATACCCTCTGAAAACTCTTCTCGAAAAGAGACATAAAGTATGAGTGCCTATATAAAATGATAGAATGATGGACCCATGAAGTTGTACCACCTCACGGATATACACCTTCTCAAGATCATCAACACTAAAGGGCTCCTTGATCAGAAATAAGTGAGCAACCTTAGTAAGCATGTCATCTACAACATACACAATATCATTTTCTCTAGGTGACCTTGGTAACCCAGTTACGAAATCCATAGCGACATCATCCCATTTCTAGTAGAGAAATGGTAACTACTATAAAATACCATTTATTCTCTAATTTTATACCTTCACCTGCTAACAAGTGGAACATCTCATAACAAATCTAGATACTTATCACTTCATACTCAGCCATTAGTATTGGCGTCTCATGTCATGGTACATCTTGGTGATTTCGGGGTGAACTACCCAAGCTGAATCATGAAACCCCCACATCAAATCCTTGCGTATATCCCATAGAAACCACACATGTCCATGGATACTAAACACATCATCCTCTTCTACTGTCTGTCCTGAAGGAGTTTCATCATCAACCATACTCTTCCATATAACTAGGCCTTCGTAATCTGATAGCTACCTTATCCTCACTATGTCCAGTAGGGTAGAGGTAATAGCCAGAGATGGAAGAAAAGTCTGTCCTTGTTTGTCATGCACCCCTAGATGAATCTTAGAGAACAACTCCATAATATTCCACTCATCATTGTCCTCTTACACTTCCTGTATTAGAGTCCTCCAGCTTAGTGCGTCAACCACTACATTGCCTTTCTCATGCGTATAGGTAAGCTCAAAATAAAAGTACTGAAGGTATTTCACACACCTTCGTTACCTCAAATTTAGATCACACTGAGTAAAGATGTACTTGATACTTTTTTGGTCTATTCACACCACAAAATTCTCTCCTAATAAGTAATTCCATCAACAATTCAACTCACAAACAACCAATTTCTTACAGAACAAGCACTACTCTCAGAAAGATACTCGATTCATCATAGTATATGGTCTAACACTTTCCAAGATCTGAAAATATCAGTATCAGAGCTAAATTTAAAATACATTTTATCTCTTAAAAGGTTGTATCACAATAACATGACCACCCAAGCATGACACCCTTCTTAGTCAATCTTATTAATGGTGATGCCAAGCATGAGAAGTCCTGTATAAAATACATGTAGTAACTAGCTATCCCTAAGAAACTTCTTATCTCAAAAAAAATCCCTAGGTTTCCACCAGTAAACTATAGACCTCAGATTCTATAGGTCCACTGATACTTCTATCTCCGATATGTTATGACTCAGGAAGTGAATTTGATCTATCCAAAACTGAAATTTTTCAAGCTTAGCATATAACTAATGCTCTCTCAATGTATTCAAAATGATCCCAATATGATTTTCATGGTTGTGTCAATTTTGAGAATACACCAAGATATCATCCATGAAAACCACCACAAAAGAATCTAGGTAAGGATGGAACACTAGGTTCATCAGCACCATTAAAACTGATGGTGTGTTCTTGAGACCAAATATCATGACCAGGTACTCATATAGACCATACCTACTACAAATGGTTGTATGAGGTATGTCTAATAGTCGAACACGCACCTAGTGATATTCTAAAATTATGTCAATATTCAATAACAGTCGATATCATTGAAGATGATCAAACATTTCATCTATCCATAGCAAGGGATATTGGTTTTTAACTATCAACTGGTTCAGTTTTTAGTATTCCATGAATATACTAAGGGTATAATCCACCTTTTTTTGAAAAGGACCGATAAACCCCAAGGATAAGTACTGGGTTGGATGAAACCCTTAGCTTCTAGATCTTTCAACTGCCTCTTGAGCTCTTGAAGCTCCATTGTATCCATACTGTAAGAAAGAATGGGTATCGGTACAGCTCTTGGCACTAGTTCGACAGTGAACTCCACCTCTATGACTGGAGGTAATCCTGAAATGTCATCTGGGAAAACATCCCTGAAATGATCAAGCATTGGAGGGAAATTTTCCTAACATGTACTCTGGTCATACAAATAAAAACATGCAATATGGGTTGTCATCCCACCCAAAACCCGATGCTCGGGTCCATCTCTGCTCGCCTGGAAATCCCATTCACCCTTTTGTAGAAACGATCCACCTTCTGGGGATGTAAAACACTCACTAAAGTAACAATAATAAAAAAGTCTTGAAACGTGGCTAACCAGTCCATTATGAATATGGCATCAAAGGTTGTCTTCTCCAAGACATAAAGATCCCAAAATAAGTGACACAAACCAACCTTAAGGGAAACTCCTTACATTTACACACACATGCCGTTCTTATTCCTAACAGAGTATCTAGCATCATAACTTCATCAAAAGTAAAAACATAGATCCCAAGGCTCTCAATAATGGAAACTAATATGAAACTATGAGAAACCCCTATATCAAAAAGTGAAAAGATAAAATGTAGAGGACTAGAATAATACCTCTGACAGTAGAAGGTCTGGGATCCTACTTATACTGGGTATGTTACACTGCATAATTCTGACCTTTACCAGGGCCCAGACACACTTCTTGGATAGCCTGATCTAACCCACCCTACTGTCACTGAGATCCTGGGGTATAGATACCACGACCATGACCACCACCTCATCCTAAACAGCTTGACGTATTCTAGTTCCCTAACTGGTGAGAAGCTGTTGACCCTTCTTCTGAATGTGGAGTTGGTGTAGACACCCTCTTACTAGATGCTGGTGAAAATGTCCTGTAAAAACGCTATAAATGGCCCATCTTTCCACAAGCTCCGAACTCAACTGGGTCAATCAAGAATTGAGGTTTAGTATGACTAACATTTCTGTACTAGTAGCACCACACTTGACTACCGAAAGACACACTGACTACTACTATCACCACAAAAAACACCATATGGCACTTATTATTTCTAGTAAAAATAGTACCGGATATTAGTACTGAACCACCATGGATTGAACCTCAAGATTCTGGTTGGTAGTGCTCGGTAATCATCACCTAATTCACAATAGTAGAGAAAAAGGATACCAAAAGACATTCACTTGTGAACAGATGCCAAACCTAAGACCATCCTCGAATCGTCTAGCTTTAAATACATCATCACCCTTCAGAATAGGTTTGAATCACTTAAGCTCAATAAACCACTTAGAATAGTCCATAACGGACATTGTGCCCTACTCCAGGTGCATGAACTCCCAAGCTTGGTCGGCCCTCAGCGTATCGGGAAAATAATAATCATAAACGGACGCCTCAAAGTGTTTCCAGGTCATATCCCAATGACACCCTACCTGAGTGATAACATCCCACTATCTCTTGGAAAAATCACGTAGCATATATGTCACAAGCTTGACCCTCCTCTCAAGTGGCATCTCTATGTGCTAGAATATCGAAAGCATGGGCTATAGCCACGATTCTATAGCCTCGGGTTCACTATCCCATAAGAATATAGGTAGATGCTTCTACTAAAATACTCACAATAGATCTTCCATAGATGTGGAAGGCTATGGTGATCCCTGAAATGTTTTTATAAACCTCATAAAGCCTTCATGAAACTGTGTATCAACACCTGCATTTGGTATAATAGTTGTTGTCACGATAGGCACAACTGGAGGATCCACTGGTAGCCCATGGCCTACCACATCTAGAGTATGTTCATCACCACTCTCCTGGTGTACATATTACATTTTTCATGGGGTAATGAATCTACAAGGTCAAGCACAAACCTTAGTTCAAGTTCATTATCATGGTTTTTTCATTCAAGTGCCAAAACTAAACCAGAAAAGACCCTCTAAATTTCAACAAAAAAGAACTAAATGGAATGTCAAACAAGAAAATGAAATACACCTCCCAAAAACAATCATCTTATGTTGTCTCTCACATGTCTGGAAACACAGTCATAACCAAACGATATATACACATGGTTATATGATGTGTACTAAAGTGAAAATTTATTCAAGAATAGAAGAAGACGTGGCGTGTGTTCGTAGAACTACACACTGTGTTGTTTGGGTTTTTGGACAGTAATCCTAAGAAACTTCCCCAGTTCCCCTGTTTATGAAAAATAAAGAAACACTGTTCTAGAATCCAATATATGGGGGCCATACTCCCTACAAATAAAATCTTGTCATCCAAATTTAGACCAAAACAACCCAATCTATATCAGATGGCTGATACATGATCCACCAAATTCTAATCCAAGGGGGACCATACAACTCAGGGATCAAAGTTTGGTGTTCATCCAATTCAACCATAACATGTAACAATACTCATATCACAACAGAAGGTATATCTACCACATTATCTATCACAACAACACATATATTTATCATGACATCTATCAAAACAACATGAAATTAGAAATGATCTCTAAATGGAATGACAAAATACATGGAATGTGATTTATAACAAGTGTCTATATGATGTATGAGATGATATACCCTCATCTCATCATTTTGAAAGAGAATAAAACCATATTGATATAGATAATTATAGCACAAAACATGTGCATCAACCAATGTAGAAATTGAATAAACTATAATAATGAAAAATACAAAAATCACAATTCAATTCGAGATAAGTTATCTTTTACCTATACACAGGCTAGCTACTCTCAGGAAAAAATAATTTTCATACTCCATTTCCTTCCTAACCCTTTCTAATTTCTCCAAATAGTAAGTCAAACCAAAAAAATAAAGCTTCCGATATCACTTTGTAACATCCTGGATCCGGGAGCTACTTAAAAGGTACCCCGTACCCGGTTGGACACATGGTCTCAAGCACATTTCCCCAAACTCTAGAGGCTTCCAACTAGTAGTGAGGTCCTAAGGTGCGATAGTGGGGAAACTATGCCCTCATTAGCAGAGTTTGATATAGTGGATAAATAATATACAATAGTGGAAGTAGTAAAAACAAGAAAAATTAAGTAAACAATGAAATACTGATAAGATAAATAACCATGTGTCATTCCATAAAAAAATAGGATGTAGAATGTTATTTATAATAAGATATCCAAGGCAAAATATACTACAGTCAGATACAAAACAATTATCAAGGAAAATAAATACAAAAGAAAACTTGGAAGCATCACTGGCCCTGTCTTGGTCCCCTTCTCTCCGTCTCTTAAGCAGCAAGTCAAGTAACAAAAGAAGGGATCCTTCCATTATCAAAAACTATAAAAATATAATCTTATTGGGCCCAAAACAAGGACCAAACTAGGTGTGAGAATAAATCCTAGTAGGCAACCACCTATGGTATGTACCATTTTTTCAATGAAAATATGTGACATGCAGTGTACAATAGTGAAAGCAGTAAACTTGGAAATACTCAAAAGTAAACAATCCTACAAGCACTAGAATTCATTTAAATTTATCTCATGTTCTTTAATCAATTAAAATTTATTGAATTTTATATGTCCCATAATATGACCTAATCCCATCAATTACCTATATAATGTTATCACAATAGATACCTTATAAGGATATAAAAAAAAAGTGAAGACCGAATCCAATCTTGTGCTTTGGCTTGGAAGACGCTTCATAATTTATTCTATTTCAATATGTCTCAGGGCTAAGCCTATTGTATAAGAATTTTAACATATTAAAATCAAGGACAAGCCCAGTATATCATCATTTCAACATATGTAATGATAAAACCCAGTGTATAAGAATTTCAACATGTTTTAGGGACTAACTTAGTGTGTAAGCATTTCTATATATTTAAGGGTAAATCCCAGTATATTAGCATTTCAACATAGTAAGAAACACATGTAAGTTACACTATTAAATGGTTAAAAAAATAGCAGCTCACGTGGGAAATTCATATAATAAAAAACACTTGTAATCTGCACTGTTACATGGTTTTCAATAATCAACTAATGTGGAACATTTCATTTATCAAACAAAACATTATAACTAAAAAATTTCATGGATTTAGCATTAAATAAATCACTTGGGAAATTTTATATAACAAGACTAACAAGTGAATTAAACTATCAAAAGGATTGGAAATTTATTATATCACAAGGAGAAAAATTGAATTAACTAATTTCATCTTATACAAGCCATAAAAGGGAAATAATGGAATGCCCATTGGAATCTTAGGCCAAACAGATAAACAATAGTCATCTGAGGGAAACACACCCATAGGGTGGCCCTTAATCTAACCAAAAAAGATCAAACTGGTTTCAATTAATTAAATAAATCACCTAAAAATTATTAGGTATTAAAAGAGGTCAAATTCTCAACCAAGAGACACCCTAAACATGGGTGTATGGAACTACAACACATGTAAAAAACTCAACTTTTAATGAAAGTTACAAGACCACCTTCCTAGTCCTCGTGTGACTCTCCTCGTCCAGTGACAACCTACAATTCAAGCTATAACAAATTAGAGCTACAAAAAAATGATAAATTCTCAACCTTAAATCACTTATTCGTGATATATAGTCTGAAATAATGGATCAAGGGTAATCAAGATCTTACCTATTGGGTTCCAATGCTTATGACAATTATTGAATTGGATTCCAAAAAGAGATTTGGGGGGAGATTAAAGGTCCGTCACTACTGTTTGTGAAACCTGGCGAGCCCCTTCTATCTAGAATGTTATAGGAGGGATACTTCCCATTTTTAAGAAAAAAACAAAATACACGACATGTATATAATTTTACTTTTCATTTGGATTCTGTTTTCTACCGAATTACTTTCCAGGACCCACCGAAAAGACTACACTTCGTGTACTAATAAGTACACAGTGTGTAGTTGGGGTTTCCTCTATTTCTTCTTGACATGCCCACACACCATGTATTCCCATCATACATGGCCAAAACACACAAAAAGTATCCCTAAGTCAAGCTGTGGGATAGTTTGATTATAGTACTTTTCTAGTTTTCCATTGTCTTTTGAAAAACAACTCGAAGGAAAAAAGATTAAAACAGACTCATTCCTCAAAGTAAGAACCACTATCTTAAACAAAGAGAAATTATCCTCAATATGAACCCGAAATTAGGGCCAGAGAGCTCTTCTCATTATGATAGGAATACCTTCAAGAGTCATATTGGAACCCTATTAAATTTATCAAAGTTGAAGGGGAATATAATTAAAATGTGTGTTTGGCATGTTTTTTTAAAAAAAATGTTCAATACAGGTATTTTTAGATGGTTACCCATTATAGTAGTATTCTCATCCAAGTATTTTTAACTTTGGAGTTCTAAAATGATCTAATGAGAATGCCCCTAAATTAAAATTAATATTTGATGAAGTGTTGTCAAAAGTAACCGAGTGAGTCGTATAAGAAAATTCATATCAAAAAACCAAAAAAATTATTCCATTGTGTATTGATTAATTCTCAAGTGTCATTTTTCGTGTTCTCAAGATATAGTAAATGAGGGGGATGAAAGGGTGAAAGAGTTTAAGAATCAGTTAGGAGATACAGTATTCAAATCCATGGAAGCGACTTTGACAGATATCAACAAATAAAATCCCAGAAGGAGGTATGTCATCATGAAAATTTGGAACCCCAATGATGGGAGGAAGGCTAGTTTGAAATAGGGATTCCAATCCATCATCAAGAGATTGAAGGAAATAATGAATATGAGGATGTAATAAATAAAGGAAGTGTAGGTTTGTTGTACTAAAGTATTGAAGTATTATATCTATATTCAAGAGAGTAAAAATTTTCATGCAAGATTTATGAAAATGTTGACTTTTATACATGAAATGTATTGTATTCTTTATATATCTTACTAAAAAGAATCCTTATTTACACAACCATATTTGTGAAACCCATGTTCCTTTTTATGGAAAGTAATATTTGGTTTCTTATAACAATTTTGACTTTTATGATTCTTTCAATTATTATACATTAGGAATATTTTCGTAAAATAAAAATGAGATACATGGTTTTCATGTGGATCAAGGGTATGGAAAATCATCAGAGAAAACCTACCTAGTTACCTTACTTAACCACTTTATATACATCTCAGAGCACATGCAGCTGATTTTTCATTGGGTTGAATGTTGTAAGGATTGATTACTTATTGGAAGGGATATAGTATCAAATGATAGCTAGTGGAGACTTCTGGAGTTTGTGTCATCAATGTCAGGTTGGTTATTCGTATATGGTTTTATTTTTACATAGTATTTATCAAATTTTTATTTCTTTTATGCCCAAAGGCATTTATACTCACGAGATTCTATCTTGTATAATTTTACATAGATTCAATTTCATGTGAGTTGGTTTTTTAAACCATTTCTCATGGATCATGTTGAATTATACAAATTTATTATAAATCCTTTAGAAGTTGGTTGATGGTTCCAAGGGTTGAGTAACATATTGATTTAGCTCATGTCAAGTTATGAATAGTTAGACTATATTGTGATGTTATGGTTCTATAAAAGATAAATTTATTAATAATATAACACACACAAAAAAAATAAATTTTCATAAATTAGGTTACTTCATCAAAAACAACTTCATTATTATAGAGGAATTTATTTATAAAATAATTTGATAGAAAAGTAAACCCATATATAACATCTTTTATAGATGACACCGTATAGAGAAAATCTTTTACTGGAAATTGATATGGTGAGTTGTGCTATGATATTTTTCCATTTATAAATTTAAAATAAAGTAAATTCATAAAATTAAATTACTATTTGTATATAAAAATTAAAACTTTATTTTAACTAGTTCCAAATTTAAAGGTCATGTGAAATTATTGGAAACCATTATTTGATAATGGAATTAATGGTATCTCCTTAAATGAACTCCCTAACCCATTGATTATCATCTATTATCATAACTATAATGTATTAGTGAATATATTTTTTATTAAATGTACTAATATTTGGAACCTATAAATAAATTACAAACACACTTATTATTGAAAATACATCACAACATTTGAGTTTGGATCAAATAAAAAACTAAAAAAGTTTGCTTATTTTACTTTCAATGAAAATTTAATTATTTTTTCCTTATTAAATTATATCTATATAACATATTGATAAAGATAAAAAATAAAAAATATAAAATTTAAACTTTAGTTCCCTGAATTAGATTAAGTCATTCACATTAAAACAAGATATATATTAACCGACTTTATATTATTCATATCAAATAACATTCAATCTAAAATTATTCCAATATAATCGTAAACATTTTTTTCATCTACATGTACATGGAATACTATGGAAATAAGATTCAAACAATGAAAAACCACATTATATAAAAGGTAACGAGAAATAATATAACAAAAACATAAAAAAATCACCATCAATTGCAACAACGGATGGAGATTCAGTTCACAGTGGTCTTGTATAAATCTAGAATGAGTTTACAGAGTAGAGGTGATGTTGTGTAGGTGTAGTAAGGTGGGTGAGAGAGAGATATATGAGATGTAGTTTCCATAATGGTTATGAACAGAAAAAAAATGCAAACATGGAACCCAAAAAATCAAACAACAAGAGAGGAAAGAGAGAAAATAACATACATTAGATTCTAGTCTTGATTTCCTAAGAGAATGTTGATGAGTAGCACCGATAGTAGGGGAGTTCCATAAGATCTTGAGAATCGTGACTGAATGAGACATGGGTAGGGTTCTTTTAAATAATATGAGGACACTTTTATCAGTGCTTTCAAAAAAGTGTTGATAAAGAGCACATTTATCGACCCTAAACAAATAAAAACTGATAAAAGGAATATTTATCAACCTTTTTTAGTTCTAACAAAGATCGAGCATTAATATCACTAAAAAAGTGATGAAAAAATGAACCTTTATCAGTGTTAAAACATTAGCGGTGATAAAGTATTTATAATTATAATTTATAAAATTACAAAAATATTTATATAAATATATATTTGTTTATTATAATTTTATTATTATTTAAATATATAATTATTAATTTATAATTACATTAATACATTTTAAAAAATTGATATTTGTTTTATAATTATAAATATATAATTTTCAAAATATAGTAAACATACATGTATAAATATATTTATAATTATCTATTTATAATTATAAATATATTTAAATCATTATATATATTTATATAAATATAAATATATAATAAATATACAGTAAATATATATAAATATAAATATAGTAAATATATTCATTATTTAAATATATTTATTATAATTTCTTAATTAAAAATATATTTTTATATTTTTATATTTTTATATAATTATATATATATATATATAAAATAAATACATATACATATAAAAACATTCATTATTTAAATATATTTATTATATTTTTACAATTATTGTAATATATAATTATTTATTTATAAATATATCATGAATACTTAAAAAAATAATATTTATATATTTATATGTTTCTATAATTATATATATAACCCCTAGGTTGCAGCTTAGTGGTAGCTGCCCTTGTGGGTCTCAGTGAGGTCTCGAGTTTAGTTCTCCAAGAGTACATTATTTAAATAAATCTACTAAAAATTTATAATTATTTAAATATATATATTATTTATTTATAATATTATAAATACTTATTTAAAAAATAATATTTATTTATTTATAATAATTATAAATATATAAATTTATACATATAGTAAATATACATTTAAAAATATATTTATTTATAAAATTTATCTATAAATATATTATTAACATTATTATTACATACATAATTTTATATACATGCATTTAAAAAATGAGTGAAATTGAATAATTCAAAATGAGTACACTTAAAAAAATATTGAAAAATGGATACATTTTATTAATTAAAAATAAATTATTAAAAAATACGGATATATATATTTAAGTAAATATTAATACATATTGAAAATACTAAAAAATTCTAAATAAATAAATATAAATAAATAATAGAAAACTATTAAATTCAAAAAATAAAATAAAAAATATAAATATTAAAAATTAATAAATAATACATAACAATAATAATATTGAAAATAAATAAATAAAATCGAATGATTAAAAACATGAAAAATTAAATGTATCATGTTATACTGAAATTATTAAATATACTAAAATTTGAATAAATTACATAAATATTATTTGTATGTGTTTATATATATAATATTTCATTAATTACCTAAATATTTGTGTGTATGAGTTTTATTTAACAATGCATTAATTACATATATGAATGTTAAAACAATGCAACACATGGCATTTGATATATGTTAAATTGAAAATAAAACAAAATTAAAAATGAATAAGACATTAATATGCTTCTAATTATTACATTTTATTATATATATATATATTTAATATATATTATTAATTAATATTTATAACTAATATATATATATATATTATAACTATTCATTTTTATTAATAATTATTTTTTTAATAAATTTTAAATAATTTTTTAATTTATTTATTATTATTTATTTGTTTAATTATTAAAACATATTCATTTAATGTACCTATATGTAATATATATTATTTTTTAATATTAATAATATATATATATATATATATATTCATATTAAATTCAATCATTTTAAATAATAATTATTTAATTAATAAAATGTTTAATAATTTTCTAAGTTTACTCATTTTCAATTTTTATTTGCTTAATTAATTCATTTTATTGATTTTTCATATCTATATATTTAATATATACTATTTATTAAATTTTATAATTTATATATATGTATAATCATTTTATTCATTTTTAAAAGTAATATTTAATTAATACAATTGTTGATATTTTTTTTTTTTTTTTTTAACAATTTCATTTTATTTTGGACCATTATTAACACTAAAAGAGCACTGATAAATGATACCCCTTATCAGTGTTAAAAATAAAGCACTCATAAAGGGTAACCTTTATTAACGTTAAAAATTAATCACTAATAAAGGTGGACTTTATCAGCGTTTTTTCTAGCACTGATAAATTCCATCACTATTAAAGGCCTCTTTTGTAGTAGTGTGAGGATCAATTGAATCCATTTTCCGGTGAATGAAGGTCAAAAACTAGGATCAAAAGAAATTTCCATTAATTTTGGGTGGAATTGAGGCATGATCTGTGGTAGAATGGTTGGATTCAAGGCATGGATGGCATATTTTGAAATCTGTGAAAAAACCCAACTACATGTTGTGTAATGTGATGAACACACGATGTGTAGCCACTTAGTCACGATAGCTAAGGTTTAGTAAATCTATAAAGGTTGAACACTGTGTAGACTCCCCACAAGCCTTGTAGCACCCTCCTTGTGTTAATTAGCTGTGTGACATAGCACATGGCTAAGAACACATCATGTGCCTGAGTATACAGACATTGTTAGAGCACACGAGCGACACCCCGTGTGAAGAGGCATGTTGTGTACTAAAGTACAAAAACATGACTTGGCTACACATACAATGCTAAAGATCACGGTTGGAAATCGGGGTGGCATGGGAACACATGTATAACCCCTACACATTGTGTTCCCCTACACAGTTTGTGATTCATGTACCTCCCGAGACCTGTCCAGATGAAGAACCATGACCACATGTTGTGTGGTTTCCCTGACACGCCGTGTACCCCTTGTCTTCTTTTGAGAAAACCTCGATCTTCTATATCTCCTTCGTTTAGACTTGGATTTGGGCCCTCAAGTAGCCTATCCTGAGTGTTTTTATGCATAGAAGGTAATGGTAAACTCCATTGTAGATTTTGATATATGATGTGAAATGTTCTCGGAAAAGAGCATATTGAGAAACACCCGACGATGACAATGATCAATCAGAATTAACAGAGGCTTTGTAACACCCCAAGGATTTATAGATAATTGCATGAAACACTGAGTCTCCACAAAACAACACTTTGTTGTAACCTAGCTAGTAAACATTATTTTACCACCTCTATGATTTTAATTTTAAATAATAGACATACACGGTTGCATTCAGTATGATATTTAGACCCTGATAAGACAAACTTAATTTTTGTTGAAGAGTAACATACCCTTATGAATAGTAATATCAATAGTAAAATGAACCATATGAATAGAAAATAATATAATTATTTTATTGTATTATGTTTTTATGAGTATGAGATATTGATTAATTTTTCAATATGTTACAAAATGAATTACAGTTTTAAAATTGTTATTTTTTGAATAAATTGTGTTTTTATTTAAAAATTAAATTAATCATATTAAGAAAATTATTTTCAAAAATGGATTTAATTTTTTAATTGTACACGTCGAAAAATGGTTAGGGTGATTTTTTGGGATTTTTTTGAAATACTCGAATTTTTGATGAATAGTAAAATATAGTAATTTACTATATATATACATTATCAGATAAATTCACTATTCTTAGAATCTTGGATTATGTAAGCACATTTGGTTTGAACTCACATGCACTTATTATAATTATTGGTCACATGAATCAACACAATTGGTTATCTTGAGGGAAATGATAAAATAATGAAGAAGATATTCACAAATCACCCATCTCCTTCACTATAACCCCCCCTCACTCCCTCTAATATTCAATTCTCTCAAGCATTGTGTCTTGTCTAAATTCTACCCAAATATCCTCCCAAGCTCTTCCCCCACGTCCAGAAGCATTTGGTCTCATAAAAATACTAAAACCTCTCCCCTAAAGAGGCTCTCAATGAAGATTACTTCAAGAGGTAAATTCCTCTTTTGATTTCTTTTACTTTAAGTTCCTTTATTTTCTTTTCTATCATCACATCCCATCATGAAAATGTTGTAATTATTTAGTACCTTACATATACTGTAAATTTTTTATGATAATTTAATAAATCTTCATCATCTCTTCTTTCTCCTTCATTTATACTGGAAATGAGAAAACCATCCAAGATGTATTCATTTATCACATTCAAGGAGCACAATTTTATTAATTTATATTACCGTATTCAAGTATGGTCATGAAACCCTTTTGATGATTGAAATAAACTATAATATATTTATTATTACTTATTTAATGTTCTATAATACTTTGGGACAAATTCTATTAAATTATAAATCAAAACGTGGTTGTTGTGATAAAAAACCGCCAATTAACCCAAACAATTATCATTAATGTTTTCTATAATAATTCATCTTCACTCCAAATAAACAAATTAATTTTATGGAAATGTAATATTATTATTGTTTAATAATAAAATAAAACTTATATTATGTAAAACCATTCTCATTCTAAGTGTTTATTTATAAATTAATATATGAAAACCGATAATGAAAACTAAGGAAGAAAACACTCCCAAATAATGAAATTGAATCTCTTAACCCATCAAAAGGACTTTAATGAACCTAATATGGTTATAATAATTCAATTAAATATAGGTTATATTATTTTATTATTAATTTATGGACATAAATTTGATTATTCATGTCATTAAGATAATGTGAGGAACACCTTCAGACATAAGGTACGAGTTTTCTACCAGAACCTCCATTTTCATTTGGGTTACTCTTATTCTATACTCACCTCAATTAAATTATTATTTATTCATATTTAATCCTCATATATTCTGTTATAATGTTCTATATATGTGTACCAACAAGAATTCTACTTTCATTTATGGGGAGTTATATGTTTTAAAAGGATCATTCAAAAATTATTCACGTAATGCAGGCACGATTCAAGGGAATTTCTCAAATTCTTACCTATTTTCAAGGGAACTCAATAATATGTTTTTAGAAACCATTATATTTATAAAATCAATAATTTTATTATGAAAATATTATCTTATGTAACTTCTTGTTTTACACAAATACTTTTCCAAAAGAACTATTCTTTTAAAAATAAAAGAGTATTTATCTTGAGAATTACTCGACGATTTTATAAGAGTATCTTCATTTGTCTCGTACCCTTGTTGATTATTATGTGTTATTGGGATTAATATTTTTATGATATCATATACAATATTTAACTGAATTGTTTATGATTAGTTTGAATGTGGTTGTTCTATCTTAAAATCATTCACTAATTTACTCTGATTGGTAAATGTTTATGCTTAATGTTCAGGGAAAGTAATTTACATTTCATATGTTAGTATTAATATGAATGTATATATTGATTATGTTTATCACCATTAATATGTGGAATTAATTGGACTTATTAAGTTTTGTGGTGGGGCCCTTTATATCCCCTTGGTGCTTCGATAGGCCTCGTGGAAAAACTATGGTCTTTGCATGAGGGCTTAATAAAATGGATATTTATAGTCTTGGAACGAGGCCTTAAGTGTGTGGTTATGATGTCCCTCATTATGAAACTAGTATTGGTAGTTCATTTGGTTATTTTACTAGTAGAATAACTATGATTATGTTTTATTGTGGAATCTTTTATTCAACTCTTATTCGTACCATATTATGTTCAAGTATATTTTTAAAGCTATGTATTTTTAGTTATTCACGATGCCAAATGTTTTTTTATAATATCTTACACTGTATTGCTTACCCTTACTAAGCTCCTGAGCTCACCCCTTTCTTATGTTTTATTTTCTTAGGATATTATGAAGTAAATTTTGAATGACTTTCAGGCATAATCTATGAGTCATGGATGTTTCTAATGGAATAAATATGTGTTGTATTTTATTTCAATATGTAATGTTGAACTTACGTATATATACAGTTTTAAAAAACTATTAAACCCTTCATTACCTCAAGATTGATATTCCATATTTGTATGCCAATGTTATTAAATAAGGAACCATATCCTAGCATCTGAGGCTGGGTCCTTACTGTTGGTAACAAATGAATTTTAGTAGAAAACTTGGAAACTATATTTAGAAAACATAGATTAGTGAAGAAAACCCTATGACAATTTTTTAGGATAAACATACAAGAACATCCTAGAATGTTTGGTAAGTAATAGATTATGTATATCATTATAGAAAATACATCCTTGTTTGGATACTACAAGTGGATGTGGTTTTGACATAGATGTACCTAGGAGTGAAAAATACGACAAGTAGTTTGATACTTCCCCCGGGGTATCCTGGTACATGAAAATGGGTTTTACTATGTACATAGTTTGACACTCCTAGGGGATATTTTTAGGATAATTTACATTTTTTACAAGCCATTATGAAGGATTTAAATTTAAAATTTTCCTTAAGGAAACCATGTTTATGATAATAGCTATGGATATGATTTCATTTTTTGATAATTATTTATCTACGTTGAGTTTATAAAATATAATTCATAACCTAATCTTGTGTATGCCATTATTTAGAAATAACACCTAGTGGAATTAATTGGAACTGCTTGAATTCATGTATCCTATATAGTGATTTCCCTACGATGAAAGATAATGATGTTTTCTCTGGTGCTGCAATTGGTGAGGAGTATTTTATAACTCTATTGGGATATTTGACTTGGGTTATGAACAATAACCTTACCTATATGGAGAATACGGATCCACAATGTGGAGGAGCTATGTTAAACCACTTTATGGGACAAAACCTCCATCATTCAATGGGACTACAAACCCATTTGTATTTGATCAGTGGATAAGTTCCCTAGAGAAGTTATTTCTCATTTTGGGATGTAACGAAAGAGAGATGGTTTTCATGGAAGTTTATCATCTATCTAGAGATATGGATTAGTGGTGGTTATTAATCCAAAACACAAATGAGGAGGAAGAAATAGAAGATATGGAATGAAGGTATTTTATGGAAATTTTCCTAGACAAGTATTTCCCTCACGATCAACAAGAGGATATGGAAAAGAAGTTTCTAAATCTGAGGCAAAATGCGGATGCGAATGTTGTAAAGTATGAAGCTAACTTTATAAGGATAATAAGACATGTCATGGACTACATACATAATCCAAGGAGAAAGATTGATCAATTATTTGATGGTTTAAAACCATTCCTCTGAAGGAATCTAGTCTCTTGTAATTTCATATCATATGAAGATATAGTCTCATATTCTGTCAAGATAGAAAATGAATTCTCTAAGTATTATGTTTTTAAGGGAAAGAAAGATAAGAATAAGGTAGCTAAAAACATTGAAAAAGAAAAAAAAATAAGGAAATGGGGATGAAAGGAAGAGTTGACCTTCCACCCTATGATAATTGTGGGAAGAGTCACCCTGGTACTTTCCTGAAGTGTATGGGTGTTTGTTACAAGTGTGTAGAAAAATGACACCTATATTGGGATTGTATGGGGAAGAAATAATATACCAATGTTCAATGCTACAATTTCAGGGAGAGGGGATATTATTCAAATTATTTTCCTAGGCATCAAGGAAATGATCCAAAAATAAGGAAAATTATGAAAGGACAAGCTTATGCGGTCACAACTGTGGAGGTTGATGTTCCTTATGATGTGTGGTTGGTACTTTAATTGTTTCCTTGAACTTATCCAATGAATTATTTTATTCTAAATCATTGAATTCATTCATATATTACCATTTTTACATGAAAATTATATATTTTCAATTTTATTTAAAAATGGAGTTGTCAGTGAAATCTCCTAAGGGAAGTATCATTACAACAAAGTTGTGTCAGGAAGTCTCCATTATGGCAAATAAATGTGCTTTATCTACTAATTTTATTTTCATACCCATGATTGATATTGATATAATCCTCAGTATATATTGTCTTTCGAACCATGGTGCAAACATTTATTTCAAGAAGAAGGAGGTTACAATTTTTGAAGATGATGTGGAGTCCCTTATCCTTTGGACATAAACATAACCATTTGATTCTCATCTAGATCCACCCCATTAGCTCTACTAAATTTAATTATCAGGGAGGAAGGGAATTCAATAACAATGGATGAGGAAAAGAATGCACAAATATTGGATGTTCCTAATGTGCAAGAATATGTTTATGTATTTACAGATGATTTACCTGGACATCCTCTAGAGTGGGAAATTGAGTTTTCCATTGAATAAATTCTTGATTCAAAGCCCATATCAAAGACCCATTATAAAATGTACATTATGGAATTAGTATAATTGAAGAAAAAATCAGAGGAATTGAGTGATAAATGATTTATTTTCCCTAGTGTTTCTCCATGGGGAGCCCATATCCTCTTTGTTAAATTGTTTTTTGGATCTATTAGGTTTTTTATTGACTATAAAAAGATCAATGATATAATAATAATGAACAAGTATCACCTAACTCATATTGTTGATTTATTTAATCAACTTCATGGAGCCCCATATTTTTCGAAGATTGACCTTCGATTTGGATATAATAAATTTTGAGTAAGGAAGAAATACATTCCAAAGATAGTATTTAGAACCAGGTATAGACATTATGAGATTACAACAATGCCTTATGGACTGAATAATGCACCCTCTTTCTTTTTTGATTTAATGAATAGCGTTTTCAGTGAATATATTAATGATTTTTTTGGTATTTATTGATGATTTATTGATATACTCCCAAAGTTATGAATATAATTAAAATCACTTGTGCACCATTCTAAAGACTCATAGAAGAATTGAATTATATGGGAAATTTATAAAGTGTGAATTTTGGAATAAATCAGTTTCCTTTCTTGGCCATATATTCTCTTAGGATGTAATATCATTTTATCATGTGATGAAAAAGGTTGTTCAATAATGGCCTACTCAAATGAACATAATTGAGGTACATAGTTTTATTGCTTTAGCAGGTTATTATCAACATTTCATTCAGAGCATTTTCCATTTAGCTAACCCAATGAGCAAGCTTAAACGTAAAAGGTTTAAGTTTGTATAGAAAAAATAATGTGAGGACTATTTCAAAGAATTTAATTGGAGATAATTTAATGTTACAATCCTAGATCTACCACCGGGAAATTATGAGTTTTTAATCAATAGTGATGCATCAAAGAATGGACTTGGTTGTATCCTTATGAAGAATGATTGATTTATTGCCTATGCATCAAGTCAGTTAAAAATTCATTAACAAAAGTATCCTACTGGTGATCTTTAGTTAGATGCTATGATATTTGCTCTAAAAATATGGAGACAATATCTCTATGTTTAAAGATGTAATATATATACATATCATAAGATTCTAAATTATATCTTCTCACATAAAGAACTCAACATGAGTCAAAGGTGATGGCTCAAACTACTCAAATATTATGATGTTTCCATACACTACCACCCAAGAAAGGAAAATTAGGTTTCTAATTCATTGAGTAGGTAGGATCAAGGAGTTTTAAACAAAATGAGGATTGAAAGGGATCTTGTATTCATTGATATAATAAGAATGGATGTGGGAATTATAAAAGAATGTGAAATATCATTACTTTTTCAATTGGATTCCCAAACATCATTATTAGAAAGGATTAAAATATCTCAACCAGATGATGAGAACCTTCAAAAGAAAATTAATGATAGAAATGATGGGAAGTTGGATGACTTCATATGTGAAGATAAAATTATGAAATATGGGAAGATGATATGTGTTCCCTATACACCTAAGCTGAAAAAGGAGTTATTGGATGATTCCCAAAATTCAAATTTCTCAATAGATCATGGTAGAACTAAAATTTATAGATATTTGAAGGAATATTTGTAGCGGGACAACATGAAGTGGGAAATTTATTATTATGTATCAATATGTTTATTTTATCAACAAGTTAAGGCTAAAAGACAACATCCTAGAGGAGTCATTCATCCGATAACAATTCCTACTTGGAAATGTGACGACATCACCATGAATCTAGTCACTGGATTACCCAAAACTCTAAGAACTAATGATGTAATATGAGTAATTGTGGATCAAATTAAAAAATTTGCACAGTTACTCACTGTAAGGGAGTATTTTTTTACTGAATCACCTAAGATGACTCTATATCAATGAATTTATAATACTTCATGGAGAACCTATTTCAACTGTTTCTGATTGCGATCTGTGATTTACATTGAAATTCCAGAAAAGTCTTCAGAAAACCCTGGATACTAAGCTTTGATTGAGTACTGCTTATCACTGTCAAATTGATGGGCAATCAGAAAAAAGATCCAAACTTCAGATGACATGTTGAGATCATTATCACTTTATTTTCAAGGTATGTGGGATAATTATTTACCTTTGGTGGAGTTTTCCTATAATAATAGTTTCCATTAAATCATTCAAATGGAACCATATGAAGCATTGTATGTAAGGAGATGTTGTACACCAAAATGTTGGGAAGAAGTTGGTGAAAGGAAGCTTGTGGGTCCAAAGCTTGTGGAGGAAACAACAACAAAGGAAAATACTATTCAAGGACATATCAAAGCATCTCAAAGCGGAAAAATATATCCTGCTAATTGAAGGAATGATTTGGAATTTCAAGTTGGAGGTCATGTTTTCATAAAAGTATCTCCATGGTAGGGTGTTGTAATATTTGGGAAGAAAGGGAATTTGAGCCCTAGGTATGTATGCCCTTTTGAAATTCAAGAGTTAATTGGAGCAATTTCATATCATTTGTATATGCTTACTAGCCTGTTTGAAGTACACAATGTGTTCCATATATCATTTATGAGAAAGTACATGCCATGCCCATCACATGTCCTCACTTATGAAGGTATTGAATTGGAACCTGAACTATCCTACTTTGAAGAGCCTATCCATATTTCGGACACCAAAGAATAGGTGTTGAGGAATCACATGACTTTACTAGTAAAGATACTTTGGAAAATTCATAAAATCAAAGAGGCAACATGGGAGCCTGAGGAGATTATGATGAAGAACTACCAAAACCTTTTTGTGAGGTAACATTCTAGTAATTTTGAGGATGAAATTTTTTGTAAGGAGGGGATAATGTACCACCATAAGGATTTATAGATAAATTCATGAAACACTGAGTCTCCACAAAAAACCTCTGTTGTAACCTAGCTAGTAAACATAATTTTTCCACAATTTTTGATCTGAATTTCAAAAAACTGATATACATAGTTGTGTTCAGTAACATATTTAGAGTTTGATAAGACAAAAAAATTTGGTGAATAGTAACATACCCTTATGAATTGTAATATAAATAGTAATATGACCCTTATTAATTGTAAATAATAATAATATTTTATTATCTTAAGTTTATAATTTTATGGGATCTTGATTAATTTTTCAATATGATATAAAACGAATTATAATTTCAAAATTGTTATTTTTCGAATAAGTTATGATTTTCTTTAAAAACAAAATTAATAATATTTAGAAAATTATTTTCAAAAAATGGAGTTCATTTTTGAATTGTACATATAAAAAAATGGTAAGGGTGAATTTTTGGAATTTTTCAGAAATACTCAAATTTTTGATAAATAGTAAAATATGGTAATTTATAGTACATATACATTATCAGTTAAATTAACTATTCATAGCTCATAGATTTTGTAAGAACACTTGATTTGAACTCATATTTACTTATTACTATTATTTTTCTCATGAATCAATACTATTGGTTGTCTTGAGAGAAATAATAAAATAAGGAATCCCTCTGCTCTACTATAACCCACACCCCCTCAATCCCTATTCACTTCACTCCTCTAAATCCTTGTTTCTTATCTAAATTCTACCAAAATATCCTCCCAAGCCTTTCCCCAATGTTGAGAATACATTTTTCTTCAAAAAATACTGAAACCTCTCCTCCAAAGAGGCTCTCAAAGAAGATTATTTCAAGAGGTAAATACCTCTTTTGATTTATTTTATTTCAAGTTCCTTTATTTTCATTTCTTTCCTCAACTCACATCATCAAAATGTTGTGATGACTCTAGTAACTTACATGTACTAGAATTTTGTTATGATAAAGGAAAAAAATCTTCATCATCACTCCTTTCCCCTTATTTGATACTAGAAATGATACCCTAGTAAAAATAAAATATATACAAATAGTTTGAAACCGTTGGTATAAGAATCAGAACCGTTGGCTATTAAGCCATTGCAAAATGACTATACCATTGGTTTTTCTCTAACCATTGGTATATGGCACTGTAAAATTCAGTATTCCAATAGTTTCTATAAAACCGTTGGTATATATTTATACCAATAGTTACTCAACCGTTGTAATATATATATATTACATGTACTTTTCCAATGGGTTGAAACCATTGGTATATAGTATTACCAACAGTTCCTTAAAACTATTGGTAAAAATATTCTTGAAATACACTATACCAATGGTTCAAAACCATTGGAATAGTGTATTACCAAGGTTTTATTCAAACCATTGGTAGAATTTTTCTCCAAAAACACTTTACTAATGGTTTAAAACTGTTGGTATAGTGTTTTTATAGCAAACAACACAACAACCACCCATTCCATCCACTACATACACCTACAAAAATAGCAACAAATAAAACTTAAAATTGAAAAATTTGTGCTTAAAATAGAACAAAAAAACACCTTCAATATCACATAAAAACCAATAGACTCTTCCAACCATGACATGTACCACTGACATAGTTTTCCCCATTTCAATATTCACATGAAAAACACTCTTCTAACTAACCCATTTAAATTTATTTGGTGGAGACATCTCATAATGGTGATTGGACACTCACATTACAGATAGCCCATCGTAGTCAGAGTTACATACACCATTAACAGAATAAACACATAATTCATAAGTTAATTACAACAAGTATACACATATAACAAGTATACCTGTACACCATTAACACATAATTCATAAGTTAATTAAATACATAAAGAATTCAATTTAGAATTCAGGGGGTTGGCAGGGCTGTTCAGGGGTTTGGGGTGGATGTCCCAGGGGGTAGGAGTGTCTAGGGGGTGGGTGTGTCCAGGGGGATGGGGGTGTCCGGGGGGGTGGCAGGGGGGGGGGGTATCTAGGATGGTGTGTGTGTGTGTGGGGGGGAGGGGTTGATTTCTAGGGGGGTGTCCAGGGGGTGGGGTGGTGTCTAAGGGGGGTGTGGGGGAGGGGGTGGTCCAGGGGTTTGGGGCTGTCCAAGGGGGTGGGTGGTGTTCACGGGGGAGGGGGGATATCTAGGGGGTGGGGGCTATCTAGGGGGTGGGGGTGTCCAGGGGGTAAGGGGTATTCACGGGGGTGGTTGGGGTTTTATAGGGGTAGAGGGTGTACAGGGGGTGGGCGGGCTATCCATTGATGGTAGGGGTGTCCAGGGGGTGGGCGGGTTGTCCACGGAGGTGGAGGGGGGGGGGGGTGATGTCCATGGAAGGAGGGGATGTCCAGGGGGTGGGCGGTGATGTCAACGAGAGGAGGGGATATCTAAGAGGTGGGTGGGGCTGTCCAGGGGGTGGGTAGGGCTATCCATTGGGGTGGGCGGTGCTATCCAGGGGGTAAGGGGTGTCCAGGGGGGGTGGGTGGGGCTGTGCAGGGGGTACGAGGTGTCCAGGGGGGTTGTCCATAGGGGGAGGGGATATCTTTATGCACCACATTTTGAATGCATAGATGTCATATATTCATCACAAGTAGTGTTGGACTATAGAGAAAGTGTTGGATGTAAAACTTCCATCAGTTTCATAAATGCAGTGTTTGCCCTAGCAGACTGTTCTGCTATATCTGTGGCCCTTTTTTTAGCCTGTTCTTCCAGTTCCTTAACCTACTGCAACTCGGTGGACCTAAAACTCATACCTGTGGAGGGCCAATACATCATCAAAACTATACTCTTCCCAGGTCGGCAGTGTATTCTACCAGGGTTCTCATCTCCCAACACCTGATGCAAGTGATTGTTTGGCCCAAAATTGTCAGGTTCTCGGGCATCAAGGGCCTTTAAAGCATCCTGTTAAAAATATAAATAGATTATTAAGTTACAAAATAGAGATTAAAATTTTAAATCTATAAATTAAAGCTTACAATCTGCAGCTGAGTCAGTTCATTAACAACACTTCCATCCTTCTTCTTTCTACTCAAGCAAAACAGTTTTACTTGAGGCACACATCCTTCTATATTCAGTTTATTCCTCTACAATGATATTGAATGAAAGAAAACATTATTAAAAATAGAATTACAATAATTAATCACATAACTAAAATTATATAACATCTATAGAAATTGAATAAATTATGGAGTAAGCAATAGAAAGTTTAAGTCGTAAAGAAAGATTATAAACTGTCATACTTGCTGCCTCTAATGATCTGGCATTGTAGTATGACCCAATGGGTGGACATATTTCTTAGCATCAATGTTTTATTTATTTCTTCTAGATGAAACATAAATAAAATTCAATAATTAGTATTAATGAAAACTATGAAAATTTTCATTTAAATACCTTTAATGTGATTAATACCTTAAATTGGCTAGTTGTCCAAAGAGTAATCATTTGTTAATACTATTCTAATGGACAATCATCCATGATAGGGGCCTCCTCTAACTCTGTGCCCACTCTAGCAAGCCATCCAATGTACAAATCATGCTTATAAGCTCTCTAAAGCTCGCCTAAATCCTTTAGATGTGCTGGTCTTGCACCCTCACCATCAGGGATATTAAACCGTAGCTGACACCAAAATATTAATTCAAATAAATAAAAAATTTAATATACTGCATTAAATATAACAGATTTTTTAACCTATATCTCTGCTCAGGCTTCATCCTTGACTTAATTTTGTAGCTGTCTCCATGAGAGTGGGCTAACAGGAATGATATAGGAGTATTTGGAAAGCCTCTCCAAAAAACTCCGACATTGCTGCCCTGATTTTCCTATCATCTGATTATATTCATTGTAGTCCACCATCAACTGCGTGTGGTAGTTCCACACCACACGAATACGTGTAGACCGCCTCCCCCACCTCCTATCAGCAGATGTATCTGTTATGAAAGAAAAATAAATATTATATGAATACATTTTATAATGAAAATAAATAATGGTGTCAAAATTGGTCAGGGTTGTATAAGTATACCTACACTAGTCTGAAAAATGGGCGCCACTAGATATGAAGAACTAGAAGGAACACCCTATAAAGATGGAGTGGTTCCCAAAGTATGCTCCACAGGGACAGACTCTGGTGGAGCATGAGTTGAAGAAGATAGAATATAAAATCCCAGAGAGAAGGAAGAAGAAGTAAAAGAATATGAAAGGGATGGATGGCCAAATGCTGGATGGGGGGTGGGAATCTTCATAGAATATAGTACAGATGGGTGAGGAGGCTCAGATGTAAAGGGTGGTGAAGAAATGGGAGGCCTAAATATCCCGTGTGTCCCTAACGACACATCAGGATCAACATGTGGGATGGATGGTATGTCAGTGGGATGGGTAGGGTCTAATCGGGCATACTGACCAGATCATCTAGCTCTCATAACACACCCCTCGTATGAACACCCGGAGTACTGGGACCACTACTAGGCTGCTCATCAAATAAATGTCGCCTAATAGATGGATCCTAAAAAATGTTTAAAAAGAATTAATCACATGACATTATATATTATTTAAATATATATATTTGAAATAAAATACTCACTGTAGGCACTAGTGGTGGAATGCCCAGCTCAGTCATGCAATGATTGTTGTCCATAATCTGTTTTCATTACCTTTCTTCAATTGGTTTCATTTCCTACATTTGAAAATAAATATGGAAGTAAATAGAAAAGTATAACTAATGTGTAACCCAAAAAACATAATAAATGAGAGGTAATAAAGGGATTCATGGATAATTTAACTAACAATTGTTTTAGGTGAGCTTTAATAATTATATAATGAAGTCAATAAATCATACAAGATGTAATAAATAAATTGAATTTTTAGTAGGATGATTATTTACTAAGTATCATTAGTCTATTAATATCAGGGAACATTGATTATACCAGATTCATAAGTGGTAAAGCAGTAGTCAAAATTAAGGAAAAATTTAATTTCATTAGCCTAGGTAGATCTTGCAGGTTTCAATACATGTTTTGCTAAAGAATAAAAACCATCATGTTCATTACCAGGTAAAATATTAAAGAGTGGTCTTAGAGTCATACAAATTTTATACAAATCACAATTGAATAATTAAAATGTTCACCAAGTTAGAAATGTTGGTTTCATAGGTTTGAATGCAGTTTAATTCCAAATTAGAAAATGCATTTCAAATTAAATTACAACCAATAAACATTGAAAATTCACATAACGGTCAAGTCAGATACAACATATTTGTAATAAATATTAAATCAATTTGAATAGTACCAACCTTAACAGCCTAGGTCTAGGTAAACCAAAATAATTGAGACCATGAATAGATGATTTTATATATTTACCACCACAACTTCAGGTTCACAATCAACTCGAACAATTGAGCTATTGGAGTCATCAAAATTAATAAATGGATCATTTCCAATGGAAGTAGGTATGGTGTCAATTCCATCATTAGTATCATAAAAAATATATCTTGAAATTACTTCAATAATGACACCAAATTCAGGTTGAAGATGGTCTTTGACATAAAAAAGTTGTTTCTCCATTGATGCCAATTCACATGGTTCATCGGTAGAAAGAGTGCGAGTCATATAAATTACTTGAAATTCGTAATCATCAATAAATGTGCCTCACCTCATCATCGAATCAAACCACTGAAATTTCATCATCGTGACTCGTCCATGAGAATAATAATCCAATATTATTATTTTTTCAATGACTCCATAATAACCTACATTTCCAAATCATAGTCTACTATCTGATGCACTAGCATAATACTTTGTTGTGGCAGTAACCATAACACCATCATGTTGTGTTCTCATTTTATTTTCTCGTTCAGTGATAATAAATTGGTACCCATTGATAACATTTGATTTATAGTCACAAACCACAATATTAGGACCAAAAGCCAAAGCTCTTATTTCCTCAGAGATAGACTTAGCCGGAAAACTCAATACCTGAATTATAAATCAATATTAAACTTAATTAATTATTGTTTTAATTATTTTAAATAGTAATATTATTACCTTCAAATTTAACCAAGTAGAAAACTCTTTGCTAGGAAAAGTCTCCCTCCTTCTCAAAGATAAAGAATGATGCGTTCTATTTATCATCGCTTTATGTTCCTTATAGATAAAAATAGGAATATTTTAACATATATATATATATATATATATATAATATAAATATAAAATTTACTTACAAGATGTAGTCATAAAATAATTCACAGTTGAACAAAACTGTGTGATGTGCTATCTCCCACTCTTCAAGGCTTAATGTCGTCAATTTATATGATCCAGGTATTCCTCCTATTTGAGGAAGTGATGGAAAACTGGGTTCAATTTTCTCATACTTTTCTTATTTGTTTCTCATTGGTCTGTTCATTCTTTTAATAAGACCAGACAAATACATAGAGTATAAAGCCGTACATTCTTGAGACAAGTAACCATTAATGATAGAACCTTTGGGATGAGTCCTATTATGGACATAAGAAATTAATGTGTACTCATTTCTTTCAGTAGGATACCTCCAACGAAATGGAATATGTCCTCTGAGAAGTATTTCAGTTGGAATATCGACAGTTAGATGCAACATGCATGTAAAAAATGATAGAGGAAATATTTTCTCTAACTCACACAATATTAATGGGCAATATGCCAGATTTTTTTTCAAGAAATACTTGGACAACATCTTTGCACAAAGATCTCTAAAAAAATGGCACAACTGAATAACATCCACCCTTACATTCTTGAAAAAAAGACGATGAATTGCTATTCGAATCGACTCATGCAGAAGGATGTGATAATCATGAGTCTTCAAAGATTTTAGCTTCAACTCTCTTCTACTGATCCATTTAAATATGTTTCTTGAATAGCCATCAGGAACTTTAAGAGTCTCTAGTACTTCTATAAATTTCTTTTTTTATGTAGGTGTTATCACCTAAGATGCACATGGAACTTGCCATTTATTTTCACTGATACGCACATGATGAAATTCTAGTCTGATACCCTAATCCACCAAGTCATGCCGAGACTATAAATCATCTTTCATCTTTACCTTAAAATTTAGAACAATCAAAAGAAACTTTTCACATATTTTTTTTCAATATGAATTACTTCTATGAAATGATGTAACTAATTGGTTGACCAATAAGGAAAATCAAAGAAGATACTTCTCTTATTCCAATTGTAACAAGTTTCAGTGGAAACATTCTTTCTCTTTCCAGATTTTATTTTACCCTTCCCGAATGAAAAGTTGAAATCTTTAAATTCATTAAGAACATCAGTTCCAGACATACGCTGAGGTGGATCATCGGTTTTCATGGTATTGTCAAATATTCAACGATTATTTCTATATAGATGGTACATTGTAAATAATCATTGATGTCCTATAAAACTAAAACTACAATAATGTTTCAGTCTTCTAGATCATGTATTTTTTATACAAACAGGACAAGATAGAATTCCCTTTGTGATCCATCCAGACATAATTTCATAAGTAGGAAAACCATTGATCACCTACATAAGCTCAAAACGCATCTAAAATATGTCTTTCGAACATGCATCGTATATGCACACACCCACATCCCAAAGAAGTTTCAACTGTTTTATCAAAGGATTCATGTATACATCTATATCATTGTTGGGATCAGAAGGGCCGGATATGAGTATACTCATGAAAGTGAATGGTTTTTTATACAAAACCATGGGGGAAGATTATAAATGACTATAAAAACCAACCGTGAGCTGTGCGACATAAGAATCTGGCCAAACAGATTAAAACCAGCACATGAAACACCCAACCACACATTACACTTGTTATCTGCAAAATAAGGATATCGAGCATCAAATCTCTTCCATGCAAATCCATCTTCAGGGTAAACCAACACATCAATAGTCTTATTTCTCTTGGTATCATGACATAAAATTTTTATTGATATTTCATTAGACATAAAATGATTCTAGAGTCTGGGGATCAATGGAAAGTTCCAAATTACTTTTTGTGGCCCACAGGATGGTGTTCCATCAGCATTTGGCTTCTAGTGGGATGTGCCACATTTTATACAATCATTTCATTCAGCAGTTTCCTCCTAGAAAAAACTGCAATATTTCAGGAAGGCATGGATTTTGTTTCATAAAAATTGAAGTTCCTCAACTAACTTCCATGCCATATAGTGGTTTGAGGGAATATCTACCTAATCTGGAAGTAAGTCCTTCCAGAAGGTAAGAATGTAATAAATGGAAATATTAGAAATCCCGTACATAGTTATCCCATTAAACAATCAGATTAAAAATTCTAGCCTTTTCATTTTTCTGCATTGTCGATATACTGGAGTTGTAGCGACATCATTCAATTTTTTCACCCTGAAAAAATCATCATTTTCATTAGATGCATCATGTGTGCTCATATTAAAATCTTCGTACGTCAGAATCCTTTCTTTTTCATGATGAAGAATAAACAGAAACCGGTCATATAAAAAATTCTCCAATCCTGTCCTCTCATTTGGATCATTAGAAATTTGAGATTTCATTTTCCCCCCATTGTGATACCACACAGAGTTGTTTTCTTGAAAACCACATTTGGTTATGTGGTAGATGACTTTTTCATGGCTCAACCAAGTTCCTCTAACACAATTTCAATAGGTGTAGTGTATGTGAACACTATCTGAAGCTATGTGAAATGAAAAATATAAAAATATCTACAAATTGTTTTGAAAATTACATGAGATCTAATCCATTTCATACATTTAAATTCTATCCATTCTATAAAATAAATTTTTATAAGTCATTTTTTCAAAAAAAATTCTATAAGATTAAAGTTTCATCGAAAATATAATTTATGTAAATGGGAATTTTTCACTTTATATGAAACCATAACTGGAATACTAATCTATATGAGAATCATAATATAAAAAACAATAAAATTCTATATTTATAAATAAATATTTTTGAATAACTATACATTGGTGTACAAGATCATGTACACTTGTGGAGGAGAATTATTCAGGAGTTGAGAAAATTTTAAATCGAAAAAATTTAATATTTTAGTAGATTATTTGAGTGATCACATACACTGACCAAGGGGTGAGGGGTTTACAGTTGTGGGGGGGCTATCCCGGGGGGTTACGGGCTACCCAAGAGGGTCAGGGGTGTCCAGGGGGTAGTCGGGATGTCCATGGGGGTGGCGGGGCTGTCCATAGCGGTAGAGGGGCTTTCCAGGGGTTGGGGGTGTCCAGGGGGTTGGGGGTCTATCTATGTGGGTGGGGGGGGGGGGGGTTACATGGGGGTACAGTGTGTCCAAGGGGGTGGGGGTATCCAGGGGGATGGGGGTGTTTAGGGGGTGGGGGGGAGGGTCTATGGGGTGGGCGGGATATCCACGGGGTTAGGGGGATGTCTAGTGGGTAGGGGGTGTCCAGGGGGTGGGCGGGCTATCCATAAGGGTGGTAGTGTTGTCCTGGGGTACCGGGCGTCCAGGGGGTGGGCGGGCTGTCTGTGGGGGTGGCAGGGTTATCCAGGCGGGTAGGGGGGTGTCCAGGGGGGCGGGCGGGCTGTCCACGAGGGGGGGGGGGGGGGGAGGGTTGTTCACATGGGTGGAGATGTTGTCCAGGGGGTAAGGGGTGTCTAGGGGGGGGGGGTGGGTGGGTGGGGGGTGGGTGGGTGGGATATCTTTGGGGGGGGGGACTTTCTAGGGGGTAAGGGGTGTCTAGGGGGTGGGGGTGTCTGTGGAGATGGGGGTATCCGGGGGGGGGGGGGGGGATGTCCACGAGGGTGTAAAGGCTTTCCAGGGGGTAGGGGGTGTCCTGGTGGTGTCCGAGCTGTCCATGGGGTGGGGGGGCTATCCATAGGGGTGGCAGGGCTGTCGAGGGGGGTATGGGGTGCCCAGGGTGGGTGGGTGGGCTACTGTGGGGGGTGGGGGTGTCTGCGGTGTACAGGGTGTTCAAGGGGTGGGGGGTGTTGGGGGTGTGGTGGTGGTGGTGGTGAGAGTGTCTAGGGTGTGGGGGAGGGGGGCTGTCTAGAGGGTACGGGCTGTCTAGGGTGGTGGTGTGTCTAGGGGGATGGGGGGGGGGTGGATTGTCTAGGGTGGGTGGGAAAACTGGCCATGGTGTTGGGGGACTGTCCAGGGGGTAGCATGTATCCAGGGAGTGGGCATGCTATCCAAGGGGGTGGCAGGGTTGTCCAGGGGGTACGGGGTGTCTAGGGGGTGTGCAGGCTGTCCACGGTGGTGGCGGGGCTGTCCAGAGGAAGAGGGTTTCCAGGGGGTGGGGCGGGCTATCCAAGGGGGTGGGATCCTGCGACAGGGGTGGTAAGGAAGTCCAGGGGGTAGGGGTTTCCAAGGGGGTGGGTGGGCTGTCCATGGGGGTGAGTGGGGTGGGGGGTTTCTAGTGGGTGCAGGGTGTCCAGGGGGTGTGGGTGTCCGGGGGGATTTTGGGGGGGGGGGGGGTGATGGTGTTTGGGGGTGGGTGGGGTGGGGGTGTCTAGGGGTGGGTGGGATGTCCACAGTGTTGGGGGTTATCCAGGAGGAATGGGGTGTCCAGGGTGGGTGGGCGGGCTGTCCATGGGTGTGGTGGGGCTGTCAAGGGGGTACGAGGTGTCCAGGGTGGTGGGCGGGCTACCCACAGGGGGTGTCGAGGCTGTCACAGGGGTGGTGGGGCTATCCAGGGGTAGGGCTATCCAGGGGGACTATCTAGAGGGGGGGGTCCAGGGGGTATGGGGTGTCCAAGGGGTTGTGGGTGTCTGGGGGGAGGGTGTCCAGTTGGGTGGGCAGGCTGCCCACAGGGTTTGAGGGATGTCCAGGGGGTAGGGGGTGTCCGAGGGGGTGGGTGGGCTATCCATGGGGGTGGAGGGGTTGTCCATAGGGTAAGAGGTGTCGAGGGTGTGGGTGGGATTTCCACGAGGGTGGCAGGGTTGTCCAGGGGGGAGGGGGTGTCTAAGGGGGTGGGCGGGCTGTCCACATGGGGGGAGGGTGCTATTCAGGGATGTATGAGGTGTGCAGGGGGTGGGGGTGTCCTTAGAGAGGGGGGGGGGAGTGTCCAGGGGTGGGGAGGGCTGTCCACAGAGTTGGAGGCTATCTAGGGGGTAGGGGGTGTCCAGGGGGTGGGCGGGCTGTCCACGGGGGTGGTAGGGTTTTCCGTGGGGGTACGGCGTGTCCAGGGGGGTTGGCGGTCTATCTACGATGGTGGCGGGGCTCTATTGGGGTAGGGGGTGTACAGGGGGGCGGGCGAGCTATCCACAGGGGTGAGGGGGTGACTAAGAGCTATGACATTTCATTGGGTTGTCATTCATGTTATGAAAAACAAACAACGTGGGTTAAAGATTAGAATAGTTTTTTTTTAGTGAAAATTAAATTTGGTAGGATTAATGACTTGATAACAAGATGGTATCAAGTTTGAAATTGGGAAAATGTTGGGGCATTGGATTCTAAAAGGCTCCCACAAGCTTCCAAGGAACTATTATTTCCAGAAAAATGTGTTATGGGACAAGGAATTCATCCTATATAGCTGATGTCATTTTTAGATCATGTGATGCCTTACTCATCAAGATGACTAGAAGAACCAAGACCAAAGAGTCCTCATATATTTCCAAATATCTTGAAGTGATGAATGACCAGTGCTTATTGGGGAACTATGGAAGTGATGACTTCCCACCTGCACAAACCCCTCCCCACCTCACCCCCAATAGACTCCCTGCACTGCCCCCCTCCTATCCACCGACTAGAAAAGCCCCCATTACCCCCACTTGAATAGCCCCCCAAACCCCACCCCCACCTGCACAGCGCCTTCCCATCCACCCACTAAACAACTCCCCACCCCCACCATCACCCCCACCGCACAACCCCCACCCACACCTGTACGCCCCCACCTCACCTCCCAACATACTCCCACCTGCCCAGCCCACCCCCATCCTACACACTCTCCTCCCCCAACCCACTTGCACATCCCCCCCACCTACACCCCCACGTGGACAACCCCCTCCCCCACCCCCACATGTACACCCCAACCCCACCTCACCCCAATAGACTCCCACCTACCCAGCCCACCCCCAACCTTCACACTCCCCTCCCCTCATCCACTTGCACAACAACCCCACCTACCCCCCACTTACACAACCCTCCTCCCCCACCCCCACCCACACAGTCCACCCCCACCACACTTGTACAACCCCCACCCACCTCACTCCCAACAGACACCCCCACCTCACCCCCACCTGTACATCCCCCTTAACCCATTGCACATCCCCCCCACCTGAACACTCCCACCTGCACACCCCTCCCCCACCCACTGCACCCCAACCATTTCACCTCCCACCACCTGCATCCCTGCACTTCAAATAAATTTAACTCACACATGATAGTTGAAATGCAGAACAAAAATAGAAAAAAAATAAAATTTCAATTGTTGGGTATAACATACCACACATAACTCGGGTTTAAGACATATGAAAACAAAAAATAAAACAAATAAATGAAAAAAATTAAACCTAAGGTACTATATACAGATTTGAAGTGTTGAAGAAAATAACTTTGTGATTGAAGATGGATCTGGTGGATTGATTTTTTGAGCGAGAGAGATATTAGGTCTCAACATTAGGCCTTCAATCGTGCAGATGGGAGATCAAATCCACTGGTAATTTAGGGGAAAAATTCCCAATGGTTTTAAAAAACCATTGGTAAAGGTAAGATTTACCAACAGTTTAGAAAAACCGTTGGGAAAGCCTTCCAAAATATGACATATCCCGACGGTTTTATCAAAACGTTGTGTAAAGTCATATAAAACTCATATATCCCAAGGGTTTGATAAAACAATTGGGTAAATTCCTGTCCACAACCCTATTCTAATGGCTTATGAAAACCATTGGAAAACTTCCATTTTTATATCCTCCATTTATAGTAGTGAAAACACCATCCGAGATGTGTAAATTTATCACATTCCAGGATAACAGGGTTTTCATTTTTATTACCATATTCAATTATGGTCATGAAACCATTTTCATGGTTAAACCAGACTATAATATATGAATTTTAACTTATTTAAGGTTCTGTAATCCTTTTTTTACAAATGATATTAATTTATAAATCAAAATGAGTTCGTTGTGATCAAAAACCGCCAATTAACACAAACAATTATCATTAAAGTTTTATATAATGATTCATCTTCAATACCAATACTCAAAAGAATTTTATAACCTTGTAATATTATTAATGTTCACTAATAACATACAACTTCTATTCTGTAAAACCATTCTCATTCTATATGTTTATCCGTATATGAATATAAGTAAACTGATCATGAAAACTAAGGAAAAAAACACCCTCAAACAATGAAATTGAATATCTTAACCCTTAAAAAGCCCATGAATGAACCTAATAAGGTTATAATAAATCAAATATATGTATTTGAGGTTCTAGACTTATTAATTTATGAAACTAAATTTAATTATTCTGGTCATTAAGATCAAGTGAGGAACACCTTCACACTTAAGGTAAGGGTTTTCTACCAGAAACTACATTTTCATTCGGGTCCCTCTTCTTATATAATTACCTCAATTAAATTATTATTTATTCATATATACTACTTATATATTATGTGATAATGTTATATATATTTTTACCAACCAGAATCATACTTTTATTTATGGGGATTCATATGTTTTAAAAGAATCTTTGAAAAATACTTCCCGTAATACAAGCCCAATTCAAGGGAATTTCTCAAATCCTTACATATTTTCAAGGGAACTCCATAATATATTTTTTGAAACAATTATATTTCTAAAATAAATCATTTTATTATGAAAACATTATCTTATTTCAATTTTATTTTTACATAATTTATTTTCTAAAAGAACTATTCTTTTTCGTAATAAATGAGTATTTAGATCAAGAATTACTCGATGATTTTATAAGAGTATACTCATATGTTTCGACACTCTTGATGATTATTATATATAATTTGGATAAAATTTTTATCATATCATCTACCATTTTTAATCTAATGGTTTATTATTAGTTTTAATTTGGATATTCTGTCTTAAAACCATTCTCTAGTTTACTTTGAATGGTTAGTGTATGTGATTAATGTTTGGGGAAAGTTATTTATATTTCATATGTTAGTTTCAATTTGAATGTATATTTTGTTTATGTTTATCCCCATTCATATTAGGAATGCATTGGAATTATTATGTTTTGGGTGGAGCCTGATATAGCCCCTCAGTGCATCAGTAGGTCTCAAGAGACAAACTGTTTTCTTGGCCTAAGGCCTTGACAAAATGAATATTTTTGGTCTTGGAATGAGTACTTGACACTGTGGTTATGATATCCCACATTATTAATTCCCCCATTATGAAACTATTATTGATAGTTCCTGGAGATATCCGACTAGTAGAATACAAATGATTATGTTTTATTGTGGAATCTTTTATTCATCTCTTATTGCATCTATATTGTGTTCAAGTATATTTTTAATGGTATGTGTGTTTACTTATTCACCATTCCTAATGTTTAGTTTTATGATATCTTATAATATTTTTTTTACCCTTACTAAGAATTTGACCTCTCCACTTTCTTATATTTTATCTTCCCAAGATATGAAGAATTATATTATGAATGACTTGTAGGCATAATCTTGGAGGCATGGATGTTTCTGATGGAATTAATGTGCATTTTATTTCCATTCAAGAATTAATGTTTAACTTATGTATGTCTCTATTTTTACAAGACTAATAAACTATTTGTTCCTTTGTGATGAATATTTCTTGATTATATGCCAATGTTAGGAAATAAGGCATCGACTCAGGGTAATTGGGGTCAGGTCCTTACAAGCTTCCTTCAGAGGGGAACCCCACCATAATTTTTGGTGCAGGTCCTTTACATTTTGAGTAGAACCCACAAATGGATTGGGTTTGGGCCCTTGATGACTGGAGTGGAACCTCCTATCACACAAGGGAACAAGTCCACAACCTATAGAGTGGAACTCCCCATCCGTTTGGGTGCAGGTCCTCTATCTTCTGAGTGGAACCACCTATAAGATTGGGTGTGGGTCCTCGATAACTAGAGTGGAACCCCTACCACACAGGGCGTGTATCCTCAACATATAGAGTGGAACACCTAACCATCTTGGGCTCAGGTCCTCCACCTACTGATTTGAACCCCTTATTTGATAGGGTGTGGGACCTTATGACACTAGATTTGAACCCCCACCAATCATTTTGGGAGTAGGCCTTCTACAAATACTTATAAAGTATAACCACCTTGACGTAATATGTCATGAGTCCTCAAATTGGAGATTTTGGGCCCTTAACTGTGCGGAATAGTGACAAGGCATGGTTTGAATTAGATGGTTACTTCTGGGCAGATGAATGAAATACTGGACAACAATGTTGGACTTCTAGAACTATTAGTGACTCTTCTTCATGGGATGAGCTGTGAGATGGAGATTTACTTACTTTATTATTTGGGATTATTTTTACTGATCATATATATACATTTTTATCCATATCATTGGATTTGGTTACTCTTTTTCCATGAGATGCTAAGACATGCGGGGTATGACACATGCTTTCTGTGTCCATCTTATCATGGTTTTATTAGTTTACTCTCCTGATATAGGTTGAAATGGCTCAGCATGTAGTTATTCTATACACCATGTTGTGCCCCTTGTGTTTAGAAGAGTTTACTTTCTCTCTTGGTTTGGGTTGACCTATTCTCTTTCACTACTTTCAGCATCCTTTTTACCATCTCTTTCTATTCCTATTGTATCTCTTACTTCTCCCACTTCAGCATTCGAGGAATCCTACCAGGTATGCATATACTCACTCCTTCATTGTCTTTTTCCAACCATGTAATATCTTATACAAATGACAGAATGATCATTGGTTAATTTAAAGGATCTTAGGGATACCTAGAACCTTGGACCACATACTTTGGTAATAGCTTATAGACCCAAAGCTGTGCTCACTCGACATATTACTTTCTAGTTTTGTGAGGATGGGACCTATTTATGAAACTGTGAATGTATTTTTTCCGTTTACTTTTCAGTTTACACCACCATACTCTTGTACTGTCTAGAGGTTTTACATGTATGTTTGTTCCCCAAGTGTTTTACTATAAGGACCCGACCTTAAAAATAGCTTATTCTAGTATTTTTTAACTAGAAATAACATTCGAGGATATTTTCAGTTTATAGATTTAGTGAATTATGAAAAAATATTACAAACTAAACTCCAATATTAAAAGTGGACACTTATACCCAGTATCCATTTTTCCATAAAAGGAAACCCTTTTAAAACAAAACATGACTTCCTTTTGAGACACATCTTATTTCACCAAGACATCTTATTTTCACTTACCAAATATTAAGACCTGTGATTTTTTTAAAACACAATATTGTCACCAAAATATCAGTAAGGGACATAATTAGAAAGAAATAAACTATTAGTCCATGAATACTTTAAACCCCTGGAATTTTTTCACAAAGATATAATTTTCACCATAAAACATAATATCTTTTTCTTACCTTATGAAATCATATGTTTCTTGTAAAAATCCATAGTAAACACAAAATATAAAGGTAACATGTGACATCCATATCATTTTTACAGTGTAGCTTTCACAGCTACATAGGGAGAAACCTTTATGGTTATATTTGGAATAACCACCACATTATATTCCCTAAATATCTTAGGATTAACCCAACCGGCTAACTCCGTCTCATTACCCAATGCATTAGTGAGCTATCATTGGATCACCCACCATTGGTTTATCACAAAACCACCTGAACATATAAATATTTCCCAATAACCATAACATAATCATAACACATAAAACAAGAATAATGAAAAAATAACATTTACACTTTGAAATCACATTTCATTTTTACAAAGTCATTCACTCAAAAATGAAAACACATTATTTGAAAATAAAATGGTAATAATATAAGAATAAAATGTTTTAACATAAATTTGTATCTCTTACCTTTCATTTTTCATCCCAAAAATTAATAACGTATTATTACCTAAAAAATAATTGTCTCTAAAAATACTATTAATCAACTTAAAATTTCATAACTTAAAGCATAAAAAGGTATTTATAAGACATTAAAATTATGATAAACTTGAAAATTATAATCCCATGATGATATATGTAACTCATAATAAAAAATACTAATAAAAAAAGTTATCTAAACCTTCCTTTGATACCAACTATAAGGACTTGACCATAAACAAAACTTATTCTAGGGTTTTGAACTAGAATTAACATTCAAGGATTTTTTCTGTTTAGAGTTTTAAAGAATTAGGAAAAAATATTTCAAACTAAACCCAGAGATTACAAGTGTACACTTATACTCATTATCCATTTTTTTCCACCAAAGTAAACCCTTTGAAAATGAAACATGGCTTCCTTTCGAGACACATCATCAATTATTTCATCATGACATCTTATTTTCCCTTACCAATCTTAATACCTATGAAAAAAAATTAACATGGGATGATAAAAGAAATCTTAGTAGGGGTTATAAAAAGAAATAATGAAACCATTATTCCATGAACACTTTAAACCCATGCAATCATTTTAAAAAAGATATACTTTTTACCACAAAACACAATATATTTAGCGTACCAAATGAAATCATATGTTTCCTATAAAAACTGCATATTTAACATAAAACATAAAGGTAAAATGTGTCATCCATATCATTCTTACATTTTGTCATTCACAACTACATTAGGGGTTACCTTCTTGGATACATTTGGAATACCCACCGCATTATATTCCAAAAACATGTTAGGTCAAACTCAATCGGTTAACTACATCTCCTTACCAAATGAATTATAGATCTATCACAAGCTCACCCACCCTTATTTTATCATGGAAACTCCCTAAAAAATAAACAAATTCCAATAACCATAAAGTAATCATGACACATAAAACAAGCATAAAGGAAAAATAACATTTCCACTTTGAAATCACATTTCATTTTTACAAATCCGCGCACTTTTAAATGAAAATAAATTATCGGAAAATAAAATGGTAATATTATAAAATAATTATCTAAAACATTAAAAGGACATAAAAGTGGTAAAATTAATTCATCTCATATAAGTTAAAAAAACATTCCCTTGTCATTTTGTAAAAATAGTTGAAAGAGTTACATTAAAAGAGGGTTTTAAAAGAAAATCCCTTACCAAAACCTATTTACAAAAACTCTCATAAAAGTGAAATGGTTTAATTTTATTTTAAAATAATTATGGATTTTATAGTATGTTAAATATCAATTAATTTTTATGGTGACATAAAACTTTTTTTCACAATATACATTAAAAAGAACATTTATTTTGTCATTTGTCAAAATGTTCCTTACAAAAAACATAAAAATATTCCTTTTGAATTTTTTTTAATTAAATTAAAAATCTATAAATAAATTTCATTTAAAATCCTTTTTTATCCATATGTAAAATAATATCAAGAATATTTACATAGAGAAAAATATGTGATAATTAAATCTTTAAACATTCAAGGCGTCCCATACCACTTTGTACATTTAAATATTAATATCCCAGAAAGAATATATTTACCAAAACATTAAATAAAATGATTATATATAAAATATGTATATGATATTTCATTGTAGCTATATATACACCTTATAAAATAAAAAAGGTGAATATCACCAAGACGTACCTCAATAAAATTAGTTTGAGACAAGATCCCTTATCTTTAGAATGATTCAACACAGACAATCATTATTTTTCTGAATAACAACATTAATTTAATTATTTACATGATTTATAACTTTTTCACAATTATTATTACTTTTATATCACTTATTACCATTTTATAACAATTACTTAATTATTAAATTTTATAATGGTTGTCTTTTCGATATTTTGTACTTAAGTTCAAAATGTCTTTTGTATGAAATCAATAGTAAAAGTGGTCATGATTCCAACATCTAGAGAATAATAATCAGGATATAAAAATAAATTTTATACATAAATTATACTTTTAAATCAAACATTTATGTATGATTATGAAAAATGAACAACGTTATAATCATGGAGATGGTAGGTCGTACGTTGGCATGACTAATGTTTCCATTTCTCAATGATCATTCGGGAAAGAAGGTAATTGTAATATTATATTTACATAATGATCATAATTTCATTAAAATAACATTAATCATTTAAATATACTTATATATATCACACATGTGATGTGGTTATGAAAAATGAATCACTTCACTTCATGAAGGTGATAGTTCATACGTACGCACGAACAACGTTATCATTTTAATTGCAAGAAAGGTAAGAAAATATATTATATATTATTATTTAATAATGATTATCATGTCATGAATATCATATAAAAACATTAATATAATTATTATAACCAGTCTCGATAGATGGTAATGGAAACTAAATTATATCGGCTTGTGGAGGTGATAATTCACATGTACGCACAAACGATTAATTCATTTCCCATTTTATGGAAGTTGAGATAGATATGGGTGATGATATTAAAATAATAAATTCTAAGTATATTTATTATATTGTATTTATTATTTTTTCTTATATGAATATTATTTTAAAGAAGTGGAATAAGAAATAAAATAGTCACATTAAAAAAATGTTACCTTTCCTTCAGACGATCACCTTTCATTAACACCTTAACACCTCTAAAAGGAGGGTTATTCATGAAATAAGGCATTTATAATGTGGTTATGTATTATTAGAAGGTTTTTGGATAGATATTTGATGAAAAAAATGATGTTTAAGTTTAAAGAATAGAGATTAATGGGTTCCCTTTTATAGGAGAGGGTAGTGACACTCTTGAAAATATTAAATGTATTAAATTAATATAAATTAATTTTCTATTCCAAATAGATCGAAACCAAATTATTTAGAATATAGGACGATTTTGGTTTTAATTAATTTAATATAATTAAAATTAGACAAGTTTTTATAATTTTTTCATCATTACATTTTTTTTAACACTTATTAATTCTATCTGTTAAATTATTTAATTTAAAATTTGAGAGTAAAAATAATTTCTATAAAATTTCAAATGCTAAAAATTGATTCATTAATGAAATGTTTTGACAAAACCCAATTATTTTTCATAATTTTATATTTTTTATGTTTATATCATTTAATTATATATAATTTATTTTAAAATCTCATAAATGTCAATTTTGACACTATTCACTAATTGTCTTTTTAAAAATATCATAAAAACATGATTCCATCTAAGAAACTAAAATAAATCATCCCATAAATGTAAAAATAATACATATAATTTAGGTATGTAATCCAAATTTTCAATTTATATTTATTTTAATATTATTATTATCATTTATTTGATTCTTCTTTTTAATAAATCAATTACTGCATCTTCATCGTGTCATAATTAAATTTAATTATTTTAATATAAAAATTATAATGATGCAGATAAAAATTTTATCACTAAAATTAATATTTATATTCTAATTTATCTTCTACATAACCCTATATTAAAAACAATTCTCTATTAACAATATGTGAATGACATTTTAAACTTCTCTTTAAATAAAGTAGAATAAATGTCATATTCTTACCCAAGCAACTTAAAAAGGTTTTAATATAATCCTACGTTTTATTTTGGTCTAAAAAACTTATCCAATGAAATTAGGAGAAATATTAGATTAATTTTATATTATTATAATTTTATTTTTAACATTAATTACCCGATTTACCCTTAACCGTGGTAAATAAAATACTAGTTACTATTAATCAAAAATTAATTTGATCATATTAGATATAATTTTCATACTGATTAAAAACATGTATGTCCATTTTTCAAAATTCAATTCACAGTAGTGGCTAAATTAAGTTTTACACCAATCCCACAGATGTCGCGAGAAGGCGGGTAAAAGTGATGTTTAATATTTCAATAAGTTTTTATATCTAATTTCAAGGAAACAATTATTCTAATGACCCAAATTGAATTAATATATATATTATTGATCTGTTGTGGCTTTAAAAATATGTTTAAATTCTAATAAATATTTAAGAAAAAAATATGTTTTTGACTAAAATGTAGTATTTTCACTATTCATCAAAAAACCGAACTTTTTAGAAAAATACCAAAAATTCACACTAATATAATTTTTATATTAAAAATTTAAAAATAAATGTTATTTTGACCAATAAAATCTATAAAATTTTAAACAATTTTATTTAAAATAGGAGTTCCATTAAAAAGTGTAAAAACTGCATTTTTGAAAAATACTTCTTTTATGTGTAAAATTGGATTTGTTCTTATATCTTGTCTAGAATACACATTAAATGAATGTAAAAAATTATACTGAATACTATATATATATATATCATTAATATAATTCATCAAGATTAATTTTTTTATTAATTGGTTTAAGATACACTTTTTCACATTTAAATATTTTTTCAGAAAAACATTTTTTTATTTTACCAAGGGGTTTACATTCATTAATAATTAATTTATCGAAGAATTCATTTTATATAAATTTATAAAAATTATTTTCATAATTAAATTAATAATTTTTATACCCTCCATTCTAATATCTAGGTTATAACTATAATATTTAAATAATAATTATTAGTTGTTCGCTTATGATCGATATAGCATATCATATACAGTGTCTAACATAGTGATTCCATTTAAAAAATATGGATGTTACATTTTTCATATTTTAATTTTTTACTATTCACTTATGAATTGATATGGATGTGTGTGGGCATATAGATACTTAGGAAAATTCCTCCCTCTGTTTGTTATTCCTTCAATGTTAGTTTCTATACCCTAGCCCATGGAGGCAGACATGGGGTAGTTACGGCTCGAGCCCCAGATTGGGTTGGGCTGTGACAAGAATTGATTTTTATCATATTTATAAATTTAATCATGTAAAATTAATTGATTATTTATAATTATAACATCCAAATTATGTAATAATTCTAATTTATTTTTTATACATAAAAATTTATATTTGTAAGAAAAAGAGTTCCTGCAGTATAAGTAAAATAATGTAAGGAGTTAAAGATTAATTGTAATATACTAAAATACCTAAAAAATACAAACATAAATGGGTGTTTTATGCATATTATGACCTTAAACTTCCTTGTAAATATTAATTTACAGCCAAAATCATTGGAATTAATTCCAACTAAGAGTGGTTAGCCTTTAATACAAAATAATCATTACTTAATCACTTAACACCACCCCTCCTTAAGTACAAAACCCCCTTCCCACCCACACTATCCATTAAAATATCTTAATCATGATGTTATGTTGATTTAACCTCCCAAATATTCCTTCCAAGCTTCCCTCAAGGTCTCATGTTTCCATCCTCAAGTTTTAGGAAACAAATATTGAAGGTAAGGGAATTATCATCTTCTTATTTTTATCCAATTACCCCTTTTGGGTAAACCTTCTAAATGTTAATACAATTTTTTTTCATACAATTTTTATATTTTAATTACTAAAAAAATTATGTTTTATCAATGGGAGACCTTAGTTATCTCCCATTATTCCCTTTTTATAAGCAAAAATTTATACCATCTTTCTACCAAATTCATTTCTTGAATTTATATTTTCTACTTGAGAAATTATCATATTGTGAATACCAAAACATCTTCTATTTCTATGAGTATTCACCTAGATTTAAGCATGAATTATTTATTTTAAGATTCATATATATGAAACCCATATTCCCTTTTCATGGGTTTAGAATGATGTTATGTTCATGTTGTTATGAACTCTGTACACAATGATTTTGATTTAAAACCTGTTCTTTTTTGTCCATGTTTTGTTGATGAAATGATTTTTCTGATCAATGTAGATCACATGAATTAATACATATAAAGTATGTGTTATAATATTACTCCAATTAATTGGTTATATAATTAATATCTATATATTACATGTTTTACGATACCGTGTTGAATAAACTTGGTAATTATGATTTATGACACCCTAGTGATAAACTATGTTGATATTCTTATGAATGTATCATTTTTATGTTGTAGCCAAATTTCCATTTTATTATTCATGATATTTTTGTTTTGAAATGCCTCATGTTCATATGATCATTCATTATTTTTATTCCTCCTTGTCACATGCTAATTATGTCCTTTGATTATTCCCTTATTGGGCTTTGTGAACTATACTTGATTTGATTTATATCCCTTAGATATGATACATAGTAAAAGTAACTTGGGAATAACCTATGAAGATACCTTTTTAGTGTATTAGAAGAATGTTTATGTTTTTTCATGTACTATTTTTCTATTTCAAAGACACCAAACCCAAAAATATCCTCTATATTATTAAATTTTTCACTATGTATGGAAGGGTTTATGAAATAAGAAGTACGATATCCATAGTTGGTATCAAAGTATGTTTTAGTTATATGTGACAATTAGGATTAGAGGAAATTATTAAAAATCCCAGGGATTATCCTAAATACAGGAAAACATCCTAGTATTTTGGTTGAGTATAAAGTAAGTTTTTTCCATGAAAATACATCCTTATTTTGATACTACAAGTATATGTGGCTCTATAATTGATATTCTTAGTGTTAAAAACCCCAAAATTACTATATTGAGCTATAATCAATCTGGATCTTGTGCCCCATAAGGAGTCTTACTGCACACTTGATTAGACACTCCCGGGGGATATGATTTTGTTAATCACATTATTATAGAAACCGTTATTAAGGATATAAGGATAATGTAAAACTATTATTATGATTAATGTATATCATCCTATATGAATGATATAATAAAATTTTATGATTAAGATTTCCATTACAATTTTTATGATAATATTCTTAATAGTAATAAATTTCTCACCTAGGTTTTCTACTTCTATGGAAAAAATGGCATGAAATAGAAGGACTCATTAAAAAAATTAATTCAATGAAATATGTTATGAAGAACTTCCCAATATATGGGTAACTAGAGTTGGATATTCTATAGTTATGATGGATCATCAAACTCTATTCATGAACAAAAACTTAAACAATCTGGACAATTTTTCTTCACCAAGGAAGGAAAAACTAGTAGTTAACTCCTTTATGTATCAACGACCACCTATTTTTGTGCAACCTCTGTTCCCATAAGCATGAAAAATAGATCAATACTTTATAAAATATATTTTTTTTACTCCATTGTTATGAACAATAATAATTTATGGTAGTTTTTTTATCTCCTACAGGGATAAGATTATTAGTGGTGGACACTGATCAAGAAAAATAAGATAAGGGATGATACAGATTCCATTGTATGGGAAGACAAAAAAAGGTCTTTTTCAACAAGTATTTTCCTTATACATAGCAGACCAAAATGAAGATGGAATTCATCAAGATGAAATAAATTGAAAACAAATCGATGGGGAATTATGGGAAAAAATTTATAGGGATTTCATATTACACTTCAATCTTTTTTTATATCAATTTTTATGGGAATATGGATCAATTATTTGTTGGATTGAGGCTCCATAAATGGAAATCATTGGAAATAAAAGACTTTAAGAGTTATGAATAGATAATGAGATGAGATCTCAAAGTTGAAATCGAGTTTAGAGTTTCTTAATTGAATCATGGATAAAATGATAAGAATAAAAAGATAGGATTTTTTTGGGAATAATCTTAGTGAGAAGAAATTAAAACATCCCATGCACAAAAAAATGCGGGATGATACAATTGGGGAACTTTTTTCAAGGAAGTTCAAAGTGATAAAAGTTTGAAAGAGAAAAACCTATAGCTTAATAGAATCATGGAGATGTAAATTCTCATTTTATAAATGGAAATAAAAAGGGAAGATGGTGAAATTGGAACCTATTGTGAAATGATTATAGTGTGAGAAACTTGGGAGTTTTTCTATACAATGTCCAAATTAGAGGATAATGGAGAGAAAGCACATAAAATCCCAAGAAAGGCCAAGGGAGAAACGTTATTCTTTCTCAATTATAGCAGATGAAGTCAAGGCTCTGAAAGGACTCACCTATTAACTTTGGTGAGTACAATCCCAAAAAAATTGGTGATTATTCTGATGGTCGAGTTTAACATAATACCTGGGATGGATTGGTTATAAAATTATAATCCCAAGATAAACTATAAAAGAAAGAAAATTTCTATATTCTGGAAGTTTAAACCTCTCATCATCCTTAAAGGAGATATTTCGCATCTGGATTCATTATAAGAACAACCTCCTCTTTCTTACATTATGAAAATGATTGGTGAGTAAGAAGAAAGAGAATTCAAAAATATAGAATATGTTCTCGTTTCTCATTAATACATTTAAGTATTTCCTAAATAGTTACCAGGAACTCCCCAAGAAATAGAGGTAGGTTTCTTCATGGAACTCATACTTGGATCTAAGCCAATATCAAAGACCCTAATATAATGAAATACAAGGAGTTAGAGTAATTAAAGAATAAACTTTAAGATCTGTTGGAGAAGGGTTTTAATCAACCAAGTTTCTCTCCTTGGGTAGAACCTACCCTACTCTTAAAGAAGAAGTTAAGATCAGTGAGATTTTTTATTTATTATAGAAAAATTATTAGGATCACATTGAAGATCAAATATCATATTCCAAGGGTTGATGACTTTTTTACTAGATTTGTGGTGATCAATTCATTTCCAAGATTAATATTCATTATGGTTATCATAAATTTATGGTAAATAAATAACATATAAAAAATTAGAACATTTGAATAAGATATGGGAATTATGATTTCGTTTTTATACCATTCAACTTCAAAAATGATACATCCATATTTATGGTTTCAATGAATATAACTATTATGGAAAACCCTGATAATTTCATGGTAGTATTTATTGATGATATTAAGATATATTACAAAATCCATGATTGGAATTAAGGCCATATAAGGGTCATATTACAAACTCTAAGGAATGATAAGTTGTTTGGTAAATTCACAAAATATGATTTCTGGTTACAACAATTGACATTATTTACACACATCATGAACAATGAAGGTAATATCATTAGATCTAACAAATAAAAAGGCCGTATAAGAGTGTCTACATCCTAAAAATCTAACTGATATTTTCATCTTACTTGGTCTAAAAGGATGCTATAATAATTTTGGGAAAAACATTTCATAGATTTACACTTCACTAACTAAGTTAACTAAAAAATTTATTTAGTTCTATCTAGAAAAAGGAGTGTGATGAAAGCTTCCAAGAATTGAAGAGGAGGTTGGTTAGTGAATTTATTCTAAGTTTACCCTCTAATAGGGAAAGATTTTTCATTTATATTGATGCATACTTAAAGGTACATGGAAGTGTAATTAGGTAAAAAAAGTAATTTTTAATGTATCACAAAATTTAAAGACATATAAAGTGAATTATCAAACCCTTTATATAGAGTTAGCTGTAGTAATTGTTTCTATGACGATATGGAGACACAATATTTATGAGGAAATTCGTGATATATATAAAGACCAGGAAAGTTTGAAATACATATTCACATATAAGGAACTGAAAATTAGAAAATGATATAGTTTGAGCTTTTTAAAGACTATGATTGTTCAACTCATTACCACTCGAGAAGATTGAAAAAATACATAGATGCATTGAGTAATAAAATTACCTGTGTTCTTCCAATGATGAATATTGAATGTGATACATTAATGATGGACCTAGTAAGTTTTTACATGTGAATCATAAGGGAATGGAAATCATCAATACTACTCTAAGTTATGTCCAACCAAAATTACTAGAGAAGATCATGAAAGATCAAGGACATGATACTTCAATGAAAAATAAGATAGAGGCTTTAAAAAAATGGGAATTTTCCTGAAATAAATCTTGATCAAAAAGTAGTACTAAAATTTTGTACAATTATATATATCCCATCTATTTCATAGATAAAGAAGGAGAGGATGGATGAATCCCATATCTATGCATTCTCCATACACCCTCGAATAAATAAAATGTATAGGGAACTTCATGATAATTATTGGTGGGATAATATGAAAATGGAGAATTCTTACTACACTAAAAGGTTCTTAGTATGTCAAAATGTAAATGTAGGGTGATAAATTCCTAGAGGGGTATTATAACTACTACCCATACCTATATAGAAGCGGGATAAAATCACTATGAAATTTTTCACTGGCCTTCCGAAGAAACCCAAGGGTATAAATTCTATTTTTGGAATCATCAATATTTTAGAAAATTTATCCCATTTAATTTCCATAAGAGAAGATTTCACCCTAAAAAACCAAGCTCGCCTCTATATTCAAGTAGTGAGACTCAATGAATAGTGATTATTACAACCCGCCTTCACTAATATGAGAGAAGGGACAACATATTTCCAGAACCTTCCTTCTTCAAGTTGAAGGAGAGATAATGACCCCCGAGACCCACCTTCAATAGGTCCCGGAGTGGCGATTAGCACCAAGGGTATAGAATTAGACACAAGATGGAAGGAATTACCCTTTTTTTCTTTAATAGGACCAGGAGATAAGATAGTAAAACCCAACAACACCAAAACTGGGGGTAAAAGTAAAACCAAAGAAAACCATTCCCATATGCATGTTACAAAAGTAAATGCCAAAAAGTACAAGGAGACTACAAAGGTAAAGTTCCAAAGAATGAAAAAAAAACAGAAACTACAACTATCCCAACGCCTGAGCCAGTACAGCCCTGAACGATCCCTGATGTCCTCATGGAAACCTAAAATCAGTTTTATATACATAGGGTGAGCATACAAGTATACTTAGTAGGGAAAAACAAAGTCTCTCATACACAAGTGGGGAGGCATTCTAATGCCCTATGAGAAAAGAGATAACCAAAGAACCTAGCGTGGAAAACTATCCATCTAGGACTCACCAAGGCACACTCCCCAAATAACACAAGTCAAGTAATATATAGTAATAGAACATCGACATTTGGGTGCCCCGTACCACTTTCCCACTAGTTATTGAAGACATCCTATGCATCAAACCTCTCCCGCCAATCTCACTACAGTCCCACTGCCACACCCGACCCGCACACACCTGGGCCACAACCATGCATCCCGCCCGCAAACACCTGGGCCACAACCACCATCCAGACCGCAAACACTTGGTCCACAACCACCATGCGTAACCACGCCCGCAAACACCTGGGCCAGAACAACTACTGCCACGCCCGAAGACACCTAGGCCTCATCTCTAAGACTCTTGGGAAACAACCTGCCTGCACACACCTAAACCAACCACCACAACTACTCTGTCACGACCCATCCCCTAGGGCCTGCATCGTGACTACCCCAAGCCTGCCTTCCATAGGCCATGGGCTGGCGACTAGCACCAAAGGCGCGTAATTCCCTAGAACTGGGAAGGTACAACCTTTATAAAACATAAACACACACAACCAGAGAACAAGTGGAAGAAAACACTAATTAATGAAGTATAAAAAGTATGCTGGAAGTACAAAGGGGCCAGAAATACAAGACCAATAGAAAGGTACAGCTACAACTAAAAAAAAGTACAACTGAAAAGACAAATAGTTGAATGGTGAAGCAGCTCCTGGATCGTCCTCCGGGTTCTTACCTGAAGTGTTGGTACAGATGTCCTCCACAGCACTCTGCATCTATCAGTCTGCTCCTTGTGCCATCACGCTGAGTGTCCACATCCGGGTACTGTCCAATCCTTGTACACTCTGCCTCGGTCAATGCTGTCCGTCGTCTGCATCTAACATAATGAGGTGCGGGCATAGCCCGTGTAGGGGTGAGTATAACGATACTCAGCAGGGACTCCAAGACCCTCAAGGTCTCACTGAATCTAACAAGGATAAAACGCAGATAAATATCTCAATGGATAAACTTTACTTAGGTATATTCCCATACATATACCTAAGTTATCATGTAACCCATCTCAATCATAAGGAAAACACAAAGGTCATTGACTCAACTCAAACCAAGATTTTCATTATTGAAACCATGACTACTGGAGAACTAATCCTCTGTCGAGTACAGTGGCCCTATCCTGACTCTGAGGCATTACTCACTAACCTTAGACAGCTGAGGTACTCCTTCCATTGAGTATCGTGGGTCTACTTCCAAACCGGGCGCTCCGTCCACTGTGGGTCTGCCTCCAAACCGGGTGCTCCCCATAATAGTTGTCAGAGGTACTCCTCCTATCGAGTACCGTGGGTCTGCTACAAAACTAGGCACTCCATCTTCCATGGGTCTGCCTCCAAACTGGGTGCTCCATCCACTGGGCTAGTCAAATCACTCCGAGTCGAATCGGTCAAGCAGTCGTCATGTCTACAGCTACTAGGTCTCCGCACTCTGTCTGCTCGTCTCCGGGAGGATCCGCTCCACGAGCAACTGGTTGATACTCCAAGTGTCAAAAAAATGTATATGTAAGTATCTAAAAGTACCTCCACATCAAATGGGTCTCAACGCAATAGACGGTTCATCAATCAGACGCCCGGTTTGTGAGTTATCATCTTTTCCGTTCCAGGGGCCCGATTGGATTTTGGGTGCAATCCAACTCGGCCATACTCCAAACTCATTTGAACCCTATGTGGAGTATGCCAAAAGGACTATATCATCAAGAGGAATCCAACGTAGTTGATGGCACGCCAATCAGATGTCTGATCCTTATGTTATAAGCGTTTACGCTCTGAGGGCCCGGTTGGTTTCGTGTTTGAACCAACCTGGCCATACACAAACATCACCAAAAACATGAGTGTAATATATTAAAACGATCGAATCATTTCAAGAATTCCAAGGTAACTGAAGGTGCGACGATTAGTGGTCCGTAACCCAAGATATTAGTGTTTGAACGAATCTACTCTAAAAGAAGGGGGTCTGGGTCCGATTCGACCCAGACCAGACCACCCAGGGTCGGTCCGACCCGGTTCCGAGTCCGACCTAACCTGGAACCGCGGATCCGGCCAGCTGGCACGCAGCCCAGCCTGTTGGCGCGTGGCCATGCCCGCTGGCGCACGACCCAACCCGGGAGTGTGCGGCTCGGCCTGCGTGGCCCACCCTGGCCCGGCCGCGAGGGGGGGGGGGGGGGTGGCTTGTCCAGCTAGCACGACATTAATCGACGCTTCTTCAATCCCGGAATGGCCGAGTCGTTCCGGTTCCACCCGATGCCGTGGCGCTCTATTTTGGCGGCACGCCACCACCGGCAACGTCGGCGACGCTGACACCTTCCACAGACCACCGGACGCATTCCGGTGGTCCGTTTTGCAAACCTTCTGCGCCAAAGATCATCTCGGGACCCGAACTCCACTTCTAAAGCTCCAAATCGCCATTGTGGTCCTGTTTCATTATAACCCATCAACCCGCACATAGACGTACAACCAGTGGAGGGTTTAGGCTTGTTCTTCGGCCAGATCCCTCCACTTTAGAGGTTTTCAATCAAGATTAAGTATTAAAACTAAAACCAAACCTGAACATAACCTTGCATCAGATTTCAATCCCAACCCACATGAATGAGTGATCTGCGGATCAACTGGGCAGAGGTTGGTCCGCGCTCGTTGTTCTTTCCTCAAAAAGGAAAGGATAAATTCAATACAATTCTCCTACCTTGAAAAGACGTCGTAGGTCGTCGAACCGCAGAAGAAGAATATCACAGTGGTCGTGCGTTCATTTGTCAGGGGGGAGGACGATTTTGTCATCATTCGCTATACACTTCCACTTATGAGCTCGTGCATCGGTCTGTTGATGACGAAGAGGAATATAGAAGAGTCTTCGATGAAGTCCCACGTCAGAAGGGGGTTCCGAGGAAGAAACCTAGGAAGAAGCATTGTCGCTGGCATCTTTGTGTTCTTTGTTGGAGAAGTTCTTCATTGAATAATGATGTTCTTCATCAAAGAACTCTGTTCTTCGTTAGTGAGGGGCAAAGCTCTCCTCAAAATCTCCAAAGACTCCACCACCAATTATTTTCCTACCCAAAATATTTTCTAAAGGAAATATTATAAAAGACCCTTCAATATATTAACATTTCCATGCAAAATAATACAATTTAAAGAATTTTTGATACACCAAATACTTAATGAAGGCATTGAATACATGTGTTTGAATATTTAATAGAGAGAGGAGGGTGAAAGGTTTAATAGATAATGAGGGGAGTTTCATGGGAGTTCAAGGGGAGATGAAAGGTTAGGGTTTCATATGGGCCCCACCTCACAACTACCCTCTCATTGGTGGTTATGTGGGTGTGGGTCCCACCTCTAACTACCATTGGGAGGAAATAACCACCAACATAAATAAAAAAATCTAACACATATTTTTATTTATTTTTAATAACAACCCGAAAATTATCTTCTCCTCTTGACAAAACGCAACTACGGTAAAAATCCCCTTAAGCGAATACCGGTGCTACGAGTTCATTTGTGTACTCAGATTTCAATTCCGAGCACCGGTTGAAAAGATAAAAAAATCGCACGTACGTTCACTAAGCGTACTCGAACAAAACTTCAGAAATTGATTCCGGGCACATCGGGCCTTAGAATCAGGTTCCGTTAGAAACTTCGGACTCATAAAATTACACAGAATTTAAGAAAAAATTATCCTTGAAATTTACGGGTCTTTACATTACCCCCACCTTAGGGATTTACATCCCCGTAAAGCTACAACACTCACTAGAAAAAACAAAAGAGGAGGTACTGAGCACGCATCTGAGCCTCCTGCTCCCATGTGCTCTTATAGATATTTCCATGCTGCCAACGAATGCACACCAGAGGAATAAACCATCCACGCAGGACCCGCTCCTATCGATCCTCAATCTTCACTCGAACCTCCATGAAGGTTTCCCCATCATCGATGTCCATCTCCCCGTGGTCGATGGTGTAGAACAGTTTGTGCACGAATCTCCTCACCTGAGATACGTGGAAAATGTCATGGACCCGGTGCATATGAGGTGGAAGGGCCAGGCGGTAAGCCACCTCTCCTACTCTACTGAATATATGGAGGAGTGAAATTAAGAGACAGTAGATAGGATGAACCATCTCTATCCACAGAGGATACATGTAAGGTAGCCAGCAGCTTTGTTGCCTCCCCTAACATCTAAATAACAGTCCTCCTGCTGAGCGCATCCGCAACAATGTTTCCCTTCCCAGGAGTATAGACTATCTCGATTTCATAATCTTGGAGGAACTCAAGCCATCACCGCTATCTCAGGTTTATATTCTTCTGAAATAAGACACACCTAAGACTATTGAGATTGGATTAAACTATAAACAGCTCGCTCAACAAACAATAGGTGAAACTAGCCAATTGTAAGAACTCACCTTCACTCTTCTTCGCCCACTTTCAACAAGAGCTGCAATGATTTCTCCATCTCCTAAAATAGAAATCCGGTCTCATCCACTGGATGAACCACATCCTTTTCCTAATATTGTAAATCATAACATGAATGATACTAATTCATGCCATGGATGACGTCATAAGGCCTCGACGCTACTACCAAGAGATCCAATTGTTACTCTCGCCTCCAAGGGTTGAATCACTCTGTCGGCATCAGTGTGTGGTTACTGGGTCTCCTAAAGTATAAATATCGAATGTGAGGGTCACGCCAACAGTTTTAACCAGAACCTCTTTGTATTAACCACAAAGAATAGAAGGAAAGCAAACGTCACAAGGACAAGTGTCTTTTATTACTGTGACTTGAAGTATAAAGACACAAAGAAACCACAATAACGACATTAACAAAGATACAAGCCTCATGAACAAAGGAATATATGCTTGGAACTAGTATTTCTGCTTTCCACCTGATTCCAGAACTCCATAGTCATATGCTTCAGCAGCCTGAAGTTTTGCTCCCCCCTTCCCACCCGTTCCTTGCGGTCGGGGTGGACCTTATGGTGGTGGTGGTGAAACACCTCGAAGCGTCATTGTAATGGCCCGGACCTCTCCGGTCCATTTCTTTGTAAAAAAATTTGATGTGGTCAAACACGACACGTGTTGTAATGATAATTTTTTTATAATAATAATTGATAATGGTGGCGTGAAAATATTTGGTGTTAATTAGATAAAATGGTTTTAATTTAATCATTGTAAAATATAAGAAATAAAATCGAATATATTTAATAAAATGATGGGAGGCGCATGGAATAAGTTATAAAGGAATAAATTACAATAAATGAGGCTCATGTAATAAATTATAAAGGAATGAAATGCATGGGGTGCATGGGTGTGACCTTGTACAGGAGGCGTTGTGCGGTTCTCCACAATTAAAGTTGGAATTGTGTTAATAACATTAAAAGGGTATTATTATATAATAATTTGTTATAATAATAATAACGTGAAGAGGAACGTGAATGGGGTTCCCAACCATGCGTGAATATAATGTTATGGGATATATGGAGTAATTATATGAAAATAATGGGCGTCAATAATAATAATAATAATTAATGTTAATGATGGGGACCCGTTGATGAAATTGAAAGAGGATTTATTACTATTGAATTAAATAATAATGATAAAGGTGAGAGAAATATGTGTTTGATTGGTAAATTAAATTAAATGGGTTTAATTTTTGGTTAGTAAATTAAATTATTTGAATTTAATTAAATGGAATGGTTTTAACTTAATAACCATGGTAAACTAATTTAATGGGATTAAATTAGTACTTTAATTATGGGTGTTATTATTATTAATTTTATTAAATAATAAAGTTGAAGTGAGAATGGAGTTTGGGGCGTTCCACATGGAGTAAAATAAATGGGAGGCGCCACTTTTGGTGGTGGGAGAGAATCATGAAAGAAAAAAAAATAGATTGGAGAGAGAAACAAAAAAATAATAATAAGAGAAATAAAATTAAAAGACAAATAAATGAAAAAGGAGGAATTGGTGCTTAATTATAGCGCCCATGAAGACTCCAAAACGTGTTTTCTTTTGGAGTTATGAAAAATAAATAAATAATTGATTAATAATAATAATAAAATATTGTTATTATTAATTTTGTTGATAAAACACCTTTTTGTCCGTAACTTCTTCGTGCGACCTCGGTTTCACGAACCGTCAGTGGCAGTGTGACACTGACTACGAGACGAAAATTATGAGTCCAATATTGGATGTCTTTTCAGGTTTTCGGATTGGGTACCCGAAACACTCATGAATTAATAGATTTAATATTGTTATTATTACGGGATCTTGTATCCAACGTATCTCCCTCATACGGTATCGGATTGACGATCCGTCAGCGATAGCGTAACCCTGATATTATTACGGTCATTTTAAGACAATTAATGAGCTAATTTTATGACTCATGCCTCGGGTCAACGAAACACCACATATTGATAGAATTATCTTTATTATTAAAACGCGTGGAAACCGCGTGACGTGTTGTGTGTTAACCAATCAAAACATGTAACGTATGTACGGTCACATCGTGTATTCATTAATGCACGCTGAATACGGATTTACCTATTCGTCTCCTATATAAGAACGAGGTCATGTTTTATCTTCCATATCGATCGCTTCTTTTTCGCACGACGACGCTCTTGGACGATCGAGAAGTCTTCCTCCTCTAACTTCTTTGTCCAAGCTCCGAATTACGATCCGTCAGCGGCCACAGGATCGTAGCGACGAGACGAAGCTTCTAAGCCCGGACTTGTCACCTTTCCTTCCGGCCTTCCTTCTCCAGCTTCCATCCTAGGAGGCGTTTGTCGGGTTTGGCGAAGGCGGAGGACACCGAAGGACGTCGTCAGAAGCGACGTGATCGGGACCTTTTAAGGTAGGGGTTTACCTTCGTCTCTCTATTTGGTGCAACATGCGGGGTAGGATATTTCTCTTTTGTTCCATGGGATGCAGTTGAACTTTAAATAAAGATAATAACCGGATAAAGAAGGGTTTGGGGTTTTGTGCTGTTTCTATTGCCTTCCAGTTTCTTTATCTTCTGATTGTGATTTTGGATTGAAAGGCCCTTGCCTACTGAAAATCAAGTCCGTTGGTGGCCTTTGCGTGCGCAATTGATATCTGAATTGTTTGTGGTTGGTTTTGTTAAAACATGGAAAATGGATAAGCACGTAAAGAATGGCTGATTAAAAGAGAATGAAAACCTTGTGTGATCACCCCGATTGAACAAAGTTGGAATAATGAACATGTTGGTGGTTTGGTTGTTTTGTGGAAAATTCCTTTATTATGAAAAGTGTTTTGATTATGAAAAGTGTTTTGAAGTAAAAGGTGTTTTCAAATGCGGAAATGTTTTGTGTGTGGAAAGGGTTTTATGTGTGGAACTTTGAAATAAATGAATGATGGAATGTTTTATGGTTGTGATAATCTTTTGTAAATGAAATGGCAAGTGGTTGCTTGCGTTTTACCTAACCTTGGTTGTGGATGGCAGGGATATGTTTGTGAAAGGTTTTGTCTGGATGATAGTTGCCCAGTAGTAATATTTTGTTAAACCATTGCATGAAACATGAAAACCTAAATGGGGTTGGGGGATGATTGTTTGGTTGTTGATGCATGCTTCGTGGTAGCAGTGCCGAGGCACATGCTCAGTTTCTCTTTTTAAGAAAACATAGGTTGGGCTGTGTGTTTGGTATATGTATATATATATAATTGTATCTTTGTGTTTTGTCGCACCACACCCATGTCAAGCACCTAGTGCCGAACACTCCCATTTTATGGGAGAGGGTGTTCCCCCTTAGTTACTAGCTCCTTCCTGCTCCTTCTTCCATAGGCTATGATGGCTTGAGGTGACCTTACACCCAAGACTCTTCGGGTAGGTCTCGGAGGCTGTGATGGCTTGAGGCGACCTTTAGCCCAAGACTCTTCAGGCAGGCTTACCGTTCCCAAGAACCTTCGGGATAAGGCCCAGGTGTCTGCGGGCGGGTTAGTGGTTGTGGCCCAGGTGTGTGCGGGCGAGATGCATGGTTGTGAGGCCCAGGTGTGTGCGGGCGGGATGCGTGGTTTGGCCCAGGTGTGTGCGGGTGAGAAGAGTGTGGTAGCGTCTGGACGTTTTCCGTTAGGAATAGCATCATCTAATTAAGTGGGAAATGGTGCGGGGTACCCAATACTTTTGTTCTATATATATATACTAAACTTGTTTGTGTTACTTGGTGAGTGTGACCAGTGAGGCTGGGTGGATAGTTTTTACTTGTTAGTTTCTGGTTCTTCTGTTTTCTCACGAGACCTTAGGGTGTCTCCCCACTTGTGCACGAGAGCTTTGGGTTTCCCTACTGAGTATACTTGTATGCTCACCCTATGTTTACTTTCAGGTTTCCAGGAGGACTACCAGGGCCGTGCGGGACCCTACTAGTCGGGCAGTTGGAGTTGTTGCAGTTTTTGTTCTCTTGTTTTCTTTGGCATTGTACTTTTGAGCTTCCTTGTACTTGGACCTTGTTATAAAAATTGTTTAAACATGCATGTGGGCTTGGTTTGGGTTTATTTATATACACTTGTTCTTTTCCCTTTTTGGTGGTTGACTTGTCCTATTTCCCGATCCAAATTAACAAAAAGGGTAATGCCTCCCATATTTGTGAAAAATCATACCCTTGGTGCTAGTCGCCACCCCGGGGCCTACTAGAGGCGGGACTCGGGGGTCATTATCTCCCATTCACCATTGCAGCTCAGGAGGGGCATCTTTGATGGAAGGGGGTCGTGACAGAATGGTATCAGAGCTGATGGTTGAGAGATAGGATGGAGTCTGGAGTTAGGCACAGTGAGGATTGCATGGGATGGTAGGGCAACAATGTTCGTTAATCTTGGTGCGTGACATAGGCCAGGGAAGACCGGCTAGGACACTGGATTTTAGGGCCCCCCATGATCCGATGCAAGGACTCTGAGCCTACCGAATGACCAAGTGAGACTATATTGATTGCAGGGTAGAGACCTTAGGGAAGGTACATGCATCATAATGTTTGTGTTTTACTTGATTTGGGTGTTCTGGGAAAGAAATTGAAATAAAATGATAAATTAAAACTTTGAGTTTTTCATTACTACTTGGGCTTAGGCGTTCCCTGTTTACCGAACAACTATGGCACCTAGATGTCAACAGAACGGCAGAGGAGTGGGACACAGACAGTTTCATGCAATAGAAGTGGCAACCCTAGCAAGTCTAGAGATCAAGAGAGATGTTTCCGGTTTTACTTAAATGCTCTCATTTATGTTTTGTTTAAATTCAAGATCATCACGCTCCTTTGTTGAAACTCATTCTCGCCCATGCTTTGGGCCTGGAACTTTTTTTTTCATGAACTTATAATGCTAAGTTGTTTCCCTCTTTCCTTTAAATGTGTGTGAAGAGTCATAACATGTGGGGAGATGAGGACCTAATCCCTAATCAAGACGCATTAATGTGGATGCGATTAAACCCATGCAGGAGAGTCAGTGCCGCCTAAAGCGGATAATATCTCGACATTGGAGAAAGAATTCCTCAAGCCATGTGTTCGGGAAATTTATTGATGTTTTGTATGGTGTTGAGGGGCAGTGTAAGTTGGAAAATCCTAATATATGGAAGTGGGAATGTAACGCCCCGACCCCAGTTGCCCAGAGTCGGTGCATTAATTACATAACATTGGCATGATCACAAGAAAGATCAAATCTCGAAAGACCGATTGGTTTAGTAGCCTTGGAAACACTAGATATATTCATAAGGTTTACATTACATCATTAAACGAAAAACTACTACAACAACATAATGTCTCCATAATCCACACTACTATCCCCTCATAATATCCCTGCAGGTCATTCATAATTTACTTCTTCACATCCTGGGGAAAAATAAAACATAGAAAAGGGGTGAGCTCAAATGCCCAGTAAGGATAACAATATAGCGGAAACTTTCATAAATAAAAATAAACATTTAAGGCAATGTATAACTAAAACAAAAGCCTTTTAAACTTGAACATTTAACATAGTATGGCATAAATAAAATGAAATAATGCCATTTACTTATTCACATGGATATTCTACTAATCGAATGATCACATGCAAAAATCAATAACCACTTTCATAATGTTGGAATGCATAATGTCAAACGTTAATTTCATTGTCTAGGCCTCATCCCAAGACCTAGGGGTTACTTCTAACCGGAACCCAACCCGGAGTGCCTCTAATAACCGGACACCAACCCGGAGTGCCTCTAATAACCGGACACCAACCCGGAGGGCTTACTTTTACCAGTCCCTAACCTGGAGGGCTTACTTTAACCAGTCCCCAACCTGGAGGGCTTACTTTTACCAGTCCCCAACCTGGAGGGCTTACTTTTACCAGTCCCCAACCTGGAGGGCTTACTTTTACCGGTCCCCAACCCGGAACATACTTGTTTAGCACATTCATCTGAAGAAAAGTTTGAAATATAACATAAACATTCGGATTAAAACTAGCATACGAAATGTCAATAATTTCACCATAAACTATGAATGGTATAAAAATAGCACATCCACAGTCAAACATATCACAAAACCTTCAATTCAATATAGAAGTTTTGTATCATAGTAAATCAACTTCAAATAATCTTAAAATCCATCAAAGGATGTTGACATAGATGAAATCAAAATTCTTTTTAAAGAAGTATCTCCTTTTATTTTGAAATAATTTAAGATCCATATAAAATAAAACATTTTCTTTGAAAATATTCTTATAAGCTTGTATGGAAAGCTTCGACGATTTTATAACGGCGGAAAATAACCGCACCCGCCGTATAAGTTAAAAAAAACATTCTTACCTCAATTCTGTCGAAAAGGTTAAAAGGACATTGTTTTGAAAACGACAGAAAGATTCCTTTATAAACCTCTTATAAAAAGTCAAAGAAGGGTATAAATGACTTTAACCCATATTCTTGTAAATAGTAAAAATGTTTTGAAATACATTTCGAAGAAACATGGATGTGGATGATAAAGAGATCCCAGTAGATTATTACGTATAATACAACCTCGGATAATGAAGAGATTGTGAAATAACCCTTACCTTGTACTTTTCCTTGGTTGGGGTAGGTTAACCTCCTGTATAATGGTGAAATAGTTGTTATTAAATTATACAAGAATCATATATATTAATATGATATCATATATGATCTTTTAACATTGATTTGTTAATAATATCTTAGAATTATCGTCGTTTCGGGAGTTAACTTACTCATTTTCTTTTATATGTTTTGTTACATAAGCCATGGTTGTTGTATTTTATTCATATCCAGAATGATATACAGTCCTTAAACATCATTTTTAAATCATCAAATGATAATTATACTTGAATGGATACGATGGAGAATGAATCTCATCGCGTTCGTGGAGACGGTAGTCCGTACGTACGCACGAGCGACAATATCATTCTTTTGATATTAAAATAATATATAAATGAATGGTATATCATATATACAGAATCATTAACATGTTATATTTATTATTTACATGAGTTACACATCATTATTATACCCATCCAAATAATATTATATTGAATAACAATTACACCACGACGTGGAGACGGTAAGCCGTACGTACGCACGTATGGTGACATGTTATTCAAAGGGTGGATAGAATACTGAATATGATTGTACCATATTTATAATAACATCACAGTATATGTGAGATACTGGAGTTATTATTTCAGAATGGTAAGAACAAAGGAAGAAGAAGTGGAAGAAGAAATGAACTTAGAAAAGGGTGGTGAAATCATTACCTCTTCTTCGGGTTCTTCCTTTTGATTTGATCAAAAGGGCTCCTTAGGTTGGCTTTCTGATCAAACTAAGGCCTCTAGGTTGTAGTGAGGGATGTTGGGAGAGTATTTGGTCAGAGTTTGGCCGAACCAAAAGGCTTTGAAGGTGTGAAGAAATGAGAAGGAGGAGTGCCCTTTTATAAGAGGGGTGAGGGGCACCTTTGGAAAAGCTAGAAATATTAATTTATAATAAATTCATATTCGGTTTCTAATGGCTCCAAAGTTGATTATTTAAATGTTAAGGTGGGGATAGGTCGAAAACAACTCAACCAATAGAATTTAGACAGGTTTGGGTACTTATATTAACCTTATCATTAAGTATTAACTCTAAGTTAATTAGTTTCACTTTTACAATGTCTCTTTGTATTTTTATATAATATGGTTAATAAACTTACTATATACATCCAAGCGACCCCCAAGTGGTCCATTAATGATGAACCTATCATGATATAAGTCTCTTGGCCGAACCTTAGATTTTTAGGAATTTAATATAAATTAATAATATAATATTTGTTTTAAGAACTCTTTTATGTCAATTTTGACACTATTCAATAGTTGATTTTTGTGAAACTCATAACAGATTGATTACTTCGAAAAAAATCAATTAAATCAATCCTAATATATCATATTGTCCTAGAAAATTAGTTTAATTCATTAAAAGTTTCATATTATATTTATTTGGGTATTTATAATATCAATTATTTTAATTTTTCACTATTATAATAATTACTGCATCATCATTGTGTCATAAATAAAATACATTATTTAATGTCTAAAAATTATAAATAAAATATCATTATGTAGGAAATCTTTTTAGCTTTCTAATGAATATTTATAATCGAAAATCCAACATGTATAACCCTATGTACAAATTGTTCTTCTAAAAGATGTAAGCTTATGCCATTTTTATTTTTATTTTAACTTTATTAATATAATGTGTCATTATCACTTACAAGTGGATCCATGGGGTCTCAAAATAGACCCAAAGATGCCCATGGTCGACCATGTATCAACCAATAGGGTTGAGACACGTTTTAGGGTAATTTAGTATTATTATAATATTATTTTTTAACCCTTATTTACCGGATTTACCCTTAACCATGGTAAATAAAATATTTACCGCAGTAATTATTCAAAATGTCTAAAAATAAAAGTTACCTATTTACACAATTTGAACATCCTGATTCCAAATATGGAATCCATTTTCCTAAATTCTAAACACAGAAGTGGCAGAAATTAATTTAAAATTAATTCCCGCTGTCAAAACAAAAAGCGTGTTTTTAAGAGATAATAACTATCAAAAGATTGACACTTGTTTTTGTTCAGTTTAATTGTAAAATTATGTCCAATGACCAACATTATATTAAAATGTAAAAATATATTCTAAATATACTTTAAAACCACTCCAATTCATAATTTATCACTATTAATTATTTTGATTAAAAAAGTTGTTTTTAATTAAAATTTAGTAATTTTCACTATTCATCAAAATATGAAAGTTATCCGAAATGTGCCAAAATTTCACCCTAGGCTAATTTTGATATTCCGAATCCAAAAATGAAGTCCATTTTGAAATATAAAATATATATGATTTCAAAAAGTAGGTATTACTATTCACAACGGCTAGTTTAATTAGTTGTGGTGTGTGTTAGAACTCAAGGTTGCGTACAACACACGCTATCGCATTATTCGAAGGGAAACGTACCGTAGAAGCTTGGGGTGTTACATTCTCCCCTCCTTCAAATAATTGCGTCCTCGCAATTTCTAGGGTATTACTGCACAAAAAGACTCGGGTGGTTCTTCATCATAAGTTCCTCGGGTTCCCACGTTGCCTCTTCCATTTTATGGTTTCTCCATAAAACTTTTACCAGACGCGTCGTCCGGTTTCTCAGTACTTGTTCTCTCGTATCAAGAATCTTGATGGGCTCTTCGCAATAAGACAGATCGGGTTCCAGTTCTAAGTCTTCATAGGTGAGTACATGCGTTGGGTCAGGCATGTATTTCCTCAACAGAGATACGTGGAACACATCGTGAACTTTGGAGAGACTTGGCGGCATTGCCAATCGGTAAGCTACAGCCCCAATTCGTTCTAGAATTTCGAAAGGTCCGATGTACCTGGGACTCAATTTACCTTTCTTACCAAAACGTATGACTCCCTTCCACGGAGATACCTTCAGGAAAACATGATCACCGACTTGAAATTCCAAATCCTTCCTTCGATTATCGGCATAGCTCTTCTGCCTACTTTGAGCTGCTTTGATGTGATTTTGGATTACTTTCACCTTTTCCACTGTTTCCTCCACCAGTTCTGGGCCTACAAGTTTTCTTTCACCAACGTCATCCCAACAGGTTGGTGTACGACATCTCTTTCCATATAACGCTTCATATGGTGCCATCTGAATACTCGAATGGAAGCTATTGTTATAGGAAAATTCTACTAGTGGTAAATATTGATCCCACATACCCTGAAAATCAAGTGAGCAAGATCTCAACATGTCTTCTAAGGTCTGAATAGTCCGTTCTGATTGTCCGTCTGTCTGAGGGTGGTAAGCAGTGCTCAAATGAAGTTCAGTATCCAGGGATTTCTGAAGACTTTTCCAAAATCTTGAAGTAAAACGGGGATCACGATCAGAAACAATCGATAGGGGAACTCCATGAAGTCTCACAACTTCATTAATGTATAGCCTTGCTAGACGTTCCAGGGGTAGATCTTCTCTTATAGCAAGAAAATGTGCTGACTTGGTAAGACGATCAACAATAACCCATATTGCATCGTTTCTTCTAGGAGTCTTTGGTAGCCCCATGACAAAGTCCATTGTAATATTGTCCCATTTCCACTCCGGTATGGGAAGCGGTTGCATGACTCCTCCAGGCTGTTGCCTTCCAGCTTTCACTTGTTGACAAACCATACATCTTGACACAAAATCAGCAATCTCCCTCTTCATGTTGTCCCACCAAAAATGTTCCTTCAAATCTCTATACATTTTGGTGCTCCCAGGGTGTATAGAGAAATTGGAACTATGAGCATCATCCAGCAATTCCCTTTTTAGATCAGGTATATTGGGAACACAAAGTCTCTTCCCGAATTTCAAAATTCCACCTTCATACGCAAAGTCTCTCAATCTCCCATCATTCACAGCTTTAATCTTCTTTTGGAATTCTTCATCATCAGTCTGAGAACTCTTAATCCTTTCTAGTAAAGATGGTTTGGCAACCATTTGAAAAAGCATTGATGTTTCACCTTCCCTGGTTATTCCCATGTCCATCTTCACTAGCTCCATGAAAATTGGATCCCTTTCAATTCTCATATTGTTCAAAACTCCATGGTCTTTTCTACTCAAAGCGTCTGCCACCTTGTTTGCCTTCCCCGGGTGGTAGTGTATCGTACAATCATAATCCTTGAGTAATTCAAGCCATCTCCTTTGCCTCATGTTGAGTTCTTTTTGTGAGAAAATATACTTCAAACTCTTGTGATCAGTATAAATCTCACATTTTTCACCATAGAGGTAGTGCCTCCATATTTTCAAAGCAAAGATCACTGCTGCTAACTCGAGATCATGAGTAGGATAGTTTTGTTCATGAATTTTCAACTGTCGTGATGCATAGGCAATAACTCTATCATTCTGCATAAGGACACAGCCAAGTCCTTTCTTTGATGCATCACTATAAATAACGAACCCATCATTCCCCGATGGTAGAGTCAATATAGGAGCATTGACTAATCTTCTCTTCAGTTCTTCGAAACATTCTTCACACTCTTTTGTCCAAACAAATTTAACCCCTTTACGTGTGAGCTTCGTTAATGGGTTAGCCAATCGCGCAAAATTCTGGACGAAACGTCGATAATAACCTGCCAAACCAATAAAACTACGTACCTCAGTTATACTCGTAGGTGCTGGCCATTCTTGGATTGCCTTGGTCTTAGAAGGATCAACAGAGATTCCATCTTTAGAGACAATATGGCCAAGAAAAGAAATCTCCTGAAGCCAGAATTCACACTTGCTAAACTTTCCATATAATTCATGCCTCCTCAGAGTCTTCAAGATAATGCGCAAGTGATTTTCATGATCTTCGTAGGTTTTGGAGTATACCAAGATATCATCAATAAATACCACCACAAATTCATCGAGATACTCCTTGAAAACTCTATTCATCAGATCCATGAATACAGAGGGTGCATTAGTCAATCCAAACGGCATTACAGTAAACTCGTAATGCCCGTACCTGGTTCGAAATGCTGTTTTCGGAATGTCTTCCTTCTTCACACACAACTGATGGTATCCAGATCGAAGGTCAATCTTTGAAAAGTATTGAGCTCCATGCAGTTGGTCAAATAAATCATCAATACGAGGTAGGGGATACTTGTTCTTTATCGTTATAGCATTGATCTCCCTGTAGTCGATACATAACCTCATAGATCCATCTTTCTTTTTAACAAAAAGAACAGGGGCTCCCCATGGAGAAACACTAGGGCGAATAAATCCCTTATTACTCAATTCCTCTAGTTGTTTCTTTAGTTCAACTAACTCTACAGTGGCCATTCTATAAGGGGTCTTCGATATAGGCCTTGATCCAGGAATCAAATCAATGGAAAACTCAACTTCTCGTTCTGGAGGATGTCCAGGTAAATCTTCCGGAAATACATCTACAAATTCTTTCACAATAGGTACATCCTCTATTTGAACATTCCTTTCCTCACCGACAGTTATTTCATTCTCTTCCTCCCCAATAATTGAATTAAGTTGAGCTACTGGGGGTGGATCTAAATAAGAATTAGGTGGTGACGATTCTGCTCTAAAAATAAGGTGCTCCTTATCATTATCATCAAGAATCGTAACCTCTTTCTTCTTACAATAAATTTTCGCATCATAGTCCGAAAGCCAGTCCATACCGAGGATTATATCAAACTCAATCATAGGTATGACGATGAGGTCAGCAGATAAAGAAAATTTATGTGCTCTAATGGGGACTGATTCACAAAACTTTGTTGCAATGATACTTCCCTTAGGAGTTTTAACTGACAACTCCCTTATTAAATCAAATTGGAAATATCTAATTTTCTTAGCAAACTGGGAAGATATGAAACAATGCGATGATCCAGAATCAAATAATGCATTTGCTAAACTTGAGGAAACCATTAAATTACCTGCCACCACATCTTTCGGAGCTTCTACCTCAGCAGTAGTGATAGCATAAGCCTTGCCTTGATCCCTTGGCCTTTTCTGAGGTAAGTCCTCCTGACGCTTAGGACATGCATTTGCATAATGCCCCATCTCCCTGCAATTGTAGCATTGAACGTTGGTAGCTTCCTTCTTCCCCTTGCAATCATGAGCTTGGTGGCCTTTTTCACCACACTTGTAACAGACTCCCATTCCCTTCAGGCAAGCACCGGGGTGTTTCTTCCCGCACTTACCACAAGATGGATATTCAACCTTTCCCTTCTTCCCCTTATTTCCATTCCCAGATTGATCAGCAGGTCTCTTCTTTTCTTGCTTTGCTTTAAAGTCATAAGACTTAGAGAATTCCTTTTCGGTCTTGATAGCACATGAGACAATGTCTTCGTACGATGAAAAGGATTGTGAGACTAATGCTCGACGGAGAAATGGTTTTAACCCATCAAAGAAACGATCAATCTTACTTCTTGGGTTGCGAATATAATCACCAGCGTACCTCGCTAACCTTGTAAAGTTAGCCTCATACTTTGTGACATTATCATCCTCCTTTTGTCTCAGACTCAGAAATTGCCTTTCCATATCTGCTCGATGGTCGCGAGGAAAGTATTTTTCTAAAAACAGATCTTTAAACTCCCTCCATTCCATGTTTGATACTTCATCATCTTCCTTCATGTTTTGAATCAATGACCACCATTGATCAGCATCTCCAGTGAGGCGGTAAACTGCCATGATAACTTTTTCCCTTTCACTACTCCCCAAAGCCTGAAATATTTTCTCTAGGGAAAATATCCATTGCTCAGCTACTAAGGGATTTGTACTCCCATTGAACGTTGGTGGTTGTTGTCTCATGAATCGATCTAACATTGATCCTCCACGCTGCGGATCAGGGTGCTCCATACGGGTAAGGTTATTATTCATAACCTGAGTAAGTTGTCCCAGTACGGTGATTAGCTGATCAGCACCAGTTGCATCACCAGCCCCACTATAATTATCTTGAGCAGGAGGGCAATCCCTACATGGAGTGCGTGCATTGATACGGTTTCCATTTCTTCCACTAGGCGCCATTTCTAAACAATGGCATAAACTAGATCAGTTTATGAATCAAAATACATAATCCCATACTTATAAAACACTTAACATAAATTGAACTATTTATGGATATAATCCATAATCATAAAAATGTTTTCTTTGAGGAAGTATATACTCATAAACCCTTCATAATGATTTGTAAAGATAGTGAGAGTTATCCTAAGCATATCCCCCGGGAGTGTCGTAACCAAGAGTGCAGCAAGGCCCGTTGTCGTGCACCAGTTCCCGTTCGAGTCTAGCTCAAAGCGGTGTTTTCGGGTTTTACCCCTAGGTACATCTGTGCCAGAGCCGCCTCTACCTGCTCGTATCCAGACAGGGATGTATTGCTCGGAAAACTCACAAAATCTCTACAATACCAAAATTCTAGGAAGTTCTTCTATACTAATCCTCAAAGTTCATCTTAGGTCTACGTGCTCTAATCAGAGTTTATCTAAATCTAGCTTCCAAGGTTTGTACTAAACTTCCTCTGATACCAACTGTAACGCCCCGACCCCAGTTGCCCAGAGTCGGTGCATTAATTACATAACATTGGCATGATCACAAGAAAGATCAAATCTCGAAAGACCGATTGGTTTAGTAGCCTTGGAAACACTAGATATATTCATAAGGTTTACATTACATCATTAAACGAAAAACTACTACAACAACATAATGTCTCCATAATCCACACTACTATCCCCTCATAATATCCCTGCAGGTCATTCATAATTTACTTCTTCACATCCTGGGGAAAAATAAAACATAGAAAAGGGGTGAGCTCAAATGCCCAGTAAGGATAACAATATAGCGGAAACTTTCATAAATAAAAATAAACATTTAAGGCAATGTATAACTAAAACAAAAGCCTTTTAAACTTGAACATTTAACATAGTATGGCATAAATAAAATGAAATAATGCCATTTACTTATTCACATGGATATTCTACTAATCGAATGATCACATGCAAAAATCAATAACCACTTTCATAATGTTGGAATGCATAATGTCAAACGTTAATTTCATTGTCTAGGCCTCATCCCAAGACCTAGGGGTTACTTCTAACCGGAACCCAACCCGGAGTGCCTCTAATAACCGGACACCAACCCGGAGTGCCTCTAATAACCGGACACCAACCCGGAGGGCTTACTTTTACCAGTCCCTAACCTGGAGGGCTTACTTTAACCAGTCCCCAACCTGGAGGGCTTACTTTTACCAGTCCCCAACCTGGAGGGCTTACTTTTACCAGTCCCCAACCTGGAGGGCTTACTTTTACCGGTCCCCAACCCGGAACATACTTGTTTAGCACATTCATCTGAAGAAAAGTTTGAAATATAACATAAACATTCGGATTAAAACTAGCATACGAAATGTCAATAATTTCACCATAAACTATGAATGGTATAAAAATAGCACATCCACAGTCAAACATATCACAAAACCTTCAATTCAATATAGAAGTTTTGTATCATAGTAAATCAACTTCAAATAATCTTAAAATCCATCAAAGGATGTTGACATAGATGAAATCAAAATTCTTTTTAAAGAAGTATCTCCTTTTATTTTGAAATAATTTAAGATCCATATAAAATAAAACATTTTCTTTGAAAATATTCTTATAAGCTTGTATGGAAAGCTTCGACGATTTTATAACGGCGGAAAATAACCGCACCCGCCGTATAAGTTAAAAAAAACATTCTTACCTCAATTCTGTCGAAAAGGTTAAAAGGACATTGTTTTGAAAACGACAGAAAGATTCCTTTATAAACCTCTTATAAAAAGTCAAAGAAGGGTATAAATGACTTTAACCCATATTCTTGTAAATAGTAAAAATGTTTTGAAATACATTTCGAAGAAACATGGATGTGGATGATAAAGAGATCCCAGTAGATTATTACGTATAATACAACCTCGGATAATGAAGAGATTGTGAAATAACCCTTACCTTGTACTTTTCCTTGGTTGGGGTAGGTTAACCTCCTGTATAATGGTGAAATAGTTGTTATTAAATTATACAAGAATCATATATATTAATATGATATCATATATGATCTTTTAACATTGATTTGTTAATAATATCTTAGAATTATCGTCGTTTCGGGAGTTAACTTACTCATTTTCTTTTATATGTTTTGTTACATAAGCCATGGTTGTTGTATTTTATTCATATCCAGAATGATATACAGTCCTTAAACATCATTTTTAAATCATCAAATGATAATTATACTTGAATGGATACGATGGAGAATGAATCTCATCGCGTTCGTGGAGACGGTAGTCCGTACGTACGCACGAGCGACAATATCATTCTTTTGATATTAAAATAATATATAAATGAATGGTATATCATATATACAGAATCATTAACATGTTATATTTATTATTTACATGAGTTACACATCATTATTATACCCATCCAAATAATATTATATTGAATAACAATTACACCACGACGTGGAGACGGTAAGCCGTACGTACGCACGTATGGTGACATGTTATTCAAAGGGTGGATAGAATACTGAATATGATTGTACCATATTTATAATAACATCACAGTATATGTGAGATACTGGAGTTATTATTTCAGAATGGTAAGAACAAAGGAAGAAGAAGTGGAAGAAGAAATGAACTTAGAAAAGGGTGGTGAAATCATTACCTCTTCTTCGGGTTCTTCCTTTTGATTTGATCAAAAGGGCTCCTTAGGTTGGCTTTCTGATCAAACTAAGGCCTCTAGGTTGTAGTGAGGGATGTTGGGAGAGTATTTGGTCAGAGTTTGGCCGAACCAAAAGGCTTTGAAGGTGTGAAGAAATGAGAAGGAGGAGTGCCCTTTTATAAGAGGGGTGAGGGGCACCTTTGGAAAAGCTAGAAATATTAATTTATAATAAATTCATATTCGGTTTCTAATGGCTCCAAAGTTGATTATTTAAATGTTAAGGTGGGGATAGGTCGAAAACAACTCAACCAATAGAATTTAGACAGGTTTGGGTACTTATATTAACCTTATCATTAAGTATTAACTCTAAGTTAATTAGTTTCACTTTTACAATGTCTCTTTGTATTTTTATATAATATGGTTAATAAACTTACTATATACATCCAAGCGACCCCCAAGTGGTCCATTAATGATGAACCTATCATGATATAAGTCTCTTGGCCGAACCTTAGATTTTTAGGAATTTAATATAAATTAATAATATAATATTTGTTTTAAGAACTCTTTTATGTCAATTTTGACACTATTCAATAGTTGATTTTTGTGAAACTCATAACAGATTGATTACTTCGAAAAAAATCAATTAAATCAATCCTAATATATCATATTGTCCTAGAAAATTAGTTTAATTCATTAAAAGTTTCATATTATATTTATTTGGGTATTTATAATATCAATTATTTTAATTTTTCACTATTATAATAATTACTGCATCATCATTGTGTCATAAATAAAATACATTATTTAATGTCTAAAAATTATAAATAAAATATCATTATGTAGGAAATCTTTTTAGCTTTCTAATGAATATTTATAATCGAAAATCCAACATGTATAACCCTATGTAAAAATTGTTCTTCTAAAAGATGTAAGCTTATGCCATTTTTATTTTTATTTTAACTTTATTAATATAATGTGTCATTATCACTTACAAGTGGATCCATGGGGTCTCAAAATAGACCCAAAGATGCCCATGGTCGACCATGTATCAACCAATAGGGTTGAGACACGTTTTAGGGTAATTTAGTATTATTATAATATTATTTTTTAACCCTTATTTACCGGATTTACCCTTAACCATGGTAAATAAAATATTTACCGCAGTAATTATTCAAAATGTCTAAAAATAAAAGTTACCTATTTACACAATTTGAACATCCTGATTCCAAATATGGAATCCATTTTCCTAAATTCTAAACACAGAAGTGGCAGAAATTAATTTAAAATTAATTCCCGCTGTCAAAACAAAAAGCGTGTTTTTAAGAGATAATAACTATCAAAAGATTGACACTTGTTTTTGTTCAGTTTAATTGTAAAATTATGTCCAATGACCAACATTATATTAAAATGTAAAAATATATTCTAAATATACTTTAAAACCACTCCAATTCATAATTTATCACTATTAATTATTTTGATTAAAAAAGTTGTTTTTAATTAAAATTTAGTAATTTTCACTATTCATCAAAATATGAAAGTTATCCGAAATGTGCCAAAATTTCACCCTAGGCTAATTTTGATATTCCGAATCCAAAAATGAAGTCCATTTTGAAATATAAAATATATATGATTTCAAAAAGTAGGTATTACTATTCACAACGGCTAGTTTAATTAGTTGTGGTGTGTGTTAGAACTCAAGGTTGCGTACAACACACGCTATCGCATTATTCGAAGGGAAACGTACCGTAGAAGCTTGGGGTGTTACAGGGAAGGCTCAGTCCTTAATCGAGAGGCATTAATGCGGATGTGATTAAACCCGTGCAGGCGAGTCAGTGCTGCCTAAAGCGGATAATATCTCGACATAGGAGAGGGAATTCCTAACTCACATAATTAGGGTTGTCGGTTGTTTCTTGTTATGACAAGAGGCCTGAGAGGTATCTTGAGGGGTGGTTGTCCGGACCTTTCTGTTGTACCCCACACTCTTTGATTTTCATGATCACAATCACTTTCATTTTTGTCTAACATTGTTTTTAAGTGTTGTGGATGATAGGCAATTGATTTCCAAAAGATTGGCCCAAGAAAGCTGACAAATGGACTGAAATTCAGTCCACCGGCCAACCGGTGGCTTGACCACCGGCAAGCCGGTGGACCTGGCAGAGGCATTGCCCACTGCCAGGCTCCACCGGTCAGCCGGTGGCTTGACCACCGGCCAGCCGGTGGAATCCAGTCAATAGTGTTTTCTACTGTCTTGCCACCGGTCAGCCGGTGGAGCCTGGACCTTTTTTCTTCTCAACATCCAAGGCACCGGCCAGCCGGTGGACCTGTACCGGCCAGCCGGTAGCCCTGGTCAAACTAGCCGTTGGCTTTGACCAGTCAACTCCAAAAGCCTCCCAACGGCTCCGAGGCCTTTTCCAACAGCTCCAAAGCCCTCCAACGGATACTTGAAGGTTCCTAGCCTATAAATAAAGGCCTAGGAAGCCCCGGAACATCACCCAAGCCACCGGACACATTGTTGATCATTTTGGCAAACCTCCGGCGGATTTTCTCAAGGAACCCAACGTGCTCCAATCCAATTCCACATCCAAGAGCACCTTCAAAGAAGCTTGGTAGCGGCCTTCAACATCTTCAATCAATCAAAGGCGCCCAAGACTTCCTCCAATTACGGGTTTTATTGTTTATTTCTTTTTGAGCTTTAAATTTGGGTTTGTGCCTACAAACCCCAACTCTTTCTTCATCCCCCTTTCTTTTGGGTTTCACACCACCACTAAGGTGTGAAGAGGTTTCTTCAAGCCTTTCCTTTTAAAAGGCTTGAGTTTTCGGTGAGCTAGCCTTCACCCGTTAAAAAGGCTAGTGGGTTATTTCTTAACCATCAAAAGCAAGTGGGTTCTTGCTAAACCACAAAAAGCAAGCTGTAATAGGTCCTAGTGCTACCTCAAAGCCTAGTGGGTTTCTTGCTTAAACCATTGAAAAGCAAGCGGTAGGAATCTCTCAACGGTTGAGTTGGGAGCGGAGACGTAGGCCGGGTTTTTGGCCGAACTCCGTTATCAATTTCTTGTGTGATTGCCTCTTTTTTTCCGCTGCATTTCAACTCTGATTTTTTATTTGTTAATCAATTTTTTAAAAGGCAATTCACCCCCCCTCTTGCCATCTCTTCTCCGTTTTAGCCGATCCAACAATTGGTATCAGAGGGATAATTTGAGTAATACCTTAAACAGTTTCAAATTTAAAGATCCATTTAGATGGCATCAACCTCTTTCGCCCCCGAGGGCTACTCATTGGGTCGGGCTCCATTTTTTGATGGGTCCGACTATAATTATTGGAAAACCCGCATGACCACTTTTTTAAGGAGCATAGGATATCCCATTTATAAAATAGTCATGCAAGGTTACACTCTCTCTTCCCCCGATGAATCCAAATGGACCCAAGCCGACATTAGAAATTTTGAGCTTGATGGAAAAGCCATGAATGCTCTACATTGCGGCCTTGACCGAAATGAGTTCAATCGAGTTTCCACATGCACCTCCACACATGAAATCTGGAAACTTTTGGAGGTTACCCATGAGGGGACCAACAAAGTAAAGGATACTTGATTGGACATGTACCGTCAGGATTTTGAATCTTTCTCTATGCATTCAAATGAATCTATTTCTGAAATGTTTACTAGATTTACTGACGTGTGCAATGGGAGAAAGTCCCTTGGTGATGATGTTTCAGCTGAAGCAATGGTCAAGAAGATCTTATGGGTCCTTCCGAGCTCATGGGCACCTAAAGTGACGGCAATCCAAGAAGCTAAGGATGTCAAAAACATGCCGGTCGAGGAGCTCATCGGATCCCTTATGACTTATGAGATCACGATGAGGAGGCAAGCTCAAAAGGAGGGCACACCAATCAAGACACCAAAGAACATTGCCCTCAAGGTTCAAAAAGAAGTAAGCTCCTCCTCATCTTCTTCCTCATCTCCTTCCTCATCTTCCTCATCATCAAGCGGCGACTCGGAAATGGAGAATCTCGCCCGCCAAATGCAAAAATTCATGAAGAAGCACAAGAAGAAGAAGAAATATCGCAAGGCGCGAAAGCAAGAACCCACCAAAAGATCCGAGCCCAAGGTGAAATGCTACGGGTGCGGTGAAAAGGGCCATTACAAGCCCGATTGCCCACTCAACAAGAAACGGGCCACGCCTAAGGAAAAAGGAAAGAAAAAGGTCCTCAAGGCAACATGGAGTGACACCTCCTCCTCCTCCTCCTCCTCCTCGAGCGACCAAGGTACAAAATGCCTAATGGCATTCCATGAGGTAACTTCTTCCGATTCCTCTTCCTCATGTTCTTCAAATTCAAATTCTTTAAATCATCTTTCTTATGAGGATCTCCAATACGCTAGAGACCAACTTGAAAATGGTTTTCATGAACTCTCTTCAAAATTCGTTGCTTTAAAAAAGTCTTTCAAAAAACTTTCTTCCGAAAAAGACCAACTTCTCAAAGAGAAGGAGGAACTCACCCTTAAAATCCAAAATTTTCCAAATGTTGATTCCATGGAATCAACCATCAAAGACCTAAGGGAAACCCTAGCTAAGTTCACCCAAGGGGAACAAAATTTGAACAATTTACTTGGTTCCCAACGCATTTCCCGAACCACTCAAGGACTTGGCTACACCAATATAGCTTCCTCCTCCCATGCACCCACTGTTTTTGTAAGGGGGAGCTCCGGTTTTAAATTTTGCAATTATTGTAAAAAACCCGGGCACCTTATTTATGAATGTAATTGTAAAAATGCCCGGTACGGCCAACCCAAATCTATTTTTTATTCCGACGAATTTTATAGGAGAAGACCCGCCATGAGACAAGTATGGATTGAAAAATCCCTTCTAGCGAGTCTCTCCGGACCTAAAATTGTCTCTTTTCAAAATCCCTCTCCCCGGTGACTCTTTGTTTTTATTTAGGGGGAGTTAGGATCTTTTAAGCTTTTTTTGTAATTTCAAAACTTTCCTTTCAAACTTTCAATTTCAACTCTTGGTTTCAAATTCTTCAATTCAAAATTCTCTTTTCAATTTTCATTCAAAACTCTCAATTTCAAAAATTTCATTTGGTTTCAAATTTCAAAATTCAATTGGTTTTTGATTCAAAACTTTCAATTCAAACTGTTATTCAATTTTCATTTCAAAATTTTCAACAATTGATATCATTTTCAATTGATTTAAAATCTCGTTTTTCATCGATTCCCTCAATCAAGTTTTATGCCCCATGCTATTTTGATAATCACAAAGGGGGAGAAATTTCTTGATTGATTGGGGGAGAATATTTTCTCTCATGCTTAGTATTTATTTTCAATTTTTCATCTAAAGCATGCCTTTCATTTAAGTTTTTACATTGCTTAGATAAGTGATTGTGATCATCAAAATAGGGGGAGATTGTTGTACCCCACACTCTTTGATTTTCATGATCACAATCACTTTCATTTTTGTCTAACATTGTTTTTAAGTGTTGTGGATGATAGGCAATTGATTGCCAAAAGATTGGCCCAAGAAAGCTGACAAATGGACTGAAATTCAGTCCACCGGCCAACCGGTGGCTTGACCACCGGCCGGCCGGTGGACCTGGCAGAGGCATTGCCCACTGCCAGGCTCCACCGGTCAGCCGGTGGCTTGACCACCGGCCCGCCGGTGGAATCCAGTCAATAGTGTTTGCTACTGTCTTGCCACCGGCCAGCCGGTGGCTCCTCCACCGGTCAGCCGGTGGAGCCTGGACCTTTTTTCTTCTCAACATCCAAGGCACCGGCCAGCCGTGGACCTGTACCGGCCAGCCGGTAGCCCTGGTCAAACTAGCCGTTGGCTTTGACCAGTCAACTCCAAAAGCCTCCCAACGGCTCCGAGGCCTTTTCCAACGGCTCCAAAGCCCTCCAACGGATACTTGAAGGTTCCTAGCCTATAAATAAAGGCCTAGGAAGCCCTGGAACATCACCCAAGCCACCGGACACATTGTTGATCATTTTGGCAAACCTCCGGCGGATTTTCTCAAGGAACCCAACGTGCTCCAATCCAATTCCACATCCAAGAGCACCTTCAAAGAAGCTTGGTAGCGGCCTTCAACATCTTCAATCAATCAAAGGCGCCCAAGACTTCCTCCAATTACGGGTTTTATTGTTTATTTCTTTTTGAGCTTTAAATTTGGGTTTGTGCCTACAAACCCCAACTCTTTCTTCATCCCCCTTTCTTTTGGGTTTCACACCACCACTAAGGTGTGAAGAGGTTTCTTCAAGCCTTTCCTTTTAAAAGGCTTGAGTTTTCAGTGAGCTAGCCTTCACCCGTTAAAAAGGCTAGTGGGTTCTTGCTTAACCATCAAAAGCAAGTGGGTTCTTGCTAAACCACAAAAAGCAAGCTGTAATAGGTCCTAGTGCTACCTCAAAGCCTAGTGGGTTTCTTTCTTAAACCATTGAAAAGCAAGCGGTAGGAATCTCTCAACGGTTGAGTTGGGAGCGGAGACGTAGGCCGGGTTTTTGGCCGAACTCCGTTATCAATTTCTTGTGTGATTGCCTCTTTTTTTCCGCTGCATTTCAACTCTGATTTTTTATTTGTTAATCAATTTTTTAAAAGGCAATTCACCCCCCCTCTTGCCATCTCTTCTCCGTTTTAGCCGATCCAACACTTTCCCCCTTTTATGGGTTGGTTTTAATTCTCGAGGACGATAATGTTTTGAGAGGTATCTGGTGTAATGGCCCGGACCTCTCCGGTCCATTTCTTTGTAAAAAAATTTGATGTGGTCAAACACGACACGTGTTGTAATGATAATTTTTTTATAATAATAATTGATAATGGTGGCGTGAAAATATTTGGTGTTAATTAGATAAAATGGTTTTAATTTAATCATTGTAAAATATAAGAAATAAAATCGAATATATTTAATAAAATGATGGGAGGCGCATGGAATAAGTTATAAAGGAATAAATTACAATAAATGAGGCTCATGTAATAAATTATAAAGGAATGAAATGCATGGGGTGCATGGGTGTGACCTTGTACATGAGGCGTTGTGCGGTTCTCCACAATTAAAGTTGGAATTGTGTTAATAACATTAAAAGGGTATTATTATATAATAATTTGTTATAATAATAATAACGTGAAGAGGCACATGAATGGGGTTCCCAACCATGCGTGAATATAATGTTATGGGATATATGGAGTAATTATATGAAAATAATGGGCGTCAATAATAATAATAATTATTAATGTTAATGATGGGGACCCGTTGATGAAATTGAAAGAGGATTTATTACTATTGAATTAAATAATAATGATAAAGGTGAGAGAAATATGTGTGTGATTGGTAAATTAAATTAAATGGGTTTAATTTTTGGTTAGTAAATTAAATTATTTGAATTTAATTAAATGGAATGGTTTTAACATAATAACCATGGTAAACTAATTTAATGGGATTAAATTAGTACTTCAATTATGGGTGTTATTATTATTAATTTTATTAAATAATAAAGTTGAAGTGAGAATGGAGTTTGGGGCGTTCCACATGGAGTAAAAGAAATGGGAGGCGCCACTTTTGGTGGTGGGAGAGAATCATGAAAGAAAAAAATAGATTGGAGAGAGAAACAAAAAAATAATAATAAGAGAAATAAAATTAAAAGACAAATAAATGAAAAAGGAGGAATTGGTGCTTAATTATAGCGCCCATGAAGACTCCAAAACGTGTTTGCTTTTGGAGTTATGAAAAATAAATAAATAATTGATTAATAATAATAATAAAATATTGTTATTATTAATTTTGTTGATAAAACACCTTTTTGTCCGTAACTTCTTCGTGCGACCTCGGTTTCACGAACCGTCAGTGGCAGTGCGACCCTGACTACGAGACGAAAATTATGAGTCCAATATTGGATGTCTTTTTTCGGGTTTTCGGATTGGGTACCCGAAACGCTCATGAATTAATAGATTTAATATTGTTATTATTATGGGATCTTGTATCCAACGTATGTCCCTCATACGGTATCAGATTGGCGATCCGTCAGCGACAGCGTAACCATGAAATTATGACGGTCATTTTAAGACCATTAATGAGCTACTTTTATGACTCATGCCTCAGGTCAATGAAACACCACATATTGATAGAATTATCTTTATTATTAAAACGCGTGGAAACCGCATGACCTGTTGTGTGTTAACCAATCAAAACATGTAACGTATGTACGGTCACATCGTGTATTCATTAATGCACGCTGAATTTGGATTTACCTATTCGTTGCCTATATAAGAACGAGGTCATGTTTTATCTTCCATATCGATCGCTTCTTTGTCGCACGACGACGCTCTTGGACGATCGAGAAGTCTTCCTCCTCTAACTTCTTTGTCCGAGCTCCGAATTACGATCCGTCAGCGGCCACAGGATCGTAGCGACGAGACGGAGCTTCTAAGCCCGGACTTGTCACCTTTCCTTCCGACCTTCCTTCTCCAGCTTCCATCCTAGGAGGCGTTTTTCGGGTTTGGCGAAGGCGGAGGACACCGAAGGACGTCGTCGGAAGCGACGTGATCAGGACCTTTTGAGGTAGGGGTTTACCTTCGTCTCTCTATTTGGTGCAACATGCGGGGTGGGATATTTATCTTTTGTTCCATGGGATGCAGTTGAACTTTAAATAAAGATAATAACCGGATAAAGAAGGGTTTGGGGTTTTGTGCTGTTTCTATTGCCTTCCAGTTTCTTTATCTTCTGATTGCGATTTTGGATTGAAAGGCCCTTGCCTACTGAAAATCAAGGCCGTTGGTGGCCTTTCCGTGCGCAATTGATATCTGAATTTTTTGTGGTTGGTTTTGTTAAAACATGGAAAATGGATAAGCACGTAAAGACTGGCTGATTAAAAGAGAATGAAAACCTTGTGTGATCACCCCGATTGAACGAAGTTGGAATAATGAACATGTTGGTGTTTTGGTTTTTTTGTGGAAAATGCCTTTATTATGAAAAGTGTTTTGATTATGAAAAGTGTTTTGAAGTAAAATGTGTTTTCAAATGCGGAAATGTTTTTTGTGTGGAAAGGGTTTTATGTGTGGAACTTTGAAATAAATGAATGATGGAATGTTGTATGGTTGTGATAATCTTTTGTAAATGAAATGGCATGTGGTTGCTTGCGTTTTACCTATCCTTGGTTGTGGATGGCAAGGATATGTTTGTGAAAGGTTTTGTCTGGATGATAGTTGCCCAGTAGTAATAATTTGTTAAACCATTGCATGAAACATGAAAACCTAAATGGGGTTGGGGGATGATTGTTTGGTTGTTGATGCATGCTTCGTGGTAGCAGTGCCGAGACACATGCTCAGTTTCTCTTTTTAAGAAACCATAGGTTGGGCTGTGTGTTTGGTATATGTATATATATATAATTTTATCTTTGTGTTTTGTCGCACCACACCCATGTCAAGAACCTAGTGCCGAACACTCCCATTTTATGGGAGAGGGTGTTCCCCCTTAGTTACTACCTTCTTCCTGCTCCTTCTTCCATAGGCTATGATGGCTTGAGGTGACCTTACACCCAAGACTCTTCGGGTAGGTCTCGGAGGCTGTGATGGCTTGAGGCAACCTTTAGCCCAAGACTCTTCTGGCAGGCTTACCGTTTCCAAGAACCTTCGGGATGAGGCCCAAGTGTCTGTGGGCGGGTTAGTGGTTGTGGCCCAGGTGTGTGCGGGCGAGATGCGTGGTTGTGAGGCCCAGGTGTGTGCGGGCGGGATGCGTGGTTTGGCCCAGGTGTGTGCGGGCGGGAAGAGTGTGGTAGTGTCAGGACGTTTGCCGTTAGGAAGGGCAACATCTAATTAAGTGGGAAATGGTGCGGGGTACCCAATACTTTTGTTCTATATATATATACTAAACTTGTTTGTGTTACTTGGTGAGTGTGACCAGTGAGGCTGGGTGGATAGTTTTTCCTTGTTAGTTTCTGGTTCTTCTGTTTTCTCACGGGACCTTAGGGTGTCTCCCCACTTGTGCGCGAGAGCTTTAGGTTTCCCTACTTGGTATACTTGTATGCTCACCCTACGTTTACTTTCAGGTTTCCAGGAGGACTACCAGGGCCGTGCGGGACCCTACTAGTCGGGCAGTTGGAGTTGTTGCAGTTGTTGTTCTCTTGTTTTCTTTGGAATTGTACTTTTGAGATTCCTTGTACTTGTACCTTGTTATAAAAATTGTTTAAACATGCATGTGGGCTTGGTTTGGGTTTATTTATATACACTTGTTCTTTTCCCTTTTTGGTGGTTGACTTGTCCTATTTCTCGATCCAAATTAATAAAAAGGGTAATGCCTCCCATATTTGTGAAAACTCATACCCTTGGTGCTATTCGCCACCCCGGGGCCTACTGGAGGCGGGACTCGGGGGTCATTATCTCCCTTTCACCATTGCCAGCTCAGGAGGGGCATCTTTGATGGAAGGGGGTCGTGACAGTCATCCACGACCAGCTACACGGCCAGCTCCTTGCAGTCCGTCAGGATCGAACCTCGACCTCTGCCTGGGAGGTCATTCATCTATCTAATGGTCATCTTCATGGTGGGTCAGACAGTCACATGCCATGTGACCAGTCCCACCGTAGGAGTAACAATATCCGTTCCTGGTATTCTTGGCTCTGTCTCCACCCTAGGTGCCCCGTACTACCGATCCTGAGTCGTAAGGTCGACCACCTGTAGTCTGGTCCTCTTGGACCTCTGTGTCATCTGTATACTGCCATTAGCAGAAGACTCCGCTGCATGTTGGCTAGTGGTGGGTCCTGCTGCTGGAGACTGCTCAGTAAGGAAAACCTCTACTAGGAAGGCTCGCCCCAACACCCCCGTCTGTTTCAAGATGCTGTGGTAGATAAATGAAGCTCTAATCTCTCTCCTGAGTCCCTGATCAAAGGTTAGGGCCCTGGAGAATGGGTTCCATATCATATCAGTGAAGTAGCATGATAGGTCGGTGAACCTCACTGAGTACTGCGCCACCGTCATGCTACCCTGTTGAAGATATAGTAGCTCCTGTATCTGAACTGCTCGAAGGGTGGCTAGTACAAACTCTGACCGGAACAGGAACTCGAAGTCTGCCCATATAAGTGTCGTCTCGTCATGCATCTGGAGCATCAGGCCCCACCATCTGCCTGCTGCTTCATGACGGAGGCTTGCAGCAAGGATCACCATAAAGTTTGCTGGCATCCCTACTACCCTGAAAACTCTCACCAGAGCCTCCAACAAATCCTCAGCCACCTACGGATCCATCTCTACCATGAACATGGGTGGCCTATGGAAATGGAACTCATGAACTGCGGTCAAGCGGCATGCATCACCTTCTTCTAGGGCTGGTGGCATCAGTGGCCCAATGGGAAGTAGTACTGCTAGTGCCTCCGCAGGTGCCTCAACTGAAAGAGGGCCCTATACTGAGTCCTATTCACTCGGTGGACTATCATTACGTACAACTCTTGGGGCTCTAGCTGGTCGTCCGCGGGGAGGCATCCTGAAAGAAACATATGAGACATGGTCAAAAAATATACCTGGTGAGCTGACCTGGTTTGAGCCGACTTTAAGAAATATTTTGAAAACACACACGCAATCAGTGTTTTCATTCACTTAGTCGGAAATCAGAAGTCAGGGTCCTCGTGTATGCATGTGTCGGATGCCGCACCAACACTGGACTCCATGAACTGAAAACCACACTCGGTACTCTTAACACTATTTCTTCACAGAAAGAAAAATCAGAGTCCTGAGTCCTACAGTATAACTGAATCCTTTGATACCAATTTTTCACGACCCGTCCCCCGGGGCCTGCATCGTGACTGCCCCAATCCCGCCTTCCATAGGCCAAGGGATGGTGACTAGCACCGAAGTCATAATTCCTCAGAACTGGGAAGGCATTTCCTTTATAAAACATAAACACACAGAACCAGAGAACAAGCAGAAGAAAATACTATGTAAAGCAGTATAAAAAGTGTGCTGAAAGTAAAAAGGGGCCGAAAATACAAGCCCAACAGAAAAGTACAACTACAAATGAAATAAAGTACAATTTAAAAGACAAACAGCTAAATGGTGAAGCACCTCCTGGATCGTCCTATGGGTTCCAACCTGAAGAGTAAGTACAGATGTCCTCCTCATCACTCTGCGTCTATCAGTCCACTCCGTGTGCCATTACGCCGAGTTTCCATCTCCAGGTACCATACAGTCAACGTACACTCTGCCTCGGTCATCACTGTTCGTCGTCTGTATCCAATACAACGAGGTGTGGGCATAGCCCGTGCAGGGGTGAGTATAACGATACTCAGTAGGGACCCTGAGACCCTCAAGGTCTCACTAAATCCAACAAGGATAAACCACAAAGAAAGATCTCAATAGATAACATTTACTTAGGTATATGACCATACATATACCTAAGTTATCAAGTAACCCATCTCAATCATGAGGAAAACAAAAAGGTCATTGACTCAGCACAAACCAATATTTTCATCATCGAAACCATGACTGCTAGATAACTCCTCCTCTTTCGAGTACAATGGCCTTATCGTGACTCCGAGGCGCTACTCACTAACTTTAGACCACTGAGGTACTCCGCCTTTCGAGTACCGCGATTATGCTGCCAAACCAGGTGCTCCGTCCACTGTGGGTCTTCCGCCAAAACAGGTGCTCCCCCTAACAGCCGTCAGAGGTACTCCTCCTGTCGAGTACTGTAGGTCTGCTGCCAAACCAGGTGCTCCGTTCGTAGTGGTTCTGCCACCAAACTAGGCGCTCCATCCACTGGATTAGTCGAATCACTCCGAGTCGAATCAGTCAAGCAGTTGTTAGGTCTATAGCTAATAGGTCTCCGCACTCTGTCTTCTCATCTCCGAGAGGATCCACTCCAGGAGCTACTGGTCGATACTACAAGTGTCACTAAATCACAGATGGAAATATCTCAAAGGACCTCCACATCAAAGGGGTCTCAATGCAACATACGGCGCATCAATCGGACGCCTGGTCTGTGAGTTATCAGCTTTTCTGTTCTAGGGGCCCGGTTGGATTTCAGGTGAAATCCAACTCGGACATACTCCAAAATCATCTGAACCCAGTTTGGAGTATTCCAAAAGGACATTCTCATCAATAGTAATCCAATGTAGTTGATGACACGTCAATCAGACATCCGATCTTTAAGTTATAAGTGTTTCCGCAATGAGGGTCCGATTGGTTTCATGTTCGAACAAACCCTTCCATACACAAAATTCACCAAAAACTTGAGTGTAATATATCAAAACAACCATCTCATTTCACAGATTCCAATGCAACTGACGGTGTGTCGATCGGAGGTACGTAGCCCATGATATGGGTGTTTGAATGAATATGGTTCGAAAGTAGGGGGTTTGGGTCCGATCTGACCATGCCCAGACTGCCCTGGGTCGACCCGATCCGATCAGGTAGACCCGACCCAGTTCTGGGTCCGACCCGACTCGGAACCGCGGGTCTGGCCTACCGGCGCGTGGTCCGGCCCGCCCTGGCCCGACTAGGGGGGGGGGGCGTTGGCTCGCCCATCTGGCGCGACATTAAGCCGTGCTGCTTCAATTACAGAATGGCAGGGCTGTTTTGGTTCCACCCGCCACCACGACGGCCTATTCCAGCGTTGTGCCACCACTACTGGTGCCACCTCCACCTTCCACGGACCACTGGACACGTTCCGATGGTCCATTTCGCCCACCATCTGTGCCTAAGATCATCTCAAGACCCAAACTCCACCGCGAAAGCTCCAAATCACGGTTACAGTCCCATTTCATCATCACCTGTCAATCCATGCACAGAAGAACAACCAGCGGAGGGTTCGAGATTATTCTTCGGCACAAGCCCTCCGCGTTAGAAGTTTTCAATCAAGATTAAGTATTCAAACTAAAACCAAACCCGAACATAACCCCCCATCAGATTTGATTCCCAACATGCATGAAGGAGCGATCCGTGGATCAACCAGGTAGAGGTTTGTCCATGCTCATCATTCTTTCCACAAAAAGGAAAGGTGAAATTCAATAAAACTCCCCTACCTCGAAAAGACGTCGCACTTCATCGAACCGCAGAAGACGAACGTCACAGTGGTCGGGTATTAGTTCATTGCGAGGGAAGACGATGTTGTTGTCATTCGCCGTATGCCTCCACTTCCAAGTTCGTTCATCAGTCCATTGACGACGAAGAGGAAGGTAGAAGATTCATGGATGAAGTCCCGCTTTAGAAGGGGGTTCCGAGGAAGAAACCGATGAAGAAGCATCATCGCCGGCGTCTTCGTGTTCTTCGTTGAAGAACGGCGTTCTTCATCGAAGAACTATGTTCTTCATTGGTGAGGGGTGAAGCTCTCCTCAAAATCTCTAAAGACTCCACCACCAAATATTTTCCAACCCAAAATATTTTCTAAAGCAAATATTATAAAAGGCCCTTAAATATATTAACATTTCCATGCAAAATAAAACAATTCAAAGAATTGTTGACACACCAAATAATTAATGAAGGAATTGATTACATGTGTTGGAATATTTAATAGAGAGAGGAGGGTGAAAGGTTTAAGAGTTAATGAGGGGAGTTTCATGGGATTTTAAGTGGATTATAAAGGTTAGGGTTTCGTGTGGGTCCCACATCATAAATATCCTCTCATGGGTGGTTATGTGGGTGTGGGACTCACCTCTAACTTAATTGGGAGTAAATAAACACCAACATAAATAAAAATATATAACACATATTTTTATTTATTTTTAATAACAACGTGAAAATTACCTTCTCCTCCTGACAAAACACAACTACGGTAAAGGTCCCCTTAAGCGAATACCGGTGCCGCGAGTTCATCGGTGTGCTCGGATTTCAATTCTAAGCACTGGTTCAAAAGATAGAAAAACTCACACGTACGTTCACTGAACGTACCCAAAAAAACTTCAGTAATTAATTACGGGAACACTAGGCCTCAGAATCAAGTGCCGTCAAAAACCGCGGACTCATAAAATTCCAAAGTATTTAGAAAAAAATTTTCCTTGAAATTTCCAAGTCTTTAAATACCCTTCCCAAAGAATCTTGGGCTATAATGGACCTCAGGATATCACAGCCTACCTAAGGAGTCTTGATCTATTTGGGAAAGGGAGTAGAAAAAGAGCTAATAACCATCCACTCATAGGAGTATTGGAAAAAACACCCTCCCCCATGCAAGGAGGGGTTTGACACTAAGTGATCAACTTAGGTGGGGTGCGAATAAGAAACATAAGAAATATGATTATATATATATGTAACAAGCAGTCATCCCAACCTTGGGCTTACAAGACAACCTAAGCACAAACACCCTTGTTAATATTCATTCATAAAAGAAAAGCACAACACTCATGGACAAGTAACAACTCATTCCCAAAACCAATTCCCCATTTAGACCATTTATGATTTCATGTTCAAGTGATCCCATTTAGGTTAATTCTACACTACTGGGCAACTAACCAGTATAACCACAAGCCAGAGGAAAATAAATAGCCAAACATAAATTTAAGCATTTACACAGGGTTATCTAGTGAATTCACAACAACAAAGGGATCAGTGAGATCCCTCAAAGTATTGGAACCAAACCAAGCCTCGAGATATATCCACACATAGCTCAATATTCACAACCATAAACCGTGCCACAATAGAGGATCCCATCCCCATCCACTTCACCCCATAAGCATCAAGCAAAACAATACACCTACTAACAAAACAGAGTAGGGAATCTTCTAGGTTCAAGCACATCATTAATAGGGTTCTTATTTTTGTTGGTTAACTGGGTTGACCACATAAGGATTTATGTTCACTAGGAATCCATTTAACCAACTGGGTTTAGGTGATTATCCAATTTCCATGGTACAGTCATTTAATTATTATAGAAGACAAGGGTTCATTAGTGCGCAGGAAAAGACCACCAACGACCATGATTTTCAGTGAGCATAAGCCCATACAGTTCCCAACATATAACAATTAAAAAAGAGTACAACAGAAAAGTAAAACACACCCCATCATTCTTTAATAGTATATTTATTATCATTGTTAAGGTTTTGTTCCATCCATTCCCACAGAAACAGTAGCGTACCCACCCCGAATGATACACAGTAAGAAGAGACGAAGGGAAAAATCCCTACTTGGATGATCAATAATCGAAGTTCTTCTCCATGCACCCAGAACCGGGGATGTGCAACTTGCAGGGGAGGAACGTCGGGGACTCCAAGGATGAGTGGAAAGGATTCAACACAGGCGCACCACTTGCCTTAGGGAGGGGAACTCCAAACGCACAAGGCAGAAAAGGAGACTAGCCAATAGGAAAATGAAATAACTTCTAGGGTGATATAAAGATGAGATCTCGTTGTTACGAGATATGGAAATTTGAACGGCTATAAAGTCAGATCGTGGTTCCCCACGTGGTTGGGAAGTTACACACGATGGAATTAATTGTCATTTAACAATTATACTCAGAGGGGTGTTCATAATGGCTATATGTTAAACAGTTTTCTTTAACCATAAGGAAACGTGTAATAGGGGCAGAACTGGAAGGTACAGGGAAGGGTGTGACATCGAGGAAAAACCACACGTTTTGGTAAGTTAAGGGTTTCCCAACTCTTGGGGGATTTTATATATTATGTATGGGCTTTAAATGTCTTTGAAAGGGGGCATTAAATCATATTTACGTCAAAAGATATGTTGCAGGAGCAGAAAAGTCAGGAACTGGGAAATAACGAAGACCACTTGTTGAGGACACGGTGCCACCCTCACGGTGCCACCGTCACGGTGTCACCCTCATGTTGCCACCTTCACTGTGTCACCTTCATGGTGCCACCTTCACGGTGTCACCCTCATGGTGCCACCGTCACGGTGGCACCCTCATGGTGTCACACTCACGATGCCTCCATCATGGTGTCAACCTGACGGTGCCACCGTCACCAATGCCACTTTCACGGTGCAACTGTCACGGTGCCACCTTGATCGGTGTGTGACTGTCACTATGCCACCGTAACTGGTGCCACCTTCACGGTTCTACAGTGACTAGTGCAACCATCATGGTGCCACCATGACCGGTGTGCGACCGTCATGGGGCCACCATAACTGGTGCCCCCGTAACCGGTGCCACCGTCTCGGTGGAGTCGTATTTTGGAAAAGTAATGGACCCGGTGGGTCCGTGTCATTACATCAGATACCTCTCAAACTATTCTCTCCATCGATAATCAAAACTAGACGCAAAGTAAGAGGGGTTCTGAACAATCCCCTCGAAAGATACCTCTCAGGAGTAAAACCTCATTGACATCTAGGAACACCTCTCCCTCAAGTAACTAGATGACATTTGAAGGTAAAACTACCATTCATATAGGTTAGGGAGTTTCTTCCGCCATGTCAAGATACTATCCACTTTGGGAGGAACTGACTTGCCCGCACGGGTTTAATTGTATCCACCTTAATGCGTCTTGATTAGGGATCATGTCCTCCCCTCCCCATAGTGAAGACTCTTCACACACATCCACAGTATAAGGAAAACCACGCATTCCATAGTTAACAAAGTAAAGCGTTCCATCACAAACAATTACCTAAAAAACAAAACAGAACACATAATAGCTCTGGGAACTGGGCATGCATCAGCGTCTCCCGTTCCCAGGTACTTTCCTCGAGCCCGGCATGCCTCCACAACACACGAACCAAAGGAATGATCCATCCACGGAGCACCTTCTCCTCACGATCCTTGATCCTCAATCATATTTCAACAAAAGTCACATCGTCCTCGATATACAGCTTTCCCCAGTCGAGGATGTGTGAATAGTCATGTAGATATTGTCGGGGATGAGACACATGGAAGACATCATGCAGTCTCAGTAGCGACGGTGGTAACACTAGCTCATAAGACACTTCACCGACCCACCACAACACTTCGAATGGTCCGAATAACCTGTGATAAAGCTTACTCTACATGCCGAACCTCTGTTTCCCACACTGAGGGGAGACCTCCAAGAACACGTAGTCCCCAAACTCAAACTACAAGGGTCTCTTCCTATTATCATCATATGATTTCTGTCAGTTTCAGGCCACCTTCATCCTCTCCCGTATAAGATGAACCTTCGCCGTCATGCTCTTCACCACTTCCTGGCCAAGAACACCTATTTCCCCAACCTCGGTCTAGCACATGGGTGAGAGACATGGCCTTCTATACAAAGATTCTAACAAATCCATGGCAATGTCATAGTGATAGCTATTATTGTAGGCAAACTCTACCCGAGGCAAGTGTCACTCCCACGATCCTCCAAAGTCTAGGATACATGCTCGTAGCATATCCTCTATTGTTTGGATGGTGCACTCTATTTGTCCATTTTTTGGGGGTGTAATGTAGTGATAAAATGTATTTGGGTGCCAAAAATACTATTGCAATCCTCTCCAGACTCGTGAGGTAAACCATGCATCCCTATCCGAGATTATGGACCTCGAAAATCTGTGCACCTGCACCACCTCATCCATGTACCTCCATGATAAGGCATCCACTACACCCAACTCCTTGATCTCCAGAAAGTGAGCCAATTTCATCAACCGGTCCACCACTACTCAGATAGCGTCACAACCTCCTTGAACCTTGGGTATCTCTATGACAAAATCCATCGAGATGTCATCCCACATCCAATCAAGGACATCTAAAGGATGCAACAAACCGCCTGGAACATGGTGTTCATCCCTCACCTGCTGACACACTAGGTGCCTGGCCACGAACTCTGCCACCGCCCGCTTTACCCTGGGCCACCAAAACTGACTCCAGAGACCCTGGTACATCTTGGAAACTCCTGGGTGAATGGATAGGGGTGAGTTTTGGATCTCACCAAGAACCTTCTCATGCATCTCTTATGGAACAAACAACTTCCCTCAGAAAATCTTCTGATTTTGACCATCCTCCATCCACCATTCTGGAGCATCGCTTTGGTTAACCTAGTCACACATCACTTCACTTTCTGTGTCTCCCCATTGAGACTCCTCTACCTGCTGAAACAGAGAAGATTGCACTGTAATATGATACAGGAAACCCCTACCACCATCCATCTTTGCATCCAGGTGCAGGGAAACCAATTCCTCCATTGCCTTCCAAGCATCTGCCGACTCTCGAACCACATCCTTCTGCAACTTCCTGGTTAAGGCATCGGCCACCACATTATCTTTTCCTAAGGTGTAGGAAATCTCGATGTCGTAGTCATGAAGGAACTCCATCCACCTTCGCTGCCGTAAGTTAAGGTCCCACTGGGAGAAGACATACTTCACGCTTTTGTGATCTGTGAAGAGCACAAAGCACTCCCCGACAAGGTAAGGATGCCACAACTTTAGTGTGAACACGATTTCTACAAGTTCCCGATCATGGGTGGCATAATTACATTCATGACGACATAACTTTCTAGACTCATAAAGATCACCCCTTCCTGTTGCATCCACACAAACCCGAGGCCTTGTCCTGAAGCAACATAGAACACCTCATATGCTGCCCCTTCTTCAGGAAACCTTAGCACTAGGGCACTTACCAACTTCTCCCTCAGATAGCTAAAGGCTTCCCCAGACTTCCAATTCCACATGAAAGCGTAGTCCTTCTTGTTCAAGGAGGTCAAAGGTTCCACAACTCGAGAGATGTTGGGAAAAAACCTCTGATAGTATCCTTCTAGTCCAAGGAATCTACAAACTTCTACTACGTTCTTGGGATCTTCCCAAGAAACAACCACCTAGACCTTTGATGGGTCCACCACTATTCCCTACTCGAACAGCATGTGCCCAAGGAAGTGCACTTCTCACATCCAGAACATGCATTTGGACAACTTTCCATAGTGTTGGTGCTGTTGGAGGACCTCCAAAATCATTCTCAAGTGCTCAGCGTGATCCTCCTCTGATCTTGTATAGATCAGGATGTCGTGAATAAACACGACTACGAACTGATCCAGGTATTCCCATAAGATAGAGTTCATGAGTCCCATGAACACAGCTGGTGCATTCGTAACGCCGAACGACATGACTAGAAACTCAAAGTGTCCATACCTACATCTAAAGGATGTATTTGAGATGTCTCCCTCCATCACCCTCAACTGGTGATAGCGAGACTACAGATCGATCTTAGAGAACCAACCAGCTCCCCTCAGATGGTCAAAGAGATCGTCTATCCTCGGGAATGGGTAAAGATTCTTAACTGTTACTTGGTTCATTCTCTTGTAGTCTATGCACAGCCTCAGACCACCATATTCCTTCTTTGCGAAAAAGACTGGAGCACCCCATAGTGACACACTTGGTTGAACATAACCCTTCTTCATCAGATCATCAATATGAATCTGCAAATCCCTTAACTCAGAAGGTGACATCCGGTAGGGAGCCATCAAAAAAGGATGGGAACCAGGTTGCAAGTCTACCCCGAACTCAACATCATGCCATGGGGGTAGAGTCGCCACCTCTTCAAATAAAACGTCCATAAACTCACTGATGATCCCTGGAACATCCATAATTTCTAAATCCACCGAATCCAGTGATAGTTCAGCTTACAAGGAAAGGAGGGGCTCCTCTCGCCGACTACTTTTCTGGAAACCTCGCTTGCCAATGAAAGTTACATGTTGGCTGCCCAAATCTAAAAACACGACCCTTCCTTAAAATAAGTCAATGATGGAACATACAGAGAAAATATGTTCAATGCTTATGATGTTATCGTATGGTTGTATTTGCAATAGTAGAAGATCCATGATAGACTGATGTGGCCCTATCATTGGTCTACACCCTCAGCAAACATAAAACAAGTTGGCCTGACCTCTGACTGTTGTGCTCCGCACTAGGGGCACTAGAATTCTCTCAGTGTATAAACCCTGTGGACGGGCCATACTGGGTGCAACAAAGGAGTGTGAAGCTCCTGTATCAAACAAGGCATAGGAAAGAGTACTAAACAAGCTGATCGTACATCGAACAACTTCTGGCCCTGTTAGAACTGCTGCCTCTGTGGGGTGAAACTGCCCACTCCCAGATCCTCTGCCTCTCAGCTGTAGACCACCTCCCTGACCACGCCCTGGTCGAGGACCTTGAGGAGTGCCCTGAGGTCGGCCTCCTCCTGCAATGCTTGCCCTCGGATGAGCGGGAGCTTGCTTCCCCAGCTGCTGCGGCTGAAAGGGCCTAACTGGAAACTGCTGCTGCTAAGGTGGGTGTTGAACCAGCCCACCCCCATTGTACTACACTCTTTTCGGGTACTGATTCCAAAGGTGCCCATGGCTTCCATAGATGAATAATCTCAGCCCTGGGCCTGAAAAAAGGGTGAGGGTCGGGATATTGGAACTGGAACTATTGAGGCCTGCTTCATACTGGTCGAAACCTAGAGGGTTCTGAGGCTGGAGGCCTGCTGCTGATGGATTTCCCCTTTGACGAGTCCAACTGGATTCCCTCTCGTGATACAACTCCCAACGTGTGTATCCTCTCTGCTACTTCAACCTTCTTCTGGAACTCTATGTACGTCGGTAGGGTCAAGGGAGTAACAACATACTAGAGAGAAGGTCGAAATGCCTCCTCCATACATCTTGCCCGAGACTCTTCATCCAGAAAAATGTTGGGAGAAAAGTAGAGGAGATCATTGAGATTGATCCCCAACTCTCTCACTAACATACTCCCCTTCTAGAGGGAGAGTAGTTCCTACCTCTTCTCAGCATTCATCATGGAAGAGAGGAATTCCGACCGAAACTCCTTCTCGAAGTCAGCCCACGTAACCACAACCTCCCTCTTCTCCCCAAGATATATCATCCACCACTGACGCACTACTCTATGTATATAAATTATATCCAGAGGATCCCAGTACTCCGTCGGAGCTCGGATCAAGCTGAAAGCTATCACCAGCTCCTCAAGCCAGCTCTCTGTCTCCACGTCAGATATGCTGCCCTCGTACTTCCCGAGGGTCTACTGCTGAATGGATCGAAGCATCTTCTACAACTGATCCTCCTACTCCCCTCGGTCATCCCTCTTTTGATCATTCAAGTCAACCTCCTTTGCCTCGATCACCTACACTACTCATGGTTGTCTCCCAGGTGGCATAGCTACAAGGTAAACAAGGAATACCTAAGCCCGAGTAGTGTAGAATATTGTTCTTAAATTTTCTTAGACATATTATTCATTTTAAATACCAAAAAAATACCCATGAAATATAAGAACTCAAGTCATTATGATGCATGTACCTTCCCTAGGGTCTCTACCCTTCAATTAGTGTAGCCTTACTTGGTCGTTCAGAAAGACCAGAGTCCTTGCATCGGATCACGGGGGGCCCTAAAATCCCATGTCCTAGATAGTATTCCCCACCATATTTCACGCACCAAGATCAACCAACACTGTTTCTCTACCATCCCATGCAATCCTCACTGTGCCTAACCCCAGACTCTATCCAATCTCTCAACCTGTCCTTTGATACCATTCTGTCACGACCCACCATCACCAAGATGAGAGATGCGACAACAGATTTCCAGACCCTTCCATATTCAAGTTGAAGGAGAGATAATGAACCTCGAGACCCAACTTCAATAGGTCCCAGAGTGGTGACTAGCACCAAGGGTATATAATTACACACAAGATGGAGGGAATTTCCATTTTTTTTCTTTAATATGATCGGGATATTAGATAGTAAAACCCAACAACACCAAAACTGGGGGTAAAATTAAAGCCAAAGAAAACCATTCCCATATTTGTGATACAAAATTAAATGCCACAAAGTACAAGAAGACTACAAAGGTAAAGTTCCAAATAAAGAAAAAAAACAGCAACTGCAACTGTCCCAACGCCCGAGCTAGTACGTCCTTGCACGATCCCTGAAGTCCTCCTAGAAACCTGAAAGAAGTTTTATATACATAGGGTGAGCATAAAAGTATACTCATTAGGGACATGAAAAGACTCTTGTGCACATGTGTGGTGTCATTCTAATTCCCTGTGAGACCAGAGATAACCAAAGCACCAAGCAAGGAAAAATATCCACCCAGGCCTCACCAAGGCACAATCCCCAAATAACACAAGTCAAGTAATATATATTAATAGCACATCGACATTTGGGTACCCCGCGCCACTTTCCCACTGGTTATTGAAGGAATCCTATGCATCAGACCTCTCCCGCCATTCTCACCACAGTCCCACTGCCACACCCCACCCGCACACACCTGGGCCACAACCACACATCCTGCCTGCAAACACCTAGGCCACAACCACCATCTCGACCGAAAACACCTAGTCCAGAACCACCATGTGTAACTGCGCCTGCAAACACCTGGGACAGAACAACTACTGCCATGCTTGAAGACACCTGGGCATCATCCCGAAGACACTTGGGAAACAACCTGCCCGCACACACCTGGGCTAACCACCACAACTACCCTGCCCGAATAATCTTGGGCTATAATGGACCTCAGGCCATCATAGCCTACCCGAAGAGTCTTGGACTATTCTGGAAAGGGATCAGAAAAGGAGATAATAACCAGCCACTCATTGGAGTGTTGGAAAAAACACCCTCCCCCATGAAATGGGGTGTTTGGAACTAAGTTCTCAACTTGGGTGGGGCACGAATAAGAAACATAAGAACTACAATTATATAGATAAGTAACAAGCACTCATCCCAACCAAGGGATTCCAAGCCAATCTAAGCACAAAAACCCTCATTAATATTCATTCATAAAAGAAAATCACAACACTCCCAGCCAAGTCACAACTCATTCCCAAAACCAATTCCCCATTTAAACCATTTCTTTTTTCATGTTCAAGTGATCCCATTTAGGTTAATTATACACTACTGGGAAACTAACGAGCATAACCAGAATCCAGAGAAATAGAAACATCCAAACTACAATTTAAGCATTCACAGCAGGTTCTCTTGTGAAGTCACAACAACAATGGGATTAGTGAAATCCCTCAAAGTACTGGAACCAAACCATGCCACGAGATACAACCCCACATAGCTTCAGATTCACTACCAACAACTGTGACACAATAGAGGATACCATCCCCATCCACTTCACCCCATAAGCATCAAGTAGAACAACACACCTACTACCAAAATCAAGTAGGGAAACATCCAGGGTCAAGCACATCATTCATTAGGTTCTTCTTTTTTCTGGTTAACCAGGGTGACCACACAAGGATTTCTGTTCACTAGGCATCCATTTAACCAACCGAGATTTGGTGATTAACCAATTTCCATGTTACAGTCATTTAATCATAACCGAAGACAAGGTTTCATTAGTGCACAGGGAAAGACCACCAATGACCATGATTTTCAGTGAGCATAAGTCCATACAGTTCACAACATATAGCAATTACAAAAGAGTAAGTAGAAAAGTCAAACTCACCCCATCATTCGTTAACCGTCTGTTTATTATCTTTTTTAAGTTTTGGTTCTATCCATTCCCACCTAAATAGTAGTGTACCCACTCTGCATGATACACAGTAAGGAGAGACGAAGGAAAAAATCCCTACTTGGTTGATCAAGGATCGAAGTTCTTCTCCACGCGCCAAGAACTGGGGATGCGTGAATTGTAGGGGAGGAACGTAGGGGACACCAAGGATGAGTGGAAAGGCTCAGGCACAGACGCACCACTTTCCTAGGGAAGGGTAAATCCAAATGAACAAGGAAGAAAATGATATTAGCCAAGAGAAAGAAGAAACAACTTCTAGGGTGATATAAAGATGAGATCTTGTTGTTACAGGATATGAAAATTTGAATGGATTTAAAGTCCGATCATGGTTCCCCATGTGGTTGGGCGGTTACGCATGATGGAATTAATTTTCATTTAATAATATTCCTTGGAGGGTTGGTCATAACAGATACACCATAAATAGTTTTCTTTAACCATAAGGAAACACGTAACATGGGCGGAACTGGAAGGTACGGGGAAGGGCGCGACACTGAGGAAAAGACACACGTTTTGGTAAGTTAAGGGTTGCCAAAATCTTTTGGTATTTTAGATATTATTTATGGGCTTTACATGGCTTTGAAATGGGGAATTAAATCATATTTATGTCAAAGGATATGCTGTGTGAGCGGAAAATTCGGGAACTGGGAAAGAATGAAGAGCGCTTGATAACGACACGGTGCCACCCTCACGGTGCCACTGTCACGGTGTCACCCTCACGGTGCCACCCTCACGGTTCCACCTTCACAGTGTCACCCACACGGTGCCACCGTCACCGGTGCCATCGTCACGGTGCCACCGTCACCGGTGCCATCGTCACGGTGCCACCATGACTAGTGCCACCGTCATGGTGCCACCATGATCGGTGGGTGACCGTCATAGTGCCACCATAACCGGTTCCACGGTCACAGAGCCACCCTGACCATGCCACTATCACGGTGCCACCGTGACCGGTGTGTGACTGTCATGGGCCACCAAAACCAGTTCCCCTATGACTGGTGCCACCATCTCGGTGGAGCCGTGTTTTGGCAAAGTAATGGACCCAGTGGGTTCTGGTCACAGTGCGCAACCCCAAATAGCCCAGAGCTGGTGACTGCTACTAATTACATTGACATTATTACAATGAATCAATCCTTGAAAAACTAAATAGTTTAGTAGACTTGGTAAACTAGATACATAAATAAGTATTTTGTTACACATTACTACATTAATTAAAACATAATTTTTTCAAAATATATTATTTCTAAACAAAAAACTTCAAAGATAACTCTCTTCCATCTTGTAAATCCCTACATATCTTTTATATTATGATTCTAGGATTATTAGGGAATGAAAAATAATAAGGGTGAGATCGAATTCTTAGTAAAGGAAAAATATATCGGATGTAATATTGTATCAGTAAGAATAGCCAAATTGCAAGGTAAATAACTGAATACACAATCCATGTAATCAATAAACTGAAAGAAAGTGTGTCAAAAACATGGCAAGGTAATTTCTATAAATACATTCCAATCAAGTAACTAGATATATCAAAATAAATATGGCTAGGTAAGAAACTAAAACACATTCCATGTAATCAATGAACTTAAAATGAAATATATCTATAGATATTTCGGTGAAAAATATCATGGATGAATAATAACAAAAACTAATCTGAAGGCAATGCTTAATTATTGGATACCATGTTTCCAAAGTACAAGTAACCCATACTAGAAAGACGTATCCAACTGTTTTATCTTATTATACTATTGATACATTGATGGGATTTCATTCACTGGTCCCCAACCCATAGGGATTTTTTTAAATGTTCCCCAACCCATGTGTTACCTATCAAAATAATTCCTCATATCAAATAAATAATACTACTTAAAATATCATCATTTAATAAAGTATACATATCTATCAATATTTCCAAATATAATTAAATAACTCTCAATGTAAAAACCATAAAAATGATATATATTTTAGGAAACGAACATATACATGAATAATGATATGGATACATTGAGGAAACTCAATGTCAAATGATCATAGGATATTAAATAATTCAAGGGGAGTAAAAGGAATAAAGGAAGTGAATGTGAACACTATACTTGGATAAATTAATCATAAACAATACATAATAATATTAAGGATGGTATCAATACAAAAAATCCAAAGTGGAGTAAAAATAAAGGGGTTGTTGTTGATAATGCATTGAAATACCATAAAAATATCTTTTAAAAAGTAAAATTTTAAATAGTAAAAGGAATATTCAAAGAAATGAAGAAAAGAAAATCCCTACTTTCCATACGAGTTAAAAGAAAATTCCTTTTTCATGATAAAAAGGTTTTGAAAAGTACCTTATCAGGTAAGCAAGAAGAAGATTCCTTTGAAAACATAGGTAAATGAAAAAAAGTGTAGAAATGTCTTTACCAAAGTATTTTTAATTTTAAAAAAAACATGGGTTTCAAGAAGAAAATGGGTTCTCTGACTAAAGGGAGAAATAAATCTTGGTTTTATTAAAAATATATTTAAAAAATTTTGAGTAACAAAGAGTGAAAAAATGATACAAATACAAAGCGAGATGAAAATCCCTTACCAATGGGGTAACAAATTAATATGAAAACCCAAAAGTAATAATCATTAAATAAAAAATTTAATTATCATGAATATAATATAATTAATAATATTATATGTCACTGTGGTATTATATACACCATATATCAGAAATTATGTGCGCAATAGTAAGTGTTCCTCATATAATGAAAATTGAGACAAGAATCCCTTACCTTGCATCTGACTTGTCTCATGTATCACTTTATTCATAAATAACCAAATTATGTTAATTATTGAAATTATTTATAACCTTTTTCATGTTGATCATAAATTTTATTTCACTTATTATAATTTTTTATTCAACTACTAAATCAATTAATTTTATATTGGGTGTTTTGACCAAATTTTGTTTATGTGTCAAAAAGAACTTTGGTAGGTCAACTATGGTAAAAGGGTTCATTATATAATTTATCCATAATAATAATAATAATAAAATAATTATAATATTTATAGATAAATTATACTTTTAAAACCAATAATTAAATATGGTTATGAAAAATGAATAAACATTATAATCATCAAGACGGTAGGTGGTACACACGCATGAGTAACGTTCTTTATTTTTCAATGATCGCTATGTAAAGAAGGTATGTAACACCATATATTTTTATAGTGATAATTATATCAGAATACCATATTATTTAATCATATATATTTATATATATAATCATTTTTATTAAAAATGAATCACATCATGTTGAGTTAGTGCTAGTCCACATGTCCAGGAATAACGTTATCACATTTTAAGTGTGTGAAAGGGTAATAATGAAAATGATATATATATATATATATATATTTAAAGAATTATAATTATGTAATAAATATAATATAGATTTTTTTGTCTCATATGTTAAATTATAACCATAATTTATACAATCAATTTATCTTGTGAACAAATCACATCTCTTTGAGGGGGTGATAGTCTACACTTCCTCAAACGATGTTATCATATTAACATAAAATGGAAAGTCTTAAATTTATGATTTAATATACGATTAAATAAGTATAAAGAAATTATATATATATATCATATATAACTTTTTTAAATTGATTTTCCATCATTATGGCCAACCATGAAAGTTGGTAAAAGAAAAATGTATAATCATCCTTTTGTGCGGCAGTAGTTAGCCGTATAGAAAAATAGAATGTTCGTTACCCATTAGATAGAAGTTTGTGTAAATTCAGATCAAAATATCAAAAAAACAATCATCATAGTATATTGATGATACTTATTTTTTATTTAGGTATAGAATAAGAAGAGTATAGGGAGTGTATAATAAAAATGAAACTAAAAATCTTGAGAGAAGATATTACCTATTAATCAGGAAACTTATTTTAGTTTGTACCAAAGGGCTTTATTTGAAGAATTTATGACCAAAGGGAGGATTAAATTTTTATTTTAGATAAATTGGGAATCTATTTAAGTAGATCTTGGGAAAATCTAAGTGGTTTGATTGGTGTGAGGAATGGGGAGAGGTGGTTGCCTTTTATAGGGATAGAAGATTACTCAATGTGAATTTTTGGAAACAAGTTAGGTGTACACATTTTATTACCTGAAAAAGTAATAAAAACCCACAAACACAATAATTTAAGGTTAATGTATGATATATGTCTATAAAATGTGTTCTGAAATGTTTATTGGTCAATCGAGCCCTTAAGTTAAAGGACTTTTCCTTTATTATGTATAATTTTTCCTTAATAGTTGTACTTTATTTTAATCAATTTCACTATTATATTTGGTAAAAAAAATATGGTCTTATTAAAATTATAAATTATTTTTATTCTAATTATTTAATCCATTTTTCCAAATTCTAATCAAATAAGTGGCAGAAATTAATTTAAAATTCATACTGCGGGCGGGATGACAAGTAGGTTTTTAAAGTTAAAACACTCGAATGTTTTCTATGTTTCTATAATCAAATTCAATGTAAAATTGATTTAAATGACCTAAATTTTATTAATTGATAAAAATATTATATAATTAAAATTTAAAACCAATTAAAATTATAATTTATTCTTATAAATTAATTAGATGAAAAAATAGTTTTGAACTAAATTTCATTATTTTTAACTATTCATAAAAAATGATATATTTCTAAAAAATATCAAAACATTACCCTAACCCAATTATTATTTATATATTTATAATATGAAGTTTATTTTGAAATATTGAATCAATTAATGTTTCAAAATTCAGATTTAATGTGGGTTCTCCATTAAAAGGCATTAATATTGCCTTTATAAAAATATAGCGTTTCCGGTGTAACATAGGGTTAGTTCTAATATTATGCACGGAAAACCTAATGAAGAAAATAAAAAAAATATTTTATTAAATATATTACATATATATTTCATTAAAATAATTAATATTAGTAATTAATTATTTTTATTAAGACAAAACTACTTTGAATGTATAAAAATAATGATATCTCTTTTTTATATCCAATTAGTTCTAATTTTCATTTCTAATTAATTGGTAAAAAATGAAATAATTTTATATTTATATAAACCATAATTTTTTATAGTTTATTTAATAAAATTTAGAACCTCTAACATAATTTCTAGGTTATATAATATTATATTATATAGTAATATTTTAATAATACATTGTAATTTGGTGAAACTCGGTCATTAGTGTAAAACAAGATATCGAGATAGGTCGCTCTTGCATGTATATCAAACTATAGAGGAAGTTTATTCTTGCATGTAATGCAAGATAACTCGGTGTTTCATGCATTGAAATATATTGAATTTTTTTTAATAGTAAATATATTATAAAGTATCTGGATATTATCTCCCTTTACACACTTGGTGTTGCGTTTCATGCACTCTATTGAATTAAAGGTTCTTACTTTTGAATTGTATGGTCCTAAACCATGGACAAACAGTATCTATTATATTTTATCAGGATCCGTGATTTACTTCTAAATTATGAAGGATCCTTAAATAGGTTTTGAATAAACATGTAAACTTGAGGAAAACATACCATCAGAAAACAGATGGTCAGTCTGAGTGAAATATCTAAACATCGGAAGATATATTATGAGTTTGATCACATTATTTTCAAGGTATTTGGGATCAAAATATTTCACTTGTTGAATTCTCTTATGATAATAGGATCCACTTGAGCAGTCAAATGGAACCTTTTTAATCTCCCTAGGGGAAAATTTGTAGAACTCCAACATGTTGGGATGAGGTTGGTGAATGGAAATTGTTGGGATTATAAATTGTAAAGGAAACTACAAAAAATATTCAACTGATTTAGAAACACATAAATTATGATCAAAGATGAAAAAATATATGATGAAAAATAAAGGAAGAAATTGGAGTTTCTTATTAGGTATCATGTATTCCTCAAGATATAACTATGGAAAAGAGTTAAGAGATTTGAAAAGAAGGGGAATATATCTCTAAGGTAAATTGGACCATTTAATATTTTGGATCATGTTGGAGAAGTTTCTTATCGATTTTAACTATCATCAAATCTTTCCAATGTATATGAGGTATTCCACATGTTCCTACTATTAAAGTTTATGTTTAACCCATCACGTGTACTTGATACTAATGGTGTAAATTTTGAAACTACATTATTATATGAAGCGGAAGTTATCTATATCATTTACATTAGGGAACACATTTTTTGGAAATAAAACAACATGGCTTGTGAAACCCCTATGGATATATCACATGTTTCAAGAGGCTACATAGAAACTAGAGGATTCCATGAAGTATAAGTAACCACACATATTTTCAATCTAGTATATAAAATGAATTTTTAGGGAATAATTTAATTATGGGAGGAATAATGTAACATTAAAAAAATTAATCTTTTAATTAAGGCACTCTGTCCTCTTAACGATTTTTTATTATATTTTATAATAGATGTACATAAAAGGACTTTTACATTTAATAATAACTTTACACATCGTGTGATGATATGGAATAATAAAACTAGGAAAAATAAAATGATATACTAATGGAATAATAATAAATTCATTAAAATAAAATCCATTGGTTTGATATCCCCATATAAGCTCTCCCCTACAATAGAAATTATACAATGAAAAAGAAGTGTTATAAAAATAATTGACGTTTTCAAAGGATTTGTAAGAACCATCACAAGAAATGTAGTCTGTGATAAAGAAATAATGATGTAGTATTTATATGTAAATATTACCATTAGTAATGAGGAACATTATCTAATATGGTCAATGGTAATTATGACCATTAATCAATATTACGGTAGGTCATTATTATTATTGTTGGCCCAATAAAGGTACTATTGGGATTATTTTATATTCTTGTTTTTGGAAACTATATAAATATTTTAATTTAACTTAAATTATTTTTTAAAATTCATATATATGTTTTTTAAATTCTATTTTAATGGATGTACCTAATAAAACACTTTTATATTATTAAACAGATCAATAAAGTCCTAATTAATTTTGATAATGACCAAAAAGTTTGTTATATCATAAAAGAATGTTATTTATCAACAAATAAGTTTTTTAGAGAGTTCAAATTATTATATTCCAATAATTTTTTTATAAAATAAATATCAATTTTAAATTCATTACATCTAAATAATATTAAGGTGAATTTATGGTAATTTTCTAAAAAAAATTGTTTTTTGGGTTAAAAAGTGAAAATACTATTTCTAGGAAATACAATAACACTTAATATATAATTAGGATATTATCATTATTTAGAATATAATGATCCTAATTATTAATAATTTTTTAATTAACAAAATATTATATAATGTGTTACATTTAGAAACACATTCTTATAACTTTAAAGACCGTGATTTTATTAGTAAAAAATAGTTTTATCAGTTATACGTGTATCATATTAAAATTTATTTTTATAACTTTTATAAACTTAATCAAGTAAAATGGAATGAATATTTAAAATTATAAGGTCAAAATTATTTAATAAGTTTAATTTAATTTCTGTACATAAAAAATTTACCACTGTAAAAAATAATTTACTGTAGTATAAGTAAAATAATTTAACGAGTTACAGTTAAATGGTAAAGGATTAAAATACCTAAAAAACAACATTAAATTGGGTTTTTATTTATTTTTTGACCTTAAGAATACTTGAAAACATTAATTTTCAAAAACAATTTTTTAATTAATTCCACTCATTATTTTTTAGACTTAAATAAAAAATAATCATTATTTAATCACTTAAAGCCACGCCTCCTCAAGTATAAATACCCTCTTATCAGTCCCACTCTTCCCTAAAAATTCCTTAATCACAAATTTCAAGTAATTTTAACTCTAAAATAGTAATTCCATTGTTCCCTCAAGGTATCAAGGTTCCATCCTCATGTTTTTGGAAGAAACTCTTCAAGGTGAGGGAATTCCCCTCTTCTCATTTTTCATCCAAGTTCCCCTTTTTTGTTTACCTTCAAAATGATTTTTTTCTAAATGTTAATTGAATTTAATATCTTATAATTTAAATATTACCCACATTGAAAAAATTATGTTTTATAAGTGGGAGACTTTAGTTCCATCCCATTATTCCATATTCACAATCACTAATTATATCGTCATTCTTTCGAATTAATTTCTTGAATTTCTCTTTCCTACATGATAAATTATGGTATCATGAATTCCAAAACCAATTCAATTTCCATTCGTATTAACATAGAAGAAAACATGAATTATTTATTCATGGATTTAAATATTTTTATCCCATATTCTATTTTCATGTGTTGAACAAAATGTTACATAAAATTATTTCAATAACTTTGTTTGAAATGATTTTGATATTAAACCTGTTTATTATTTTCTATGGGTTATTATTGAAATGATATTTTATTATCAATGTGGATATAATTAATTAAAAAATATGATGGATGTACCCTGATATCTCTCTAATTCATTGGTTAAAGAATTAATATCTAAATATGACATGTTTTATGATACCATTATGAATAAAATTGGTAATTATGATTTATAAAACCTTGATGATAAAATATGGATACATGCTTATGAATTTATCATTTTTATATTATATCCAAATTTCCATGTTATGATTAATGTTATTTATATTATGACATGACTCATGTTCATATTACCATGCTTATTTTTATGCTTTTTTGTCAAATTCTGACTATCTCTTCTTTATTATTCCCTTGCTAGGATTTATGCTCACCCCTTTCGTTTCTATATATCCCCAGGATATGATACTCCCTAAAAAAATTATGATAAAACTAATAATATTTATTTCATGTTGATTAGAATAATTTTTTTTTATTTTTGTGTATTATGTTCATATTTCCATGAAACCCAACAATAAAATATCCTTTGTATTGTTAAATGTTTTACCATTCAACAAACGGTTTATGAAATAAAAATGAGGGTTTCTATAAGAATGATATTACAATGGAATTATTTAGATGAAAGATAACCCAAGGTACATATGTATAAAAGTGATGTCATATGTATACATTAATTCATTATTTATTTATTTTTATTAATTTTATAATATTTTAAGTCTATAAGGTAATTTTTTTGTGAAAATTACAAAAATACATGGGTTTCCTACATAGCTATAAATACTATGATAATATACAATTAATGGGATGAATTTGGAATCCATATGCATTTTAAAATTCCATGAATGGTCTTGGGAGACTGTGCATTTAGGCAGTGCATGTTTTTAAAAATAATATATATATATTTTTAGAAAACAATTCTAAAAATTTAATACCATTAATTTCTAGGTTCTTCTAGTAACCATAGGGAGACTCTCTAACTAACACCCCTCTTAATTATCAGTGGGGTTTTACCTCTTGATATCTTAATGAATACCTATGGTAATTATTTTAATATTTTGATTATATTCTCATTCAATTTTTAATCTTATTTTTCATCTTTATTCTTTCCTTATCTGGTCATGATTCAAAATATATGGTGAAATAATATTGATAAATTCGGGGTTTTGTTTTGGGTGTGTGATTTACAAATATTACCTTGATGTACCATTATTTGAGGAAGATGTGTTGTTTTTCTTAGACTGAGGTAGGTGTTTATTGTAATTTCCATTTATTTGTCATACCCTTGATTATTAAGATTTATAAAACATATTATTACAAATATGAATCATATATAAATTATCAGTTGTGAAATTAGAATTTATTCTCAATGCTTATATGATATTGGTGCTAAAAAAAGGATTTTTTTATTGAAATTGGATATCTCATCACTTGAAACATAATTTTGGGCATATAATGTGTATGAAGAAATGTATATGAATTATATCATGAAATAAATGTAGTATAAAGTGATGTATAAATGTTAGAATTATTTTTAAAAATGTTATTATTTGAAATCACAATCTATTTTTTATTTTAAAGTCATGTTTAACATAAAAAATGTTATTATTGATTATTAGGCACTCTCTTTTCTATGATCCTTAGTATTTTTGATGCAATTGGTGAATTATATGACTTTGATTGCTATTAATTGGAGGTAAAATCAAATGTTTAAATGGAGGGTATCTATAGTTGACATGATATTTTGATTTATATGATTGGTTGGTTTTTTTATGTTCATATTTTTGCGGAATTAAATGATAATCCTCGGGTAGTTAAGAAGTAAACGAGTGATGAGTTCTATAATATTGAGATTATAAATTTATAATACACCCTATTTATATTATTTCATTAGATATTTTATTTCTCTAAAGATGATTTTGGGTTAGTCAGGGGTGTGTAGAGTGATTGAATAATGATTTTAGCATGATGGTTGATAAAGCCGACTCCTAGATTGTCTTCTTAGGCCCCATATAATGGTCACATGTTGCATATGAATTTATGTTTATTACTTTGTATTTACATTGTGCTTCCTATTTTATTTTCCATGGTAATGTTTTTATCCATTTATAGTGATTTCTAAAAAAAATAATTATATCAATGTTATTAGATACATTTTTTCAATTACATTAAAAATATATCTTCTAACATTAATTTTTCAGCTTGGTTTTATAGATTATCATATAAAAGGAATTTGATATATTCTTGGTGGTATCATATAGTTGGTTTCCTCACACCTTAAAAACATATTATTATGTGTATGTAGACTAGGTTTTACATGATACAGGAAAAGTGTAATGATCTTATTTCTTTTCATGTTTTCCATAGGTTTTTATTGAAGTTTTAATGTTTGAGGTGCATGGGTCGTAACCTCAAGTCACATATTGGTGGAAATTTCTAGAATTTCTAGAACACATTGAATCCTATTTAGATTTATTATATAAACCCAAATAATTTATATCAATTATTTTTATCACTATATATCTTTTTATATAAAATATATTAATTTCAATATATTTTATTGGTAATTCCTTATTTTTAGGTTTTACATTGATTATGATTATTTTTCCATGTTGGGATTTATTTATACTTAGACATTTAGTTATAGTTTAGGGTGGTAATAGTTGGTTAAAATTAGTCATGGAAACCTATTTTAGCTGAAGTTTTAAAAATAATTGAAGGGAAAATTGAAACTGATCAATGATTATTTCTGAATAAAGAAAAAATGAACTAGTAAGTTTATATCTATTAGAACATGTTTAGACCAGTTCAACAAACATGGAAAATATTTTCATGGTGAGAAATTGATTTATAAAAAACGATAAACCTCTAAAAATTAAAATTCATGGGTCTAGTGATAATTTTAAGATCATAGTAATATAAAAAATAATGAATAAATATCCCCACAAGAATGACTATATAAATATTAAAATATAGGAAATATTTTTGGAAACAAAAAATGATATAATATTACCAAAATATAAAGGGATTTGTGTAAGGAACCACCTTATAAATTAAATATTATAGTGACTTTATGTAACATCCCATTACCTTTCTCTTAGGTAAGTTTTAATCCTTTTCATGGTTTTCATATTTGGTTTTCTGGGAAGGGTCGAGAAGGCGTTGGGAGGATACCTATAATGGTGAAGTCATGGTTTTTTTTTGAATTCTTAGCATAAAAAATGTTGGTTTTGTAGTCTACTAGGTATTTAAACACCATGAAATATGGTTACACAATATTTAAATTTTAAATTAATAATAAACCCATTTCTGAATAAAAGATGACATGTTTTTTATATATATAGAAATTTTGAATTATATAATGTTTAATTGGGTTACACATTGTGTAAAGTCCCTAATGTCTATTTTAAGCATGTGCCTTGGATGAAAATTATATTCCCTTTCCTATAGGTTTCCTTTATCTCAAACTTGGTCCATACCCATGCGATTTTGGAGCCCTCCAACCCCTATGGGTCATTTTGTTTATAGATTGATCATTAATGTGGTTTTATTATGACTCTTTGGGTAATCAGTCTCCCTGTCTCTTCATATCATTCAATTTTTATCAATAAAGTTTTATTGATCATATATGGACTTATAGATCTAATATCTGTGTTGTTGAATCTTGTTTCAAGGTTGAGTCCCTAGATATTCTATACCATAGTTATTGTGGGTGGGTTGTGTTGCTGGCATTGTGTTTCTTTGAAAAAGGAATATGGTTTCGTTTAATGAAATCTAATTTATTTAACCCAAAATTAGTTTATTTAAATTAAATTTATTTCAATTAAATTTTAAATACCCATTTTTTATGGATTTTTTTTCGATTTTCATTAGAATAAAAATTGGGGAATCCCCCAATTTTAGTGAATTTTGGTATGATTATAAAATTTGATGGAACTTGTGAAATTTATATGTGAAATTGATTTCAAATTTTAATTTTAGGAAAATTTATTAAATTGTTTTCATAAGAACCCACTGGTTTTATCATATTAAAAGTAATGAATTGATTAAAAGCATGTTTTGGTCTTTAAATAGAAATTGAAATATTGAAATGGGAATGGGTTAATAGTATTTTAAATAGTTTTGAAATAAATTTAACATTATATATTATTGTATAAATTCATGAGAGCCTAGGTAGCTAGTGAGTTATTGAAAAAACACACCCTAGGATAGGAATTTCCTAACAATATATTAACAGTTTAAAACTCTAACATAAACTTATTGGTAGATCATATCCCTAGTGAGATTATGGTTAGTCTTATTTGGAAAATTTAAGGAGACGTGTGTGCACATTTCTATTATCATCATATCAGTGTGTGAGGATCCCATAACCTAGAACTATCTTACATCTCAGAATATGACCATGTTTCTCATTTTGAATATTTTATCATATATTCCATATTTTAAACTATTTTATACATTCCTTGTTAATTAATATAAACAAATTTTTATAAAATTATTATTATAAAATTATTTAAAAATATTTTCCATTAATTGAAATTTAAAAAAATATATGTTTTAAATATGATATTACACTACCATTTAAATTTATTTAAAATTGAATGATTTATTGGGTTAATTAATATGGTATTTTATTATAGATTCCTTGGTGAGACCCTACTCGGATTTTATCTCACACCCTTCCTGTTGCTTTTAGTGTTTGTCTATTATCTTATTCTAGATTTAAGAAATGGTACAACACCAATTGGTGGTGGTTATTATTGTTGATCCTTGGTTATTGGAGAGATGTGTCCATTTGGACTTGGGTTATTATGTTCCTATTTTCTGATACTTTGTGGTTGTGATTTAGGTTGTTTATACTTATTTGACTTTTGGTCTTATTCTCTATTTGTGTGTTATTTTAGGGCTATTGAATTATAACTATTCTTACATTGTTTATGTGAAAAACTATTAACACCTTTATCTTTCATGATGTTAGGTTCTAGTTTCCAACCCATGGGGATCAATAATTCCCTTCAGGTTATGTAAGAACTGGACTGGTTATCAGGGTACTAGGGTATCTGGCCTAGTTTGTAAAACATTTGTATCAAAGGTGGAGGTTAAAAATATTTTCTTAATTTTATTATGCATTTTGAGTAATCTTATAGGGAAATATGAGGAAGTTTTGTGTTATTGATTGAACATATCTCATTGTAATGATCCTTTAGTCACCAAGGGTGCTTTGGGAAAGGTGTATTAAGAATTATTTATAGTCTTTTGCCAGATTTTGATTTGGATAGGATGAAATAAAGATATTTAATTTTTATCTGATGGGATTAATTCTCCTTTATTCTCTATTTGAGTATTAATATGCTATCTTTAATGTTTTTTTACTAATTTTGTGCTTCATCATGCCTCCAAGAATATTGGAAAATAAGATCTTAGAGGAAGACTCTAATGAACCCTAGTGAGAAAATCCTCTTGTGGACTAGAATTTGGTTGAGGTTATTATGCGTTCTATCCAAGATATGGGACAAAAATCTACACCAGTTACCATTCATACTCCAGCTATGGAACCTCAAAGGGATGTTTTATATAATCTTCCTCAGGACTTCCTTCACCAAAATCCACCCGATTTCCAAGGATCTGATAATCCTTAATAGGTTGAGGATTGGTTAGTAAATACCAGGATTTTATTTGAGTTTGTTAAAATTACTGATCAAATGAAGGTGAAATGTGCCACTATAAAGCTAGTGGGATCTAGTATGAGTTTGTGGGACAAAATGGTGATAGTGAAGAAACATGAGGTATTAGTGTGGCGGGACTTTAAATATATTTTTACCAACCAGTTTTGTCCATAGTCGATGGTGTTGGCCATGGATATATAGTTTTTCAAACATGAGTAGGATGATAAGATTGTGACAAAATATGAAAATCACTTTACTCATATTATTTAGTTTTAACTTGATATTGTATCAAATAAGAATATGAATACATTATGGTTTGAGATGTGACTTTGACATGATAGTCCTTCTTAGGTTTTCTTGTTGAATATTCCTTCTTATGATAATTTAATGGATAGATCATTAATGGTTGATATGGACCTGGATGGTAAGTCAGGGTTGATAAGAGTTTATTTTTATCCTATTGGATGTTTTATGAGTACCCATTAAGGGAAGAGGACATGTGATGATTCTCATGGTGGTTCTCAATTGAAAGAATTTTCTAGACCACCTAAATTTCTTGGAATATTCCCTTTTATTTTTTTATCATTCTGTATATCATAGGAAATAAAAACGGGTTTGTACTAAGGAACCCAAGGTATATAGTTCCTACGGACACTCAAGTCACTTTCATAAGTTATTCCATGTATTTTCTACTCTATGTAGTGGCATGGGATCATCAAAATCTAATAAAACTATGGTGAAATCTGATGCTTAAAAAAAAGGGTTCCAGCCCCAAGAATCTAGAACCTAGATGCTTCATTCAATAGAAGAGTCTCTAGAGGAAGCATATATGTGTCCAGAGCCTTTGAGAGGTATAATCACTATTTCATCATCATTAGTTACTTCATTATTTGATACTATTGAATATAATTTATTTATTTCAAATTGTATTGTGAATATGATTAATATTCTTATGCATGTTTTATCTTATGTGATAGATATTACTATACCCATCATAATGAAGAGAGAGTAGGGTCGCTGTAGTTCATCTTGTGGTTTCTCTTTATCAGATATCGAGCTTACTTGGGATCTTTTTGTTCTAAATATTAAACCCCTTGACATCATTTTTGGATAGATTATATCATTTATAATATAGCATGGATTGATTTTTATCTTATATGAGACTCCCTTACTACACCCAATGGGGTGTGCCATATCTTTTAGGTATAATGGGACCTGAGGTCGAGTAGAGACAAACCGTCTTATCCAGAGTCAAGGAAAGTGATATCATTATATGATTTTGACCTGGATATAGAATCTTTGTGTAATGATCTCCCTCCAGTTGTCATCGAGTTTCCTTATGTTTTTCTTTTAGACTTATCTAGTTTCCCACTAGTAAGGGTGGTAGAGGTTTCTATCAATTTAGTTCCTGGTACTCAATCACTATCAATTCCTACTTACTGCTTGGAACCAGTTAAAATAAAAGAGTTCAATAATTATTTAGATGATCTTTTAAAGAAAGGATTTATACACCCAAGTGTGTCACCTTGGGTGGCACCTATTCTATTTGCGAAGACAGATGAGGGGTCACTTTTCCTTTGTGTGGATTACTGAAAACTGAATCAATTTACGGTAAAGAAGAAGTATCCATTACCATAGATTGATGATTCTTAACCTGTTAAAAGGGGATAAATGGTTCTAAAAGATAGATCTTCTATCTGGTTACCATCAATTGAGAATAAAATAATATGACATTCATGAAACCACACTTTGGAGTAGGTATGACCTTTATGAGTACCTTTTCATTCCATTTGGTCTAACAAATGATCCTATGATCTTTATGTATTTAATGAATAGTAATTTCCATTAGTATCTTGATAAGTTTGTGGCAGTCTTTGTGAATGAAATATTTTTTCACTATATATTTTAGGAATATCTTTTTCTCTACCAAATCTTTTTTTTGGATTTTTTAGAAATCAAAAACTTTATGCCAATATATAGAATTGTGATTTTTGGATTCTGGAAGTGATGTTATTGGGAAACATTGAGTCAGAATATGGTATATCAGTTGATATAGAGATGGTGAATATTTTTATAACATGGGAACAAACATGATTTTTTGGATATTTAGAGCTTCTTGGTATTAGTAGGATATTTTCACTGATTGGTAAAGTGATTCTCCAAGATAGATTCTCCTATAATAGTTCCAAATCTAATGGGATTAAAATTTTCTTGTGATGAAAAATGTTTAAATTACATTGTTGCGATGGAAATTATTTTTAAAATGACACCAATGTTGACTATTTCATAGGTTGGGTAGGTCTATGTTTTCTTTTATGATGCACCAGGATTAGGTTTGGGATGAGTTCATATGCATGGTGATGACATTGTTGCTTATGGATATCAGCAGTTTAGGCCACATGTGAAGAATTTTCCAACCCATGATCTTGATCATGGAACTAGGACGAATGTGCTTAAGAGTTTTAGGAGTTACCTTTTCATAGAATGGTCTACCATGTATTCGAACCACAAGACATTGAGTTATATCTTCTCACTAAAATATTTGAATCACCTCCAGAGTCATTGGGTGGGATAACTTTAATAGATTGACTTAAAAATATCCTATACTCGGATAGGGAAAAGTGAATGTCATCAGAAATTATTTGAGAAGGAAACTTCTATCCTAGGCTATGAGAGAATCATCCAAAGAGTGGAACTTGATGAATCTTTTTTTCATAGTTGCTGATTAGAGTTTTGGAATTAGGCTCTGTGGTTGTTTTTTTACTATTCAGTTGACCTCCTCTCTTCTCAAGATTATTCTTCAAGAACAACATCTCTATGATGAGTTACATAGCATTAGATACCCTCTTTATTGTGAGGAGATGATTGATGAGTTTTCATTCTCGAAGGATGGAATTATATGCTATCATATTTATTTTGTGGTACCATTATCGGTCAGGAAAATTGTGATGGGGGATTTCTATAATTCCGGGTGGGAAGTGTGCCATAGAACCACAAATATATTCTATAAAATAGAACATAGATTATGGTGGCCCAGTATGAGATGAGACATTTTTTGTCTCTCATTATTATACATGACAACAGGTCAATTATGAGCAGTTGAAACCTTAAGGTTTTCTTCAACCACTTCATGTTTTGATTTAGAAGTGGGATGATATCTTTATTGAATTTTGGTTTTGTTTCCATGTACCTAGAAAAAGAAGAATTTTATATGGTTAGTGATGAATCAATTGACTAAATTAGACCAATTTATACCCATTCGAGATATAACCATGGTTTAAGAGTTTTGAAATCTCTAAGTAAAAGTGATTGTTTGTTTTCAGACCCATATTCTATAGTTATTGATAGAGATCCTAAGTTTACTTCTCACTTTTAGAGATACCTAAAATACAAAATTGGTTATTAGGTTCACTTGAGTATGGAATACCATATGTAGTCGGATTTCTAGACAGAAAGATTCATACAAATTATTTAGGATATTCTCTACACATGTTTTCTTGACTTAGTGGGGTTTGGGATGACCATTTGGGGCTGGTTGAGTTTCCTTATATCAACAGTTACTAGTGCACAATCTTAATGGATTATTTTAAGGCCCTGTATGGATGTCCTTATAATAAATATTTCATTGGTCAGAGATCTTTGAAAGTTACATGGCTAGATTGAGATTGGTTCAAGAGACGACATCAAGTATTCAGTTGATTCTTTAGATAATGATGATAGAAGAGAGACAGTATATGTCTTATGTTGATCATCATTGTATTCCATTGTAATTTTTAGTTGATGATCAGGTGTTCATGAAAGTTTCATCTCATTTAGGTCATCGATAGTATGGGATGTAAGGGAATCTTTCTCCTCATTTTTGGGACATTTGAGGTTGTTAAAAAAATGAGGAAAGTGTATTATCGTTTATCACTTCTGTCACAACGGATGTTGATACAGAACATTTTCTATGTATTTCATTTATGGATGTATCTTTCTAATACATATCATGTTCCTAGATGGAGTGATCTTGAGGTCAAGCCTGGTTTATCCATGTCTGAGCATAGAGTCCAAATAGTTGATTCTAAAACTAAGGTGCTTCATGGGAGGATGATACCTTTGGTTTGAGTGCTATAGCAGCAAAGTTATAATTCTCATGAGACATGGTAGCATGATGAACTTATGAGAGAGCAGTGACCTCACCTTTTCAATATAAAAGATTATTGATAAGATTTATGGGGATAATTTTTTTTATGGTGGGTGTAACCTCCCGGTTCCGGAAGCCACCCAGAGGTGCCCCGTACCTGGTTGGTCACATGGACTCAAGTTCATTTCCCCAAATGCCAGAGGCTGCCGACTAGCATCAAGGGCCTTGGGTGTGTTAGGGGGAAACTATGCCCTCATTGGCAGAGCACACAGTGGAAGTAATAAACATGCAATAGCGGAAGCAGTAAATGACCAACAATAATAAACAGTGGAAGACTAAATCAAAAAACTGGAGCACATATGTATATATATGGAATGATGCAAGATATATATCTAGGAAAGCATCCAAACAAGTCCCAATGCTGAAAAACACCATAGTACCAAACAGGTACAAAAGAAAGAAAACAGCTCCCTAGCATTGCAAGCCAGATCTTGGTCCCTTGCTCTCCTTCTCCAAGAAATCAAGTACAAGAAGCCAAAGGGCACTTTCCCTTATCTATACCTACAACAACATAGTCTAATTTGGCCCAAAAGCATGGCCCAAATATGGTGTGAGATAAAATCCGAGTAGGGAACCACCCGAAGATCTATTCCTAACAGTCAGTGAGTATATGGAAGGTAAGAGTACACTAAGCAGTAGATAGAAATAGCAAAGAAGTAGGCTGTAAACAGTAAGCAGTAAAGCAGGATGATACACAGTAGTAGTCAAATCCACAACCAACAACAATAGTGAAGAAAATAGATAACAAGCAAGAAAACCATCCGGGAAGTACTCGCAGTCATCCCCTCTGGTCCTATCCAAGAAGTACCATAGTCCTCTGGGCAGTTCACTCATCCTAACCCCTCTGGTTTGGTCATAAGAAATTTCTGAGACTCTCTGGGGAAGCTCACTCAGTCAATTCCTTTTATAGTATAGGGTAGTCAGGGACTGTCTGAGTAAGATCACACGGTCTAACCCTCTTAGCCCCAAGGTCTAGAGACTCTCTGAGGAAGCTATCTCGGCCAATTCAACCTATAGCCTCAGGTATACCACAGCCTCTCTGAGGAAGCTCACTCGGTAAATTCCTCCTCTAGCCTGGGAAGGTTCTTAAAGAAAAAACAAACAAAGTAAGACTCTCGGAGGAAGCGCACTCGGTCTACCCTCCTGTAGTCTATAATAATCCAAGACTCTATGGGAGGTCACTCAGTCCATCCACTGTAGTCTAATGTCCAAGACTCTTTGAGGAAGCTCTCTTGGTCTACCCTCATGTAGTCTATAAGGTTTAAGACTGATTGGAAAGCTCACTCGGTCAATCCCTTATAGTCTATAGCACCAGGTTCTCTCAGTCCCATGCCGGTCAGTGCATAATAATTCTATAAGGCCAGAGTACACCTATAGAGCTACTTGGCTAACCAAAGTGCACCAATAGAGCTACTTGGATAACAGTCTATAGGGAAACAAGCATGTTATACAAATACACTCCATCCTATAGACAAAAAGAATGGAAACAGGTGTAACAACCAAAGGCAAACAAAACCCGAAAGTCGTAAATAGAAAAAAGCATGGGAAAAACATCCCAGCAAAACAAAATATCCCCTAACATGATTAATTTACCTCTACACAAGCATACATGCAAGGCAGGAAAACCACAATGGAAAAAAGGGAAACACCCAATACCCCGTTCACGGGTATTGGTGGAATTTTCACATAAAACTCAAGGACTTTGAACGGTAAGGCGCAAACCACCTACCTCAATCCTAGGAAGTCGATATACTTGAACCACGATGACTGATTCTCCCTTGAACATCGTAGATCTGAGAAAACTTCCAAAACGCTCAAACCACGATAACTTGTAAACGAGGAGAAATTGGAAAACAAGGATCAATAAAAAGGAATAACTCACCGCTACCATTCCAATGCAATCAAACGTGCTCGAATCGAAGAACTGACGGAGGAATTGTGGCTCATCAAAGATCTGCGGATTCTCGGTGCTCTCGGAGGAATAAGCTGGAGAAGAAGACCTTTTCGTCAATTAGGCGTGACCCCGGTCCGTTTAATGAAAAAAAGAAAGTACATGGCATGTAATTTTAGAGTACATGGCATGTACTAGGTATTTCTGAACTCTGCCAAAACCAGCCTCCACGTCACCCCTACACACCGTGTGTGTGGCCCGGACATGGCCAGTACACAACTTTGAGCAAGAAAAGAGTACAAAGCATGTACTTAGAAAGTACACAGTGTGTACTTCAAAAATTTATAGAAACATTATTCCTTCTCAAAAACTACATAAAAAAGAAAGCATACCTGAAACGAAGATCTGAGTTCTTACAAACTTCCCTCCTTAAAGAAATTTGTCCCCGAATTTCCCTAACGAGGTGTAGAAGAAGAAATCCCGAACAGCTCCGGCCACTACGATCGTACATCGGCCTCCCACTCATAGGTCTCGTCCTGTACTTGCCCATGATTCCATAGCACTCGTACTAAAGGAACAAACTGCCCATAGAGAACCTTCATACTGTGATCAACTATCCAGATTGGATTCTCCTCAAACGACACATCCGCTTCAAGCTCAACCTCATCGGGTTGGAAGACATGAGACGGGTATGAAAAGTATCATCGGAGCTGAGAGACGTGTAAGACGTCGTGCATAGCCTGGTACCTCTGAGGTAGTTTCAACCGATAGGTAACCAGCCCCACTCTCTCCAAAACCTCAAACGGCCCGACGTACCACGGTGAAAGCTTCCCCTATCTCCGAATCGTCTTGTGTCCCAACCTCGGTACGACATGCAGGAAAACCTGATCCCCAACCTCGAACTCCCAAGGTCATCTCCACTCATCAGCAGAGGAATTCTATCGAGACTATGCTGTGGCCATCCTCTTTCGAATCAGCTCTATCTGCTCAGAGGTCTCTTGAACAAGACGAGGTCCCAACAAAGATGCCTCTCCTGCCTCCAGCCAGCATAAGGGTGATCGACATGGCCTACCATACAGAGCCTCGTATGGTTCCATCTGAATGGTCACCTGAAAGCTGTTGTTGTAGGAAAACTCCACAAGAAGTATATACTTCTCCCAAGAACCGCCAAAGTCTAGAATGAAATCTCGGAGCATATCCTCAAGCACCTAGATCGTGTGCTCAGATTGGCCATTAGTCTGGGGATGGTATGCTGTACTCAAAAGCACCTATGTACCCAAGGCCTTCTGAAGTCCCTTCCAAAACCAAGAAGTAAAGGGGGCATCCCTATTTGAAATAATAGAGTTTGGAACTCTATGTAGACGTACAATCTCTTGGATGTACAATCGTCCCAGATCATAAACACTGAAGGTCTCCTTGATCAGCAAGAAATGTGAAACCTTCATAAGTTTGTCGACGACAACCCAAAAAACATCATTTCCCTGAGGTGACCTCAGAAACCCGGTCATGAAGTCCATCACGACATCGTTCCAATTCCAATCGGGAATGTGTAACTGTTGTAAAAGCTCTACTGGTCATTGATGCTCTGCTTTCACCTGCTGACACATAGAACATCTCATGATAAAACCAGAAACATCCTTCTTCATACATGGAAACCAGTACTGACGGTGTAAATCATGATACATCTTGGTGAAGATAGGATTAACCACCCAAACTGAGGATTGAAAATCCCACATCAGCTCCTAACATATGTCTTCTGGCACCCATTTGTGTCCTTGGAAATGCCAGATTTCATTCTTGCCCACTATCCATCCAGGAAGAGGGTCCCCTCCTGACACACTCTCCTACAGGACTAAGGCCTCTGAATATGATAGTGTTATCATTCTTACCCGATCAAGAAGTTTAGAGGTAATAGCTATAGAAGATAGGATAGTCTGTCCCTGCCTTTCGTGCACTTCCAAGTGCATCTCAGAGAACAGAGCCATAAGCTTCCACTCACTGCTGGCCTCCTGAACTGCCTGAATCTAAGTTCTTCTGCTCAATGCATCTTGCACTGCATTTCCCTTTCCCGGCGTATAGGCGAGCTCGAAGTCAAAGGACTGAAGATACTCAACCGACCTACGCTGTCTTAGATTCAGATCACGTTGAGTGAAGATATACTTGAGACTCTTGCGGTCGGTGAAAACCACAAAGTTTTCTCCCAGAATGTAGTGTCTACAACAGCATAAGGAATGAAAAATAGCTGCCAACTCCAGGTCGTGCGTAGGGTAATTCCTCTTGTGTAGCCTCAACTTCCAAGACCCATGTGCAATGACTCCATCTCCCTGCATGAGCATAGCTCCTAGCCCGATACCTGAAGCATCACAGTAAACGGTGTAGACCTTTCCAAACTCTGGCAAGACTAGTATCAATGCTTATGTCAACCTCCCTTTCAGCTCCTGAAAGGTTGACTCACAAGAATATGACCATAAAAACTTCACCCCTTTCTTCGTCAGACCTGTCAACAGTGCTGCTAGGCATGAGAAGTACTGAATGAAGCATCTGTAGTATCTAGCCAACCCTAGGAAACTCCATACCTCAAAGACGTTCTTCGGCTGCTCCCAGGAAACTACAGCTCTCATATTCTCTGGGTCCACAGATACTCCAGCATCTGAGATGACGTGACCAAAGAAGGGAATCTAATCCATCCAAAAGTGGCACATTGAGAGTTTATCATACAGTCGATTATCTCTCAGTGTACTCAGAACGCTCTCAAGATGTGTGGCATGGTCGTGTCGAGTATAAGAGTACACCAAGATATCATCCATGGAGACCACGAAGAAGGAGTCCAAATAAGGATGGAACACTCGGTTCATCAGTGCCATTAAAACTGCTGGCGCATTCGTGAGGTCGAACAACATGACTGTATACTCGTATGGACCATACCTGATTCTAAAGGCTGTCAAAGGTATATCCGATGGTCTAACATGAAATTGATGATATCTGGACCTCATGTCGATCTTTGAGAACACCTGAGCTCCTTGAAGCTGATCAAATAGGTCATAAATCCTTGGCAAGGGATATCAGTTCTTGGCAGTCAATTGGTTCAGCTTCCGATAATCCACAAAAAGACGAAGGGTTCCATCTACCTTTTTTGTAAGTAGGACTGGTCAATAGTAAAGAGAAGTACTGGGTCAGATGAAACCCTTTTCCCGTAACTCCTCCAAATGATTCTTGGGCTCTTGCAATTCAAGTGTAGCCATCCTATAAGGAGGAATGTACATCAGTGCCACTCCTGGCATGAGCTCAATCGAGAATTCTACCTCACACTACATAGGCAAACCTGAAAATGACTATAGAAAGACATCCCTAAAATGATCCACCACTGGGGGAAAGTATAACTGTGAAGTCCCCTGGTCATCCATATAAAGACTAGAAATCTGGGCTGTAACTTCCCATATCCTGTGATGCTCTGGTCTAGCTCTACTCTCTTGGACATCCCAATCGCCTCTATGAGGAAAAGAACTGCCCTATGGTGATACAAAACTCACCGTGCAGGGATAGAAATCGACGACTGCCTGGAAAGGAACCAACCAATCCATCCCAAGAATGACGTCATAACCCGATATATCTAGGACATAGAGGTCCCATAATAAGTGAAACCCTGCAACCTCAATAGGGAACTCTCTGCACTAACACATGCTAGATGTCCTCATTCCCAATGGCATGTAAAGAGTCAAAAAGTCAGCAGACGAAAAGATACAGATCCCAAGGCTCTCCACAACCACAATAGAGATAAAGCTATGGGAAGCACCGACATCAAAAAGATATGAAGATAAAACTAAGGATACTAAGATCGTTCCTCTAACTATAGAAGGGTCGGTATCTTGCTCCTGATAGGCCTACTCCATGGAAAAAGACTGGCCTGCACCATGGCCTTGAACCCCTTGCTGACCGCTCTGAGATGATCCACTCTACTGTCGTTGAAGACCTGGTGACTGACCACCACGGCCGCAACCTCTACATCAGCCTGAACAGCCGGAAGAACTCCAGTTCCTGGACTGGTGGGAAATTGGAAAAGAATCTATAGAACGCGAGGTCATAGAGGAACCCCTATCACCAGCTGAAGGTGAGAAGATCTGACAAAAACGCGGAAGATGGTCCATCTTGCCGCAAGACCGAAACTCCATCAGATCTCTCTAGCACTGAGGCCTAGTATGCCCACTCCTACCACATTGGTAGCATACAAATTGGCTGCCAGAAGACGCACCCCTCGAACCCCGATCTCCTCGATAAGACTCTCTACAATGCTTTCTACTTTCCATAAGAGGAACACCATCTCTGGATGATGAACCGCCCTGGCTCACTACTCCGGAATCTCTCAGATTGGACTCAGTAATCAGCGCCTGGTTGACGATGGAGGATATCAAAGTCAACTGGAAGATATTCACTTGGGAATGGATCTCTTGCCTGAGACCATCCTCAAACTTCCTAGCTAGGAATAACTCATCACCTGCTGGGATCAGTGTGAAATACTGCAGCTCAATAAAACGAGAGGAGTACTCCATGACAGAAAGAGTACCCTGCTGTAGGCTCATAAAATCCCGGGCTCGATCAGCCCTCAGGGCCTCTGAATAGAAGTAGTCATAGAAGGTGCGTCGAAACTCATCCCATGGAATACCCTACTAATGCCCTGACTGTGAGATCACCTCCCACCACCTTTTGGCGGTGTCTTGGAGCATATTGGTGGCTAGCTTTACCCTCTTCTATGGGGGTGTCTCTAGATGCTCAAAGATAGTCAGGGTGGCTTCGAACCATGACTCTGCAGCCTGAGGTCCTCCATAACCTGAGAATGTAGGAGGATGTTGTTGCTGAAAAACCCTCATCAACTCATCCATCGATGGGGAAGGAGGAGGCGCTCCCTGAAAACTCTGCAACATCCTAATGAAGTCCTCTCTGAACTGCATATCGGCACCTGAGACGGGTATAACTGCTGGTGCCAAGGATGTCACAACAGGAGGATCTGCAGGAGGATCAACAGGAGGTCCCTAATCGGCCATATCCAGTGTTTGATCACCATCTGGAAACTGACATACAATTGAAGGACGTCTCGGAGGCATAGCTCTGAAAGATCAAAAGCACACCTTAGATCAAATTTAATAAGGACTGAAAACACAGGAGTACAAAATGAGAATAGGGAAAATAAACATTAAAGTTTTACAAAACATGACTACATGGCGTGTATAAAAACTACACGGCGTGTCCATTAAAGCCATTAACATGGGCGTGTACCCCTGCCCAACAGGTCGTGTAACAGCCCAAACTACACAACGTGTTGTACACACACACAATGTGTACTTGAACTTACACGTCTAACCCACACGGTCCGAACTAACCCTAGACTACACAGAGCATTACCTAGGGACATGATGTGTACTAGACACGGTCTCAGCAGCCTGTGTTGTTAGTTACACGGCCGTCTACACGGATGACCCTTAAACGGAGTGTTCCGAACAAACACGACATTTATAAGAGAAGTTAACACTGACCTGTGTTGTCCGCGACACGGCCTATTACCTGGGACAAGACTACACAGTGTGTTCTTTACCCACACAACATATATGGAAGAAGGTGACACCGACCCGTGTTGTTCGTGACACGGTCGGGTACCTGAACAAAACTACACGGCGTGCTCTTAACCAACATGATGTGTTCTACTCGGATTCCCCGTCCCGTGTTGTTAGTGACACGGTTGGGTACGATGCTCGAAACTACACGACGTGTACCTACTGTACACGGCGTGTTCCTGAAGGCATTTCTACTACAGCGTGTCCCTGCTTACAAGGTCTGGGACATGGTCTAAAAACTACACGGTGTGTAGTCAAAAAGTACATGCCGTGCATTCTGGGTTTTTCTGGGCAGTAGCTCAGAAACTACGCAGAAGCCCAGAAAACATAGAAACAAGGCAAGGAGGTTCCAAATTCCGATCCGTGAGGTCCCATACTCCCCTCGAATCAAATCTTGGAATCTCCTATAGTCATAGACAAGAGAAAAAAGCATCCTGATCCACCAATTTCTGATTCAAGAGGGCCCATAACACCTCAAGAATCAAAATTTGGCATTCATTAAAGCAAAGTAAAATACAAACAATCCTCTAACAAGGAAGCAGAGATTCTATCAAGTATCTATCACAACAACATGAATAATCTACATAGAGTCTATCACAACAACATGAAATCGCTAATGCACTCTAGATGGAATGGAAAGAATGCATGGCATGTGATTTCTAACAAGTGCCTATATGATGCATGATATGGAATAACCTCATCTCTTCAGGTTGCGACAGAAATAGAAACGCACTATCAAAACAAAAACAACACAAAGCATGTGAATCACTCTAGGTGAAATCATTTAAACCGTAAAATCTCAAAACCAGAAAACTGCAATAAACAAGGTAGTGTGGATTTTCCCTATACACGAGTTAGCTAATCCCGAGCACAACTAATTACCAACTACCGAGTCCATCCTATCCCTGGATAAAGTCTCCAAACAATAAAGTAAGAGAAAATAACCCCTCTGATACCACTTTGTAACATCCCAGTTCCGGAAGCCAGCCAGAGGCGCCCCGTACCTGGTTGGTCACATGGCCTATAGCACATTTCCCCAAATGCCAGAGGTTACCAACTAGCAGCGAGGGCATTGGGTGTGTTAGTGGGAAACTATTACCTTATTGGAAGAGTACACAACGGAAGTAATAAACATGCAATAGAGGAAGCAGTAAATGACCAACAATAATAAACAGCGGAAGACTAAATCAACAAACTGGAGCACATATGTATATATATGGAATGTTGCAAGATACATATCGAGGAAAGCATCCAAACACGCCACAATGCCGAAAAACACCACACTACCAAACAAGTACAAAATAAAGTAAACAACTCCCCAGCATCGCAAGCCAGAGCTTGGTCCCTTGCTCTCCTACTCCAAGAAATCATGTACCAGAAGTCAAAGGGCGCTTTCCCTTGTCTATACCTGCAACAACATAGTCTGCTTGGGCCCAAAAGCATGGCCCAAACGGGGTGTGAGATAAAATCCCAGTAGGCAAACACCCAATGATCTGTGCCTAATAGTCAGTGAGTATATGGTAGGTAAAAGCACACTAAGAAGTAGACAGAAACAGCAAAGGAGTATGAAGTAAACAGTAAGAAGTAAAGCAGGATGATACATAGTAGTAATCAAATCCACAACCAACAACAGTAGTGAAGAAAAAATCTTACAAGTAAGAAAACCCTTTGGGAAGTACTCACAGTCATCCCCTCTGGTCCTATCCAAGAAGTACCAAAACCATCTGGGCAATGCACTCAGCCTAACCCCTCTGGTTTGGTCATACAAAATTTATGAGACTCTATGGGGAGGCTCACTTGGTCAATTACTCTTATAGTCTAGGGTAGCGAGGGACTCTATGAGGAAGATCACATGGTCTAACCCTCTTATCCACAAGGTCTAGATACTCTCTGAGGAAGCTATCTCGGTTAATTCCTCTTATAGCCTTAGGTATACCAAATACTCTCTGAGGAAGATCACTTAGTCAATTCCTTCTCTTTCCTAGGAAGGTTCTTAAATAGAAAACAAACAAGGTAAGACTCTCTGAGAAAGCGCACTCGATCTATCCTCCTATAGTCTATAATAATCCAAGACTCTCTGGGAGCTCACTCAATGCATCCCCTATAGTCTATTGTCCAAGACTCTCTAAGGAAGCTCTCTCGGTCTACCCTCCTGTAGTCTATAATGTTTAAAACTCTTTTGGAAGCTCACTCGGTCTATCCCTTATATTCTATAGCACCAGGTTCTCTCAATCCTATTCCAGTCAGTGCGTAATAATGCTACAAGGCCAGAGTACACCTATAGAGCTACTTGGAAAACCAAAGTAGACCTATAGAGCTACTTGGATAACAGTCTATAGGGAAACAAGCATGTTATACAAAAACAATCCATCCTATAGACACAAGGCATGGAAAAAGGTGTAACAACCAAAGGCAAATGAAACCCGAAGGTCGTAAATAGAACAGAGAATGGGAAAACATCCAAGCAGAACAAAATATCCCCTAACATTATTAATTTACCTCTACACAAGCATACAAGGAAGGTAGGAAAACAAAAAGGGCAAAAAGGGAAACACCCAATACCCCGTTCATGGGTATTAGTGGAATTTGCACATAAAACTAAAAGACTTTGAACAGTAAGGCACAAACAACCTACCTCGATCTTAGGAAGTCGATATAATTGAACCACGATGACTGATTCTCCCTTTAACATCATAGATCTGAGAAAACATCCAAAACTCTCAAACCAAGTTAACTTGAAAATGAGGAGAAATTGGAAAACAAGGCTCAAGCAGAAGGAAGAACTCACCGCTGTGATTCCAACGCAATCGACTGTACTCAAATCTGAGAACGGACGGAGGAACGGTGGCTCATCGAAGATCTGAAGATTCCTGGCACTCTCGGATAAAGAAGATGGAGAAGAAGACATTTTCGTTGATTATGTGTGACCCCAGTCCATTTAATGAAAAAAATGAAAGTACACAGCATGTACTTTTAGAGTACACAACGTGTACTAGGTCTTTCCGTACACTTCCAAAATCGGCCTCCACTTCACCCCTACACACCGTGTGTGTGACCCGGACACGGCCAGTACATGGAATCCAGCGGGAAAAGAGTACATGACGTGTACTCAGAAAGTACACAATGTGTACTTTAAAAATTTCCAGAAACATTTTTTTAATCAAAAACTCCAAAAAAAGGAAAGCATACCTGAAACGAAGATCCGGGTTCTTATAGTGGGGAGGTTGTGACATCCCGTTACCTTTTGTCTATGGATGTTTTATTCCATGTCATGGTTTTAATTTTTTGTTTCTTGGGTTGGGCTGATAAGGAGTTGGGAGGATACTTATAATTTTGAAGTCAGATATTTTTTGGAATTTTCAGCATAAAACCGACTAGTTCTATAGAATGCTTGGGATTTACACATCATCAAATACAGTTACACGATGTATAAATTAGAAAATAATAATAAATCCATTTTTAATGAAAGGTGATTGGTTTTCAGAATATATAGGACTTGAAAATTAAATAACATGAAATTTGGATACATATCATGTAATATCCAGAGTGTTGACGATAAGAAGGTGGATCAGCTGTAATTTCTATTCCCTTTACTCCATGATTCCTTGATCTCAAACTAAATATATACTTAGGTGGTTTTGGATCCCCAAGCTCTTTTGGGCTATTTCATTCAATAGTTGATTATTTTTGTAGTTACAATGTGAATCTCTAGGTAAGTAGTCTCCCTATCTCACCATATCTTTCTCTTTCCCTCCATGGAGTTTAAAATATCATATTAGGATTGATGGATCTAAGCTCTCAGTTGTCGAATCTTGTTTCTAAGTTGATTTCATAGATTATATGCGCCTTTGATCATGTTGGATGCTTCCATTGTGGGTATTGTGTTTCCATGAAAAATGGATTTGGTTAAGTTTATGATTTTCCAATTAATTTAACCCTATATTTATTTATTTAAATTAAATTTCTTAAAATTAAATTCTTAAAAACTAATTCTTTATGGATTTTTTTAGATTTTCTTTGGCATGAAAATTGGTGAAAACCCACAATTGTAGTGAAATGTGGTGTGATAGTGGAATTTGATGGAACTTTTGAAATTGATATCTAAAATTGATTTTATATATGTATTTGAGAAAAAATGGCTTAAATTGTTTTGATAATAACCCATTGATTTTATCCTAGAAAAAGGCATGAATTGATAAAAACCTATTTTGGGTTTTAAATGGAAATTGGAATATTCAAATGGGTAATTAGTTAATTTTATTTAAAATAGTTTTTAAATAAATTACCCGTTATTTATTATTTTTTAGGATATGTAAGACAATGGAGTTAGTGAGTTATTATGGAAAACACGCTAGGATGAGAATGCCTTAGAAATAGATTTATGCTTTTCAAATCTAACATAAAATTATTGGAAAATATTATACCAAGTAGGATGTTATTTAGTCTTCTTCTGCCCATGTTAGAGAGACACATATATACACTGTTTTTATCATCATATTAGTGTCTGAGGATCCCATATCCTGAAACTATCATACCTCTTAGTAGATGACCATATTGCTCCTTTGTGAAAATTTTGATATATATTCCATTGTTTTTAATTTTTTTACAAATGAATTTTAAATTTATTTAAACTATTTTTTATTAAATGTTTATTAAGATATTATTTAGAAATATTTTCTATAAATTGAAATTTAAAGAGTGATTTTTTAAAATATTATTTTTTAGTGACATTCATGTTTATTTAAAATTTAATGATTTATTTATTTAATTAATGTGTCATATTCTTATGAAATCCCTAATGATACCCTATAGGGATTTTATCTCACAACATACCTTTGCCTTCAGGTGTTTATAGATTATCTTCTTACTTTTTTGAGAAAGGGTAAAATGCCACTTGGAGGTGGTTCTTGTAGTTGATCCTTGGTTTATGGACGATTGTTTCCAATGGGACTTGGGTTTTTATCTTCATATTTTATGGTGCTTTGTGGTTGTACTTTGGGTTGTTTATACATGTTTGACTTCTTGTACTATTCAACCTATGGTGTTTTATTTTTGGTGTAATGAATTTTAATGTTTTATTAGACTTTTTTATGTGGAAAAATCCATTCCCACCTTTATCTTGCGTGATTCCAGGTGCAAGTCGCCAACCAATAGGGATTGAGAATTCCCTTCAGGCCATGTCAAGATCAACCATTTTATCAGGGTACTAGGGTATCCATTCTTGTTCATGACACTTTAAACTATAATTAACTTTCTTATATTCCCAAATACCATTGAGGTTTATATTTTTTGATAGTTTGGTCACAAATATTAAATAACAAAGCTATGTATTATAAAGTGGAAACATATATTCAGTATCAATATCTCCCATAAACAAAATTTGAAGGTATAATAAGTTTTATTTTCAGTTCATGTCCTCATAAATTTGATATTAACCTCATAATTGTCCCTAATAATATTTAAAAACCTATGAAAACCATATGAAAAAGTTGTTTGAGCACAAAAATATCAGCAAGGGACAAAAAAGAGATATTTAGTCCAAGAATACTTATAAAAATTTTTATTTTAAAAATTAATTTCAGGGTTCAAAATAAAAAAAATACCCAATAAATAAACTTGTCTACCCATTATTTATCACAAAATATTTTATTATAATAGTTAAAGGAAAAGTAAAACATATAAATTTTTCTTATAGTCTTGAAAAACACATAAATTGTTTTCCCATATTTTCACTTTTCAACCATAAATAATAGAATGTAATTTTTTCTAAACTTAATATCATTATTCAACAATTTGAAATAATAATATTTCCATAAAAACCTAGGAAAAGAATAAATAAAGAATATAAGAACTTTTGGAATAATTTTTACATTACTCTTTTAAATGGTATAACATTTATGGTTACACTTAGAATAACCTTCATGTTTATAAACAAAATAACTATTATGAATATAATTAGAATAACCATCAGTGTAAATTACCATAATATCTTAAGAGAAACATAGTTAGTTAACCCAATCCCTTTGCCTAATGAATTTAAGATCTATAAAAGGCTCACCTACCCTTGGTTTATAAAAGATTTAACCATCATCATAAATAATTCATAGGAACCATAACAGAATACATAAAATATTTCATAATAAAAATGTTTTATGCACCCATAAAAAAATAATTTTTTAATATTTGTATATCCCTTTCCTTTAAAACCATTTTTCAAAACTAAAATTCAAAGAATAATGGGATATAAGTTTTTTCATTTAATAAAACATGAAATCATATAAAATAATAAAAACTTGAAATAATGTTTATGGAGGTGGGTAAAATCATTGTCTTCATATTAGTTAAAATAGAACATTAATTTTATCTTTTTTAAAGAAAGTGAAAATATTCTATAAAAAGATTCTTTTGAAAACCTTTTAAATAAAGTCAAAAGAAAAAAAGTCCATTATAATTCCCATATGTACATATAAATACAAAAATTATATATTTAAAAAAATATATAAGAAAAATAGTAGGAAGGTAAACATTAAAATATGAATTTTAAAATAAAGACCCTTACCTTGAGTCTTACTTGTCACATATGTTCTTTATCATCATATTATTTGGGATGTCTCATTTTCTTAACAATTTATAGACCTCTAATATTGGTATTCTGGCCAAAATAATTCCTCTAGAATGTGTGGAGGGATATTACAAAGGTATTTGGGTAGCTATTGTCCAATAAAAAGTCTTTTTACGTTTGATGAATGGGAAGAAGAGGTTCCTTTTTATAAGAGAGGGGAGTGGCGATAACAACCCGATAACTTGTTTTATAATTTCTAATACATTAAGTTATTAAAAATAATAATTCAAAGTTATGTGTTTTAATTTATAATACTTATATTTCAAATTTATAGCTTTTAAATTAATTTCAAATTAATTTTCTAAAAAACCTATTTTATAGTATTATTCTGTGTAGAAGAATAATTTAATATGAATATTTGTATTTGATTATTTTTATTAAAAAATTAATTTTTATCAAAATATTATTTAAATAATTTTTTTAAGAACAATATATATTTACTATTATAATTATTTTGATAAATACTAAATTATTGTATGAATATGTTTACTATTATTATGACACCCCATGATTTTGTGGTAAGTTTCTTCATAAATAATTTCAATTCATTTGATAGCTTATATGCATACAACATTGAGTCTCTACACAACAACACTTTTTTTTATTGTTATAACTTATCCATTAAAATTTATTTTAATAATTTTGTGTTTTAAATTTCAAAAAATAGACATAAATGGTAGTGTTCAGTAAGATATTTTAAGTCTGATAAAATCAACACAATTTTTGGTGAATAGTAACATGACCCTTATGAATAGTAATGTACCCTTATGAATAGAAACTTGACCCTTATGAATATTAATGTACCCTTATGAATAGAAAAATCACCCTTGTAAGTATAATTAAAATTAAGGCACCTTATAAATTAGAGTAAATATTTTAAAAATAAATAATTAAGTATTGGTATTTTTGTAAGAAATAAGTATTTAATTACAATTTGAAAATTAAAAAATTAATTTAAAAGATAAGTAATTTTCATAAAATGTATTCAATATTAAAAATATGTTTTCCTATTATTTTGGGATAATTTAATGAATCATTACATAATTTTTCAGGGTATTATAAAATGAGTTATAATTTTAAAAACTGTATTTTTGAGTAAATAGTGATTTTCATTTAAAAAAATTTCTAATACTTAGTAAATTATTTCCACAAAATAGAGTTTTTTTAGATTATACACATTTAAAAATGGTTATGGTGATTTTTTAGGATTTTTCAGAAATACTGGATTTTTTGTTGAATAGAGAAATTTAATAATTTACGAAATATTTTAAAAAAATGAATTTCAACATCCTGCTTGAGTCATGGATGAAGTAAATGAACATTGATTTGAACTCAAATTATCTTATTACGTTTTTTAGTCACAATAATAAATAATTTTCATAGTCTTGATCCAAATAATAAATTAATGATTAAAATAATGGAAAAACCCTCCTCTCCTCTACTATAAAAACCACCCATCACTCCCTCTTCACTTCATTACTCTAAGCCTTGAAGCTTCTCAAAGTTCTACCCAAACACTCTTACCTAGTATAAAACTTTTTCAAAGAGATCTTGGTCATTCTAAATGACCAAAACCCCTTCACTTAAGGAGGTTTTTCCAGGAGGATATTTCAAGAGTTAAAATCCGCTTCCTTCCTACATTTAATTTATTTTTTAGTTTTTTCTTATATTTTTATCTCTTAACCCTCTATATAAAATTGATCTTTATAACTACAGTATAATCTATATAATTTAATTATATTATGTTAATGTAATAACCATTATTATTCTCCTCACTCTCTCTCTTTTATTTTATAAGTGAAATCATCATCCGGGAGGTGCCAATTTATAACCTTTATGGATGATGATGTTTCATTATTAAATTTATTATTCTATTATTGTCATTGAACCATTTTTATGGTTAAAAAAGATTGTAAAAATATTTATTATATTTTATTTAATGATTTTGGAATCATCATTTATACATGATATTAAATACCATATCTAATCTAGTTCATTGTGATTGAAAAACCGTCGTTAAAATCTAAATGATTATCACTAAATGTCTTATCTATCGACTCATACTCATAACTTGTAAATAAATGATATATATAACCATTTGAACTTATTTATGTGCATTAATAATATATAAAATCAATTATGGAGATTTATATCCATTCCCTGTGAACTCCATTACTTATAATCTAACAAACTAATCAGGAAATCAAGGAAACAAACACTCCAGAAACAACATAATTCAATATTATAACATTTAAATAAAGACATAAATGAACTTAAAAGAAAAATAATGAATATATATATATATATATATATATATTAAGGTTATTAATTTAATTAATTAATGGATTTAATTTGATTATCTTGGACATTAAGGTCAGGTGTAGTATACATTCGGACATAATGAATGGGTTTTCTCAATTCACTTTCATTTCCATGTGATATTCTTTACTCACCACTTAGTTTGGTGTGTGTTGTATGTATAATTCCAATTGATGTATAATATCATGAATATATATATTTTCTGGGTATTAAATGTATCATTTCATGATTATTAATTTTTGGGGCATATGAATCGATTGATTACAAAGGGGTAATGGATTCCACCCGGACCTTCATTTTTACCTTCGGGTTATTCCTTCACTGTCATTACCCAAATGTATTGTTTATTTTTTTCATCTCTATATTCTATTTTTATGATCCAAAATATTATATTCATATCATTTCTTCTTTTGCTTATGGGGATTATATGTTTTAAAATATTCCCCTTTATAATACTTCTCGATAAACAAGCCCGATTTAAGGGGACTTCTCAAATTATTACACATTTTCAAGATAAACATATAATATGTTTTAAGAAATAATTATTTTTATAAAATAACACATTTTATTATTAAAAACTATCTTGGTCATTTTCTGGTTTTATGAAAATAAACATGCATTTTTGCTTTAAAATCTATTTAATATTTTCCTTAAACCGCACTAAAATGTTTTATTTCTAAAGCTTCCTTAAAAACTATTTTTAAATGATTTCATTTTTGTGGGAAATTATTTATGCCTAAAATATAATTTATTTGTCCTTACCTTTTATTTTCTTGGATATACATGGTTACAAACTGATTTCATAACAAATAAAATTGTTTTTTCAAAAGAAATCTTATTTCCAAAGTAAAAAAAGGATTTTTCTCATCTCACTTTTACTTATATGAGATATATTCCTTATTAACCACTTATTCCTTTCATGCAGTGTATGTAATTCCCTTCGGTATATCATATCAAGAGTATATTTATTCTCAAAATATTCTAAGGAATTATTATTTGAACGTTTCAAGGTTTTATGTGACACTTTTGAATATTTAAGGATTGTTTCCTCAAGATTTTTCTATGGTCTCACTTAAAAGTATCTTCATATATTTAAACATCCATTGTTTAATATTATACTTCATTTTTATATATTATGATATCATTTAAAACATTTTGTTGATGGTTTTATGATTATTTTGACTGTGTATGTGTTATCTTGATACCATTCACCATATTATTCTGAATGGTTATTGTTTATGTTTAATTATTATAGAAAGTTATTTATATTTCATGTGTTAGTTTCAAAATAAAATTATATGTTTATAATTTTCACCCCTTTAATATTAGGAATGAATTTGACTTAGTAAGTGTTGGTTGAGGCCCACTATATCCCCTAGGTACATCTGTATGTCTCATGAGACAAACTTGTTTAGTTTTTTTCCTATTTATGTATGGTCTTGGCTCGAAGGTCCCAAAGGAATTATTTTCTTATTGATTTTGATAACCCCCTTTCAAGGGATGAGGGGTAACCCTTAAAAGGCCAATATAATTAGATATTATATGACCCATAGGTCTTAGGAAATATACAAAATATACTTGGAACTTCTCCTCCCTAGCTTCTTTATCACGATATCTGCTCTCCACCTTTGCATGGATTGTTCGGCTTGGCTTCCTGTGCAAGAACAGGCTAGTCCCAGTGAAAATTCCATACCCTCTCGTTCTAAAAAATTATCATAGTTCTACTCTGGTGAATAAGCATGCTCTAAATCCACATCTAGAGTCTGCTTCTTATAGAGTATGTCTAATCATTTAAGCACAATCTTAGGTGTCCCGAAGGCCTTGAGGTGGCCTAAAGGCCTTGAGGTGGCTTGAAGGCCTTAAAGGACCCAAGGCCCTAACTAGTGGCCTGAAAATCTAAATGGATGGATATTTTTGGCTGCTACATTACTAAAGAATGTCTACTATAGTTCCTATTAAAATTCCTGATACAATACTACTACAGTACCCATCCCCCCGAAATTATGTCTCCACCTGTTTTTGAACTCGGGTCTCTTGGTTTCACTTTCTAAGTCCTCACCAACAAGACTGAGGCTCTTGTGAAAAACGTGCTAACGGTTAACGTCTGTATAAGTGCGACCTTACACCACCCACGTGACACACACCTTCGGCGAGGACCAAGGTGGCCAACCTTGGACTTGGGATGATTCCCATTGGGGTAGAGGGGACCGTGAGATGTTTGTTATCATATAGTGTGAATTTTCTTACAAGGACTCGAACCTAGAACCTCGGGGTCAGGATGCCACCACTTTTAACCAACTCACCCGTGCCCCACAAGTGTTTTTGTATTATATTGGAACAAGGACTTGACAGTATGGTTATAATGTCCCAAATAATGTATTTCCCTCATTATCAATCTAGTAATTCATAGTCCATATGATTATTAAACTAGTAGAATATCCATGATTATGTTTTATTAAGAAATTATTCATTAATATTTTATCCCTACCATATTATTCTCAACATTATGTTCCATTGGAATGTTTAATTTTATTTTTTCACCATGACTTATTATTTATGATTCATCTGTATTACAAACCCTTGTTGGGATTTTGATCTCACCCCTTTATTGTGTTTCATTTCTCTAATTTATGAAGAATAAAACTTTGTATAAACTTTCAAGGATAGAGTTTATTTCACTTTATAATGTATCTTGTTTTATTTTCATTTCCCAATGTAATATGGGTATCCTATTTGTAATATTATTTTCTAAGACTGAAATAGGAAGAGTTTTCTATGTATTATGGATTCATAAGGAAGCAGACGATGAAGATGAAAACTGGGAAATAGATAAGTAATGGGAAGTGTGAAAAAAGTATTTCCCACATTTGATAATTTCTGAAAGAAACTCCTTGGTATATGATTAATAGGAAAAGGAGTTTTCTTCAAGTATAGAGAAAAATGACACTATGCTCATAATTTCAGTATAGTGAAAGAATTTTCTAATATTCATATTTTCAACTGTAAGGATACGGAGCACTATGCAAATGGTAGTCCCATGCATCAAGGAAATATAGTTCCAAAAATGTAAAGGGATAATGGTCAAGGATATGATGTTTTTATGGTCATAGTATAATAATTAATGTATTTATAGATTTAATAACTTTTTTATGATATTATTATTATAATAATTATGTAATATCCAAGGATTGTATTGTAGTAATATTTCATTAAGGATTTGAGTTCCTATGTTGAATGTTACTAAGGAAAAGTGACTCAGTAACAAGTTAAACTTTTGAGAAAATATATGGTTGAGGGAAAAGAAACCATTAATATGTTCCTGATACTATGATATCAATTACAGAATAAAGTGATTATTTATTTGGATGACATAAATTGGGTAGCACTTAATATATTTGATCTATGTAATGGATTGTCAACAATGTGGTAGAGTCTACAACATTTTAGACTTTAGGAATATATCAAAATTCCTTTGATTTACTGAAGGAATAAAGAAACATGAAAACATTCAATAAGGTTTTATTGTAATTAAAGTTAATAAAATTCTTCAAGATAATACATAGATAATGTTCTCACATTCTTATAAGTGATGATTAAGAGACACTTCATGTTGATTAATAAGTTCATTAATAAATTTAGTGACCTTATTTCTAAAGAATTAGATCATAATGTTTTGGAAAAGTTAAATACTTATGAAAGGTATGAATTTGATCTTTGGGAAAGGTTTTAGAAATTGTTTTACCATATGATACAACTTGTTCCATGAAATGAAGTAGGAATAGTTAAAGGCAAAACCGAAAGATAATATTGTGTATTAAGTACTTATCTTTCCTTACATTATTGAGTGAAATAATTTATCAACTTTTAGGGAATGTATATTGAAACAAAAAAAATGTTATCCTAGTACCTTCTTTTCTGATGAATAAATGGTTCCTTATATCATCACAGATTTATGGCTTTGAGAATTTTAACTTTCTCCTGTCCATATCCTCTATCACTTTCCGTCTAAACATGATGGTTAAATTATTATTCCATGTCCATATTTTCACTTCACACTAATGTTACCCTACTCAAATGCATAGTTTTGGGGTAACATATGCATTTCACTTTCCCCATTATTATGAGAATATTTTATTGACCCTCTTTCTGATGTGGGTTTCCCATAAGGCAATTTTGAAGTATCAATCATTAACACTCAAAGTGCAATTTTGAATTGCAAGGATGCAATTCTGTTGAGGGGGAATAAAATATTAATCCAGTAATTTGTTTTATAATTTTTAATAAATTATGTTATAACGAATAATTATTTAAAAATATGTGTTTTAATTAATAATAAACATATTTCAAATTTATACCTTTCAAATTAATTTTAAGTTAATGTTCTAAAAACAAATACTATTTTATAAGATTATTTTTTTTCAAAGAATATTTTAATTTTAATATTTGCATTTTATTATTTTTATTAGAAAATTAATTTTTATCCATGAATTATTTAATTAAATATTATATGAATAATATATATTGACTATTATAATTATTTTGATAAATACTACATTATGTTATGAATATGTTCACTATTAATATGACACCCCATGATTTTTTGGTATGTTTATTCATAAATAATTTCACTCAATTAGATAGATCATATGCAAAATAAGTTGGGTATATTTGAAAAAAACATTAATATAGTTATAACCTAGCTATTAAACTTAATTTTCCATCTTTGAATTTTGAAACACGAACATACGCAGTTGTGTTCAATAAGATATTTAGAGTCTGATAGAATCAACATAATTTTTGGTGAATTGTAACATGACCCTTATGAATAGTAACTTGACCCTTATGAATAGTAATGCACCATTATGAATAGTAACCAAACCCATGTAAGTATAAATAAAATTTTGGCATGTTATAAATGAGTGTGAATATTTTAAAAATTAATTATTAAGTATTGGTCTTTTTGTGTGAAGAAATTATTTAATTAAAATTTAATAATTAATAAATTAATTTAAAAGATAATAAATTTTCATAATATTTATTCATAAATCAAATTTTATTATCCAATGATTTTGGGAAAATTTAATGAGACCTTAGTTTATTTTTAGGGTATTATAAAATCAGTTATAATTTTAAAAACAGTATTTTTCATGTAAATGGTGATTTTAATGAAAAATTAAATTTCTCATACATAGTAAATTATTTTCATAAAATGGAGTTAATTTTGTATTCTAAACATTGAAAAATTGTTATGGTGAAATTTTCATATTTTTCTAAATACTTGAATTTTTGGTGAATAGTGGAATTTGATAATTTATGAAATATGTTAAATAAATGAATTTATGCATCATGATTGAGTCATGGATGAAGTAAATGGCCATTAGTTTGAACTCACATTCACTTATTACTATTTTTAGTCATATTAATCCATACTATTCATATTCTTGAACCAAAATAATAAAATAATTATTAAAATAATAGAAAACCCTCCTCTACTCCACTATAAAAACCACCCATGACTCCCTCTTCTCTTCACTCTTTTAAGCATTAAAGCTTCTCAAATTTCTACCCAAATACTCTTCCTTCTTCTCTTCCCATTTCCATGATCTCTTGGGCTTTCCATAAGGGGAAAATCTCTTCCCTTAAGGAGGTTTTTCAATGAGGATATTTCAAGAGGTAAAATCCTCTTCCCTTTTCCATTCAACTTATTTTTATGTTCTTTCTTTTATTATTCTATGCTAACCTAATATTTCCAGTTTATCTTGATAAATATAGTATAATATATATACTATAATTATTTAATGTTAATTTAATAACCACTATCAATCTCCTCACTCTACCTCTTTTATTTTATAAAAGAAATCATCATCCGGGAGGGGCCAATTTATAATCTTCATGGATGATGAAGTTTCATTCATCAATTTATTCTTCAAGGCTGGACATGAAACCATTTTTATGGTTGAAATTGATAGTAAAATATTCATTATTTCTTATTTATATGGAACCATTATTTATACATGATATTATATAATAAACAAAACTAGTTCACTATGATTGAAAAATCGTCGTAAAAATCAAAACAATTATCACTAAATGTAGTATCTATTGATTTATCCTCACACCACATAACCGAATGATATATATAACCATTTTTACTTATTTATGTTAATTAATAATATATAAGACCAATTCTATATAATTATGTCCATTCCACATGATCTCCATTACTTATGCAAACTGATCATTAAATCAAAGAAAAGTACACTCCAGAATGACACAATTCAATCTTATAAATTATCTATAAAAATACAAATGAATGTCATAGAAATATAATTAATAAAATATATTTAGATAATTTTATTAATTAATTAAATAATTTATTTAATTTTATTATCCAGGATATTAAGGTCAAGTGCAGAATACATTCAGACAGAGGGTAAGGGTTTTCTAAACCCACTTAGAATTCCGTGAGATATTCCTTACTCGCCACTAATTCTTGTGTGTGGTGTATCTATAATTCCCATTATTGTATCATATCATGAATACATTTATTTTCATGGTATTAAATGTATCATTTAATTATTATTAAGTTTTGGGCCATATGATTCGATTGATTAAAAAGTTGTAAGGGATTCCACCCAAACCATTATTTATTCCTTTGGGTTATTCCTTCACTATACTTACCCAAATGTAATGCTTAGTTATTTTTAGGTACATGTTAAATATTCTAATTTTATATTCCAAAATCATATATTCAGATCATTTTATCTTTCATTTATGGGGATTATATGTTTTAAAATAGTTCACTTCTTAATTATTCTCAATAAACAAGCCCGATTCAAGAGAACTTCTCGAATTATTACCCATTTGGATGTGAAATATATAATATATTTTAACCTATAATTATTTTTCTATGATCACATATTTTATCATGAAAAAATAACTTGGATATGTTTTGGTTTTATGAAAAAAAACATTCATTTTTCTCTTTAAAATCTCTTTAATATTTTCCTTATACTCCACTATAATGTTTTATTTCCCTAGCTACATTAAAAATTATTTTCACAATATTTCACTTTATTGGGACATTATTTATTCCTAAAATATAATTTCTATATCCATAGATTTTATTTTTTGGAATATAAATATTTACAAACTGATTTCATGAAAAATACAATTTATTTTCCAATAGAAGACTTCTTTCTAAAGTAAAAAAGGATTATTCTCATCTCACTTTTAATTTTATGAGATATATGAATTTTTCACTACTTATTCTTTTCATGTGGTGTTTTTACTACCCTTTTTTATATCGTATCAATAGTATCATTATTCTCATGATATTCTAAGGGAATATTATTTGAATGTTTCAAGGTGGTATGGGACACCTTGGAATGTTTAAGGATTATTTCCTCAACAATTTTTCAATGGTCTCACTTAAAAGTATCTTAATAAATGTAAAAATCCTTAATTTAATATTTTAGTTCATTTTTATCTTTTATTATATCATCTAAAATATTTTGTTGAAGGGTTTCTTATTAGTTTGACTGTTGATGTGTTATCTTTATACCATTCACCATATTACTCTGAATGGTTAGTGTTTATATTTAATGATTGGAGAAAGTTATTTATATATAATATGTTAGTTTTAATATGAATTTATATGTTGATTATATTCACCACTTTTATATATGGAATGAATTAGACAGAATAAGTGTCGGGTGGGCCCCACTATATCCCCTCGGTGCATCAGTAGGTCTAATGACACAAACTTGTTTGGGTTCTTACCCGTTTATGTATGGTCTTGGAACGAGGCCTCAAAATTTTTTTATGTTTCATTTCCCCATGTTATGAAGGAAAAAAAATTGTATAAGCTTTCAAGGATGCAATTTATTTCATTTTATATTGTTTCATGTTTTATTTTATTTTCCAAATGTATTATGGGCATCATGTATGTAATCTTTTTTTTGAAGACTACTAAACTGATTGTTGCTTCAGGATTTTATTTCTTGTAATCATGCCAATATAAGAAAATAATGCACCATATTTACGCAAATAGGGTCAGGAAGTTATAGGGGAAATCTTGGAATTATTTAAAATATCAAATTAATATAAAATAAATTTCATTTAAAAATGGATCCAAATTGATAATATTATATTCTATAATAATGATGTGTAAAAATACCTTCATCCAAAATAATTTGGACATGTTTGGACCACTATTGTACCATTATCTTTTTGTTTTAACCCTTTTGATAATTATTGTAATCTTAAAAGTTTCTACCTTTTAAGGGTAAATAATCTTGCTATACATTGAAAAAAACCCATAAATGGACTATGGTTGATTTATATAACAATATTCCATTCATTTGGTTGAATATTATATTTTAATGAAATTTAAATAATTAATAAAATATTATTTATTATAAAACATCAATAATTTCAATTTTACAACTATTCATTTACTTTGACATTAATAACATCAAGAAAATAAATAAATTTGAATCCAATGAATCTAAATCACTATAATATTCTGTTTTTATCTTGAAAAATCACTAAACACAAGTATTTATTCAATTGTTTTAAAAAAAATTAAAATGATTTATTTTATTTTTCCACGAATTAAATAATTACCACATCAGTGCTGCATAATATTTTTTGGAAATTATTTCTTCACTAAAAACTAAAAATAAATTACCAAGATAAAAAAATTATTTATATTTAAAATGAATATTTATAACTAGATATATACTATGTTTTCCCTATTTTAAAAATATTATACTTATTAAAAGCAAGAGTGTGATATTATTTTGGATTTATATTCACTTAAATATTATAAGTAAAATCATATAAAAATGTAAAAAGGACCATATATTCGATTTTTTAATGATTATGGGTAATATATAATTTTAAAATAAAATTATGTCAAGTTTTATAGTTATATTATATTTCTTACCATTTAAATTTTAACTTTAATTACCCAATTTACCTTTTACCATGTTAAGGAAAATTACTAAGATTTCATTGCATAATATATAAAATAGTAGGGAAATATTTATGAAACTTGATCCCCCTACTTATAAATAGAAAAAATTATTTTTTCAAAATTTAAAACAAATTAGCTGTATAATTTATTTTAATATTAAACTAAAAAAACATGATGAAAAAAGAATGCTTAAAAATTTATTTTTCTGAAAAAACTATTTATTTCAAATTCAAGTGAAAATTTAATTACAAAGGCTGTAATAGGATTATGAAAAATAAAAATAAACTAATTAAATTCTAATAGTAATAAAAAATATTATTTTTTCATTTTAAATAATTGAAAATAAAATGAAATTTTTAATAAAATCATTATTTTTCACTATTTGTTGAAAAATCAACCATTATAGAAAATTATCAAAAATTCATCCTAAGATAACTTTGATAATGTGAATTAAAAAATAAAGTTTATATTTTATAATTTAAAAAATGTAATTTTTATATAAAGATATTAAATGTATCCATATAATGTATAAAACTAAATTTGGTTACAAGTAGAGCCTTTTCCATATGACCAAAAAATTGTCTAATATTTTTAGAATGAATATAGAACTATAAAATATAAATAATAAATATATGAATTTTTTTTATATCAATAGTACCTAGGTTGTTACATCCTTCCTCCTTCCGAAAATTACATCCTCATAAATTTATTTACTTATTAAACAAAGAGGGATATCTTTCCCTCACATCATCATCTAATTACCATGTTGCTTCTTCAACCAAATGGTTTCCCTAAAAAGCTGTAACAAGATAAATTAAAATTTTCCAAAATACTTTATCTCTATAGTCAATAATATAGACAAGTTGTTCCTCATATGAAATGTTAACTTACAACTATTATACATTAGGGATAATAACATGAGATGAATTTGGAACAGATTTTATTAACATCAAAACATGAAAAATGTTCTGTACTTGAGATAAACATAGAAGAAATTCCACTCAGTAGGAAACTGATTCAAATATATATGACTTCATATGGTCCAGTGAACTGTGGAATTAACTTCTCCTTTTTACAAAAACGAATAACACTTTTCTATGGAGATTATTTAAGAAAAACATGACCACCTACCTCTAAAGAAAATTCTTTCCTTTGGTCATCCACATAATTTTATTCCTATTTTAAGATATGCTTAAATATTACTTAATTGAATGAACCTTCTCAACTATTTTCTCTACCAATTTTCGTCCTATCAACATCTTATCTCTTAAATTTTCCTAGAAATCGAATATTTGACACTTCTTTACATATAATGATTCAAAAGGTGTCATATTTATACTGGAATAAAAACTGTTATTATATAAAAACTCAACCAAATAAAGATATTGATCCCAACATACCTGGAAATCCATTGAGAAATCACAAATAATGTCTTCTAGAGTTTGATTCCTTCATATAGAATGTATATTATTTTCATGATGAAAATATGCATTAAAATTTAATTAAGTTCCTAATGACTCCTGAAGTCCTTTTAAAAACATAGAAGTAAACCTAAGATCATAGTCATAGATAATAGAGAGATGAAATTGATTTAACCAAACTATATCCTTGAGATACAATCATTAAATATCATCTAAAAACATATTATCTATAATGAGAAAGAAATTCACAATCATAGTTAATCAATCAACAATAACCCCAATTGAATTATTACCTTAATAATTTTTTTGGTAATCTGAATAAATAAAGTCCATAGATATATTTTTATATTTTATCTTTGGTACTAGAAATAGCTGAAGCATCCCCTTCAGAAACTATCATTCTGATTTGACCTATTTATATGTTAATAATTCTATTGTGAAATTGGAAATATTTATTTTCATTCCATTCCACTAGTAATACCCTTGAAGGTCTCTGTGCATCTTTGTACTTCCATGATGAATGGAATAATGGGAACTATGATCTTCACTCAACAATTATCACTTCAAATGGTAGTCACAAAACACACATAATCTCTTTCCAAGTATCCCAAAATTATTTATCAATGATAAATTCAAGTAAATTAACCTTCTTAACCAATTCTACATTTTTATATAGCTCCCAAAATTTTTTACAATCTCACTTATTTATTTTTGACAGAGATGATTGTATTGACACCTGTAACAAAACATAGGAATATCCTATATGAAAAATTCTAAAACAAAATTCAATAAATCATTTACCAAAGGGTCATGTTCTAAATGTAATAGGTTTAATTCAACATTAATCTTATGACTCAATGTATCCACTACTTTGTTTTCTTTTGCAGGATAATAATGAATTGTGTAGTCATAATACTTTATAAATCCCAAAAATCTTCTCTATCATATATTTAAATATTTAAGAGTGAATATATACATCAAACTTTTAATATTATTATATATTTTATTCATAGATATATATAAATGATGTCTCTACATTTTTTAATCAATCACTACATCTTCTAGTTAAAGGGCATGTGTAGGATAATTGTGATCATTTGGTTTCCATTGAAAAGAAGCATAAGAAATTACCTAATCATTCCAAACTAGGCCATAAACAATTCTTTTTAATTAAGCATCACTATAGATTGAAAGTTTAAAATATTTTGAGGGTAGATCCAAAAGCGGTCCATTCACTAATCTTCATTTCAGTTCTTATAAATAGTCAACATGTAACACCCCAAGATTTCATAGTGTGTTATTTCTTCAAAATAATTCAATAACTTGCACTAAACGCAACACCGAGTTCAATCACACCTTGACTTACAAAAAAAAATCCATTAAAAGTGGTCATGAATAGTATTAACTAAATTTTAAACTTTATATAATCCTTATAATTTTAGAATCCATATTATGAGTTTCTTAGTCATAATGCAAGAATAGATTCATTTTCAGTATTGCACTTTTATCAACTTTTATTAGTGAAAACTTTTTAAATACAATATTTTAAACTTTTTTACTAAATGGAGACATCAAAAAAATTTAAAATGAAACATCCCAAGCTTCCACGGTATGCTTTCCTTTGAATAAAACAGTAGGGTGTGTTGTAGGCAACTTCGAGTTTTAACACACACCACAACCGATCAAACTAGCCGTTATGAATAGTAATACCTACTTTTTAAGATTATATATATTTTATATTTCAAAATGGACTTAATTTTTGGATTCGGAATATCTAATTTAGCCTAAGGTGAAGTTTTGGTACTTTTCGGATAACTTTCATATTTTGATGAATAGTGAAAATTACTAAATTTTAATTAAAAACAACTTTTTTAATCAAAATAATTAATAGTGATAAATTATGAATTTTAGTAGTTTTAAATTATATTTAGAATATATTTTTACCATTTAATATAATGTTGGTCATTGGACATAATTTTACAATTAAACCGAACATAAACAAGTGTCAATCTTTTGATAGTTATTATCTCTTAAAAACACACTTTTTTGTTTTGACAGCAGGAATTAATTTTAAATTAATTTCTGCCACTTCTGTGTTTTGAATTTAGGAAAATGGATTCCATATTTGGAATCAGGATGTTCAAATTATGTAAATAGGTAACTTTTATTTTTATACATTTTGAATAATTACTGCGGTAAATATTTTATTTACCATGGTTAAGGGTAAATCCGGTAAATAAGGGTTAACAAAATAATATGATAATAATACTAAATTACCCTAAAAAGTGTCTTAACCCTATTGGTTGATACATGGTCGACTATGGGAATCTTTGGGTCGATTTTGGGACCCCATGGATCCACTTGTAAGTGATAATGACACTTTATTTTAATTAAGTTAAAATGAATAAAAAAATGACACAAGCATATATCTTTTAGAAAAACAATTTTTACATAGGGTTATATATGTTGGATTTTTGATTATAAATATTCATTAGAAAGATAAAACGATTTCCTACATAATTATATTTTATTTATAATTTTTAGACATTAAATAATTTATTTTATTTATGACACAATGATGATGCAGTAATTACTATAATAGTGAAATATTAAAATAATTGATATTATAAATACCCAAATAAATATAATATGAACTTTTTAATGAATTAAACTAATTTTCTATAATAATATGATATATTAGGATTGATTTAATTAACTTTTTTCGAAGTAATAAAACTGTTATGAGTTTCACAAAAATCAACTATTGAATAGTGTCAAAATTGACATAAAAGAGTTCTTAAAACAAATATTATATTATTAATTGATATTAAGTTCCAAAAAATATAAGGTTCGGCCAAGAGACTAATATAATGATAGGTTCATCATTAATGGACCACTTGGGGGGTCTCTTGGATGTATATAGTAAGTTTATTAACCATATTATATAAAAATACAAAGAGACATTGTAAAAGTGAAACTAATTAACTTAGAGTTAATACTTAAAGATAAGGTTAATATAAGTACCCAAACCGGTCTAAATTCTATTGGTTGAGTGGTTTTCGACCTATAACCACATTAAACTTTGAATAGTCAACTTTGGAGCCATTAGAAACTGAATATGAATTTATTATAAATTAATATTTCTAGCTTTTCCAATGGTGCCCCTCACCCCTCTTATAAAAGGGCACTCCTCCTTCTCATTTCTTCACACCTTCAAAGCCTTTTGGTTCGGCCAAACTCTGCCCAAATACTCTCCCAACTTCCCTCAGTACAACCTAGGGGACTTAGTTTGATCAGAAAGCCAACATAAGGAGCCCTTTTGATCAAATCAAAAGGAATAACCCGAAGAAGAGGTAATGATTTCACCACCCTTTTCTAAGTTCATTTCTTCTTCCACTTCTTCTTTCTTTGTTCTTACCAATATAAAATAATAACTCCAGTATCTCACATATACTGTGATGTTATTATAAATATGGTACAACCATATCCATTATTCTATCCACCCTTTGAATAACATGTCACCATACGTGCGTACGTATAGCTTACCGTCTCCACGTCGTGGTGTAATTGTTATTCAATATAATATTATTTGGATGGGTATAATAATGATGTGTAACTCATGTAAATAATAAATATAACATGTTAAGGATTCTGTATATATGATATACCATCCATTTATATATTATTTTAATATCAAAAGAATGATATTGTCGCTCGTGCGTACGTACGGACTACCGTCTCCACGAACGCGATGAGATTCATTCTACATCGTATCCATTAAAGTATAATTATCATTTGATGATTTAAAAAAAATGATGTTTAAGGAATTGATATCATTCTGGATATGAATAATATACATCCCATTAATAACGAATATGGCTCACATAACAAAGAATATAAAGTAAAATGAACCCGTTAACACCCGAAATAACGATAATTCTAAGATATTATTAACAAATCAATGTTAAAAGATCATATATGATATCATATTAAAGTAAATGATTCTTGTATTATTCAATAACAATTATTTTACCATTATACAGGAGGTAAAACTACCATCGACCAAGGATAAAGTACAAGTAAGGGATTTTCTTATCTCACTTTCAATTCCGTGAGATTTCCATTGTTCGCCACTAAATTATTGAAAGTGGTGTATTGTGTACTGCCATTTGATATATATTATCATGATTATATTTATATTCATGTTATTCTGTAAATAATTTTGTGGTTTTTAACTTTTGGCCATACGACTCAGTTGATTAACGTGGTAAGGAGTTTCTTATCTCGCTCTTAATTTCGTGAGAATTCCATTGTTCACCACTTAATTATTACATGTGGTGTATGTGTACTTCCCATGATTGTATTCATTGTGTAATATACTTTAATTTATGGGTATTTACATAGTCATGGTATGATCCTTATTTCATGGTTGTTTGTTTCGTAAGTTACCAAATCGATAAGGGAATTTGAGATTTCAATTTCCACTCATTCGGCTTTACGCATATTTCATTGATTATATTACTCCAAGATTATGTGTGGAATCACTATTAATTTGATTATGTCATAATTTACACTCCCCTTCCTGTGGATATACTTTTGATACACATGATCACTCCATTGATAATTCTCAAGTCATTAATATGAATTTGATAAGAGTAATTTTAACTCTTTCACCATTTGTTGAGTTAAACATCCAATTCGTTGGTGTTGTTTCTACAAGAATATGTGTGAATATCCTTTGATTGTTTTACACTGAATATTCAATCATATTTAGTGTATTTATATTTTTTCACACATAATTATGTCGTTGATTTATCCTTAACCTAAGGATACGGCCTTTATGAGAGATTTCATCTCAATTTACATTCAATTGAGACTCCTTTGTTGATATACACCAAATCACTTTTATGTGGTGTATATAATGTACTTTGACATAGTATATCATGAATCCCTTTATTCTAATGATATTACAAATTTTTTATTACCTCAAATATTTGTATTCAAGTGTCTCTCTTTTGGTTAGAATCTCTAACCAAAATACCATTTTAAAATGTTCTAAAGACTTATTCTTCTATATCTTTCTCATTAATGTCCATGTTTTAAAAATGGTTTTAAGGATTTATTTATATGGACATTAAAGTTTTAAAATTAAAACTCCTTTTAAAAGTTTCAAAGTGGTATGGGACACTTTTATTGAAAAAATCTATTTTTAAATGGCTTCTTGACAAATAGTGTGACTTTTAAATGATTTCAAGAAAAGGGGGATATTTCCCTCAAATAGTTTTGATGATTATTTTAATCTATGTCAACATCCTTCATTATTCATGATTGAGGTTAATGTGATACAATACAATATTCCATATTGTATCAAATGAGTTATGTTTGACTGTGGATGTTCTATTTTTATACCATTCATGGTTTGTGGTTAAAGTATTGACATTTCGTGTGCTATTTTTAATACGAATGTTTATTTTATGTTTAAACCTATTCATATGAGGAATGCATTGGACTTAATAAGTGACAGGTGGAGCCCGCTATAGCTCCTCGATGCATCGGTAGGTCTCATGAGACAAACTTGTGTCTTGGCACAAGGCCTTGGCAAAATCTTATTTGTAGTCTTGGCATGAGGCCTTGGCTATGTGGTTATGATAGTCTGGCATTATGAATTCCATCATTATGAAAGTGGTTATTGATATTGCATGTGATCATTCGACTAGTAGAATATCCATGTGAGTAAGTAAATGGAATTATTTCATTTTACCTTTGCCATTTTATGCTGAAGTTCAAGTTTAAAATGCTTTTGTTTTAGTTATAAATTGCCTTAAGTGTTTATGCTTATTTATGAAAGCTTCTGCTATAATGTTATCCTTACTGAGCACCTGAGCTCACCCCTTTCAATGTTTTATTTTTTTCCCAGGATTATGAAGAAGTAATTTATGGATGACCTGCAGGGATAGTATGAGGGGATATGAAGACAAGATGTTTTTTTATGATGTAATGTAAAATTTATGGATGTATCTAGTTATTCCAAGGCTACTAAACTAATCGGTCTTTCGAGACTTGATCTTTCTCGTGATCATGCCAATGTTATGTAATAATGCACCGACTATAGGTAATTAGGGTCGGGGCGTTACAGTTGGTATCAGAGGAAGTTTAGTACAAACCTTGGTAGCTAGATTTAGATAAACTTTGTTTAGAGCATGTAGACCTAAGATGAACTTTGAGGATTAGTATAAAAGAACTTCCTAGAATTTTGGTATTGTGGAGATTTTGTGAGTTTTCCGAGCAATACATCCCTGTCTGGATACGAGTAGGTAGAGGCGGCTCTGGCACAGATGTACCTAGGGGTAAAACCCGAAAACACCGCTTTGAGCTAGACTCGAACGGGAACTGGTGCACGACAAAGGGCCTTGCTGCACTCTTGGTTACAACACTCCCGGGGGATATGCCTAGGATAATTTACATTTTCATTACAAACCGATTTAAGTAATATATACATAAGATGAGAGTAAATGACCTTGGTTAATCCTAATATGTTTCAAATTGAGAATATGGTGACATTTTAATCTCTAAATGATTTTATAACTACTATTACTCACACAATGCTTTCTGGTTTTAGTCAATGGATGGATTCCAAGGAAGTCATAGTGACTTTGAGAATGATGTACAAGGTGGGAACAGTGGTGGAAATGAGCAACAAAATGGAATGTTGATAGGCGTAAAAGATATCGTCTTTATGCCAAATCAGTTTTCCAAAAATATGATCAACAACATATATATTAACCAACTCCCAGACTCAACAAGGAAGAGAAAGGTGATAAATGATAAGATCTCCAGCAATGGAGACCATGGAGAAAAGAAACCTCAATTTTCATCATGCAGGAAATGTGGAAAGAGACACCCAGGAAAGTGTCTCAATGGGACAACGAAATGTTTTACGTGCGGGAAGGAAGGACATAAAGTGAAGAATTGCCGAAGAAAAATGAAGAGTACTATGGAAGAAGATAAAAATGGTCCCAAGAGTCCATTTACAGTCATTTTCCGTAAATGTAGGGGACCTGGCCATTACCCGAGTGAATGTCCTATTCTATAGAATATTTTCTTGGTCAAAGAAGAGGCTATGTGGAAATAAATAGTTGGAGAAAAATTTAAAAAGTATTAGCACTCCTTGTTGATGGGTTTACATTGGAATAATTTTCTCTTGTATTTGTAACCCCGCTGTTTTCCATGTGAGAATGATATTTGAGGAAGAATTGTCTCTTCTCTTGTGGATATAGGTATAAATAACCATTTGCTTTTATATGATCATTGGGGTTTGAGAAAATGATAAGTTATTATAATTTGGGATGAAAATGCAAAGTATGATATAACATTTTTGGTTAAATTATGTTATTTTGAGGAATTTATCTCATTTTGGTAATATAATAAAATATAGGTTTTGAAAAAGGACAACACGTAGACCGTGTGACAACCCGTCGCGTCGGACAAAGCTGTGGGAATCGAACCCACAACCAAAGTGCGATTGGGATTTATCGCCTACCACTGGACTACGTGAAGTCCCTGGTTAGTGTGACTATTTTTTTTGTTAAATGATTTTATTGATCAATAATAAGATGATTTGGGTTCTTATGTCTTATCAAATGAATACCCTTGGTATAGGAAAATGATTTGGTGATTAAGTGATAAATGTTATTTTGGAAGATGTTCGTTTTGTTAGGAACACTATATGCCCAAGGAAAATAGAATACAATGAGGTTTCATTTTTAGAGTAATGGTGGATTTTTATCTACGTTTTTATTGTTGATTTATAGTGATTTGGGTTATTTATGGAAATGATTAACCTATAACAGAGAATATGTGATGATGTTAATTACTTTTAAGTATGTGACTTTAAGAGTATTTGATGTCATTTGGAGATACAGTGTAACATGGGAGACTACATAATCAAATTCTTCTATGTTTTGGGTTTCAATATTAGTTTGGATTATATTAAAGGATTTTAAGGACAATTGGTTATTGAATGGTATCTATTTAACTTTTGGGTATTGTTGGTTTAATTTTAGAAATTAAGATTAGTACATATTTATCTCAATGAATATCCTTTTGGGGGATCATTAGATCATTCACTAACCATTTTGGTTTTTATTAATCTTCAAAGACAATATAAATATATGGTTTATCCTGCATGGATCATGTGATTCTATAGAAGTTTATTCTAGATCTTCCAGTGTGACCAAGTCTTCTTGAATACTTATCGTTTAAAAAAAATTGGGTTAGTGGTGGAAATTTATTAAAGAATGAAAATATACTTAAAATGTAAGTATATCTCATAATGTTCTTAGTCAATATCATAAATGAATTCCTCTTCCTTATGTAATGTAACTTTAAAAAAAAATGTTGTCCTATATGGTACCTTAAATCATCACTAATTTATGGCTTTGGGATTGTTGGCCTTTTCATAGCCATGTTCTCTACCACTCTCCATCAGATAATTGATGGTTAGATTTCTCTTCCATATCCATATTTTCCTACATGGAACCCTAGTATGTGTTATTTTTGGTAATCTTCATACTTTCCACTCTTTATTTTAAATAGAGGCCTCATTAATTCATTTTTCGATGTGGGATTTCAACTAAGATATTTTGAAACGTCAAAAATGTGTTATCCCAATACCCTATGTTTTGTTTGACCGGTGGTATTTCAAATCATCATAGATTGATGAGTTTAAGGACCTCAATTTTATACTTGTTTGTGATTGATGACCTCAATCACTACCTATAAATATTTACGTTTTTCCTCCAATTATATGTCTCTAATTACCACCAATGTTCTCCTAATCGAGATCATAATTCGATGGTGACCCTTTCATTTCTCTTTTCCTCATATTAAGACTAAATTTTAGTAACCCAATTTCGGATGTGGGTTTTCCCACAAATATATTTTCTATTTTCAACCTTTTATTTTCTAAGAGCAATTTCAAATTGCGAGGACGCAATTTATTGAAGGAGGGGAGAATGTAACACCCCAAGATTTCATAGTGTGTTATTTATTCAAAATAATTCAATAACTTGCACTACACGCAACACCGAGTTCAATCACACCTTTACTTACAAAAAAAAGCCATTAAAAGAGGTCATGAATAGTATTAACTAAATTTTAAACTTTATATAATCCTTATAATTTTAGAATCCATATTATGAGTTTCTTAGTCATAATGCAATAACAGATTCATTTTCAGTATTGCACTTTTATCAACTTTTAATAGTGAAAACTTTTTAAATACAATATTTTAAACTTTTTGACTAAATGGAGACATCAAAAAAATTTAAAATGAAACATCCCAAGCTTCCATGGTATGCTTTCCTTTGAATAAAACAGTAGCGTGTGTTGTACGCAACTTCGAGTTTTAACACACACCACAACCGATCAAACTAGCCGTTATGAATAGTAATACCTACTTTTTAAGATTATATATATTTTATATTTCAAAATGGACTTCATTTTTGGATTCGGAATATCTAATTTAGCCTAAGGTGAAATTTTGGTACTTTTCAGATAACTTTCATATTTTGATGAATAGTGAAAATTACTAAATTTTAATTAAAAACAACTTTTTAAATCAAAATAATTAATAGTGATAAATTATGAATTTTAGTAGTTTTAAAGTATATTTAGAATATATTTTTACCATTTAATATAATGTTGGTCATTGGACATAATTTTACAATTAATCCGAACATAAACAAGTGTCAATCTTTTGAAAGTTATTATCTCTTAAAAACACGCTTTTTGTTTTGACTGCGGGAATTAATTTTAAATTAATTTCTGCCACTTCTGTGTTTTGAATATAGGAAAATGGATTCCATATTTGGAATCAGGATGTTCAAATTGTGTAAATAGGTAACTATTATTTTTAGACATTTTGAATAATTACTGCGGTAAATATTTTATTTACCATGGTTAAGGGTAAATCCGGTAAATAAGGGTTAAAAAATAATATTATAATAATACTAAATTACCCTAAAACGTGTCTTAACCCTATTGGTTGATACATGGTCGACCATGGGCATCTTTGGGTCGATTTTGGGACCCCATGGATCCACTTGTAAGTGATAATGACACTTTATTTTAATTAAGTTAAAATGAATACAAAAATGACACAAGCATATATATTTTAGAAAAACAATTTTTAAATAGGGTTATATATGTTTTCTTTTCTATTATAAATATTCATTAGAAAGATAAAAAGATTTCATACATAATGATATTTTATTTATAATTTTTAGACATTAAATAGGTTATTTTATTTATGACACAATGATGATGCAGTAATTACTATAATAGTGAAAAATTAAAATAATTGATATTATAAATACCCAAATAAATATAATATGAAACTTTTAATGAATTAAACTAATTTTATAGGATAATATGATATATTAGGATTGATTTAATTTACTTTGTTCTAAGTAATAAATCTGTTATGAGTTTCACAAAAATCAACTATTGAATAGTGTCAAAATTGACATAAAAGTGTTCTTAAAACAAATATTATATTATTAATTGATATTAAATTCCTAAAAATCTAAGGTTCGTCCAAGAGACTTATATCATGATAGGTTCATTATTAATGGACCACTTGGGGGTCTCTTGGATGTATATAGTAAGTTTATTAACCATATTATATAAAAATACAAAGAGACATTGTAAAAGTGAAACTAATTAACTTAGAGTTAATACTTAAAGATAAGGTTAATATAAGTACCCAAACCTGTATAAATTCTATTTGTTGAGTGGTTTTCGACCTATCCCCACCTTAACCTTTGAATAGTCAACTTTGGAGCCATTAAAAACTGAATATGAATTTATTATAAATTAATATTTCTAGCTTTTCCAAAGGTGCCCCTCACCCCTCTTATAAAAGGGCACTCCTCCTCCTCATTTCTTCACAGCTTCAAAGCCTTTTGTTTCGGCCAAACTCTGCCCAAATACTCTCCCAACTTCCCTCACTACAACATATGGGCATTAGTTTGATCAGAAAGCCAACCTAAGGAGCCCTTTTGATCAAATCAAAAGGAAGAACCCGAAGAAGAGGTAATGATTTCACCACCCTTTTCTAAGTTCATTTCTTCTTCCACTTCTTCTTTCTTTGTTCTTACCATTATAAAATAATAAATCCAGTATCTCACATATACTGTGATGTTATTATAAATATGTTACAACCATATTCAGTATTATATCCACCCTTTGAATAACATGTCACCATACGTGCGTACGTACGGCTTACCGTCTCCACGTCGTGGTGTAATTGTTATTCAATATAATATTATTTGGATGGGTATAATAATGATGTGTAACTCATGTAAATAATAAATATAACATGTTAAGGATTCTGTATATATGATATACCATCCATTTATATATTATTTTAATATCAAAAGAATGATATTGTCGCTCGTGCGTACGTACGGACTACCGTCTCCACGAACGCGATGAGATTCATTCTACATCGTATCCATTCAAGTATAATTATCATTTGATGATTTAAAAAAAATTATGTTTAAGGAATTGATATCATTCTGGATATGAATAATATACATCCCATTAATAACGAATATGGCTCACATAACAAAGAATATAAAGTAAAATGAACCCGTTAACACCCGAAATAACGATAATTCTAAGATATTATTAACAAATCAATGTTAAAAGATCATATATGATATCATATTAAAGTAAATGATTCTTGTATTATTCAATAACAATTATTTCACCATTATAAAGGAGGTAAACCTACCATCGACCAAGGAAAAAGTACACGTAAGGGATTTTCTTATCTCACTTTCAATTCCGTGAGATTTCCATTGTTCGCCACTAAATTATTGAAAGTGGTGTATTTTGTACTGCAATTTGATATATATTATCATGATTATATTTATATTCATGTTATTCTGTAAATCATTTGGTGGTTATTAACTTTTGGCCATACGACTCAGTTGATTAACGTGGTAAGGAGTTTCTTATCTCGCTCTTAATTTCGTGAGGATTCCATTGTTCACCACTTAATTATTACATGTGGTGTATGTGTACTACCCATGATTGTATTCATTGTGTAATATACTTTAATTTATGGGTATTTACATAGTCATGGTATGATCCTTATTTCATGGTTGTTTGTTTCGTAAGTTACCAAATCGATAAGGGAATTTGAGATTTCAATTTCCACTCATTCGGCTTTACGCATATTTCATTGATTATATTACTCCAAGATTATGTGTGGAATCACTATTCATTTGATTATGTCATAATTTCCACTCCCCTTCCTGTGGATATACTTTTTATACACATTATCACTCCATTGATAATTCTCAAGTCATTAATATGAATTTGATAAGAGTAATTTTAACTCTTTCACCATTTGTTGAGTTAAACATCCAATTCATTGGTGTTGTTTCTACAAGAATATGTGTGAATATCCTTTGATTGTTTTACACTGAATATTCAATCATATTTAGTGTATTTATATTTTTTCACATATAATTATGTCGTTGATTTATCCTTAACCTAAGTATACGGCCTTTATGAGAGATTTCATCTCAATTTACATTCAACTGAGACTGCTTTGTTGATATACACCAAATCACTTTTATGTGGTGTATATAATGTACTTTGACATAGTATATCATGAATCCCTTTATTCTCATGATATTACAAATTTTTTATTACCTCAAATATTTGTATTCAAGTGTCTCTCTTTTGGTTAGAATCTCTAACCAAAATACCATTTTAAAATGTTTTAAAGACTTATTCTTCTATATCTTGCTCATTAATGTCCATGTTTTAAAAATGGTTTTAAGGATTTATTTATATGGACATTAAAGTTTTAAAATTAAAACTCCTTTTAAAAGTTTCAAAGTGGTATGGGACACTTTGATTCAAAAAATCTATTTTTAAATGGCTTCTTGACAAATAGTGTGACTTTTAAATGATTTCAAGAAAAGGGGGATATTTCCCTCAAATAGTTTTGATGATTATTTTTATCTATGTCAACATCCTTCATTATTCATGATTGAGGTTAATGTGATACAATAAAATCTTCCATATTGTATCAAATGAGTTATGTTTGACTGTGGATGTTCTATTTTTATACCATTCATGGTTTGTGGTTAAAGTATTGACATTTCGTGTGCTAGTTTTAATACGAATGTTTATTTTATGTTTAAACCTATTCATATGAGGAATGCATTGGACTTAATAAGTGACAGGTGGAGCCCTCTATAGCTCCTCGATGCATCAGTAGGTCTCATGAGACAAACTAGTGTCTTGGCACAAGGCCTTGGCAAAATCTTATTTGTAGTCTTGGCACGAGGCCTTGGCTATGTGGTTATGATAGTCTGGCATTATGCATTCCATCATTATGAAAGTGGTTATTGATATTGCATGTGATCATTCGACTAGTAGAATATCCATGTTAGTAAGTAAATGACATTATTTCATTTTACCTTTGCCATTTTATGCTGAAGTTCAAGTTTAAAAGGCTTTTGTTTTAGTTATAAATTTCCTTAAGTGTTTATGCTTATTTATGAAAGCTTCTGCTATAATGTTATCCTTACTGAGCATCTGAGATAACCCCTTTCAATGTTTTATTTTTTTCCCAGGATTATGAAGAAGTAATTTATGGATGACCTGCAGGGATAGTATGAGGGGATATGAAGACAAGATGTTTTTTTATGATGTAATGTAAAATTTATGGATGTATGTAGTTATTCCAAGGCTACTAAACTAATCGGTCTTTCGAGACTTGATCTTTCTCGTGATCATGCCAATGTTATGTAATAATGCACCGACTCTAGGTAATTAGGGTCGGGGAGTTACACAACACATTCTTTTGTCTAGTTTAATTTAACTCCTTTTCAAGACGAATTTAGAATGGGTTAGATAAAAAATAATAGTTTTCAATAAATCACATGTAATATACTAATAATCTATGAAAATTATAAATCTTAATAATATTTATAGTTCTTGTCCATTCATCAACCACTTTAGTTATAATGAGATCAACTCTTATGTCGTCATTATTTATGATGAGTCCAAGAAATTAGATTTATTACAACCAAAAATAAATATTTATAAAATTTCTATTTAAATTATTTTCATTTAGTATTTTTAGAACTATCCTTATATTTTTTCATGATCCTACTATTTCTTTGAATAATTCAAGATATCATCAATAAAAATGACCACAAACTTATCCAAATATTCATAGAAAATTCAATACATAAGATCCATAAAAAAACTGGGGAATTTTTCAACCTGAATAGAATAAACAAAAACTCATAATTCCCTTATACAGTCCAAAATATTGTTTTCAAAATTTCAACCTCATTCACCATCAAATGATAGTAAGTGAACCACAAGTTAAACATCAAAAAAATAGTAATCTCTCTAGTTCTGATCAAACAAATCATTAATATGAGGAAACATATACTTATTTTTACTAGTAATGTTATTCAAATATATATAATAAATGATAGGCCTCATGGAAGCATGTTTACTTATTAAAAAAAGGATCACCCTATGGTGAAGTTCTTGGATGAAGGAAACCTTTATTAAGAAACTCCTATAACTATTATTTTAATACTTGAGCCATTTAGTAACAGGGTTTTGAAATTATCTAAGAATCAAGAACTAAGTCAATAGTAAATTCGACTTCCCAATTATATATGAAACTAGGAAACTCACTAGTGAAAACATCCAGGTGTTATTTCTCTACCCAAACATCATTAATTCGAATCGTTCCATTATTTTCTACTATCTGTGAAAGACAATTTTAATTTCCAACTTTTAATAGTTTTTAGATTCTTCATATATTGTCAAGGGTCTTGGTAATTTCTTTTGTAAAAACTGTAACACTTTTAGAAAAATAAAATCTTTTTATCTAAAAAATATCATAGTATAGTAAACATAGAGCCAATCTATAACCATAATAACATCAAACATTACTAGTGGCAAGACAATATGGTTTTCAGATAATGAGTTTTCATATAAAATGATAGGAAGAATCTTATAATCTATTTTCCCTTAATACTTACCCTAGATACTTTTACCATAAGTTTTGGATTAATTTTTCATGTATAATTACCAATCTTCTAGAAAAATCTCAGAAATGAAAGAATGTGTAAACGATGAATCAAATAAGAAATTAGCATAATATAAATAAAGGTGAAATGTACATGCTACAACTTAGTTTGATGGCCCATTATCTACTGAAGTATTTTTGATGGATTTTACCATACCCTTTTTCTTATAGTCATGTTACTTCCCACCATTCATGTTCTTGTTTAGATACTAATGTGTATAAAAAACCATCTCATTACATTTAATACATTTTACTTCCCATTTACCAGAAATGGCCTTACCAATATCAATATCTCTTTTACTAAAATTATGAGATATACTACCAAACTTAACACATTGGTAGAATTTACCAGATTTCATAAGGAATTCCCTAATATTATTTTTACCACAATTATCACAAACTAAAAACATGAATTTATCATTTCATATTTCATTTCATGATTTTTTCAATTTACCTACAAGTTGAACATATTTTTCAATTTGTTATTAAAAAAATTATCATTTATAAAATCAATTTATAGTTTATCTTGACATTTAAAAAATTTCTTATAACTTCTAAATTCTTAGGAAGACTGTTCCCTTCAATATTTTCTCTTAAACCCTGACTAAAACTAACTAATCTTATTATCAAGACCACATAAGAAATTTAGTGCCAACCTTACCAATAGGCTGAAGTTTTATTCATATACGACCACTAAATACTCCTATCTTTTCCTATATTTTTATAATTAATTTTATAATATATGTATAATATATTTAGGAAAAAATTTATCAAGGATGATATTCTTAAATTAATCCCAATCCAAGGTTACAATCTCATGTCTTTCCTTGATATTATTGATCATTTAACACCGAAGTTTGGATTTACCATCAAAATAACAAATAAAAATACATAAATTTTGATGATATGAACATCACATGATGTCAAATATTTTATCTAGGGATTTAATCCAACATTCATATACCATTGGGGTGGTGATCGAATGAATATCAGAGGGTGTTTTATCATAACATGGTATACTATTAGAATCTACCCATATAGTGGGTTTGGTTATTCTATAGCATGGATACCAACACTATTTTTAGACTGATTCAACTAATTCATCATAGTGACAAACTAATTATTTTAAATTACAGTCATTCCAGTATTATGATTCCGAAGGATATCACCCCTTGATGCCTTCCTACTTTATATTATCTTCTTCCTCTATGAAAAATAATTATGAATATACATAGTTTTGATGAATAAAAATAATGATATTCAAATTATATAACATTTTAATTTAACCATAAAGTATAATATTTTAATGTTATATTGTTAATATTATCCTAAACTCTAAATTTATCAAAACATTCGTCTAATACCAACAGTAAGTACCCAAACTTTTATATTACATATTCTAGTGACTTTAAACTAGAATTTACTTTCTTTCATTCCTAAATATCTTTTAGTTTTATATTTTTTTAGAGTTAATTGATAACTCTTACATAAAAACCACATATTTAAAGGTTCACACTTCTTATTAGTATTAATTTTTCACTTTAAAAAAGTTTTATGATATAACAAGTTTTCTTTTAATGACATATCTTCATAAATTTGATCTTGAACACATATTTATCCTCGATCATCCCTTAAACACTATTAAAAACATTTTAAACCTTGGTATGAGAAAAAAAATCTCAATAAGGGATATAAAAAGAAATAAATAAACCTTTAGTCTATGACCACCTATAAAAAATTTTCTTTTCAGAAAAAAATTGGGGCTCGAAATAAAAACTTTATTACTTAAGAAATGAACTTATCTACAAAAATGTTATTATGAAAATTTTTATAAGAAATATTAATGTAAAAAAATACCCTTAATGGTTTCTTACACTCATTAAAAACTCCTAAAATATTTTTCACAATATTATACTTTTTCAACTTTAAATAGTATCATGTAATTTTCATTAAACACAATCCCATTAGAGTAACTTATGAAATTGTTATATTTATTAAAAAAATAAAAAGCCTACATTAATGATATAGGAACTGAAGGAATTTTTTTATATCACTCTTAGATATAGAATAAATGTCATGGTTTCTATTAGAATAACCTACACATTCACACATAAAATAACAATCACAATTATACAGAGAATAAGGGTTTTTATATCACTCTTAGATATAGGATAAAATTCATGGTTTCTATTAGAAAAACCTTCACATTCACACAGAAAATAACAATCACAATTATACATGGAATAAGGGTTTCTATTGATATATCACTTACCTTTAAAACCCTATTCTCAAAACTATAATTCCCATAACAAAGGGAATAAGGGTTTTTATTTATCTAATACATGAAATGTTATAAAGTAATTCTAACATAAAATAATGGTTACACTGGTGGGAAAATTCATTATCCTTGTATATGTTAAAATATAACATTCCCTTTTTCTTCTATAAGGAAAAAAATTGCAAAAAGTTTCCTTTTTAAAACCATTGAATGAAAGTAAAAAGAACATAATTTTTTTATAATTAATTTTTGACCATATAAATACATTAATAATTTATTTTTTAAAATACTGTAGAAAAATAGTTTTAATGGAATCTTTAAAAGTGTAATTTTAAATTAATTTACCTTTCCTTGTGTCCGACTCATCAAATATATTCTTTATTTTTTTCTTCTTTGGAAAGTCTCATTTTCATAATACCTTAAGACCTATAAGATTGGTATTCTACCCAAACTAATACCTCTTGAAAATGGGGAGGGATGTTAGTAAGAGATTTGGGTAGGGATTGGACAAACCAAAATAATTTCAAAATGTGAATAAATGAGAAGAAGAGGTGATTTTTTTATATGAGAGGGGAGGGGCACTCTAAGAATCTCATAAAATATTAAATTAATATAAATTATAATTGATCACCAAATGTAGCAAAATTTAAAGGATTAAAATATAAGATAAGAAAGAGTCTAAAACCTACCATATAATAAATTTTGGATGAGTTTTGATTATTTTTTTACCCTTTTTTGTTTTAATCATTTATTAACCCTTTCAACAATTATCATAATATTAAAACAATGATACTATAAAATGAAAAAAGACCCATAAATGGACCATGATTTTTGTTTAAAACCACATTCCATTCATTTTTCTAAATCTAAAATTTTTATGAATTTTAAATCATTTAATAAATATTATTTATCATAAAATATCATTAATGTTGATTTTTGAAGTATTAATTTACATTGACTTTACTAACATTGAGAAAAAAATGAATTCAAATAAAACTATTCCAAACCTCTCTATTATTTCATGTTAATCTCATTTTTTTGACACAAATATTCATTCAAATCATATTTTTAACATTTTTAAAATGATTTATTTTATTTTTCTGTTAATTGAAAAATTACTTCATTGGTGTTTTGTAATATTTTTTGTTAATTATTTCTTCACTAAAAATTGAAAAAAATTACCATGATAAAAAATTTATATTTAAAATAAATTTTTATAACTGAACATATCCTATATTTAAATTTATTTTAAAAATATTATAGTTATTAAAAGAAAGAGTGTGCCATTTTTGGATTTATATTTACTTAAATATTGTAAAGTTCAAAATCATATCCAAATGGAAAAGGCCATATATTAGACTTTATAATGATTATGGATAATATATACTCATCGAGTAAAATCAATGGAAGTTTGATGGTTATTTTATAGTAATTATTATTTTATTCTTAACATTAATTACCAGATTTACCCTTTACTACATTTATAAAAATTGATAAAGTTGTTATTCATAATGTCAAAAAATAAAAGAGAACAATTTACCAAAATTGGAGACTAGGATTTCAAACCTGGAATCCATTTTTCAAAATTTAAAATACATAAGTGGTAGAATAATATAATATTAAACTAATAAAATGAAAAGAAAAATGAATTTTTAGAAAATGAATTTTTTTTATAAAAAACATTTTGATAAAAAATTGAAGTATAAGATTCATTAAATTACTAAAATTGGATTATTATTAACAAAAATAATCTTATTAAATTTTAAAAAATAACCTTAAATATAATTGTATTTTTATAATAATTGAAATTAAAATACAATTTCTAATTAAATTAGTGTTTTTAACTATTCATTGTAAATAAATATTTTCAAAAAAATTTAAAAAATTCATCCTAAGATAATTTTGAATTTCTGAATTCGAAAATATACTCAATTTTGTAAAATTTGCATTCTTTAATTTGGAAATAATGATTTTAAATGAAACTATATACTATATCAAATCCAAATTTGTTAGAAATAATTCTTTTTTTATTTGACCAAAAAATTTTATAATTTTTATATAATTAATAAAAAAACATAATATCTATTTAATAAATATATTAAAATGTTTTATATCAATAATACCTAGTTATTAACAAATAAATAATGTTGGGAATAAATTTTTACATTCTTTAATGTTTTATATGCACCTAAACATTGCATATGTTCATCATGTTTATTTATAATGGAATATCAATAATGAATATGGTTATATTCAACATTAATTATCAAAATATAATCATCACTTATATTTTCAAGAATGATTCTGTACTAATTTAGCTAAATAATTTTAATTAATTACTATTATGGTTACTAAAACTAATCTAAAAGCTAAAATAGAAAATATACATTAATCGACCTGACCATATTAGCTGATTCAAAATGAATTAAATTGATTAAAGGATGTTTATTACAATCTAATTAGTTAATTTTAATGTATACTATAAATCCTTATTTATAGTTGGTATGAATGTCCAATATATGGACACATTAAGTTAGATTCTCAGAAAAAATACGATTCTTTGTTTTACACAGAAATATAGGGTGTAATCAACCCAAATTGTACATTTGATACCCTTAACAGTTGTTTCCCCCAAATAGAAATTGAAAATAATATTATTAACCTATGAAAGATTGACTCAAATTCTATGATATGAAGAAGCTGGATGGTTCATTAAAAAATGGTATCAAATCAATCTTTGAGTATTATATTTAAGAAGTAATGGTACATCAAAGGTAAGATCATTAGAACCCAATGTCTAGGTTACAAATAAGTGTCTGAAATTTCTTTTAGTAATGATCCTTGAGTTTCCTTGACTCTAGTGAGGTTTTTTGAGAAATTATAGATTTTGGGAGTGAAAAGTGAAAACCTCCAAGGTGAATTGTTGCAATGGATGGAATATAGAAAATTAAATAAAGTTGTAAAATACAATCTAAATATTCTTGTAGGTTTTGGATAGTTGGCGTATGGTCCTTGAACTGTACATACCATACGATGCATCCCAAAAAACCCTTTCGTTTTGAATTTCCTTTATTAATTGTATTTTTAAATTTCTTATATTATTTATTATTATTTATTTGAAATAAAATGAATATATTTTTTATTACGTATTAGTGTTATTTAACAGGTTAAAATTTACTATTTTATATTCTTAGTTTTTGGGATATTTTGTTGATTTTGGGTATGTTTATAATTTATTATAGAAATATACCTCCCATAAAAGCAATAATAAAATCCTTGAGATGGGACCATTGATAATAATTTATATGGAGACTCTCATGTTGACATAAATCTAGCGAAGTATAAAATTTATACAATTCATCCCGAGGTTGATAATGTGAGTGATATCCCGGTCGAATAATAGACCATGATCAAGATTTTAATTCTTAGACCATTCCTGTATTATTTTATGATCAAGTGTATAAGTATACTGAGGAGTGACTTGAGAAAATATAATGAATTTTTTATTTCCTTCAAAAAAAAAAAACATCCAAGATAAAGTTCTCCCATAATATACTGGAAGACCCAAGTTAAAATTGTTGGGAGTTAGTTTTGTTGGCTAAGTTACATAAAGACTTAACCTAGAAGGGTTTCAAGGATATGTTCAACAAAAAAATCCATCCTTTATCCTTGAAAATAGATATGTTAGTCTATTTTATGATCCTTTAATAAGGGAACCATTTGATATTGGAGTATTCAATCTATTTAATTGAATTAGTTTAGTTATCTCTCATTCTTGTGTTGAATTAAACCCTCAAGGCTCAAAATTTTAGAATATATTATGATCTGTTATCAAGTCCAATGTTATTATATTATTATACACATTTTATCCCTATATGTTCAATAAATCAATGATTTTAGTGACTAATATGATAGGAATTACTAGTATGTGATGTGATATAGAACTAGTTGGTGGAATATACAGTTCATTACATTGTTATAAAAGTAAGTGTGAGGAGTATCAATAGAGAAGCAATGAAAGTCTCCAAATATCATCTAACCCTACTCCTTCAGCTCTAACAAGGCATAAATCTGTAAATTTATTCCAATTTTGGATGATTTTCCATTAAAATTAGGACCATCAATATAATCTAATGGCATACCATTTTTGTGGGTGCATAGGACACCTGTAGGGTTTTTAGTTAGATTCATTCAAGAGTAATGGGACCCATTCTCAAATATGGGAAAATAAAAATTATATATGGGATAATTTTTTTTTAGAAAATAAATATTAATATAAATCTAAATTATGGAGATTATATATGGTGGATAATGCACCTGAAAAATTACAAGTTAGTCCAGTAACCATTCATGGTACCTTTATTGTTTATTTTTCTATAGTTATATACTATTTTTGAATTTCCTGCTACAAATTAATTTCTATCATATAAAGTGAGTTATTTTTTTTATTGGTGGATATTTTTTCCTTATAAAATGGACATAACTACTCCTTTAATAATAATGAAAGTTAAATAGTTCAAATTTCATTCATGTCACATAGTATTCATTATTGTTGAAGTTATATATGATTTTTAACCATTTTTTGGATGTTGTTGACCACATCCATGGTATGTGTTGTATGATTATATTAAAATATTATATTGATTTTTATTATTTAAAGGATTTTATTGTATCCTCAAATAGAAACACTATCACATTTTGGGTGAGTGGGGTCCAAGGTATATTAGAGTAGAAGCTGTGATTCAACATATTTGGATAGTTTCTTATCAATTGTAAAATGTAATATCGCATCTATTTAAACATATGAAATAAATTAAATTGTTATTGAACCACATGTATTATTTTTTGGGTGTTATTATTCATTTAGGTGTGATAAAGGGTCAAATATGGGAAGTCAAATTGAGTTCAGTAGTTTTTCTCTTTGAGATAGACTCTACAGGGTACCTAATTCTCTAGTACTAGGTACATGGTGGACCCCCTAAGTATAAGGGGTGGTTATGTGAGGGACACAAGGTAGTTGGTTCAACTATAATTGGTACCCAGTGGACCCTATATATTTAGTGATGCATGGGAGGTTACTTAGTGAGGGAATATGTGGTATTTTTATATTTTAATAATATTTAATATTTTTTATATAATTATATTAAATGGGAACTTCTTATCATTTTTTATTGTAGTGGATTAACCTCTCATCTCCCATTTTTTTTATTTACCCCCTTCATGTGTCTTATCACTTCCTTCAGTGCTCTATTTCATGTGTCATCTATCCCAATGTGATGTTATATATATGTTTAACCCTTGTCTTACATATTTTCTCTATTTTTCTCAACATATCATCATTATTCAATTGTAAATAAACATTTCTTGTATCTTTCTATATTTTGAGATTTTACCATTTAATACCAAATAAACTAATAATATTCATTGGTATGTCACCTACAGTTACGAGGTAGGTAGCCCCTAAATTTTTTGATTTCTCATATGTGTGTACATGTGTTGTGTTATGTGGACATTCCCCTATAGATAATTAACCAAAAATATAATTTAATTTTTTCCCACGGCCCATATGAGTAGATTTTGGATGTTTGGGGACATGATAGGACCTTTTATTTGTATCCTTTGATTCCATGGCAGCCAATAATCATTAGATTTAAAAAGGAGTGTATATAAATTATTTTTAGAACCTAATGGAGCTTACTTGAGTTATGTTGTGACATTGGGGGAATATTTAAATTCATTTAGATTTAATTTATTATCAATATATATATATATATCACAATGGTTAGAAAAGATTATACATATGTTGAGTGTATGTGATAGGATAACTATAACACCCTAGGTTTTAGGATCCATTATTTATTATTATTTTTTATTATTATTATGATTTATATCTATAGTTTTAAAGAATGTTTTTCTATTCTTTCAAAAGGATTGAATAATGATTATCAAATATCCCTTATAATATATAAACTAAACTATATAAACTTTATTCATTTGCATGTGGGACATTATTTCAAAGGAACATAAATCTATGTACCATACATCATGTGTTATTACTCACTATGGATGAAGTACATCCACTAAAAGTACATAAATAAATATATGAAAATAAATAAAAAAGGGAAAAATATTCAGAGATGTGAAATATCTTGGATCATCATTATCCTTAAGGATTACCAATAGCTAAAAGAAATTCAATAAAAAGTTAGGTCAGGAAGAATGGAAAAATCATTATGAAAAATCTATAATATGATATAATAATTGCTCCTTGTGATGTGAGAGTGGAATTAGGGAATGATTTAGTAAGTGAATATATATGAATGAATTTGATCATTAAAAATATGGTAATTGTAAATATAAAATTTGAAAATATGGTCAAAAAAATATGTTCATTGGTCATAAATCTAATAGGTACACTGAATCCGTCTATTCTTAAGTTTTAAAACTCACAATGAAATAAAAAAATGGTATTAAAATATTATATATATATATATTTATGCTTTACATATAAATATTATTAATATATTTATTAACATATGATATGATGTATATATATAATTCAAAAAAATAATTTAATATCAAGGGAGTAGTAAAATTATATTTTTGGATAAAAATAATTAATTTCAATTTTTCAAATGTATTTAGTACAAAAGTAATTTTTCTTTATTTCCAAATGACCATTTTATGTTCTAAATATTTATTCTAATGGATTAAATTTATAATTTTAAAATATTATTATACATGAACTAACATATTAACATAATTTAAATTTTAAATTGATAATAAATAATACTAAGAACACTTAATATTTAAAATGATATTTTCAAATAAATTAAATATTAATTACTTTTTTTTATTTTTATTTAAATGATAAATTTACAAATATTAGGACATAAATTAGAAAAATATTAATTAATTTTTGTATTTATAATGTAAAAAATATTTTAGCATGGATTTTTGATATTTCTTCTAAACAAAATAATTTTTGAGGGAATAGTGAAATGAACTAATACTGCATATTATATGACATTATTATTATATAAGTATGAATTGAAAATTAATGAAACCTTTATTAATATAAAACATAATTATTTTGTAATTCACTCTATAATTTTGAATGTTTTTTTTATAATTTATAAACCCAAATTATATATTTTAAAATTTAAGTTATGTTTTTCATTTTTAATACAATATACATATAGTATTTTATAAATAAATTTTAACACTTCAAAAAATTGAATCAATAAAAATATATTTAAAATATTGAATCACTGTTAAAATAATATATAAAAATTAAATGTTTAATATTTGGAATAAATGATAAATTCCGTTACTAAAAACTAGTTGCCTTAGTGAAAACAAAAATGGTAAAAATGAGTGACCTACGAGGTAAAGGGATAAACATCTTTAAAACATGTTTTAATAGAGTTATTGAGGTGTCTATTTACATTATATCTTATCATATCTATTATTTCTCAATTTTAGAACCATTTTACTTGATATTAAATTTCCATTATGGATCTTTTTGGGTATTTACCAAATTGAAACACCTTTTATCATAAAAAAGATTATACTATCCTCACTTCCCCTTATAAGAAACCCCCTTATTTATGCAAAAACTATGAAAAAACATCTTATCAACACTTCTATCTACCCTAAAATTGTTTTTTATTCTAAAAGACCATCCCTAAATGGTTAAACCCCCTTTCAGAAAGGGGATAACCTAGGTAGTGAGGTATTTATTTCCAACCACTTCTTTTTTTTTCAATTTCTTTATTTAAATTTATTATTACATAGATTTATTTTAACCATATAAAAATTATAACAAAATTTTCCTTGTTATAATTTTATTTTATTACATCGATGGTATAAGCTTGAACCACCCTTTCCATTTTTCCTTATAAAAAGAAAAAGCAGCAATTGTGTGTGTTCAGACAGCCGCCTCCACAAAACACCATGTTTTTCCCTAAAAACCTTAAAAAAGTTTGAATATTTAATTTAGTAAATAATTATTATATTTATAACTTATTTTATATTATTAATCAATAAATTTATTTATTCCTTTCTTCCATACTATAGATAATGGAATCGTCAACTATGTGTATGTGTAGACTTTTACCTCCATTAGATGATATTTTAATCATCACCTTACATTGATGGTTATGAGAATGAGCATAATGGATAAATGTTGATTTATTATATTATTAATGTTACTTAATTACATATTGGATAACCGATTAATGATATTATCCACAAATTATTATCATTAATTCAATCATTTAAAAAAAGCATTATAAGAAGAAAATCATTAATAAAAATTATAAAATATCTTCCCCACCATTAATTATTGTTATAATTCATTTATAATTTATATAACTAAGATTAATAGACTCTAAATGATATTATTATTATACTCGTGTGATGATATTACATTTAAATAACCCCATAATCATCGAAAATCATTTTATGTTCTTATTTGGATTGGTTTGACAACATACTTGAAAAATTATGTGGAATTATATCATGGATCATTATGAAAGAATAATTAATTTTATAATATTGTATAAATATTTTTTTATTATTTTTTGTATTATTTAAAATATAAATTAATATTTAACTCATTAATTAAGAAAACACCCTTCCAATGTTTAAAATCACTAAAAAATTCTCATTATTTATTTTATATTATAGGTCAATGACTAAAATGATATTGAATAGAAATTAAAACATCATCAATGATCATAATTAATCCAATATATTAAATTTAATGAACTTGTATTGATGAAATTTTATAGAGTAATGAAAAAAACCCCACTATTACAAAAGTAGTTTAAAATGATCAAGAATACCCATACCCAACATCGAAGATAAGTAACAAGTATCTAATATAAATGTAGAGAATATTTATAAATAATTCATAGAAAATTTAATATATATGAAAAAGGATATGAAATTAGTTATTATGAAATTTATGTTTCTTATATAGGATCTTAGAGTGTGTTTGATTTAGAGGGGAAACAAGGTAAGGGGTTCTGTGTCTCAAATTTAATTTCATAGGACTTATTTCTTAATATGTACCATGATACATTAAATGTGGTGTGATTACTACCTAATGAATTATTTTTTAAATATTCATGTGGTTTTATGATCCATATCCTGTTATTTAATTATATTTTCATTTATTCAAAAGATGCCTAAATTGAAAGTGGTTTTGATCCAAATGATACTCAAACTATAATGGTTTCATAGATAATCATATTTTCAAATAAAGATAGTTTTTTGAAATGTAATATATTAGGATAGTTTTTATTATTTATGAAACCAATCATAATTACCTTTCTATAATAATTTGTTGTCATATGTTCATTGAATATTTCATTTCCCCTTGAATTATAATTTATCTGAAGTATTTCTTGTAACATAAACCGACACCATCTCTTATTTCCAGTCAGGAACCTCCTATTTTCCATTTCCTAATTCAGTTTACGATTTTGAAAATGTTTTATCAATACCACTTTAATTTATATAGGTTATATTCTACTATATCTTCTTCCAAAACATGTAATGAAATTTTAAAATTTTTCCATATTGGATGTTTTCATTAAACTATTAAAAGAATCTCATTTTAATTTTTTTTTCATTTTAATACATATTTCATTCATCTTTTTAATTTTCTATGAAAATTAATGTATAATATTTAATGTGTTTCTAAAATAAAATATTATTGTACTTTATTTACAGAATATTTCTATCTAAAATTATTTCAAATAGATTATGGTTGTTTCTTATTTACAATGAAATTTTTCTTAATGATTATAAAAATAAATATAATCTAAATACATACCCATTTTCATACATTATTCTTCATCAAGGATATTCTTCTAATATAACCAAACAAATTATTTCCTAGGATAACCTCTGTAACGTACTACTCTTTTAGAGGAATGATCTATCACTCCCTATGTATCACATAATCATCCCCTATGAATGATAATAAATTTCCACCTAATGACTTTTATTTGTGAATAACCTAATTTTACTCATTTTGTTTAAGGGTTTTATACTATATTACATACATTTATTCAATTAGGGAAATTATTAACTAAACCATAAATCTATTATCTATATATTTTAAATAACATATGTGTTATTATCTTGAATGAATGGTACATACCTATAAATTTACTCTATTTCATTGGTTACTCATTTATTTTCCATGGGTTTATCATTTTATTTTTATTGATTGAATTATTAATTATTATCTTATGAAACCCTTTTTATTTATATGGGTTCTTAATGATGTGTTTTATGAAAACATATTTCTATGGGTTATTTCATTTATGTGATAAGTGATTGGTTTCATGTAGTGTGCATAGGAATGGATGATGATGGGTGGGGTCCTATATCTCCCTTTAATGAATTGAATTAATATTTATATCTCATGAGATATGTATTCATGAGTAAATTTTAGTTTCTTGTATGTGTGAAAATATATGGGGTGTCTAATGAAATTAATGTTCTCTACACTAATATATATTCCATATCTGAAATATGTTTCATAGTTTTATGGTTATTCTTATGAATTTTTTAAGATATCATACCTCATGTTTATTGACTCATGTTTCCACACTATTTTAATTCATGTATTATATTATTATAAGTTATATTTTCTAATTAATTATATATGATTTATTATGTTCTTATCTTCATATGTATCTTTGCTATACCAATATTCTGATCTTATTATCACATTTTATATTCAATAGTCATCTATTATGTTTAACTTTATAAGTAATTTGAGATGACCCTCTTTTTTTGTTTCCAATTCCCCAGGTTATGAAGATGAGTATAAAATTTAAGAAGTATTGGATGGATTATAGTGCAAATTAATTATAGATTTTTGTTTACAAGGGTTTAAAATGATTATTTTTATGTATCTATTCCTCAAATAAAATAATCCTTCTACTCTTGGTATTATGTGATTATTTGTGAGATGTAATGTTTACCTTAAATAAATGTTGAAAAATAAATGTATTTTTATACAGCGTCACTATATTTGGTATCCAAGAAAGTTTTTTTTATTTTTTAGGATTAAAATAGTTATTTTATGGATTAGTATGAGATAAAATTAATGAATACCATTGGTATTAGACTATGTAAAGGATGGTATCAAAAAATATTAGTAAAGTTGTGAGTAGGTTGTTTCCTTGAAAAACATCCCCAACTAGATTTTGGAATGTGGATGTAACTATAGAAAAGATACACCTAAGGGTAATCAGATTAAAAAAGGATGGTTGATTATTGAATAAATAATCAAAATGGTTCATGATGATTGGGAATTATATTACACACATGGATAGACACTTTCAGGGGATAAAATTTGGTTGATCACGTGCTCCTTATGAACCACTATGATAGATTTATTTATTATTTAAATTAAAGAATTTTGTTGAGAATTATAATATAACCCAACTTAATGGAACCTAGGTTATAATAGGATAAATACATTTTTAACTAAAGGAACTATAGTATAACTTGATAATATATAAGAACAAAGTGTTTTATGGTTGAAATTCCTTATATGATTATGACAATTCCAAATTATTGTTAATGTTTTATCACTCATGTCAAAACATTATTTTTAGTGATGGGTAGAACTAGAAGGAACCATGGGTGGGAGGGACCATTCATAGATTAACTCAATAGAAAACTAATCATAATGGGAGATGGAATGATAAACCATGTGATTATACCAAACCATCTATCTTGAAAAATGAATAACAATGTGAAAATATAGAGTCAAATGAATGATCATTTGATGAATATGATGAAGGAATAAAATATTCAATTTCCTATATTGGGGAATAATAACCAAGGGAATTTCCTCAAGTGGGCCAGAATATTATTTACTTGTGGAAAATGGGGTCATCGAGTATCAAAATATCTTGAAAAAAATTAATATTTAAATTAATATGGGTGAAATAAATAGAGTTTATCCTAATATACTGTTTATAATTCTTATCATATTTGTGCAAAACCTAGAAATTATCCATATCAATTCCCTAATACAAGGTATAACTAAGATGATGATCATCACCAACCAACAAGACCAAAGAGAAAATACAATTCCTATGAATGCATTACTCTAGTAGTGGATCCTAATATCTTAGGTACACATACCCTCTAGTATGGAGTTATAGATATCTTGTTGGATTTTTATTCAAGGAACTGAAGAACATCTAATATGTTTTGTAATATCACTAAATAACCACCTGTATTATTTTATTATCTAATAAATCTTCCAATGGTGTGATTATTTTATTCCATGTTTAAATTTATGGTAATATTATTTTTGGAAATCTTATTATAATTCCCTTAGATAAATGTAGATTGGTTTAAGTGATTTAATGGTTCCCTCCACTTAAAGGAAAAATTATCAAGATGAAGGAAAACAAAATTCATATTAATTTATGATATTATATCAATGAATGAATGATAATAAGAACCCACAAAAACAAATTATATAATGCGGGTCTTGATTCTGAGTAATTATAGACTCCTGGACCAAATAGTTGGAGAGAAACTCAATATTAGGGACCAGCCTATTCCAAGGAAAGATGTATATTTCTCTAGATTTTAAGTATTATATCTATCTATAAATTATATCCTGAGTCATCTCTATAACTTTTATACCCTTTTTTATTTCCATTGGTTTGTGATGATAAAAATTATGAGGAAAAATTTATTTAAGGGGGGGGGGGGATGTAACACACCACGTTTTTGTATCCATTATAATAATAATAAATTATTATTATTATTTATTTCTATATTTTTAAATAACATTTATTTATTATTTGAAAAGTATTGAAACATGGTTAAGAAATATTTCATATAATATATGAACCAAACTAAAGATACTTTATCCATTCATAGTTGGGCCATTTAAATAGAAGCACATAAAACTAAGCAATACACATAGTGAATTATTATTCACCATGAATGAAGCACATATATTAAATGTTTATAAATAAATATGGGTAAATAGATATAAAATAATAAAATCATTATGACTAGGAAATCTCCTAGATCAACTTCAACTATTATGATCACCAATAAAAAAAATATATAATCAGGAAGACCACCATGAAAGGATAACACATTATAAAAAATATATAATATTAAATAAGAAACATGCCATGAAAAGTGGTTGTGGAAGGAATGAATGATTTGGTAACTCTGTATATAAGAATAAAATAAATCACTGATTTTTTTTGAAAATATTGCCATTGGTCATATATCCAATAGGTTTCTTGAAGTTGTGTATTGTTAAGTGGTATAACTCATAATAAAATAGAAATATGATATTAAAATATGATATATATATATATATATATTCATGAGTCACATATAAATATAAATATAAATATAATAAAAATAATTATAATATGATATTATATATTTATATAATTCAAAAAAATATTTTAATAATAAGGGATTAGTAAAATTAAATTTAAGGATAGAAATAAATAATTTTAATTTTTTCAAGCGTAATTGGTATAAAATTTAAAATTATTTTTTGAAGGAAATTTTTTGTTATGTATTGAATATTTTAACCAAATAGATTAAATTGGAAATTTAAAAATATTATTATATATGAACTAACATATTAACATATTTTAAATTAGAAATTTATATGAAATAATTTTAAAAACACTTAATGTTCAAAATTTGTTTTTTTAATAAAAGTAGTTTTTCATAATATTTTATATTTTTAAATTAAAATATAAGTTTATAAATTTTATAATATGAATTAGATAAATAGAAAATCAATTTTTTATTTATAATTTCAAAATTAGTTTATCATGGAAATTTTAATTTTTTTTGTAAGAAAAATGATTTTAAGTTAATTGTGTAATATATCGACACTCAAACATTTATAAAATTATCAGTATCAAAATTTAAATTAGAAATATTTGAAACATTTTTTATAACCCCAAACAGTTATTTTATGAGTTAATTTAAAATTTTAAAAATGTATGTTTTAAATAGACATCGATTCAAAACATACTAAACTTGAACATGTTTTTATCAAAATTTTACTAAAATCACAACTTTTAATTGCCAGTATTATTTTTAAATAATGAATTTTTTATAGAGATAATCCCAACAGGGTATTTTTGTTTATTATAAAAATCTCATAATTTCCTTTTAATATTCATGGTTTTTTATATATTCACTATATATTTGATTTTCCCTTGACTCATATTTTACCTGAAGTGTTTCTTATAAGTGAATCTGACCTTGTCTGTTCTTTTTGATTACGAACATCCCTTTTCCATGTTCTAATTCATTCAATTAATTTTTATACCTCTATAATTGATTGAGATTATATTATACTACATGATCTTGTTTAAAATGTTTTAAATTTATTTTTAATGGTTTCCTTTTGGGTAATTTTCATCAAGGTTTGAAAATAATCTATTTTTAATGTTTTCCTAGTGAACACCAATTTATTCTATATTTTTATTTTTACACATTACTTAATTTATAATATTTAATTGTTTTTTAAAAGATAAATTTTTATTATTTATTGATAATATATTTTTATCTAAAATGTTTTTAAAAAATCACAATTGTTTATTTTTTCCAATGAAAATTTTCCTAATGCACCTAAAATGGATTTCATCTAAATTCACATCCTTTTACATATATTATTATTGATAAAATATATTCTAATAATTAAATAATACACTTTATTTATCTATATGAACTATTTAATGTAATTCTATTTTAGAGGAATGATCCATCCATTCCTTTTGTTCATAATCATCTACTATGCATTGTCCCGAAATTTCACCCAATGTATTTCCATTATAAATACCACTATTTTAGTAATTTGATTTAAGTGTGTTCACCAAGATTAAATACATCAATTAATTTTTGGGTATTATTAAATAAACCATAAACCCTTTAACTATGTGGTTTAATTACAATATGTTTTATTATCTTGATTGAATGGTATTTACCTAGAAGTTTTCTTGATGTCATTGGGTACTCATTTATCCTCCATGGATTTATCATGTTATGAACCTTGATGAAATTATTAATGATTTCATTAGGTGAATCCATTTAAAAACCATTTTATATGAAAGGGTTATTTATTATTTTTTTAATGAATCCCATTCTATTCCCAAGGGTTCTACATGTTGTGATTAATGATTTTTTTAATGTGAAAATCACAAGTATAGATAATGATTGCTGGGGTCCTATTTTTTCATCAAATTCATTAGTTTAAAGTTTATATCTCATGAGATAAGTATTGATGAGTAAATTTTAGTTTCTCAAATTTGCAGGCATTGATGGTGTGTCTCATGAAGGTAATTCTTCCACTTCTAATGTTATTTCTAAAGTTGAAATATTTTTCACAGTTTTATTCTTATTCACATGAATATATTAGGTTATTACAAATCATGTTTGTTGACTCATGTCTCCACACTCTTTTGATTCATGAATTATGTTATCAAATTCTATGATTTATGATTTAAAATCTACAGGGTATAAAAATTATTATATATCTTGATTATACCTACACAACAATCATTTGTTCACTTATGATATTTGATTATTATCCCTTATGTTTACCCTTAAAGAGAATTAGAGATCACACCTTTCTTATATTTCCATTTCAACAAGTTATTATGATTTTTATAACATGTAAAAAGAAAATAAAGGAATATAGTGTGGATCAATTATAGATAAATTATCATAGGGGTGGTAAAATAATTTGTTTATATATCTAGTTATAAAAGACACTACACCTTCCATTCTTGATATTATGTGATTATTTTTGAGATATGATATTAAACTTATAGATATATTTTAAAATAAAGTAATGTTTAGAATGTATTACTACAATAGCTACCTTTTGGTTTAATGGTATTTATAAAGGGTGTATTACTCACTCTGTTAGACCAAGTGGACCCTAAGGGTTTAGACCATGGATTTGAATTATAAAACAAGGTTAGTGTATGAGATAAACCTGTAATAGATTATTGGGGTACAAAGGTTATGACCATCCTTAAATACATTATTATTATTTCATATTTAAAATTTTAATGATTTTTTATAATGCGTTGCGATGTCCATGGGGTGAGATAATATATAAATGGGATAACTTTCTCTTTTGTTTTGATATTACTATGTCAGGTCGAGATGCCCATGGGTTGAGACCATATAGAGAAGGGATGATTTTACCCTTTGTCCTCATAGTTTTATTCTTGGTTAATATACCTATAGGGTGAGACTATTTGTGAATAGAGAACCTTTCCCCTTATTCTTATATTGTTGATATGTGATTCAGATAAAAATGGGTTGAAATCCTTATAGCTATAGGAAAATCTATCCTTAGGATTAAATTTATTTGATCTTGGATCAACATTCATGAGAGTTAATACCATAGAGGTTGGGTTACCCATTCACCTTGACCTTCTATCACCATAAAATGTTCAATACATTTATGATCTTAGACTAATATAGATTTTGGACCACCTCTCATAATGTTCTATAATTATTCTGAGTAGTGGTCAAGATGTCTGGGAAATGATACTGATACTAACATGGGGAAACATTTCCCATTGAATTTATATTTTTATATATATGATGATTCAGATTTCATATGGGTTGATATCCTCAAAGTAATGGTAATATGCAACCCAATTTCATTATAGTTTATTGTGATATGTTCATAGATATTCCAATATGGGTTAAATAATGTATGGTTACACTCTAGGTGGTTAGTTGATCACTCAAAGGAATGACATTATTTACAGTCATTATTATTGTTTATTGTTCTATAATATCACTACATGTCTACATTATATATTTTTTAATTTTAGGGGAACTATTGTTTTTTTCCTATCATATTATACTCCCAACATACTAATATTACTTGATACTCAATAAGGATTCTCATTTCATGATCTTGGAAGTGGAAGGGATCTACTATTCATCAATTAGATGGGAATCATTGATGTAGCTAGAATATGGGGTTGGGTGAAGAATTTGGACTTCTTTTTTAGTTTGCTCTTGAATTTTACTTATTTTTGGGGCATGTGATATAATATCTTCCCAAGAGAGATCCATATCATTATTTATGACTATGTGACATTAATATTAGACCTTTTTTATATTATGGTTTATGTTATTTATTGGTTGTTGGAACTTAGATGTGATGATAAATTTTTTTCTTTTATATTGTGATGATGATTATATGTTTACTTCATTGTTATTTATGATTATATATAACATAGAGGGTATATTATACCTTTGAGGTATATAGACCCTCACTGTTTATCAAAATATTTTAGGATACATTGGGGAGAGGGGTGAGATGTATGGAATATAGTTTTGTCATGGTGTAGGTGAACCTGGATGGGGATACTAAAAAGTTTTATTAGAACCTTGGTTTTATTTCTTATTAAGATTTGAAAATCGTATATATGAGATAGGATATGGTCAAAATTTTAGATTAAACTTATTATTGTGAGTAGGTAACCCCCTGTATTAGGAAAGTCTAGGTAAACATGGATATGATTATAGTTATTGATTTTTGGTCTTATGATTTCAAATATTTACAAGAATATGATGTGGGATTTATTGATGTTTTGGTTTACTCTTGGATCAAGGTTGTAAGAGGTGTGTGTTAATGTGTCATATTAAGATCATAGTATTTACATGACATTCCTATGATTGAATGTGGTTGATAAAATTGATTATGATATAGGATTTTATTATTAAAAGGGTCGACATCTACTGATATAGAATTTTACTATATTACTTGATGGTGAATTTCTACATAACCCTAACTTTATCTTTATTCTTCATTACTATTTAGAAATTGATGATGTAAATCCTTTTTATATATGATTCTAACCCTAAGAATGGGTTGTCCAAGATAGAGATATCATCTAAGGTCTTGTAAGACCTCTATTATACTAGTTCATGTATATAAAAAAGTGATATGTTATTCAAGTTACTACTTATACTCTTTTTGATATCAAGAATATTGATATATTTATTCAAAATTATCCTTTTGGAATTGTATTGATATTCCACTATGATAACCATTTGTTAAGTTATATAAGGGTGGGAATGAGTATTCTCTACCATTTTTTTTGTCGGAGTTCCTAATTGAGCATGTACCTCAAATTGATCAATGAATCTAGGGAATTATGTTATATATTATTTAGTCCATGGGAGACTAAGTGGTGAGAGTGTTTCCCTCTATGTCATATATAATATGAAAATTTTGAGTTGTATCACCCACCTTTGTTTAATAGTGTGGGTGTATAAAAGGATTACAAGATCTTAGTTGATTTTATGGAGACTGTATTTGATCATATTGAGAAACCCATTGAGATGTGTGTGGATCATACTATTTATGTGCTTCTATGAACATAGAATAACAATAACGATATTCTAGTCTAGCCAAATCTGTATGCGGGGTAATCCTAGAAATAACTTCATGCACATTTTGTAAATAATTTCATTCTTGAGACACTAAGAGATGATATTTCTACAGAGTTTATACATTTGTTTTGAGGGTGAATTTCAGAGATGAAATTTTCTTCCCAAATTACCAAGATACTTAATTTTCACCCTCAATAGTTAGTAATGACACTATAAGGGTTCACTATTTAAATAATGATTTGAAACATTCAATTTGGTCAAAACTAATTTTTTTGACTCACCTTATTTTTTGGGTTTTTAATCCTAGAAAATGATAAGACTTCTGATTAGTTTGGTTTATATATTGTTCCAAGATGTTCATCTTCATGTATCCAGAAGTGGCATTTTTATGATTCTAATTATATTAGTAGTAGCTATTCCATTTAGGCCCATGGTTTATCTTATTCCTAGATAAGGAGGACTCCTTCTATATGATAACATTATAGTAGAGTGGGAAATACCAAGTAATAGTGATAGAGAGTTCATGTGGTATATTAATCTCATGTATTGATGGGGAATATACAACAACTTTATTAGTGATATTATCAGCTAGGTAGTGTTTAAGGTGATAGAAAAACTTAGTGATTAGTTGCTGGATCTCGTTTTGTACAGCAATGTGGTAGTTAGAGTTCTTCCAGTCAGTTAAGAAATTAAGGATGACATGGTATGTAGATGTATTAGAGGAAAAAGTGTGGTTATCCGTAAAGTATCTAGGGATATAGAGGCAAGGGTAGTAGTTCAGGTTCATACCAATTTCATGCTATCGATTCGACAATGACTAATCATTAAAAGGGGGCATCAATTTGTATAGGTACAATATTTGTAGAATTGACCCTTGTATATTGTTTATTTGATATATATTATTTATATATGTTTATGTCTACACAATTTTCTAAGGATGTAGGGATCATGATAGATTATCTTTATAGGGTGATGTATATAGATATTCTCATAGGGATGTGATCAGCTGGTATTAAGAGATATCTAGAGTATACAAATTTTTAATTAGATATATGATTCATTAACACTTATTAATGTTATAAATTGATAAATCTGATGTGATCCTCTCTATAGACTAGTTGACTAATTATCAAGTACACATTGACTACTATCACTAGAATGTGTCGTTCACTTCTCATAAGGGTGACTACTAAACCCATGTCATTGAGTTGGATTTGTTGGAAGGCCATTCAGGACATGAAAATATATCATTGGGGATTATTTTTGCCGAGTTTTCTATTTTTTTTGAGATTGGATGATTCATTAGAGTGTCTTCATTCTTATTATTGTCCAGTTCTAGGATGTATTTCTTGAAAACTTCTGAGGGTTTCAATATTATAGATAGGTAGAGTTTATGATCAACATTATTCCAATCATGTAACCCATATCTATATCACTGTATAGTATTGATCCTAAATAACTTTTAGATGTGAACATACAACTAGAGGAACAATATATTGAGGGTTTTATTCACCAAATAATATCCCCTTGGATTGCTCTATTCTTATTTACCATTAAGGAGGATGGTTCTTTTTTATTATATATGTATTAATAAATGTTAAACCCTGTGACAATCAAGAACTTATATTGTCTCCCTCATGTCAATTATTTTTTTGACCAGCTAAGGGGACCCAAATGGCTCTCTTAGATTTATTTTATGTTAATTTATCATCAACTGTGTGTGAGGCCTTATGATATTCTTATTATTTATTTTAAGATTATATATGCCATCTTTGAGTATCTTTTGACTCATTTATATTTTCTAAACACACTAATAAGGTTTATATACATGATAAATCATGTTATATATATATATATAGTAGATTCCATCATATTTTTTTTCATTAATGATATTATATTTAAGTCTAAGAAGTGAGAGGATGACACTCATATTTTAAATATTGTATCCAGCACACTTAAGTATCATTGAATATATTCAGAGATTTCAAAAAAATAGTTATGTATCAGAGAGGCCCATTTATTAATTATCACACTATCATTGGTTTGAATATCAGCGAACCCTAAAAAGGTGAAGTCTATTTTTACTTACAAGTAAAAGAAGAAGGAATTCAATATTTTTTATATTCTTGGGATTGTATGTAGACTACAAGAAATTAATTTTAGGAATTCCCCAAACTGTAAGTGTCGATGAAAACCTTGGCCAAGAAGGAGTGATGTTGGAGTGGTCTAATTCTTTTGAGGGAGCCTTCATGGAGTTAGAGGTTGAGTAGTAATTTTCAATAATCTTGACCTTACCTCATATAAGTAAGAATTATACATTGTATTATGATGCATAAAATGTTGGTCTTAGAGATATTATGATTTTGAATGTATGAGTTTTCACTTATGGATATTGGTAGTTAATTTTTTATGATCAAAACTGTTCGATTAATGGTTTAGAGTTTGTAGAAGTATTAGAAACATTGAGATATTGGCATCACTACATATTATAGAAGAGTGTCATGGATTATTATAACCATAATAGTCTTATATAAAAATTTTCCCAGTATGACTGAAAATATAATTAGAGTACGTGTGTTGAGTATCTTCATTAGTGCACTTTTATAGGTAATATACCAATATAAAGGGAAAGTTCATTCCCAATTCACTATATATAAAGACTTTGATGCAGGTGGTGTGGTAGGAAAGTAGTGAATGGTAGTTGGTGCGCCTATTTTTTTATATATATTTTTGTTTTTGAATATATGGTAAATGAGTTTCTAACACCATTGGCTATTACATTTTTACTCAATTAGTGGGTGATGGATAGTAAGTTCTCTAAAATTTATTGTAGACTTATGCGTGATAATATATATGATAGGGAGAAAAAACCCAATTGGTCCCATGAAAATCACCTCAGCTGAAAGCTTTCATGCAAAAATACTAGATCTTACTAGTGAAATATTCATTACATATCAATATGATCCAGTCCAAAATCGTAAAGTTTTAGAGAATTTGGAAATGTTGATAGATAAATAATTGGTACATAAAATATCTAAATCATTTCCTATTATGTTTATCACAACTAAAACCCTTATTAGACATATTATACTTAAAACCATTCTACATAACTTGGTAAGGGAAACAAAAGAAAGGGTAGCTCAGATTCTCAATAAAGGTAAACATAAGAAACATCAATCAATGATCATAAGTGAGAATAATATATATATAAGGGTATGTAAAAATGATAAAAATTTAAAATAATCATACCCAATCAGTTAATGATTTATAATCACAATTCAGGGAATTTGTATTTTTCAATCAAAAGGAACATGGAATACTATTTAAGAATCATAAATATTCCCTCATGATCCATGAGAAAATATCATAAGAATAATATATATGTTTCTATAATTCAAATAATCATGGAATTTTACTTCCTTAGTCAAGGTTCACCCCCAAGACAATAATCATGGATAAATTACCATAATAGAAATGCATACCCAGTCCATACCAATATTATATTAGGAGTAACATCCATCCATATAATATGGACATCTCTTAAGAGTTTATTAATTTTGTTATCTCTAAATATTTTCTCAAAAATTTCATCATTAATGAAATAAATAGAGGGATATAATGAACCTACCCATCCTTGGTTTATAGCATAACCTTGCATCACATTATAATAATCCATTCATATGTATACCCCAAGATCATGAAAACATTTATCATTACCTCAAAGACAAACCCATATAAAGAAAGTGTGTTTCCTGAATATTTCAGAATCATAAACACAAACTATACGGAGATAAAATAAAGATAATAAATTCAGAATATATCCTCACTAATTCATTTTTCAATTTTAAATCACTTATTTTAAATTTTAAATTTGATAAAAATTGATGAAGTATTTTCTTTGAAAAGAGACAATGAAAATATTAAGACAGTTTCATGGAAAATATTATTCGTGGTGGTAGGTAAATGTTCTTGTAAGTGTATATTAAAACAAAAAATCATTTCACATTTTCAGTGAAAAGTCAAATTTACCTAATTCATAAAATGAAAAGAATACTTCTTTATTTTTTTTATAATAATTAAAAAATAGGTAAAAAAACTTTAATAAACCTTTTAAGAATAGTAAAAACATATTCTGAAAAATTTTAATGTAAATATGGACATGGAGGAAAAGGTCCCAACTAAAGAGTGATATTATTTCATTTTTCCTTAAAAACATTATTTTGGTCTCTTGAGTAATTAATGAAAGGAAAAAGAAATGGGAAAACTTAATATTCATAAATAACCATAGGGGAATAAAAAATCATATTTAGGAGATATATATAACATATTTCCATTATTCAATATTTATGTATAAAAAATCCTAGTAAAAAGGGGATTATAACATAAAATCCTTATGTATTTGGTAACTATTTATTCATGAAACACATAAAAGAAATTTATTCTATTAAAACATTGAAAACTAGTTATATAAGGATAAAACATATCTAAGGGATTTTAAATAAATATCATAAAATAATATAGGTGTATAACAAAACACATAACCCAAAGTAGAAAATTTGAGATGATAAAACCTTACCACTTTTGTAACTTTCAAATCAAAAACCATTGTTTGAAATAATTTGAATTATGATTTTATATACCATGAATTAATATGGATCCATGGTATAACATGTTAATTTAATGGTTTATAAACACTATAAAGATAAATATATTCATAGAAAAACATGTCTTATTGAAATAAAATTGTGAAGAAGAACCCTTATGACATTATTATTTTTATTGAATTGAAAGTCATTGGAAACATGAAAATAACATGATTATTTAAATCCATTGAATGAAATCATGTATTGTTAAAACATAAATTCTTGAGAAGTATATACACCCTATAAATGATAAATTAGTGCATAACATTATAAAATATATCGATAAAGATAAATTTATATGAAACCCATACGTTATATCTAACTTGATTTGTAAGTGCTATAACATCCTCTTCTATGAGAGACCTATTTTTAATTACACCTTAATCCATGAAAAATATGTCTTTATATAAGAAATAAATGGAAGGAATTTATAGAGGGTTTTTAGAAGGGATTTTATGATGTATAAATCTCAAATGGTATGAATAAGGGCGGAGGAGAGGTGATATTTTATAAGGTATGTGAGAAACACAAATGAAATTTATGAAAGGTTTTAAATGACATAAGGTCAATTTCATTGGAAAGTGTAATATCTTGGTTTTACAAAAAGGTACATACCACGATTTTTCAGATTTTAATTCTTTATTTGGACATTATAAGGATGAGTAAGCAAGTCAAGGAGGTCCCGAGGGTGTCTATGGGTTGTTTGGAGCCTTGATCTAGGAAGTATGGTTAGTAGAATCCATGGTGCCCTGACCACATAGTTTCCCTAATTGTGTGACCTGAGGTAGTGGGGTGTGGGGGTGCACATAGTTTGTATAAAACAATACAGACCCAGGAACATGCCCGTGCAGGTGACCTGTAGTTTTTAATATTGGAATTTTTCATTACCAACACATGTATAACCAAACTTTTCACCTAGCCCATGTGAGAGTCCCTTTTCAGTAGTGTGTTAGATCATGGTTGGTGCCTAGTTTGGAAAAAAAATGTGGCCAAAACATGCACCCTTACTTCTGTGGGAAATTTTACATTTCTACCGCTTAAATGTTTTTAAATAGAAACCCGTAATCCTCATACTTTTTCAAACAGACTCTATCTCCTCCCCCGCATTAGAATTATCTTCTCCTCCACAATAGGGTTACTGATAACTCCATGATGCAAGAACCAAATTTCTCACCATCAGATCAATTGGAAAGATAGAGGTAATATCTTCAATCATATTGATTCTTTTCCAATTTTCACTCTTCCTTTATTAAGCTATTTATGTTAAAGTTTATGTGTCCTATTTTTAGGGAATTGGATATTTTCTCTAATAACTCTCATTCTAGGTTGAATCAAAGGTCAACACTGGATGGGGTAAGCACTATGGGGTTAAGCTAGGTGTTATAATTCTTTCCCATAAGTTTCCCTACATTAAATAATATGCACCATTGTTCTGTGATACAGACCCATTCAGAAATTCCTATAACGGGTTTAGTAAATTAAATTATATTTTTACCCATGTTTAATATGTCCATAATAAATGTAAAATCACCCTTAAGGTTGGTCTCCTTGGCCTAGGGAACCCCTTTTGATGTGACTATCTTTAATAGCCCTTTTTATCTACCATATTAGCTTTTTAAATAACATTGAAGGTGTCTCTTGGACAAATTATAATTGTTGATGACTTTAAGGATTTCATGGGCAAAGTGTTTAGACCTCCTTACCGTTTTCTATAATGAAACTTATGTTGTAATTTAATCGGCGAACAAATGACATTTCTATCTTTTTTTAAAATGTTAACAATACCTTGTATAAAAAATGGTATGTTATTGCAGACCATATAATACCCTCATATTCTTCCCTAAGAGATATAATTGGTTATGAAATATGGTCCCATTGGACAAGATCATCATGCCTTAGTTAGAATTTGTTAATGATTTGTAAAAACAATAGGGAAAACACTAGTTATTAATGGGATGGGCCCACTGAGCATTATTCATGTTTACCTCTAGATGAGTGACAATGATTCCCTATGGTAGACATGGTGGAAGAGATCGATGGAGATTCAGTTGTACCATTTCAGGAGACATACACAGGCCCCTACATGCGATACTAGGGAAAACTCCTAGGTTAGTTTATTCTATCATCACTCCATGCCTAGAGTGACACTTGGGAACTTATTATTCTGTCACCATGGATGGAATATTTTGGAATTGTACTTATACCGAGCCCCTAAAACGATACTTTTAATTATATTTGAATTTCCATCGATGGGATCATAGTGACTCTTAGTAATCAATAAATATTTTAACTAAATTAAAAGTGAAGAGAATTTTATGAATGAGAAATGATCATTGGAATTGGAACTGCATTGACAAATCCACCAAACAAAATCACAAGCATAGGGACATTCCACCTCTTGTTATATTTTCCCACTCACATTACGTAGCATGATCTCTTTGTTTAGACACACCAACTTTGGCCAAAGAAGGTAGAATTGGATGGGTGTCTCAACTCGAACCTTGGTCATGGTACTAATTTTTTTACTTATCTTTTTTATTAATTTATTAAGGAACACTCTTCATTTTATATTGAACGTTATGGATTGATCTAGAAACTATTAGTGGTGGCCTATTTGTATAATATCTCATATATATCTTGTTCTACCTTTGGTACCTAAGTAGACATCATGGATGTAGGTACAGGTAAAGGGAAGTATCCAGCTCCTGATGCCTAATTGAAAATTCTAGGATGATTTTCAGGGTAGAGGACCAATAATATACTCATGATGCCAGTATTAGATGTTATTACAGCCTTTTCTTATTTTTATAGCAAGTGGTATGTGATTGTATCGCCTGTTCCCCCATGCTCATTTATCTATTGTAAAATTACCCTGATCATCATCAATTTTTTTATGTTTATTATTCATCCTCCATTTATTGTTTATTTATCTTATTTTATATATTAATATTCCACTGCTATTTTTCTATTGATACTGTTTCCGATATGGCGGGTTAATGTTCTAGTCATATAGTGTCTAACTCTGCTTTCTGTTTGTCTTATATATTACCGTACTCTAATATTATCATTAAGGGAATAGTTCCCTCATAAAAACTACCAAATACATTGCTTCTAATATAAAACCTATAATATTCCTACAGATTTAGATGAGGTATTGCGGCCACCGTCTTATGGAAACATTAAGTGGATTTTAGGGTAGGGCACTACAAACTAATATGATAGGTCCTTTTTCCTTTATTCTTACTATTTGGGTTTAAGAAGGAGACTAGGATATTAGAATTTGGTAATAATCCTAATATTGGGAGTAGCTAACCCACATATAGGAGAACTAAAATTACCTTGGATTAGTAAATGATATTATTTCATACATTGTTACAGTTTCACATATTTCCCAATTTGGGAGACACAATTTTTTTTTTGTGTTTTTATGGATTTTGATGTTATTAGAAAGGACTGTTTAGCCTTAGCCTAATGATATTGGGGAAAACAAATCTTATGCATCAAAATATAAACCATAGGAATAAAATTCCATGCATTATGTCATGCCATATCGATTTTATGCATGCATTGTGTGTATTTCATGTTCCTGTTGTGGTCCCTTAATTGTTTTTCCATGTATAAATAATAAAAAATAATTGACACATAAAGTGCATGCATGAACCTAAAAGTGATTTATTGAATAGGTTAAAGTATACACCTTAATTAGTCGGTTATAAAACGTTGAGCATGGACCATTGGTCATGTGGGTTGGAACTTGTTATGGTTATGATTAAGTGGACAACACATTTAAATTTATAATATGTATAGGACCTTATAAATTGGGAATGGATATGCATATAATTCAACTATTTAATAGGGAATAAATTCATAACTAATCATAAATGAGTCCAAAATAACATGACCTTTAAAATGGAATGGACACCTTATAAGTGTGATATGCGACCTTAATGCTGTTCCAACCTTAGTAGTGGGTAGTAGGACCTGTCTCATATGATATATCCATGGTTCTTTAACACCAAAACCTTACTCTGTTACCAGGTTCAGAGTTATTCCATGTTATAGGTATACCTTTCACATGACCATTAAGACTTTACCAATCAATTATAAATCTTATTTGAGGTGTGTGGTTTGAAATTTCAGATCTAAGCAACCATTTAATCCTGTTGGTGTATGCTTGGAAATTGCTAATGAGCATACTCTAGAGGTAGTGGGCCCTGATCCAACCATGATACCTCCAATAGTTCCAACTGATTCACTTCATATAGATCTTCCAGTGGGTTCTAATTCCTAGTTCTGGGATAGTTTCTTTAAATTCATGTAGTCTATATAGGTGCTCATAGAACTTCCCCTACCATGGAAGAGCTAACCAGGGAGATCCAATAATAACATCCTCCCACCTTATCTGGACATATCAGACCTCTGGCTATGGAGTCTTGGATAGCGTCTATGATGTCTATCCTTGAGAATATTGATATGCCTCTAGAGAGGAGGTTTAATCTCACCATCTATATGCTATATAAATCTGCCAATAATTTGTAGGATATCCTTATCTTGGATATTCATGATTAGAGTATGGTTTGGATGGACTTCTAAAAAACCTCCATCAAATAGATATTTATATATAACATGAGAATTGATTGGGCCCAAAAGTTCATGAACATTCATAAAGGTGACATGTTAGTGATGGAATACTTATCTTGCTTCACCAAATTGTAGATATTTTCACTGACTTTGTCCGTCGATGAGTAGATGAAAGCGATGAGATTCAAGGATGTACATGCATACACCATCAATCATCATTGAATTTTATTCAGTTGACCACCATTTTAAAAATATTGAACTAGGCCCTCATAACTGAGTGGAACCTGAAGTAATCCTACAACATGATCCATGGAGGTTATGCATCTTGGAAGAGTATTGGGTTATCTAGTGGTAGGAAACATCGACTTGATGGTACCTATTGGGGGAGTACCAACCAATTGGAATGAACTGACATATATGTGGTGTGTCAAAAGTGTGGAAGTCCAGGCCACAAAAATCCCAAGTGTATGAGGAACATGATTGTGTGTCATGCATATGGTAGAATGAGTCACCTCCAACATTTCTACCAATCCTTTCCACCATTTTCCAATGAATGGGGTTCTGGGATATCACTACCATTATGTAAAGGATTAGAAACTCCATGTCAGGATGGATGTTGGTTATCTATAGGACATTCGTGCTAAACAGGTGGTCTTTGCCAAGGAAATCAGGCCTCAATGATTCAGTGTCTATAGAGTAGACCTACTTAGGGTACATAGTAAGTATCTTAGGGTTATGGTTCATTCAACATCTATTTTTTACAACCTATTCTAGGGGACAAGAGTCCAGATCCATCTATTATTAGTGGTATTATTCTAGTAACCTCCACTTTAGTTTCAACTCCTTTTGATATAGGTGCATCAAACTCTATTCTATCTACATTAACTATGGGATGTTTGGGCTTAGTGATAGAATATAAAAATAGTGTGATGACTCTTGACACACCATTTGGAGTTCAATCTGAGGGTAAATTTCATTTCAAGGAGTCCCCCATTGAAATAGCTTTGTTCTATTTTATGTGGAATTTATTCATCATTGATATGACTGACTTCAAAATCATTCTTAGTATTGATTGGGTTTTTCCTTATTTATCCCAAATGGATTTCTATCGCCAACAGTTATCATTCCCATCACATGAGGGAATCACATATCAACAAGGATGAATGGGATATCTAGGAAATTCAAAATGGACCCAAGAGTACTAGGTTAGGTGGAGTGACTACTTAGATGGTGAGTCTCTTCATGACTGATCAAGGAATTAAGATTGTGTAATTCCCTCCTATTGTGGATCATTTCAAGGACAACTTCAATGATGATTTATCCAGCTTACATCTTGAGAGGGAGGTGAAGTTCCCCATTGAGCTTGGGTGAGGTACGACACCTGTGTCCATTCCCTCATATAATATGGAACCTATAGAGTTCTTTAAACTCAAGAAGAAACTTTATAATTTAGAGGATAAGGGTTTTATCTTAACCATGACATCGCTATGGAGTTCACTAGTAATTTTCATCAAGATTGAAGATGGTACCATTAGATTGTGTATAGATCACCGATGAATGAACCAGCTTATGATGAATAACTAGTATCCACTTACTTATATAGATGACTTCTTCAACCAGATCTGAGGAGTGACAGTTTTTTCCAAGATTGATTTTAGGTCGATCTACCATTAGGTCTATGTGAGGCCATCAAACATACCACATACAATGATCTAGAGTAGGTAAAACTTGTACGAGTATTTGGTCATGTTTTTTTCTTAAAAATGCATTGACAATATTTATAGATTTGATGAATTATTTTTCCACCCGTACGGGGATTCATTTATGGTGTTCTTATTAGATGAAATCATATTGTATTTTTTCACTTGAAACGATCATGAAAAACATCTTGAGATCATAATGAATACACTAAGATAAAACCATCTATATAAAAATATTTAAAAATGCCACATTCGGATTAGTAAGGATCACTTATTAGGACATATCATATCAAGGGATGAATTATCTATTGACTCAGAGAAGGATATAAATATGGATTCCTAGGATAATCCTAATAATGTGTTTGGAATACGTAGCTTCTTTGGACTAGTTGGCTATTATAGGTGGTTCATCCATTATTTATCATTCCTAGAATCACTGATTAAGGGCTTGACTAAGAAGGGTGCGAAATTTTACTAGACAAAATATTGTGAGAAACATTTTTAGGAGTTGAAGGGAAAACTAACGTCAACACCGATCATGATTCATCTTGATGCATGAAGAAGCTATATTTTTTCTGTGATTCTTCAGAAATTTAAATAGGGGAAGTACAAATGCAGGGAGATCGAGTCATGGTATATGGGTCCTGCTAGCTGAGGCCTCATTAGTGGAATTACATTATAAAAAACTTCAAGCTATCAACCATGGTTCAGGATTTGTGCTATTGGAGGCACAACCTATTGATGAGAGATTCATTGTTTATAGGGATAAAATATTCTAAAAGTATATCTCCACACATTGAGATTTTAATCTCATGTATTGTAGTTGTATTGAATACCTAAATTATTTTAACCTTGAAATTTATAACACACCCAGAATGGGAAATTATATAGCTAATTCTTTGAGCGAGAAAACATAGACACATGTCATAAAGGAGTCCAGTAGTGATTGGCAGTTAATGGATATATTTTATTAGAATTACCTAGAGGTTTTTGAAAAACATGGGAATATAGTCATAGTAGCTATGGTGGTTAAATCCTCCCTTCATGAGTGGGTTCAGATGAGTATGTTATCAGATTATGAGGTCCTCATATTAAGGGAGTGTGTCACAGGTGAGAATCCACCTCAGGGATGGGTCATTGTTTCAAATGAGATCCTAGTCTTCTATGGGTTTGTTTGGGTTCCTTCTGAGATGATGGAATATATGATAAGGGAATCTCATGAAATTTATTGGGAAGTTAGTGATGAGATTACCAAGATGTACTGATAAATCCACCATTTGTATTGGTGGATGGGTATGAAGAGGCAGATAAAAGTTCACATTACTTGGTGCTCCACTAATCAATAGGTAAAGGTAGAGTACTAGTGACCTGCTAGAATTCTGCAGCCTCTATCCATTAATGAGTGGAAACGGAATGACGTCACCATGGATTTTTTGATAGGATTTTCTAATATATCATTAAGGAAATGATATTGTATGGGTGATCATTGATAGGTTGAACAAGGTTTCACACTTCCTAATGATTTGGGAGACCTTCTCATTTAATGCTCATGGGAGGTTATATTTCTGAGAGGCACCGAACCTTCATTGTGTTCCCCATTCAATCAATTCGTACTGAGACACACATTTTACCTCATGTTCATGGGAAGTGTTGGAAAAGACACCAAGATCATATGTGATCTTGAGTACAACATATCTCCCTCTGATTGGTGGGTAGTCCAAGTGGATGATACGAGTCTTGGAGGATATTTTTGGGAATGCATTATTTGTTTTAGTGGTTCATGGGAAAAGAATCTACCACTTGTTGAGGTTTCCTACAACAATAGTTTTTAGGAAAAAATCAGATGGATTCATATGAGTCCCTTTAAAATATTTTATTCCATTCACCTTTGTTTAATTTAGTGGCAGGTGGGACCGCTCTACTAGGTCATCATCTCATTTTGGAGACTTAAAAGAAAATTTAGCTAATTCAGAAGGATATGACTATATCTCAGTCTATGTAGATGTCCTATACCAATTTATTTTACAGAAATGTTGAGTTTGATATGGGGTATTATCTCTTTCTATGTGTATTACATAGATTACATCATAGACAAATTCGGTTATAGGGAAATTTATAGCCTCGATATATTGGGCCTTTCGAGATAGAGGAGAGATTTGGGACGATAGCCTATTGGTTTCACCAAACTTAGAGGTACCATACCTTGTACAATGTCTTCCACATATCATAAAATCATCTATATCATCCTGAATAGTCTCATTTTTTTGACCCTGAGGATATTGAGTGAGGATAATATTAATACTCTGAGGAGAATATGATACATATCATTGATCGACACACAAAGGCTCTCTAAGGAAGGTAGTTTCCTCTACTTCAGGTGCTATTGTAGAATGATTGTATATAGGATGGGACTTATGAGTGATAACCTGATGTAAATTTGCAGTGGCTATAACTCTTCTCTAATGACATTATACCACCCTCAAATGGGAAACTTGAGTATAAGTTATCTTATGGGGGAGGTTGTAACATTATAATTTTTCTCAAAGGAATGAACTATTAGTTTTTGACTTTAAATTATTACATTTTTCATAATAATAATTCTTATTGGAGTCAAGGATGTATTTGGGGTATCTGGGGATTGGTTAGATCTGGGAGACCCAAAAATTGAAGAAACAGACTAGGAAGAATAGTTAGTAGAAACCGTATATGCCATCCCACATAGTTTGTCTAATTTTTCAACTTGAGGTAGTGAGGTGTAAGGGTTTTCATTGTTTTTTTAAACTGTGTGAACCTAGGCTCATGCTTGTACAAGCCACCTTTAGTTTTTAACAGAGGCATTTTACACGGGATGAGCATGGTTAAACAAAAAATGCGCTTGGTACATTTGTGGGTCCTTTTTGGGTAGTGGCATGGTGCACGGTCACAACTAGAAAATAGAGATACTACCATGGATCTATAGCCACAGTTCTATGGCCTATAACCACGTTTTAAAACTGTGGCTATAGGCCAATTTTCCATGGCCTATTGCCATGGTTTTGTGAATCGTGGAAATAGCCCATGGCTATTGCCACGGTTTTGGGGCATATGGCCATGGTTTGAAAAATCATGGCCATAGGCCAATTGTTTTCATATCTCTATGGCCACATTTTTCCAAAACCGTGGCCATAGGGTTCCCGTGCTTTCGCGGGAAAAATAATTCCCGCCAAAAATTTGGTCAGAAGACCTATCGCTAGGGTTTTGAGTCTATTCACATAGTTTTTATTAATATATACATCATAATATATATTTATATACCCAAATTGTGGTGTGGTGTAGTGGTATGTGTGTTGGACTACATAGTGGAGGTGCATGGATCAAACCCGCTGGGGACATTTATAATTTTGGCTACTACCATGGTTTTTTGAAGATATTGCCACAGTTTAAACTGGATATAGGTCAAGTGACATAGTTTTAAATTTGGAGGCCTATTTCCATGGTTTTCAAAACCCTGGAAGTAGGATGGGACCTACCGCCAAGGCGATAGCGGCCACAGTAGTCCAAAACTATGGTCATAACCTTTGGCCACAGTTTTGGGGCCTATTGCCACAATTTTGAACCGTGGAAATAGCCCTTTTGTAGTTGTTGGTTGGTGAATTTTTTATCCAACTGTGTTCTAAAACATTTTTCCTTGCAAATTTGGGTGATTTTATATTTCTACCCCTGAATTATTTTTAAATTTAAACACTTCTTCTTCCTTCCTACAACAGACTCCATATTCTCCCTCATGCGAGAAGCCTCTTCTCCACCTCCAAAAGGTTCTTGATAACACCTTCATCAAGAAAACAAATCACTTTCCATCATATCCATATAAAAGCTATAGGTATGATCTTCAATCCTCTTTATTATTTTTATAGTTTCTCTCTTCCTATGTTTCACTATTTAGGTAAAATATCACATGCCCAATTTTCAGGTAATTTAACATTTTACCTGATAAATCTCATTCTATATCAAATGATATTAAGAAACTATAAGAGGGAATCACTTCAAGGATAAGGTAGGTGGTATATTTCTTTACAATATGTTTTGTTTCATTATATAACACGCGTTGTTATTCTACAAGACAGTCCCTTCCATTGATTCCTATAATTTTTAAAAAAAAATTAAATTCAGTTGTTTTTATTGTTTTATTGGACTATAATGAGTGGAGAAACACCCTTTGGGTTGGTTTCCTTGGCTCAGGACACCCCTTCTGTTGTGCCTTGCCTAAATTTCATAGTTTCTCAACCTTCATAGCATGAAAAAAATCCCTTGATGGGGTCTTTTGGACTTATTTATAAATTTTAATGACCTTAATGATTTTACAGGCCCTGTTTTTAGGCCTCCTTGACTTATGAATTTTGATTTATTCTCTAATTCACCTTATGTTTTAATTGAAGAATATAAAAAATTAAATGGATATCTTTGTTTGAAATCATAAAAATTCCTTAAATGATAAATGGCATGGTATTTCTAACTAGATCATACCCATATCTACTTCTATGGAATATATAATGAGTTCCTAATTAATGACCCATTGGACGAGCTCATTGTTCCTTAGTTCAAATTTGTTAATTATTTTTAAACACTTTGGAGGAGACACTAGATATGCCTAAATGTTGCCTTTTGAGAATTATTCACTTTTTACCTCTAGATGAGTGACACCAGATCCATAGGGAAGACCTCGTGGAAGGTATTAGTTTTGAGTTGTTTGTAAAATTCTATGAGGGAGACTTGAGCCCCTACATGAAATATCAAGGATGAACTTAGTTGTTAGTTCATGTTTTCATCACACCATTATTAGAGTTACACTTGAAATCTTATTCCTAGGTCACCTTTGATGGACTCTTTTGGAATTGGACTTATACTCATCCCCTATAGAGAAACATAAAATTTTAATATAATTTCTATCGATGGGCTCAAGGTGAATCTTAATAATCCATAAAGGATTTAAATAAATTAAAAATAAATGATAATATTTTGAATAAGAAATTAACCTTGGAATGGGATCTTCAAGTAAGAGTCTGCCAAGACAAATAACAAGCCTAGGGAAAGTCCACATCGTGTTATATTTTCCCACTAAAATTACTCGTGAAAGATCCCTTTATTTAGATACACCATCTTAGGTTGGATGAGGTAGAATTAGATGGGTGTCCCATGTAGAACCTAGTCCAATTCATTGATTTATTTATTTTTGTCTCAAAATTATTAATTATGGAACACCATTCATTTTATAGTACTTGAGGTGGATTTATGAAGAAAACATTTTTGGTGGCCTAAATTGATTATATCTCACACCCTTCTTGGGAAGCCTTTGGTACCTAAGAAGACATCATGAATTCTTATATCGGCAAAGGGAAGTGGAAAACTCTTGATTCTTGATTAACATTTTGAGGATGGAGTTTGGGGGAAGGGGACTGATCGAATTCCCATTATTTTTATAGTAACCATACTTTTATCCTTTTTTTATTTTTATAGAATATGGAATATGGATAATTCTAATATTACCCTATACTAATTTATGTATAGTTACATTAACTTGATCATCATTTCCTTATATCTATTTATTATTCATCCTCTATTTATTGTTTATTTATCTTACATGTTTTCTTAATATTGTTCAGCTACTATTTTTCTATTAATACTTCTTCCACTACAGTGGGTTACTGGTCCAATCATATAGTGTATTCTTATACTATCACTTTTCCTTATATATTGATGTGCTCCACTTTGATCAATGAGGGAATAGTCTCCCAATGAACACTCCCAAATCCCTTGTTGCTAGTTGGAAAACTCTAGTATTCGAGGAGATGCACTTGAGGCCTTTTAGAAACCCTCTGGAGGCACTATTAAGTGGCATCTGGGGTGGGATGATACAAAGGGTAATTAGAGGTCCTTCTTCCCTTTATCATAATATTTAGGTTTAGGTAAGAGACTAGTATATTATAATTTTGTAATGATCCTGTGCCTTGGATCATACAACTAACCCACATATAGGGAAAACTAAAATTACCTGGGATGGGTAAATGTTTTTATTTTTCGCATTTTTACATTTGGATAGATTTCCCCATCGGGGTGACACACTAGTTTTGTGGTGTTATTGATGTCAATGATATTACAAAGGTTTTTTTTATCCTTTTCCAAATGATATGGGGGTATACAAAAATTGTGCATCATACTTGGAATAATAGTATTAAAATGAAAATGATATGCCATGCCGTATCTATTTTCTATGTGCATTTCTTGTATTTTTTATGCTTATTGTAGCTCCCTAATATATATTCCTCACATGAGAAAGGAAATATAACTTAAACTTAATGTGATTCCATAACCTAAAAGTTTTTTCTTGAATAGGTTAATGTAGACACCTTAAGTAGTCCTCTATGGAATGTTGAAGCATGGACCATTGGTTTCATGGGCTGGAAAGTGTTATGGTTAGGATTATGTGGACACCACATTTCAATTTATAAGGTGTATAAGCCCTTATAAATTGGAAATAGAGATCCATCTAATTAAACCATTTAAATTAGTTCAAATACATAACTGAACATAAATGAATCCAAATGAACACGATATTTAAAATGAAATAGACACCTTATATGTGTGATATGGGACCTTGAACCTTTTATGGCCTTAGTAATGGGGAGTAGGCCATGAATCCTAATATTTATCTATGTTTCCTTAACACTTAGACCCAACTCCATTAGTAGGATGAGTGTTATTCTATCTTATATGTATGCTTGGTACTAGAGAAACCTATGATCCCTCATATAGTGACACCTTAGGCTCCTCCTTTATAGCATCCATTTGGTTCTGATGATCAGTTATGGGACAATTTATTTTGGTTTATATAGTGTGTACATGTTATCCTCAAACTATCCCAACCATGGAAGAGCTGACCAAGGAGTTACAGTAGCAACATCCCCACATATTACTATGGGATAACAAAGATCAAGATATGGAGACATGTCTAGAGGCTATGATCTCTAGCTTTGAGCATATTGAGACACATCCAGAGGGTAGGGTCAATATCACTACATACATTCTATGTGAAATCGCTAAGAGTTGGTGGGAAATCCTGCCCTAGATTTGTTGACATCAAGGCACGGTCTGGGTGGACATCTAGACAACCTTCTTTAACTTTTTTTGTTCTGTAGACCTTGATAACACATCATTCTGAATATTTTATATACCCTTCAAAAGGTAATATGTTAGATATAGAATACTCATCTTGCTTCAATAAATTACAATGTTTTCACCGGCCATGTATGGTGACAATTTATTACTATGAGCCTATTAAAGTATGGTATTTCTTACGCCATCCGATAATAGGGGAACATCTTTCATCTAACCACCATTTTAGAAAGAGTGAAACATTTCATTATCATTGAGTAGAACCCAAGGGAATTTGGCAATGTGAGATAGGGAAGTTCAGATTCTAAGAAGAGTAGTGGGTTATCTGGTGGTTGGAAACATCGACATAAGGGTACACATGGGGGAAGTACCATCCAGGAGGAATGCACCAATAGCTCTATTATGTCAATAGCTCTATTATGTTTCACTAGTGTGTCTCTCTAGGCTATTAAAATTCCCAAGTTACAAGGAAGATGATCGAGTTCCAAGCATGTAGAAGGATGGGAAACCTATAGTCTTTCTGTAGATCCTTTCCTCTAATTCCTATTGAATGGGGTTCGTTTATGGTACCTCCTTCAAGTGAAGGATCAATGACTCCACATCGGGCTAGAATTTTGTCTTCTATTGACCATTTGATATAAGTATGTGGTCGTAACTAAGGTAGTCAGGCCTCAATGTTTCCGTGTTAGCAGAGGGGACCTTCTCAGAATTCTCAGGAAATATCTTAGGGTTGTATTTCTAGACACATATATATTGTTCAGCGTATCCCTAGGGAGAAATGTCTAGGGAAATGTAAAGTTATAAGTTCTTTTCTTGTATCATCTTCTTTAGTTTTAGGACATTTTGAAAAAAAATTGAATAACACTCTTTTCTATCTACTGCAAATATGGGAAGTCTAATCCATGTGATGGAATATTCTAGTGGCATGATGACTCCTAAAATAGTGTTATGAGTTATATATGAACGAATAATCCAATTTAGGGTGTTCTCCTTGAAATTGGCAGGTGATATTTTTTGTGGAGTTTCTTAATCCTCTAGATGATCATCTTCGACACCATTATTAGTTTTAACTGGCTTGTACCTTATTGATCCCAAGTAGATTACTATCTCTATTGGGGATCATTCACACCACCTGAGGGAAGAAAATATATCTACAAGGGTGAATGTGATATCCAGGAATGGTGATCTAAACACAATTGTACTCGGCTAGGTGGAGTGACAACCTAGATTGAATGTATCTTCAGGAGTGATTAGGGAATACCGCTTGTGGAATTACATCATGATAAGGATAATTTCAGGGTTGTTTTACCTAATGACTTCTATAACATACCTCCTATGATATATGTCAATTTCACTATCAAATTTTTTCCTAGTGTGGCCCCTATTTCGATTCCCTCTGTAGGATGGAACCTAGAGAGCTCCGGGAACTCAAGAAGTAGCTTGAAGATCTAGAGGATAAGGGTTTAATCTGACCGAGAATATCGCGAATGGTTTCACCACTCCTTTTCCCCAATAAAGAGGATGATTCCCTTTTATTTTGCATGGATTACTATTGACTAAACCCGATTAAGGTGAATAACCAGAATCCATTTCCTCATATAGACGACATCTTCAAACAACTCCAAAGAGTGATAGATTTATCCATGATTGATTTGAGGTTCGACTACCATTTAGTTCATGTGAATTAATCAGACATACCACATACATAATTCTGGATTTGGATAATCTTGTACGAGTATATGGTCATCCCATTTAGTTTTACAAATGTAATGATAGTATTTATGGACACGATGAATCATGTTTTCCACTTGTACATGGATTCATTCATAGTGGTCTTCATAGACGACATCATATTGTATTATCGACCCAGAAATGACCATTCCATATATCTTGAGATCAGGATGAATACACTAAGAGAGAACAAACTGTATCTGAATCTCAGAAAATGCCACTTTTGGATTATCAAGGTTCAATTATTAGGTCATATCATATTAGAGGCTGAATTATATATTATCCTATAGAGGGTTAGTTCCACAGTTTATTGAGAGCATCCCAAGAATGTTTTTTACATACATAGCTTCTTAAGAATGGATAGATATTACAGTCAGTTCATACATGATTTCTCATACCTGGTAGCACCGCTTATAGGATTTACCAATAAGTGTGTTAAATTCAAATGAAATAAATCTTTTAGGAAATATTTTCAAGAGTTATAGGGATGACAGAATTCAGTTCCCGTCATAATTATTCCTGAGCAAGGAAGAATATATAATTTTTACTCTAATGATTCAATAATCATGTTGTTGGTAGTGGTGATGTAGGGATATCAAGTCATGGCATATGGGTCATGGAAGATAAGGCCCCATGAGTGGAATTACCCTACTCAAAACCCCGAGCCGTGTTTCGTGGTTCATTCTCTATGCTTTTGGAGTAACTACCTATTAGGTGAGATATTTTTTGTTTATATGGATCATAATAGTATCAAATGTATATCCATAGAGAGATAATAGATTCTTAGGATGTATAGGTGGGTTACAGTCCTATAGTAATTTAACTTAAATCTTGCATACACTCCAAGAAAGGTAAATACCGTAGAAGATGCATTGTGTAATAAAACTCAAACGTAAGTCTTCGTGGTGGAAAATAGTGAGTGTTAGGTGACAAATATTTTTTCTAAGATTCACTTGGATGTTTGGGAAGAGCATAGAAAACCAGTCTTAGTAGTTGTGGTGGTGAAATCATCCCTTTTAGAGTGAGTTGATATGATGAAACTATTAGATTCTAAGGGATTAATATTTAGAGAGAGAATCATAGGTAAGAACACAACATTGGGATGGTTTGTTGATGTGAATGAGATCCTAATCTTCTATGATCATGTTTTGGTGCCTTCTAAGATACGGGTAGGGCTGATGAGTGAATCACATGCCTCTAGTTAGCCATTTTATTATGGGATTGTGAAGATGTACTGAGACATATTCCATCAATATTGGTGGATAGGTATGAAGAGGCAGATATTAGGTTTCGTTACACAGTGCTCTACCTGTTGGTATGTGAAGGCTTAGAACTAGTAAAATGCTAGACTTTTGTAGCCTCTATTCATTTCTGAGTGGAAATGGAATGGAATCAACATAGATTTTGTGACATTATCTCTAAGATACCCTCTATGAAATGATAATATATGGGTGATAATCGAGAGGTTGACCAAGTTTGTACACTTACCACTGATCTAGGAGACCTTCTAAATTGATGATCATGGGAGGCTATATATCCAAGAGGTATTATTCCTTCATGGTGTTCCACGTTCAATCATTTCTGACAGAGACACCAATTTTTCCTCATGGTTCTCGAAAGGGTTCAAAATGTAACTAGGATCATTGTTGATCTTGAGTATGAAAAAACACCCTTTGACCAATGAGCTATCTGATGAAAAAAGTAGATGTTAGAGGATATGATTCAGGAATCTATTCTTGATTTCAGAGGTTCGTCGGAAAAGTATCTACTAGTTTTTGAGTTTTTTTACAATAATAATTTTCATGAAAAATTTCAGATGGCTCTATATGAGGCCCTTTATATTAGCCCTTTCTATTCACATTTGTGTTGGTTAGAGGTTGGTGAAACTACTCTACTGGGGCCTTGCCTTGTTCAAGGTACTTCATAGAAAGTTCATCTTATTATAAAGTGCACGGATATAGCTTCATATAGAAAGAATTTGTATATCGATCACCATTGTAGGAATCTAGATTTTGAGGTGGGGAATTATTTATTTCTACAGGTATCACCAAGATTAGGTCATAGATGAATTAATATACATTTAATGTCATCACCTCAATATGTTGGGAACATAGAGATAGTGAAGAGTGTTGGGAAGGTAGCATATCAGTTATTGCTACCTTAGAGGTACCATGCCACACATGATGTATTCCACATATCAATGCTTCGATGGTATCATCATGACTCATATAATTTATTTGACTATGAGGATATTGAGTCGAGAGTGGGTATGTACTTTGAGGATAATTTGATACGTATCATTGATTGAAGCATGAAGGCTCTCTACGGTAGGTTAGTTCCTATAATCTTGGTGTTGTGGTAGCATGGCCTTATATAGGACAAGACTGGGGAGTATGAAGTTGATGTATGTGCATAGTGGCTAGAACTATTCTCTTATAATATTCTACCACCCTCAAAAGGGAAATTGAGGGACAAGTTTTATTAAGGAGGTGAGGTTGAAATGTCCCAGTTTTTATCAATGGTACAGACCATTAGTTTTTAGCTTTAAATTCTTGATTTGGTCCCAATATTGACGCCTAAGGGAGTTGAGGAGGTCCCATGGGTGTTCGTGGATTACTCAAAGGCCTAAAAATTGAATAAATAGACTCAGATATATAGTTATAAGAAACTATAATTGCCAACCCACAAATATTATTTTTTCAAGAGTCTTGAGGAAGTGGGGTGCAGGGGGTTGCACGAGTTGTACACAATTGTGTGGACCCTGGAACACACCTATTCATGACACCTGTAATTTTTAATAATATCATTTTTCATAGGCTGCACAAAGTTAACCAAACTATGTGCCTATCCTATTTGAGGGTCCACTTTGGGATGTGAATTGAAACATGGTTAGTGCATGGTTTGAACAACCTAGTGTCCAAACCATAAACTCTTTACTATGTGAATTATTTTACATTTCTACCCATGAAATGATTTCAAATATAAAACATTTTTCTTCCTCCTTCCTCTAATAGACTCCATCTCCTCCCTCACATGAGAAGACTCTTATCCTCCTTCACAAGGTTCTTGATAACTCCTTTATATAAAAACCAAATCTCTTGTCATCAGATCCATTAGAAATCTAGAGTCAATCTCTTCAATCCTTTTAATTCCTTTTATAGTTTCTCTTTTATTCCTTTTCCCTATTTATTATCCAGATCATATGCCCCATTTTCCAGGTATTTTACTTTTTATTATATAACTATCATTCTATCTAAAATAAAAAGCCAACACTGGATTAGGGAAGCACTACATGGCTAAGGTAGTTATTATAGTTATTTAAAATAATTTTTGTTGCATCATATAACATGAACCAATTTTTAATGAGCCATACCCTTCTAGTGATGCCTCTATCTTTTTTAGTAAATTAAATTTAGTTGTTTTCCATGTTTTATATAACCATAATGAATTAATAATCACCCTTTCTATTGGTTTCCTTTGACTAGGATACCCCTTTGGGTGTTCGTTGACTAAATGGTCTAGTTTGTCTACCTTTCAAGCTTGATAACTCAACTTGAAGGTGTATCTTGGACTAATTATAATTATAGATGACCATAAGGATTTAATGGGACAAGTGTTTAGGCATCCATGCCTTATGAATTATGCCTTATTATTTAATTCACATTATGTTGTAATTGAATATTAGATTAAATGAAATGAATATCACTGTTTAAAATGTTAACAATACCATTCATGATAAATGGTATAGTCTTTCTAACTAGATCATACCCTCACATTCTGTCAGGGGAGACATAATGGATACCTAATTAAAGTCCCATTGGATGAGCCCATTTTTACCTAGTTAGAATTTGTAAATGATTTTTATACAAGCAGGGGGACACTTGTTATGCTTGGGGTGGTCCCTCCTAGGATTATTCATTTTTTAACTCCGAACGAGTGACACCAGTTCTCCAGGGGAGACTGCACGGATGGGCTCAGTGGAAAGTTGGTTTCACTATACCACGAGAGAGAATTGGACAACAATTAGTGATACCATGGATGAACTCAGAGGTTAGTTCATGCTATCAGCATACCATAATTAGAGTGACACTCAGGATCTTATTCTTGGGACATACTCTATTAGAATTTGACTTATACCAAGCCCTTAGAGAAATACTTGGAATTCTCTTTTAATTTCCAGAGATGAGCTCATGGTGACTATTAATAATCAATAAATAGGTTAACATAGTCCACCAATTGTTACATTTTCCTATTCAATTTACTCAAATAGGATCCCTTCGTTTAGACACACCTTCTGAGGCTGATGTAGGTAGAATTAAACAGGTGTACCAAGTGGGAACCAATACAATGTATTTATTTATTTATTTATATATTACATTTATTAATTATGGAACACTATTCATTTTATATTCTATGAAATTGATTGATTTGGACACTATTGGTGGTGGCCTACTGGGATTATATCTCACACCCTTATTGGGACACCTTTGGTAACTAGGAAGACTTCATGATTATAAGTATAAACAAAGGGAATCAAACAGATACCGATGCTTTATTGATAGTTATATGATGATGTTTTTGAATAGAGGATCAAAACTACACTTATGATTCTATTAGAAGCAGTTCTTTTAGCCTTTTTGTATTTTTATAGCTTTTTGTATATTCCTGTATCTCCTATCTCCCCAATAAAAATTCTTTGTAGTTACTTGACGATGATCATAATCACTTATTATCTTTTTATTATTCATCATCCTCTTATTGTTTATCTATATTAATCATTTTTTTATTATTGTTCCACTGCTATTTTTCTGTTGATATTGCTTCTACTGCGGCGAGTTACTGGTCCCATCATATAGTGTCTGATTATATTATCTCATATACTTATACATTTCATCAATTAAATATAATAACTAAGGGAGTATTCTTCCCATAAAAACTCTCAAATCCTTTGCTACTAGTTGGCAGCCTCTGGCATTTGAAAAGATGCACTTGATGTGTTGTGGCTACTATCTCAGGGCACTGTTAAGTGGAATCCAGGGAAGGATGTTGTAGGAATGTGGATCTAAATGGACCAGTAGTAAAATTTAGGATAATATTAGGTTTAAATATCTTTAAAAAAATAAAAATTTTACCAGTTTGGGTGGAAATCCTACCCTTATCTCTTGGTTTAGCCCCCAATAAACTGATTTTAACCTTATTAATGGTAAAAAAATATAAAATGACCAAATATTAAGTTGAACCTATTAAATTATATTAGTTATAATTATTCATAACATGGAATAAATTATAAAAGATTCAATTTCTGTATTTGGTAGAGTTTAATTTTAAATAAGAATAAAAACGTCAATTTAAACCAATTTTAAATAAATGATTTTTTTTAAATAAAACATAATTTACTACCATTACATTCCTTTCATAAACCATAAATGATTGATAAAATATAAGATTGAATATATTATATCAAAATAAAATTAAAACCATTAATAAATAGGTATTAAGTTAATTAATTAAGATAATACCACATTGTGCATATAAAAAACAATTTTTAGAAAAATGTGTTTTTAAGGCAAAAAATTAACTTATAAAAAAATCAAGTATAATGATTATTCCAATGTAATTAATTCAATTATTTCAAATTAAATGAGTATTATAATATTTTAAGATAAAATTTAAAACATAAATGTACATTTACATGAGAATTAATGATTGTTTTTACAAAAATTGATATTTTTCATTATTCACTAAAAATAAATATTTTTAGTCAAATCAAAAAAAGTAACCCTAAACTAATATTGACCTATTGAATTAAAAAATATATTATTTTCTTCAGAATAAATTATTATAATGGTATATATTATTTATAATTCTCATGATCATTAAATATAATAAAAATATTTTAAATAAATCCAATTTTTAATGCATAAAATGCCTTTAATGAATATTGATTTCCTATTATTATTATTTACTAAATACATTTTAATTATTTGAAATATTTATGCATATTTGTAATTATGTGTTTTTTTCTTTTCGTAACATCAAATTTAACAGCTATCTTGTTATATTTTACTATATCATGGTTCATATAGACCCATGGTTTCCTATTAAGAAAACTCTCAAATATCTATATTTTATTTAAATAATATATATATATTTTAAAATATCAGGGTGTTATATTATCCCTCTTAAATAAATTCCATCCTCAAAATTTTAATCTCTTACAAAAAAACATCTAAGGGAATCTATAGTGTTGAAATAACTATAGTTAATAAAATTACTAATAAAAGAAAGACTATAAACTCACTTATAATCATATCTATATATTGAGTTACTTTCGCTCCATTTGAGAAAAATACCTCTCATTATTTGGTGTCATTAACTATTTTATTTCTACTTGAGTCTATAGTTATACTTTTAGTGATATATTGTCAATGGATGTTATAAGATACAATTTCTTATTTTTCGTAATTATTATGAAAACAGATGGATAAACATACTAAACACATATATTTCTCACCCCATATGCATTTTCCCATTGGCATTGTTAGTGTGAAATTGATGGAAATTGATGAAGACTTATCCTCCTTATCATAATAATTTTTGATATCCACATTTAAACCCCTTTTGAACCTTTATAAAGTGTCTGGATCCAAAGTATGAGCCTGTTCCATTACTAAAAAATCTTATTAATGTGTCCTCAACCTTAAGAAAAAACCACCTATCACTTCACCTACCTATTTAACTTATCCATGTGATTCCCACTCCATGTAGACATCATGTATGAGGTTGGGGATGGATGGATACAACACCATGTCTTCCCTTGGTGGAAATTAATATACCCAAACATTGCCTTCTTAGTCCTGAACTATATCTTGAACATGATGAATTATCTTGTGTGTTCTATGGAATCAAACCTAAGTCATAAAATAAACCTAGCCTTGAGGTCAAAGGGAGACCTCTCTTATTTCTACCTCACTATTATGTCTTGTTTTGTTATTAGTGGTGATTAGGGTTTTTATTATACTTCCACCATTTGAATAATTTATTTTAATTCTCTATCTACAACAAGGATTATACACATTGGAAGTGCATTAATGGTTGGTGATGATGATAAAATGTTGTTTTCTTCTTATATTGCTGTGTCATTAAGATATCTCATTAGAGGCTGTTGGTTTTTGTCTCTTCCCTAATCCATTATTCAAAAATGATTTTTTTCATTAATATAACTATTATTTTTTTAATAGGGGGTTTATGTTGAAATAGTTAATATATTACCATAAAATCATCAATTCCATCCAACTCTAGATCAAAAAGATCTATATTCAACTAAACATCAAATTTGGATACAATAATCAAGTTACTAGATGTTTCCTCTTATAATTAAATAATTAGGGTAGTGATTTAATAATCATTTACAACTTCATGTATAATATAAGGTTTCTAGATTAGTAATTCAATAAGGAATCCATAACTCTTTATTAAAGGATAAGTGTACCTTCTTATATTTTTTTCATGACCATCTCCCAACAGTATGAGTATTATTAGGTTTCCCTTGTTTTCTTTTTCTTATAGGATACTCATATTTATCATCCTTGTTAACCAATATTTTTTTCTATTTAAACTACATGTTTCAGGGTTGAACTTAGGTTACTTTTATTTGGGTTCTTTAAAACTATTTTACCCAATTCTAAAAATAGAGATCTAAAATTGTCACAAACGTTTCATAAAATATTTTAAACCCAAAATTTATACAAAAGATCACCCAATTTCAAAATTAAAATTAACATTAATCACTAAAAAACATATGGTAGTTCATAATGCCACATTCCAATAATGTGAATACCTTAATTACATATTCTCTTAAAACATGAAATTAACTCGAATAACCCTAAAACTCAATAAAAAAATATATTCTGGAAAATTATTAAAGAAAAAATTCTATGAAAAATCCTTAAATGTTTCCTGATTCTTATAACAAGAATATCATTTTCAAAATAATTATACAACTTAATTATGAAATATCAATACATAAAAACTTAATTCATTCCCCATCAATTATTGGCATGGCATAGGCTCTCCCTTGATCTGGGAGTTAACACTTGGATTAGGGTATTGGATTAGATAATACCTATATTACCCACAGAAAAATAAAGTGTAATAAACATGGTAGATTTGGATGAACATTATTTCCATCCATTTAACTCTTCAAATTCCCCCAAAATTAATTTCACTTTATTCTTATTTTACAAACATAAAACAACATCCTCTTCCTTTGAGAAATATCTCTATGGTTTTCTTCCCACATTTTCATCATGTAGGAAGATGAATATTCTTTCCTATATGATCTACATGAAACTCTATTTTTCTATTACATTTTTCATCCTCATACTTACCAATTTTGTGGTTGTTAATCATATTTCAAGATTGATGGTTAGGCATACTACCAATAACTCACATTCCATATCCCATTTCATTTAGTTTCTCATGAGAAAAATTATTCAATAATTAATCACATTCAGTCTTAATAATATTCCTCTTTGTTCTAGAAATTAACTAAAACCAAAATAATAGTTTGGAAAATTGTATTTATTAATCATAAAATCACAAAAATCATTCATATGATGCCGAAAATAAAATATATTATTTTCAAAATATGATACCTTAGGTTTATCTTAGGGTATAAATGGTTAATATCTATTCAAATACTTCACATTGGTTCATAAAGAAAATGGGAAAAAACATAAGCATATCCTCTAGATGTGTAAACCATGTATGTTATATGTTTCCATTCACCACGCACCAGAAAGATGACTGATATATACTTGACATAATATTTTTAGGGTTATTATAGATAGATTCATATATTCCAAAACTATGTCCACTTATAGTATCTAGATATGGATGTATTACTATGAAAATCACATTATATCTATCCTACCAATATTCTTGGAATTTATCCAATAATTAGGCTTATCCTAATGGTTCTCACTAATTTTTCCTGATATTATTTTTCAAAAAACAAAAACAACATTCTCTTATACCAAACTATAATGACCCAAAATTTTCATACATAAATACTAAATATTACTAGAGGAATATTAATTACATACCAGTAAGATCCATTCCATAACCATAATGGTTTAGGAACTTTGGAAACATGGATATCAAAATAACCAGTACAAAAAATATCTACATTATTTCCCACTATGTTTTTTACAAACAGTACCCTTATTAGACATATCATACATAAAACCATTCTTTATAACCAAGGGAAGGTAAGCATAAGAAAATGTGAGATCAGATGAGGAAAATGAAATAGAATCATTAATAATAAATCACATAACATTAGAATATATCAAATTCATAAGACATATGTTTTTTGGATTCCAATAGGTATATAAAATCACTTCCTTAGTCAAGGTTTATTCCAAATACTATCATTATAGACAATGTACCATAATTTTAAATAGCTAACTAGTCATTTTAAAATTCTATTAGGAGTACCATCCATCCGATAAACACTATTTTATTAGATAAATTTGTTAACTACATCATCTATTTGTAGTTTCTTAACCCCATCATCATTAAAAATGAATTATTGGGATATAACATACACACCAATCTTTTTTTTATAACATAAACACTCATCCTTGGTTTATAACATAACCTCCCATACTTGGTTTATAATGGAACCACACCTCACATAATCACAATCCATTCATATGTATGCCACATGATCATGGAAACATTTATCATTACATCCAATCTAAAATGATGGAAAGAAAGAAGGTTCTATAAAAATAAAATCATCACAACCATAAAAACTATAGAGATAGAATAATTATGGTATCATTTCATTATATCCACAATAATGTATAATAAACCTGAAATTATGTTTCTATAGATGAAAATTTACTTTTAAATATCTCTAGAACATTTCTTGAGGAAAATACCCTTTAAATTTTTAAAGCACTAATTTAAAATTTAAGAATTTGAATAATATTATGAAAAGTGTTATTTTAAAAAACAAATAAAAATTATAAAGGAATCTTAAATTAAAATAATATTCTAGATAGTGGTGAAAACCATTCTTGTGGTGTACATTAAAATTTAAAATATATTCACATTTTCAATAAAAAGTCCAAAGTACCTTGTTCAAAAAATGTAAGGAATATTTCCTTAAAATATTAAAAAAAATTAAAACATGGTTAAAAATGAAATTAAAAAATATTATAATAATAGTAAAAACATTATTGAAAATATTTTTAACAAAATATATAAATGTAAGAAAATATTCTCAATTGATGAGAGAAATTATGTTAAAATTCCTTAAAACATTATTCCATTATCTTTAGTATAGAAAGAGTGTAAAATTAAATGAAAACATGTTATATCTCAAAATAAAAATAGACGAATAAAAAAGATAAAATTTGGGTCAGATTAATCCCATTTTTTTCCATCATATATTTAACTATAAATAATCCTTGTAAAAATGAGATTTTAACAAAAAACCCTTACCACTTTGGTAACTATTGAATCCTGACCCCTATGAAATAAATAACATTAAATAAAAATTTAAACACCATGAAAATAAGTATAAAAAATATCAATGGTGAATTATAAAAACATCATAAAATAATATAGGTTTAAAACAAAAAATATGTCTAAAATTTGACAAATTGAGATGATAAACCCTTACAACTTTGGCTACTTTTGAATCAAAACCCATTGGATGAAATAATTTCAATTGTAACTTTATATAAAATTAATTTATAATTAACCATGGTATAACATGTAAATGTATTACTATATAAAACTTATAATTATAAATAAGTGAATAAAATCAAACATGCCTCAGTTAAACAAGATTAAGATGAAGAACCTTTACAACTTTAGTATTTTTTTAATCAAAAGTCATTGTAAGCTTGAAAATCATATGGTTTTGAAAATACATTGAATTAAGTAATATGGAATGAAAAATATATTCATGAGTATTATATATACCACAGAATTATTAAATTATTTCATAACATTAAAACATTTCTTAGTGAAGATAAATTGAGATGAAACCCTTACATTATATCCGACATGATACATATATACTCTAATCCTCTCTTCTTTGAGATACCTACTTTGGATAACACTTTAGGCATGGAAGGATTGGTTTTAATAGAAAAAAACTCTAAGATTAATATAAATAATATAGAAATGTTCTTAGTGGGTATTGATAGAGCCATAAGGCCCTAATTTGGTGAATGTGGTAGGAGGAGAGGCTTCATTTAATAGGTGAGGGGAGGGACACACATGAAATTTATTAAAATATTTCAATGATACGAGGTCACATTTATGGAAAAGTTGTCCAAAATGGAAATTTATTCAGTGTAATTATATGATAATGTTGAAATATTTTCATCAAATATTAATACAAATGGTTTTGGTGGAAATACTACACTTATCTCTTGGTTTAACACTCCCGATAAACCAGTTTTCATCTTCCTCATGGTAACTATTTTTTAAATGTTAAGTATTTACAAAAAATAAGTTAAACCTAGTAAATAAAATTAATTATAATTATTGAAACCACATATTCCTTTTTACTAGATTCAATTTCTATAATAGGTAGAATTTAATTTTATTTAACCATGAAAACACTAATAAAAACCTGTTTTAAAAAATGAATTTTAAGCATAAAACTTGATTTACTACAATTTATTTCCTTATAATGACTGGAAAATGAATTTTAAAATATATGATTGAATAAATTGTTTATATTTAATTAAAATATTTAATTTATATATATTAACTAAATTCATTAAGATGAAAACATATTGTGCACATAAAAATTTTTACTAGAAAATGTTTTTTAAGTAAAATAATTAACCCATACAAAAATCATGTATAATGATGAATTTTATATAAATAAATATAGTATTTATAATTAAATTAAAATTATGTTACTTTTGTGTAAATTTAAAACATAATTCTACATTTACTTGAAATTAAATTTCATTTTTTGCAAAAGTCGGTATTTTTCAAAATTCACTAAAAAATAAAACTTTTTAGAAAAATACTAAAACTTCACACTATGATAATTTTAACATGAATATTTAAAAAAAATTGAAAAAAAATATCAATAAATTGTTTAAATTAATTATAATTATTTTCTGTATAAAATTTAATAAAATGATTTTTGATTAAAACAAAATTTTAAAGCAAAAAATGACTTTTTTCAAAATTGAGTACTTGTTAATTATGAATTAATCAATATATTTTCATTATTAAAAAACTTTATAAATATTTTTCATAATATATTTATTAATATATATATTTTACAATTTAACAACTTTCTTATAATGGTTTACTAAAATATCATGGTGTTATAATAATTTTGGGATCCTTTGTGTGTGGGGTAGATTTGAGGTCCCTATGAGAAAGCATGAGGAGAAGATACATGATTCACATGACTTGATATGGGCTATTCACCTAGGGATTACAATTATGTAGTATGACATGTGTATGAAATTCTGGTGCCCTAGGTTGAAGAAGGATTTTTTGGGGTTTGTTTCATGATTCCTTACCTATGAAAAGGTAATGGATGAGATTAAAAGATTTGAAGTATCTCTTTACCGTATTAACCATTCCTAAGAGGAAATGAGATGATCTGAGGACATATTTTATGATGGGGTTTTCTTTTTTATTTATGAAATTTTATTATAGTATGGGTTATTGTCAATCGGTTAATGAAGGTCTTACATTTTCAATCTTCTATAAAGTCCCAATTTTTTATAAGCTAAGTGGGTCATATGTTAGGGAGATACTATATTTTCATGGTTTCCTAATGACACTTTTTGAAGTGAATGAAAAATGTGATTGATACTCTAGTGAATTTTATCATGATATACCACCCTTAAGATGATGCATAATTTGGGTATACTATCAATATTCCATAGGATATCATCTGATATTATTTCTTAGAATTTATAGGTTCATGGGAGAGTAATATCTCCTTTGTTGAGTTCACCTACAACAATTGTTATTAGACATCAATTCAGTCGAAACCTTTTTAGTCTATGTGTGGTGGGACATGATAATTTCCTATATATTGGTTAGAGTTAAGGGAGTCTTCTATTATGATCCTGATCCTTGTTCAAAATACATCAAAGAATATTTGGTTGGTCTGAAAGTGGTTAGAAGCTACGCAATTCATAAAACATTTGTATAAAGATTAGAGACTCTATCCTTTGCAATTCAAGGTAGGAAAGTGGGTTTAATTGAAGGTATCACTTTATTGGTGAACTATTTTATTTAGTTTTAAGTAATATTTGTTCCCAATTTCATGGGGTTGGTTGTGGTTATCGAGAGGAAGGATACCATGGCATATCCATTTGATCTCCCTCAATGATATAATGTTATGCATGATGTATTCCTTGTATTTTAGATTAAAAGATAGCATCATAATCCTTATCTGGTTATTAGTGATAATGATTCTATGAATTTGGATAATTTGTTTTTTAGGAATAAACCATTAATATAGTGTACTAGAATATTACGATATTTCACAAGAAGATTATACATATGGTACGCATGCATTGGAAACATAGGTGTATCTAGGAGGATACATGGGAGTGAGAGGATGATATGCATGTGCATTTTCCTGAATTATTTACCAAATATTCTCACTCATGAATCTTAGTAACAAGACTCTCTATGGAGAGGAGGTCATAACAAATCACCTATACTGATTTATTAATTACTTTGTTGTTTTAAAACTCATATATTAGTGTAATTTTCAGTGTTAAAGGTGTTCGAAAGGCCCCATAGGTCATGTTGGGGATGATGTATCGGGTTCATTAGTTTATCTATTTGAGACATACTTTATCAAGTACATGTTGGTTAGGTACCAGGTACTCAGTGGATCGTTGGTGGAATGGTTTGTTCTTTGAATTCATCAAGTGGCTAGTGACCCTGAATGGGAACCTAGTTGGTAACAAGTACCCAACAAAGCCTAGGCATGTATCTACTAGGTTCCTGATGTTTTATTATATTTCAAAAAAATATTATGTTATTATATAATTTATAAAATAGAAACTTCTTCCTAATTTTCCCCCATAATGGATCAACCTTTACTTTTCCATTCCCTATATTCTCTCTATCTAAGCGATAGACCTCCTCTGTCAATGTTTCATTTTGTGTGTCTTATATCCCAAGGTGTTGTGGTAGGTAAGTGAAAACCTCCTCATGGGTTTATTCCCCCTCACTCTCAATGTATTATAAATATTCATAGTTTATTCTTAATTTAATATCATATGATAGGTTTTCAAATTTATACCATTTAAGGATTAATTTGATGGAGATATTTAGGGGAGAATCTCTTATAGTTATGAGGTAGGTGGACCAAAACATTCCCCAGGGGTTTTATGTTCTTACATGCAATGTGTGATATGCAGTCATGCTTCCTGTGTGTGATTGACATAAAATATAATTTGAATTGTATTCTTTGTTCCCATATTAGTGAGGTATGGATTTTCTGGTATGTGATAGAACAATTGATTCTTATTTATTGTTGGAACAACTATCAGTGGTTACATGATTTAAAATTAAGTGTATATAAATTATTCTCATAGCCCAATGGGTCTTCATTGAGTTACGTTATGAATTATTGGACCTAATTAGTTCCCTTTAGCCTCTATTGAGTATGGTGATGTTTGAATATCACAGTGTATAGTCATTATTTGACACTTTTTGAGCATATAGAATACTATATACCCCTTTTTTCTTATTGAATGGTATAAGGGTATACTACCCACTCATTTAATAGAAGTAGTCCTGATGTGTTTAGGAATAGGGTTGGAATTATAAAAAAATTTGGTGAGTGAGATTGACCTATTTTTGACTATAGAGGTATGGAAGTTATTCCCTATTATATATATTTTATTATTATTATTATAATGGAAATAATGATGTGTTTTATAAGGTGTAGAGATAAAAATGGGGTGAAGTTTTATTAAAAAGGCTATATTTCCCCCTTTATATTTATATTGATTTACTAGGTCGAGATGACTTGGGGTGATACTATGTAGATTGGTGTCACTTTTCCCCTTTGTTTCAATATTGATATGTCATGTCGAGATGCCCATGGGTTAGGACTATATAGACAAGGGGTGCTTTACCATTTGTCTTTTATTATTGTGTTGTGATACAAATTTTTATGGATTGGGATCCTTATGGAGAAGGACCAATCTCTCATGAGACTTATGTTGATTTGATATTGGGTGAAGAAGCATAATGGTTGAGAATATATTAGTAGAGAACTCCTTTCCCAGTGACCTTATATCACCATGTTGTGGTCCCTATGCATATGGGATGAGCCTAATAGGGATGTGGGTAAACTATACGATTTTCCATTAATTATTATAAAAATAATTTGAGATGTCTAGAAATATAAATAGATTTAATAATGTGGAAACCTCTCTTATTTTCTATACATCATTTTAAATGTGATTATTGGTATGCCCAATGGTCTGAGATCCTAAAAAGTATGGGAATGTACTACCCCATTAGCTTATTGGTTTATTGTGATATGTTTAGAGACACCCAAACACTGGATAAAGTATGTATTCTCACTAATTAGGTGGATTATTAGGGACTAGAGGGAATTCCATTATTTATGATTATTATTGTATTATATTATTCTCGAATACCATGAGGTGGATGAACTGTATATATTATACTTGTTCTGGGATTCCATTAAGGGTGACCTACTGAGTTATACCCACACCCAACTTGGTAAGCTTGTTACATGGAGAAACATAATGTTCAATAACTCATATAGGGGGAAAGGAACTTATATTGATATATGAGCTATGAAGAATTGTTGGAGTTATCATACCAGTCCAGACAATGAATCATGACATGTTTTATAGTCATATCCATTATTTTATTTATTTTTGGGGTTTTTAGTATAAAATCTTCCCATGATAGATCATGTTCTTGTTTTATTATTTCATGACATTATAGTTTACTATTTGGTTATGTCATAGGTTTTTTATTTATTTGTAATCAGAAATTAGCTATGATGTTCACATTTATTATACACTTATACTATAATTTTTTATTGACACAACTATGATTTATGGTTATCTATACCATAGAGGGTATAATCTCCCCACAATGTACCTATAACATTTCCACTGGTCAGTAGACTCTAGAATACAGGGAACATAAGGTATATGGCACCTGGTTTGATCATGGTGAAGGTGAAATGAGATGTGGAATCTACATCAAATAAAATTCAAGATGTTTTATTAGGGATTCCCAAAAAATCACCCTCATGTAGTGACATATAGATATGGAAATTTTTTTCTAATGATTTATCCTCACCATCATTGAGAGAGAGGGGTATAATTATCTATTTATATTCTATTGGGGATGAATCCCATTTTATATCCTTTTTATTCAGTAAACAATGTTGAATTAAATGAATTGGAAGTCAATAATGATGATATCAATAAAAGGGTTTAACTTTCCTTAGCGTGTCACCATGAGAGACTAACTATTTTTTCAAAGAAATATAATGAGAGCACTTAACTTTTTATTGATTATCAAAAGCTTAATGGTGTGATTGTGAAAAATAAATTCTCATTTCCTCAGATTAATGATTTTTTATCAGATTAGTGGAGAGATTTAATTTTCTAAAATCAATGTCTAGTAAGAAAACCACCAGTTAAGTATTAAATAGGCTGATATTCCCAAGACCAATTTTCAAAAAATTTATGGACACTATGAATATATATTGATTATATTTGGGATAGAAATTTTACTATAACCCTCAATTTATTAATGAATTTTATTTCTAAAAATAATCTCAACAATTTTATTTTGGTATTAAAATATGATATCTTGGTTTATTCTATATAGAAAAAATATCTTAAAAAAATATTGAGATCATTTTTTGAATCCTTAATGACTGTTTATTAAATTTGAAGTTGTTTGAATATCAGTTTTAGATTTAGGAATTCAAAATCTTCATTTATGTGGTATCTAGAATGGGAATTTTAGTGAATGTGGAAAAAGTATAAGAATTTTTGTTACTCTCCAATTACACCATCATAAAAATAATTGTCTCAACCATGAACTTGAATTCGCTAACATTATTATTTCATTGAATACATAGATATATTTTTTATTTTGAGATAAATTCACAATATATATAGACCATAAGAGTTTGAATATCAAGAAAATATTATAGGAATAATATAATTAAATAAATAATTTTTATCCAATTTATAGTTTGATTTAAAGTAATATAGTTTCTTCTTCTCTTAGCAATACCTTTTTTATTCATGTAGTTAAAAAAAAGGAATAGTTGTGTTTGACAATAATTTTCATAGAAATTAAACTGGATGTAATGGAAGAGGATGACTAATTGATTAAATTTAGTATTCAATTCATACCAAACATAGTGGTTTATATCCAATAGGAACTAATTTAAAAATAAACAAACTAGTATATTATAGAAATTATAAAATATGGGAATAATAATGGTGATTTATATCAATATCCCAATAGAGATATCTATTTTGGGATGATATTGGAATTCCATCTATCCTTAGGGAAAAAGCTTATGATATATTGTCGTTAACATTTTTGGGATGCTCATCATGGTGGAAGAAATATGTTCTATTATCTCAAGGATTGATATTGGTGTCTAGGGATGAGATGTGGAATCTCTATGTTTGTTTCTTGTTTTCTCACTAGTAAAGAAGTGAAGGGTGAGTATCAAAATCTTAATATACTATTACAACCCCTTCCAACTATTGTTTGAAAATGGAATGAGATGTATAGGGAATTTATAATTTCTTTCCCAAGATTTCATGATGGGAAGAATGTGATAGGGAGATAATTAATAGATAGACTAATTAAACCCTTTTTAATATAATCATAAAGCATAAGAAAGTATATGATCTTAAAAAATATTTCTACGTAATATATTTTTAGGATGCATGGAGTTCCCACATCCATTGTTTCTTATTGAGACCCTCACTTTATATCATGGTTTTTGAAGGTCCTCTGGGAAGCTATGACTGAGAATTTTCATTTTTATTCAGAAAAAGAATATAAGAATAAATAAAATAAGGTCTCCTGAAATCAATGTGGATGTATGTAATGAAGGAGGAGAGTATATATCCTAATAATGAGCTTACAATAATTTGGTAAGGACCTCGGACTAGTGTAAAGAACCATCCTCTTTCATAGTATCTACTTTTCAGCTAGCACATCAGTTGTATAATTACCTTCTCTCTAGATATGACTAACTCATGTATTCTTGTTGAGATAATTTTGACATTAACTAATAGTATAGGCTAGCACCAATGGTAAATCACTAATATCTTTAATAAAATTTACCAACATAGTATAATCATATTCCATCCCCACAATTAGAAGGTTGAATCACTTGTAAAAAGTGGGACTGGTGTCCAACGATCATGTCTCTGCACTTATGGAATTACCTATACCAAATAAGGAGCTGAATTGAATAATAATTGAACCCATGTGACTCCTAACCAGAACTCCCCCTCTAATATCCTCATTCAAACAAGATCCCTCAAAGTTCAATATTTTCTCCATGTTGGGAGGTTTCCATTTTAGCCACCTGACCATGATACCACATTTGGTCTCCATGTTCATGAAAGGTCCTATACTAAATCTCCTAAGGTAGACTGAATGTGTTTCCCCATTAATCAAGGACCCATGATCAATTAAAATTAGATTTTATTTCACCTAGAAATTATAGAAAATTCCTTGCACCTTCATTGGCCTTATTTCTAGATTCCCATAGAATGCAGGAAATAACCAAAAAAGCATACCATGAACCTTAACCTTCATCCCTTGCTGATCAATTATTTAGAATAATACAATGATAATTTGGTTGTGCAAAATTACCACAAATTATTAAGTTCATCCCCTATTTCATGGACTCCCACACCCCCTTCAGCCACCCTCCATGAAAAAATAGATTCCACATTATCTCTTATTGAGGTCGTATATAGTAATGGAGTTGCGAGGCTAGAGCCACATCTCTCTTATAAATATTATCATCTGTTCATATTTCTTGGATTTTAAAACTCTATACTTAGAAATTAATTTTACCTAGAATCCTCCTACAACAAAATTTAAAATACCAATCATAAATGTGAAATTGAGTGTGGATTAGTTTCTTAAAGCATAACCATATTACCTTATTTAGTGGTATTCCACAAGAAGAACACATGTCTGGTTCATTAACTAACCTAATACTAAATTAAATATCATTTTGATCATGATGAAATATGGATTCATGAAAGGCTGGATGTAGGATAACTTCTCTAAAATAGATGTTTGGTGTGGGATGGCATGGTAAATGAAGAGTTTCTCGAGACCATTTCCTATCACATAGGTTGATGTCTCCATTCCCCATAATCCAGTGAACTTCCCCCTGCATCTCCTCTATTTGATCTACTATGAAACACTCTAGGAAATACAGTATACTATTTATCATTGACTACATTCTCTAATATTACCCATAACTATAATTAATTAACTTTTCCCTTAGATATTTCCCATAAAAAATTTCCCACACCAACCCTGCTTGCATGGATCACATGGTCTCCTCCACATTACAATACCTGATTCCAACTTCATCAAATGGATTTTCCATTCATTTCCATGATTTCCAATGACATAGGCCAGATAAAATTTAATCCCATAACGAGGTATCCATAACATTTTTCATCTTCATAATTTTCCTCTTTAGTGTACAAATAATAGATAAAACATGTATTGAAATAGATGGAAGTACACTATTGATCAGTGTAATCCTTTCACTGAATGAGAGAATCTTTTTCTTCAAATTAAAAACTCTCACCATAACCTAGTTGATGAAATATAAAAACCATAACATTTTACCCTTCCATTAGAAATAGGAACACCAAAATACACAATTGGAAGTTGTAACTGTTTCATGCCTAGCTTATTGAGGATTGCATTATAGGGTCTCCAAAATCATTTGTTAGAGATGAAAACACTGCTCTTTCTTTGATTAATTATTTGAAAACTCCATTTTTTATATATAGACATTATTTTACTAAATCCAATGATTAATCTTATCCTTCCATTAGTAAAAAATAACATTTCATCTGTAAACATGTGATTAGAGATGAATCCATTCATAAACCTATTATTGTAGGTAATAATCTTCCCTTCTTCTAGAATTTGATGAATAATATTTTTAAGGGCTCTTGAGCCATGATGAAGAGAGAGGGTGATAGTGGGTCTCCTTTCATAACACCCTAGAATGATTTAATGAAACCCAAATCCCAACCCATCAGAGAGACAAAGATCCATGGAGAATCATATAACTTGAAACACATGTCATAAAAACCAATCATGATAGCTAAGAATCATCACCCCCATTAAAATGAATATATATTCCATTTTATCATAGGACTTCTCCATATCAACTTTAATCATTAGACTGGATAGATCTAAATTTTTACTCCAAGTCCTCTGCCATTTTGTTGGCAATAATAATTTCCCTCTGAATACCTCTCCCTTGCACAAACCCATGCTACTCCTCAGAGATTAATCTTGGGATAAATCTATAACTACTGAGTAGACTAGTAAGAAAGTTATAGAAAAATGGGAACAAACGTACCTATCAATATTGATTTATCTCAATGGTGTCTTTAACAAAATTAATGAGTATCACTTTATAAGAACATATGGCCCTATTCAATGTTTCACCTCTAAAGAAGTCTTCCACAATGTCCATCACTTTCTCCTTAAAAATATCATAGGATTTAACATAAAATTATCTCAAGAAGACATTAAGACTAGGGTGACTCACATGATTCATACTCAATACTATTTTCTTAATCAAATCTTCATATAGTATATCCACAAAAACACCATTATCCCTACATTCCACCATTCATCTTATACAGTTCAAGAAAACCTCCTCTTTGACGTTCCTTTTTTTGACTTCTATAATTAAAGGTATTTTGTCTAGCTAGAAGGACTTAAAAATAATCCAACACCAACTTTCCAGAAACATCTACATCCTAATTGAAGTATTATTCCTCTAATTTAAAATTATCCACCATCTCACTCACTTATAATTATAAAAATCATAAAAATAGTTTGTATATTTTCTCCCTCTTTAAGCTACAAGGCTCTGGACCATTACCTACAGACCCTTTCAACTTTCAATAATTTCACATCTAGTAAATTTTCATTTTCAACTAGTGAGACAAATTTTTTATCGTCCCATTCATCAATGACAATATCTTCTAAATTATCTATATCCTTATTTATTCATTCTAGACTAGATTCGACATTGGTTTTGGAGGAGATCCACCCATGTATGCCCCTCTAAAAATGATAAAGTTGTTTTGTGAGACCAAACTAAACATTACCCATCTCCAATAATTCCCATAATTCCATAAACAACTATAAAAAACCATCCATCTGATAATAGATGATAGAAGAGAAAAACAGATAGGTTCATTAATCCCCCTTCTTGAGAGTCACCGGGATAAGGGAGTTATCGAACATGGTCCTGGTAAGGTGAGTGACAAAATCCATTAAAAAGGTTTCCAAGTGATGAATATTAGAATGGAACCAGTCAATCCTACTCCAAATCATCTAGGAACCTTAGAGGTTCTTACACCATGTGTATTTACTTCTAGATAAATCTATGTCCAATAGGTCCATAAAGGCCATGAACCCATTGAAATCCAAAATTTAATGTACAGAAGAACCTGAAACTCTTATTTCTTCGGAATCCTCCTCCACTATGTTAAAATCAACTCCAAAAATCCATGCGGGGTTCCTTTGATGGAATTATCGTAGCTGGGGCCATAAACAACTTCTCTCAAAAACCCCACTGCATGGGTAAATGAATGGAAAGAAAAAAACTATTTCCAATAACATGGATATTGGTTATAATAAACTATGAAGAAGCCTCAAAAAATTTCAATAAATAGACCTATTTCCAGCATATCCAAATATGCCTAATTCACATACATGAATTCATGTTATAAAAAAAAACCATTCTATTAGAAAAGAAAGAATTATGGTCCACATGTTATTTGGATTCTAGAATAGTTAAATCATTTAATGAAGCCGATGAGACTCCAAGGTAATGAAATCACACTTCAGGAAAGCCCCCAAACCCCAAGCATTCCATATGGTAATAAGAATCTTTAAACAAAAAATCAAGTGGACTTGGTTTTATAAGTAACTCTCTTCAAAGATAACAACGAATAAAACACTTCCCTCGACATAGCTCTGGTAACAGAAACACTATTGACCATGTAAGAACCTACGAACACCCATACCACATTCTTCAAACTAGAAGAATCTATCACAATTTCTTTTTTCCTATGGCTCCCCAAGAACTAAGACCCCATTATAGGAGTGGGACTTTAGAGACTGATACACAGGAGGAACCCCCTCAAAGAGTAAAAGACCATCAGAAGCCTATATGACAAGCTCCTAGGAGAATGAATCTCATAGAAAATTTCTTCTCATATAACCTTATTTAGAGTGACCCTGACCCCTCCAAAGTGTTTATATAGATCAAAAAATTAATGAAAACCTAAATAATTATAATCTAAAAAAGGGTATAGGAGAGGGAGACAACATGCGAATCTTGAACAAACAACTAGAAAAGAATTAAAGATTAACCATCATGCACAGAAGATGGGACATGACCGAAAAACATTGAAATGGGTGAAATATATGAGTGGGAGTTAGGCATGTGTGCCACAATTTTTTAATTTGAAAAATACTAAATGGGAAGGACCATTCCAACATCAACTGAAGCAATGCCAAAGATCAACTGAAATAGTTTTTCTGCCTTATATCCATCTTCCATAGGGCTCACAACCAAAGAATCATAAGAGTTCTATAGGGATGGTGGCAAAGAAGGACTCACCACGGGGTTATCAACATTGATGCTTATATTAATCTTCTGGATCACCTCCACCATATTTCCTTGAATGAAACACTGCACACAAAACTGAGGAAGAGCCTAATAGTATAAGCGTTACCACCAAGAAACCTTTAATGATCCTAATCAGAACATGATATGGGAGATCCATAACCACATCTAGTTAAAAACAGAAGTGGGGGCATAAAGTATATTTGAGGCAATTATTATCCTTATCCAAATATATTAATCTCCCTAAAGCAGTTCCAACTGAATGAAAAATGGAAGGTTTATGGAGAGGGTGAGGGAAACTAGATTTACAAACCCAAACTACTACCCCACTCATATTTTTGATTAAATAAGCATCTTAGGACCATTGGGAAGGAGTGAATATCAGAGAACCACAATGACATTCCTCTCTAGACCAATCATTAAAAAATTCCTCTATATTGAATATTTTAATACAAAAATCATATATAGAGAGCACCGAAACTGCATAAGGTTGGACAAGGCCCAAAAAACTGAATAACATCCTAATGGGTTCAAGATAATGTTTATCGTGATTGAAACTCACTTCCAATGAAAAGTTATAGAAGTCCAAGGATGCATCAATCTCTTACTCTAACAAATCCACTATAAGGCCACCCTCAACTGAGACCAAGAACCTGAGAGCTAGCTAAATGTGAGGAATGCTAGTAATAAAAGACTTAATAGAGGGGGTTGAAATACATAAAAGGGAATCTTTAAAGGATATATCCTTTGAGTAACCCAGGTAAGAACCATCACCACATAGAAGAGGTGAAGAGATTATCTCCCCCCCATGGAGATATTAGGGATTCACCGAGACATGCTGAGGAGCATACGATGCATAAGGCATGTATTTTTTTTCAAAATCCATCTTCCTGAGAGAAATTAAGTTTCTTTTATGAAGCCATAGAAACCCTATTGATGCATAAGAGAACATAATTTCTATGGAGTGATTTTTAAATAGAGTGGGCCATTTAAAACTTTGAATATAAGCTTCATGCATATGTGAGTTATTTTGGAGAATTATTGGTGAACCATATGCCCTTAATTGAGTTTCGTTATAATAACATTCCGAAATCTTTGATCAAAATGGTTCCACTTGAGGTTCCCTATGGTTGACCAAGACAAGACCCTATATATTGGGCTGATATGGGTGAAAGTTATTTATTAGGACGAAGCATTGTTTAAGAAAATATGATCAATATTCAGTTGATTTGTAATGAACCAGTAATGGAAAAAATTCCTTAGAAATCATATTAAGATCAATGATATATAACAGTAATGTTTATAGTGGCTGGTTTGGTGTTTCTCACTGTAAATAATTTATTGGGATATCAGATGTTATAAAAGTAGGGTAAACTCATTCCATTCCACATGGGACCAATTTAAATCAGGATATAATTTATAAAATTAGTATAATGGAAATCTATACCTCTTTAGTTGATGTAAATTAATAATATATACACATATCCTATTTGAGGAGGTATCATGTTTATCCCTCTCATATATTATAGTGGATTTTTTTATTTTCAACTTAATGCTTCTAGAATTGATAAAAACATTATAATTATAGAATATAATATTTACGGAAAATTTATTCCCTTAGGCCTCACATAGTAAAAATGAATTAATTGTGATGGAAGAGGAATTGTAAACAAAAATGAAAAAGGAATTAAAAATGGAATAAGAGCCTGGTAAAAAAATATTTTTTTATATGGTGGAAATTTTATGATGGAGCAGAGATACAAAATTTTGAAAAGACAAAACTATCATAATCGTGTAAACTTGAACAATATTTTTTTCTCCCGACATAGTGAGGCCCCCTTTCACCCATGATCTCCCACAATACCCCCTCTTTGTAAATCAGACATTCCTTCTCTTTTATACCATTGAATTTACAATCTCATTCTATAACTTCTTCATCCTATAATCCACCGTCCACAACCACCCTAATCCCCCACCACTACTCTGTTTTTTAAATTTCCTTGACACTAATGAAAACTCTGATAATGAAATAATTATTTTTATTAGGTCTAGATGGGAGGAAGAATAGGGGATGGTAGAATGTTTAGATCACGTGGAATAAAAAACATGGTCATAGGGCTCCTTCCATTCCATTAAAGGGTTGGGGCTTGATCATAGAGCATGAGTCGTAGGGAATCGACACCATTATTGCAAGGCTTCTTCCTGTTCTTCAAATGGAGATAGGAGGGAGTATAATTTCATATCCTCAATGATGAAATTATAGATAAGTAGAAGGACTGTGACATGGGATACTTCAATTGGATTATGAGATGGTGATTGCGATCAAAAGAATTAAGACGAGGTAGATGTGGAAGGAAAATTTTTCATATGTAACATTTTTTCAATAGAAACAGGTGACTCCATCATTTTTTGGAAGGAAATAGAATTCCATTATATAATAGAAATACATATTCCCTAAAATCCCTATTATGGAATACAAAACATGTTCCATACTCATCTACTTCACTTTTTCATTTCCCATCCCCTATTTTATTCTTACCAAATGATTCCTTACTTTTTTTCTTCAAAATAATGATATTAATAACCATAAAACTTGGAAGATTGAGTCATTGATGAGTTATAATTAATAATATATCCTATATATCTGGAATAACTAATGAATTTATATGGGTAAAATACAACATCTATTGTTTAGTAAACTTGAATAACCCTAAAATAGGTTGGTCATGAGAAATGAAGTGCACCACCCCTACATCAAAGGATTATAGCTAGAAACAAGGACCGATGAACAACTCATGTGGAGATAATACCCTCTATCATATGAACATAAATAACAATATAAAAAATGATAACTATCCATCCACATAAAAAACATAATATAGAGTCTACAATGATAATCCTTTCATAGAAAATATCATAACATGTTATAATAAAATGAGATAATCCGTAATATCATGAAGGTAAACATCATGAGTAGGACCCCCCCAATGGGATGTTCATATATAATAATATCAAAAAAGTAAAAAATAATCAAGACTCCACAAAATAGGGCATGATATTCTACATAGTCCCATTTATCATCTCCATCCAAGAGTCCACAAGAAACCATTGAATATAAATATCTTTATTATATTTTCATCATGAACCATTATGTCCTCAAATGCACCTCGATTCCTATTCAGTGTGAGTAAAAGTTTATAGGAAGCCTCAAATGTTACCCCAAAAATATCTTATGATAGATATGATTGTGTGAATAGTATGATATGAAAAAAAATAATCATGATGTATAAACCACCATATCCCAAGGTACTAACAACCACAAAAAAATGATTATACCAAACTCATCCAATGTAGGAATATGGAATTGTTTTCATAGTAGGAACATGGAAAGGTAATGGATGAACTATCATCTATACCATTAATATACTAAGAGAATAGGGAATCAAAATCAATATAATAGATGAATGGGTTATCATATATATCTCTAATATTCAGAGTGTCTAGAGTATCACTATCAATAATGAGTATTGGGGAATGGGTAATCCGTAACCACAACATGTGACTAGGTGTAAAAATTATAACCAAATTCCCATAATAGGTGAATATGATATAATTATATCCATAAAAATGTGAACATTGTATCACCATCATAATATCATGAATATCCAATCACCATCACAAGGAGTATAGGTTAATGATATATCACTAGTCTTCATTTATTGGTGAACTAGATACTATCAACATGTAAAAATATAGGTTAATAGGATACCACCATAATAATAATAAGTTGAATAGGATATCAATATAATGACCCAAAAAAATTTAATTAAGAAATCTTATTTTCCAATGTCTATTCTATGATAAGAAAATACAAAGACTATTTATTTCATAATAACATTATATTTCATGAATTAATATTTAATATAATAGCTAGAAACAATAAATGGAGACAAATAAAAAAGAAAAACACACAAAATAATAAAATACCCATAGGATTGAATTTATCAATGAAGATTTATCCTCTTATAAAAATAGTAAAAAGAAATAAAAGAGTTATGAATATGATAGAAATTATCATGAAAATTGTAGAAACTTAGTATCTAATGTAATGAATATTTACATATGAGATTGGTGAAGTATTATAGTGTATAAAGATCAATGTGAGTGTTAGCATCTGACCATTACCTAACCATCAGAATATATGACCGTGGGTCAACATGACCACATGTCGTCGTGAATATTGGTAATAATGTTACTATTGAAATTAGTCTTTTGAAATTGTAATGAAAAAATATAATTGATCAAGAAGGGAGAAATGATGTCCTCAACCAGTAGGATCATTCCTTTTTAATCCCATTTATATAAAATTGGGTGGGAGGTGGCATCACTAGGGTTCACCCATGACCAATACCAATTTGAGATTCCATAAGTAAGGCTAGAGTAGAATCATGTATTAGAGAAGTTCAAGTTAGTAGAGATCACCACTAGGTTATTTTTTTCCTAAGACACACCATGAAAGTAACAACATCACACACCCTACCCTTATGAAATATGAATGTGTATTAAGGGGTAATTTTTCGTGTCCATAATATCAAAAACTCTAATTTTCCTTATAAAAATGATATGGTAGTTTCTTCAATCCCATTTTCATTTTTATTTTTATTTAATAAAATATACCAAAAATGAATATAATAATTTTTTTGATACAAATAAAACATAATTGTTTATTTAGGGAATACATACACATTTATGAGAAATTGAGCTATTCTAAATAATTTTTTTACCTGAAATGGACTAATAAAACACTATTTACTTATATATAAATGAAAATATAATTTCATAATGTCCTAGATAATTTGTATAATGTTTAAAAAGTTGATTATATTGTAAAAAATATAATTTTTTGATAAAAAAGGGTTCTTTATTTAATAGTTAAAATTATTATATTTAGGAAATTATTTTTATAAATTTGAATTATATTTGAAATCAAGTTGTAAAATTAGGTTATGGTGAAATTTTGATAATTTTCTAAAATAATTAATTTTTCAATGAATATTAGAAATATATTTATGTGTTTTTGGTATGTTTGATGGATTCATAAATATGTAATCAATATAAATATGTAATAATACTAAATCAATGAAAAAATATTTTGTTTTATTAATATATTTATTTTTAATTAATTAAAATTAATTTCCAAACCTATAAATAACTTTCCAAATACAATGATTTAAATGAAGGTTCTATAAATATTATTTTATTGAAAAATTTTATTCCCTTGAAAAAATTAATATGATAAATTGATTTTAGGTTATATAAATTAAATATTTTGATGAACACCATCTTAATATCATAAAACATGTTCTAAAATCATGGGGAATCCACTGTTTTTCAATTTTCAAAAACATCAATTTCAAAGGCCTTTTATTAAAAATTAGTAAACAATTCTCCCAGATTACCTAAAAATACCCTCCTCTCCACCCCATTTCATTCACACCCATGAAATTTAGAATTAATTTAAAACCATTTTTCCTCTATATATCATTTACAATAAATTTATATGGTTTAAGAAACTCTCCTTAATCATTAAGAAGTTATTTAACATTGTAAGGTATTCTATTATTATCCCTATTTATCCAAGTACATCCTTTATAGTTAGGTGTATAATTTCAATGTTATTTTGTTTTCATGAAATAATGTCTATTCAATTATTTTCTAAAATCTATTATATCAACAATAGAATTCCATCCTCTCTATTTAAGACAATTCCATAAACCATTTCATATACTTATTATAATACTGAAATCATCATATGATTTTCCATGCCTCTCTTTTTATGTTATGAATAATCAAACCAATTTTTATTAAATGGTATTAATATATATTTAACTATATTTATTTTATTAGGGATTTTCATTTTTTAAACCCACATTCCCTTCTCATGGGTTAAAATTTTTGAAAAGTTCAAATCATTAAACAGTTATGTACTTAATGATTTTATATGAAACACTTTCTTTATTCTCTATTGGTTATTAATGAAATTAAATATTATGATATATGTGACACACATGAGTCAATATATATATATAGTTAATCCTGGTATTCAACCATTGAATTAGGTAAATAATTACTTTCTCAGATGAAATGTTTAAAATACCTTAGTGAATAACCTTGGTAATTTGTTTTAGAACACCTTGGTGATGAACCTTAGTGATGTTCTTGTGAATGCCACATTTTTATGTTGTAACAAAATTTCTAGGATCCATATAATATAATTATTATTATGATCACATTTTATGACTCATTTTTATCCATTATGATAAATCATGTTCCATTTCCTTTGTTTATCCAATATAAGTATTTATCCTCACCATTTTCATTTGATGTATGTCCCTAAGAAATCACTTATAGTGAGGTGAACTAGGATGAAATAAAAAAGGAGTATTTGAAGAGAATAAAATATAGTTTATTTTTATGTTTTGATTATGAAATTAAAATATTATGTACCTTGTTTCAATGATACTAAACCTCAAAGGTCCTTCGATGTTATTAATGGAATATTTCTCTAATGAATTATGTTAAAAATCATTTGTTAAAAGGTGGTTACACATATTTGGTATCCGAGGAATGTTTATTTATTAATTAAAATTTAGAATAGAAAAAATTATTAATATTGATATAGATAAGTTTTAATAAAATATAATATCATGAAATATTTTGTGAAGTATAAAGTTAGTGGTTTTCAAGAAATGAAATTACCATATGGATACTTCAAGTGGATCGGACTTTATAATAATTGTAATTTGGGTTAATAACCCCCAAAATTATATAATAGTTATCAACATGATCTTCACCTGATGTATGATAAATATACCTCAGTTCAAAGATCGTTTGATTCTCTTAAAGGATATGATTTTTTAATCAAATTATTTTTAAAAACTATTATGAAGGATATATAAATAATGTAGATTTTTTTAAAATATTGATGTATATTATCCAAAAAATATGTTATTAAAGACAATTATGATTAATTTTTTCCTTTATAATTATTATTATAATATTTCTAATTGTGATAAATTTATTACTTACGTTTTATTCTTCTAAAAAAATGGAAATAAATATAATTAATCATGAAAATAATGGACTAAATAGATAGTACAATGAAATTATTTATAATATAACAGAATTTAGAGTTGAAAACTTTAGATTGATGATAAATAAGTCAAACCAAGTTAATAATATCAACTTAATCCATGTGGATAATATAACTTCACCAAGGAAGGAACAACTAGTATTTGAAACCTTTATGTGTTAATAACCACCCCTTTTTAGTGGAACCCCAAATCTATTATTGGTAGAAAAATGGATTGACACTATAGAAATTTTTTATATACACAATTGTTATGACAAAGAGAAATTTATATTGGAATTATATCTATTTAAGGGAGAAACGATTATTGGTGAAAACAGATAAAAAACATGAAGCTAAGGGATTATGTGAAATATATGGAATGATAATACTTCTAAAAATTATATTAAATAAGAATTTTCCCCACACCCAATAAACCAAGAAATAAATGGAATCCCTTGAGTTGAAACAAAGGGAAAACCGATTAGTTGGGAATTATGTGATAAACATTAATTGGCTTCCATGATATAATTCATGAATTTTTATTGATTTTTATGGGAAGATATATATATTCATTAGTGGGATAAGAATTAATTTTGAGAAATATTTCAAAATATGAGAATTAGGTAGGTTTGAGAAAATTTTACGGTGTGTTATCAAAACGTAAATGTAGTTTTTAGATGCAAAGAGATATTATGAATTGAAAGAAAATACCAAGAGGATAGATAAATTTTTTGGTAAAGTATTTAAATTTTAGAACATATGGAAATAAATAAGAATTAATTATCTGAAATAAGTGCTACAAGTGTGGAAGATATGTCCATATAATTCGATACTATCATGGAGATATAAAGTATCAACATCTAAATTCTAATTTAAAAGGGAAGATGGTGAAAAAACACATACCATGCAATGATTCAAGTATATGGAGCAGGATAATTTAAATAATATAATTCCAAATCTGAACATAATATAGGGAAACCACTATCAACCACAATAGAGGACAAGAAAGGTCATGATTTATTAATTATGACAGCTAATGTCAGGGCTCCAAATAATTTTATAGTCAGTACAATCATAAAAAACTCAAATATATCAAGAAAATTTGTTTACTAAATTTACAAAATTTTTTTTGTTTAGTTAATGTTTTCAAAGAACATCATGTTAAACCCTAAAATCCAAGCGGTAGTGATATCAGTTAAAAATGATGGAGGAACTATTCATGAATCAATGATATATCGGGATTTTAGTATTGAATCTAGAGAGTAAAGCCTCTCTAAAAACTTTATTGTCTTTACAATTGTGATATTTTATATAATAATTTGGATAGTTTAGTTGTAAAATTATAATTCCAAGATAAACTATAGAAGGATGGAAATTTCAGATTTCTTTATGTGGAAACCTCTAATTATCATCAAATGATAGATATCCTAGCATGAGTCTTTCCAATAAAAAACTTCTATGGAAGTAATTATGGTAATTATTTTTGAATAATAAGAAGAAATATAAATTATAAAGATAACAAAAATAACCCAATTTTTATTAAAGTGGGATATAAATTTAAGGATGAAATTTTGAAAGGGTGAGACTGTAACAACCTAAAAAATTCAATTATTTTATTAAGAAATTTTATATTAAAATGTTGATTTTATTATGTTCGCTTATAAAGACTATTAAATTTAATAATAGCATTACATATCTTGAATTAATATAAACTATAATAGGTAGAAATAATATAGGGAGATAAAAAAAGAACAATACACACACTAATGTAAACTCTATATGATTGAATTCTCCAATGATGGTCTCTCCTACTATAAAAATTTAAAAAAATACAAGAGTTTGGAATATTAACAAAATTATAAAGGGAATTTTAAAAAATTTGTAAGAAAATAAATTAATATTTATATATGATAATGGTGGAGTATATATATGGTATAAATAGAAATGTGAAATTTAAGACCTGACCATTACTTGACTATTAGTCAAAATGTCTATTGTTCTATATAACAGTTTGTTGAGATGGATAATGGTAATTAAGACCATTGGTAATAATGTTATCATTTTAATTAGAGTTTATAAAGGGAAATTAAAAAGCATAATTGATTTTTAAGGTATAAATGATGATCTTAACAAGTATGATTATTTCTTTAGAAGACCATTTTTTCAGAACATGTGAGGGAGGTATCATCACTGAGGTTAAACCTAGAAAAAAAGAAGAGGTTAAACTAGAAATTATTGGGTGCAATATACTATGAAATAATTTTAATTTAGTGGAAGTCACATTTAGGTCAATGTTAGTCGAGCCACCCTAGGAAAGTACCACCGTCACACACCTTACCATTAAGGTGTCTAATGGTTTATCAAGGGTTATATATGTAGAACTTAATATCGAAAAGTGTAATGTTATTTATAGATATTAAATAATAGTTTCTTAAATAATGTTAATTTTATTATTTTTATTTAATAAAATGAACATGAATATAAGATGAATATGATAAATAGATTTTATGATACAAATAAAATATAATATAATATACAAAAAATACATACAGATTTAAGAAAAATTCATGAAATATAAAAAAAAGTTATTTTTTCTGGAAATATTCTTTTATACAACTATTAATTTAAATATAAATGATAATATAATTTTAAAATTACCTAGGTAATTTCAATAAGATTTAGAAAGATTAATATGTTTTGAAAATTATTATTCCACGATAAGTAAGGATTTTTATTTAAAAGTTCAAATTCTCATATATATGAAATTATTTTGATTAAATAAACAATATATTTTAATTTATCATGTGAAAATTAATATAAGTTGAAATTATGATAATTTCCAAAAATATTTTATTTTATCACGACTAGTAAAAGTAAAATTCTGTGACATCGATATGTTTTATGACATCATAAATTTTTAATAAATATTTAATAATTAATAAAACTAAATCCATGATGAGAAATATTTTATTTTTCCAGTATATTGTATTTTAATGAATTAAAATTATTTTCCAAACCTATAAATAACATTCCAAAGTCTAAAATTGAAATTGTGGTTTGAAATAAATTATTCTTTACAAAATTATCTTCCCATTACAAAAGTAATATAAAAAAATAATGTCCAATAATGAAACTTAAATACAACCAAAACACATTCTAAATGTCATAAACCATGATCTAAAATAATGGTTAATCAAAAAAATTCCATTTTCCACAACCAATATTTCTAGGTCCAAAATTTGATAATTAATAAACAATCTTCACAAAAGTCATATTAATACCCACCTCTCCACCCATTTCATCCACTCCAAATAGATAAACCTTGGTGATCCCCTCATTGTACCACTCTTTATCCTTTCCAAGAAGTTTTTAATGTTCCAATTAACTCCTCTCAATATTTAAGAATATATTATGGAAGGTAAGGAGTTATATTCCTCTCCCTTTTTATCATAGTACATACTTTTTTGTTAGACTTCTAGTTTCATAGTTATTAGGTTATAAAAAACAAATCATCATTATGTTAATGTCCTTATATTGTTATTTTAATGATATAATTCCATTATCACTCATTAATACTTTTCTAACAACATTTTTTATACCTTTTTTGTTGCTGAAATATTTTATATATTTTCAATGCCACTATTTTTATATTATGAATAAAACACACTATTTTAATTCAATGGTATTAATATATTTGTAATTATACTTCATCTATTTGGGATTTCTATGTATAAAACCCACATTCTATTACTAGGTGTTAAAATAATGAAACGTTCTAGTTTATATATACTTATGTACCGAATTATTTTTTTGAAACCTTTTACATATGATCCACATATAAATGATGAAAGGAATTATTATGTTATACTTGGTAAACATGAATAAATACATATGCAGAGCATTCTATAATAACACTGTAATTCATTGGGTAAATAATTAATCAATATTGGTAAAATGTTTGTGATACCTTGGTGAATAACCTTGTTAATTTGTTTGGTGATCCCTTGGGGGTGAACCTTAGTGATATTCTTAGGAATGTCTCATTTTTATTTATTATCTATATTTCAATGTTTTTTATCATATACATATTATTATTCACACATTAAATGACTCATATTTTATCTATGAAGGTCACATATGTTTTATTTCTTTTGTTTATCCCTTATTGGGATTTATTTTTACCTTTTTTATTGATGTATGTCCCTAAGAAATAACATGCATTGATGTGAACTAGGATAGAATACTAAAGTTTTATTTCAAAAATATTAAATTATGTTTATGTTTTACTTATGTACTTCATGTATTAGTTAACTAGTTTCCAAGACACTAGACATCATAAAGTCCTTCATATTTATTAATCTAATATTTTGGTATGAAACTCTATTAAAAATAAAGTATTAAAAATGTGGGTCCCCATAAAAACAACAACCAATGTGAAAAGTCTATCACTATAAAAAAATATAAATCGGATGTCTCTAAAACCTAGAGTCTAGGTGAATAGGCTATAATCGCAACATAATCATAGGTTAACGAGACTTTACCAGAATATCATAATAAATGTGGATGATATACCACAACAAAAATTAAAAGTTAAATGAGGTTTCACCAAACAAATAATAAGATGAATGAGGTATCCCTATCACAATAAGGATAATGTGATATTACCTTCATAAGGATTGTGCGTTAATAGGATATCACTACTCTAGATTCATAAATGATAGAGATATCATTGATATGTTACAATATATTTTGGTGGGTTACCTCTATAACAATAATAAGGAAGATAATATATCACAATAAAAAAAGAAGTATGAGTGACTTAGATATCACTATTCCACTTTAAACTATATATGAATGAATTATCTTCATAGGATCAATATGGCAGAATGAATTATAAAAAAAATTATCACAAAACTAATTAATTTACTATATGAAGGAAATTATATTTTAAAATCATTGTGTTATTACATTAATTAATTCGTTATGGAATGAATGTAATATCACTGTAAACATAAATATATAACTATGTTAATGGGTTATCACTATTAACTACCACATAATAAAAGATGAAAATAATAATCCCCATAATAATAAACATAATCAGGGTTTAACAGATAATCACCATAGATATAAATGATATAAAATCCATATTATAACATTAGTTAATAATTAATGTCCTAGGATTTCGTGTCACAACTATTATACTACTCACTATGTTACTGACACAAAGTATGTCATACACCTTTTATATAATTGAAAAATATGACATCCCATATTAAGGGATTTAAATCCCAATGAGCCATAATTCTCTCACCAGTATCCTAAAAAGGATATTTCTATGGAAAATTATCATATAAAGGATAATTAAACTAATCCTAACACACAAGCGTTCTTCAAATTACTAATTAATTTTCAAGGATGCCTCATAAGGATCCTCACATAGATTTATATCCAAGGAAAACACCATGAGTTATAATTCTCATGTCACTAAACAATTTCACAAGGAAGAACAACCACCAATTACCATGAATAAGAAACAAATGATTGCGATAGTTTATCAAAGGAAATATAGGTCATTCTCACCCATCAAGGAACCTAGGTCTAATTCAATTCTCGGTTGTTTACACATATGAGCCAACCCCCACATATCATACATTATGATGGATTATATAAAATAAAGGAGGAATTTTGGGATAACCTACCTCATACACAAAGATTCCATCTCATCTAATATAATGTAATGAATCAATTAATTCATGTGAAATTAAAAAACAAAAAAATTCCCACAAATTAGAAATTTCATATGAAGATAATAGATTATAATGATATAATTTGGAATAAAGAGAAGAAGAACCATATAATTGTCTCTACAAACCCACTAGGATAGTTTAAATACAAAACAAAGCACCATGAAATATTTTCAATACATGTTGGGAGAAGAATAAAGAGAGAAATAGGAGGGGGTAAAGTAGCCTTGGCGTGAAAAATGTGGGGTGCATGTTTATTTTACAATTTATCATCATTGTAATTTAATTAATTAAATATTAAATAAATACACATTGGATTCTATCAGGTACCCAATCTACTACCTCTAGGTACGAGGTACCCCACCAGGTACTAACTATGGTGCTACCAAGTTGGAGGTACATTTGGGACTTCCATCTCTTTGTATGAAGCCACTAGATACCTGGTAGTAGGACACTATATACCTAGGGTATCTTTTCATTAATATACCTTTTCTGTATAGAGTCCAACTCCTTAGTATCCAACCCTTGAACTTTTTCAACTCATTAATGATCTCAAAACCATGAGAATAAACATGGGTGTTTAAATGTTTTAAAAAATTTGTACCTCTATATATGTATGTTGTTACAACCCTCCCATTATATAGAAACTCATCCTCAAGATTAATCACCATAAATTTCTAATGAAAATCTCTAGCCACAACTCTTCTATACCATCCTTTCACTCCCAAGCCTCCTCCCAGATACACCAGTGTTTCCATATCATGTTTGTTAAACATACATTTCCCATGTATAACATTATCACTTGAATCCACTATACATATTGATTGTTCCATGAATGAGGTATTGGTGCTTGCTCGAAATCATTGATGTTTAGGTTGTTAGAAAGATCATAAAGATATATTTGGAGCTGAGATATACATAAATCATCATACATCACATTGTATATATATGGAAACAATAATTAGTATCACACTATACCAATCCCACCAATGAACTAAAATAAATACACAAATACACAAATACATTAATATATTTTATATTTAATAAAATTAATATATTTTTGTTTGACGTAATCCACAACACACCCATGACAGCTTTTAAAACCCATTTCATTAAAATTTATTCTATTTTAATGAAAACTATTGAGTATTGTTATATATTTTTTTTCATAAAACATGTTATGTTATATAAAAGACTAAGTAACATTATATAATTTTTTTTTTAAAAATGTTTTATTTTATCGAAATATTTTTTAAAAATATTTTCCATGTGTTCTAAAAAGTGATGTTTTTTAAAAACATGAATTGTTTACTATAATATTTTGTATTAAATATTTCCCAATGTTTTAACACCTATATTTTTTTTATAATTTTGAACACTAAAAATAAAAAATACAATAATTTATTAAAAAAGGCACTAAAATAAAAATCCTAATGTATTTAATTACTCTATATTAATTGATACATTAATAAATATTCAAATTAAAATTTATTATGTAAACGAAATATGATATGTTTGTTATGAATAAGAAACAAAATATATATATTTAATAAGATAACAAAAAATACCAAAGAATTCTAAAAAACAAATAAATCATTCTATTCCTCTAAAAAATAATGAGAGGCCAAGATCCAGTTTGAAAAAACACATCCCCATACAATGTTGTGGATCTATAGAGAATGTAAAGCCACAAAAATTTTATTTCATCATATCTTTAAACGTCTTATTTTGATATATTCAAACATAAATTGAGAAAAATTCAGTTTACTACATAATAAATAGTTGCCCTTCCCATAAAATAAAATATCCATATTATCACTTTAGACTCATTGAATAATACTTCCAAAATTCACATAGGTGGGGAATATCTAGTGAAATAGAAACATCAGTGGATAACATTAAATCCTAAAAAATAATTGATTAAATTCCAAAAAAAAATTATACATGTAAATGTAGGGGTTTTTAAAATTTTCCTAATTATCTAACACACCCATGGATTCTATATTATTTCTATTAAAATTTAATTTCTTGAAGAACACATTAACATCCTATATATCATGAAAACATAACATCATAACCTAAATTCTATATTAAAATTAGAATTAATAAAACCATTTTTTCATTAGATAATATATAAATACGATTGTATTTCCATAAAATGTTTCTCATAGTTCAACACTAATGATTAACTTTCATGTTATATCCACGTTTTGTAAGAAAAAAACATGAACTATTAAAAAATTAATATTCCCTTGTTTTTTATAAAAGAAAACCAAATACCTAACACTTAGATTTATTATTTTAATTTTAAATTAATTTAACTCTAACAAAATAACGTAAATTAATCAAATAATTTTAATCAACATATATTAATTAAACAAAATCATATTATATGTTTTAGGATATATATCTAAAATTTCAATCAAAACAATGAGAAAAAAAATTTCATTAAAATGTATAACTATATATAATAAAACCATGATGAAAGGATATCACTAGATATATTAATATTTATATAATTAATGAATGATAAATTTTATTACCCTAATAAAAAATAGGTAATGTATGAATATATAATTTTGAAATTTACCAAAATCATTTCCCCACAAGTACAAAATAAGTCTACAAGTTAAAAGATAATAAAGATTGGTACACTAAACTATTTATTCACTATAATAAATCCAAAACAATATAATTGATTTAAAAAAAACAATATAAGAAATCCATAAACATATGTTCACCATGTTTTCTATGAATCACACTTCCTTGATAGATAATATAAACCCAAATAACATTATTTTATGGTTATGCATACAATGGAACTTTTATGTGGTGTTTGTTTTATATATTTCCCATGGATGTGTTTGTATTTTTTCAGTAGGTACTATATTAAGTAAATGAATGATTGAATTGATATAAAATTTTATTAAAATAATCATGACATTAATAAAAATTCTATTTTACTAGGAACTGAATAAATCACAAATCCATGGTTCGAGATTGGTGATTTTAGAGAGAATATGTTGATTTTGAGAGAACCACTATTAGTTATTGATATAACTAGTTAGTGAAACATTTTATGGATCCAATAATTCCAAAAATTTGTTATTTTTATATACTTTAAAGGATAAATATTCCAAGTGTTTTTATTTATGAAACAGTAACAAATGATTCCATAGAAATAATTTATGCATGAGACAAGGTAAGCGTGAGTGGGGGATCAATCAAGATAATCCTAAACATGCTATCCCTAAAAAATATGTTCTTGGATCATTTGAGTTGAAACAAATAAGATAACAAGAACACTATAATTACGTCTTATATATTTCCCATTAATTAAAATAACATTATGGTCATAACATCATAGAATTATAATCAGTTGGAATATTTCCAAAAACCCATCCATGGTGGACTCAAAAATTGAGGAATATTTCATGGAAATATCAAATTTTATAAAAGAAGTTATTTGGATAGTGAAATTTTTTATAAATCCTAGGGTGGTTCCTTAGATTATATGATAAATATAAAACTAATACAACAAAAAATTAGTTATTTATCATGCTAAGAAATCCCGATATCACTAAAGGACCAAGAGTACCCTTCAATAATACCATCACATTTGATAAATCATTAGGAGGGGAAATGTAAATATATATTCAACAGTAAAATGGTGAAAGTAATAGTTCTATTTAAAAGGAAATTAATATAGTAATATCATAAGGTTCATATCTAGTCTTTAAGTGTTAAATACATGAGAAACTTGTTGTAATGGTTGTTTTTAATGTAAATAAATCATGGTTTTATAATAAAGGATATATCTATTTATAATTTATTCTTTTGTTATACATATATTACATAAAAAATGTAATGATAAAACCCCATAAAGGCATGACTTTTATTTATCCCTAACCACTGATCATTATTGAGTATTATAGATTTTGATGATATTTTTAGATGAATTTGTGTAGAATATTCTATATGATATAGAGTAGGTTCATGAGATTATAAATGAAGACATATTATCTATAATGAACCAAGAAAGTACATTACATTCAATTTCATATGACCATTAATATAAAAATGGGTGTATGGTTCATATAAATCATTATTACCTAAATTTGAAAAGTTACATAGTAGGGGAAACTTCATAATCTTATACATTTATTATGCAATACTAGAGGTTCAGATAAATAATGGTTGGTTTCTTAAGTTATTGATCAAGTCATTATTTGAGTTTATCCGTGTATGAAATTATTGTAACATCCCATCTAAATATAGAATATGAAAATTCCATATTTATTAATACTAGTTAATTAAATATTAATTTTACATGAAAGGGGATTCTATTTTCTATCATGTACCCAATGCACAACAACAGGTTTCTTTGAAAACTTACGTTGCAAAAAACGTTGAGTTATACTGAAAAATATTAATATAATATTATTGTTTAAAATAGTAGTTAACTCCAATCTATTGTAATGGAAGGAAAGAAAATAACTAACTAAAATATGATTATAAATGTTTGTTAAATGTTTTTACATTTATCTAATGAAAGTTTGAGGCTTAAAATGTGAATGAATCTAATTTAAAGCATAAATACTCTATTATTTTTTAAAAGGTCGATTTACCACCTTTTGATGGTGAACCCTATTTAAATATAGTTTTTTTCACTTTTATATGTTCTATTTTACAAAATAAAATTCTTATTTAGAATTGAGACATCAGAATTTGCTTTGGGTAATTTTCTGGTAATTTTCTCATAAAATTCATTTTTAATGAATAGTGAAAAATACTATATTTTATTTCAAAAGTGAATTTTAATATGATTTATTAAAATGGTTAGATTATCATTTTAATTATTTTTAAATTTTAATTAGATTATATTTTTACCATTTAATCCAACGCTGGTCATTGAAGTAATTTCACTTTGAAATTGGACATAAACAACTGTCAATCTTTTGATAGTTAATACTTCTTAAAAACATGCTTTTTGTTTAGACAATGAGAATTAATTTTAAATTAATTAATTAAACTTATATGTTTGTAATTTAGTAAAATAGACATCATTTTTGAATTTTTAATATCAAATATAGCTTATGATGAATTTTTGGTATTTTTCTGAAAACCTTTAATTATTGATGAATAGTGGAAACACTGAGTAGTAGTTAAAAACCCAACATTTTCAATTAAATAAAATTTTAACACTTTTGTAAAGTGAATTTTGAAATTCCAAAATACATGATTCTTACCAATAAGTAAAATTTGGTTTAAGAATATGAAAATAATTTTTTGGTGAACAATAACTTTGACTTTTATTTACCGCGGTTGAAGGTAAATAGGGTAATTCAAGAAAAACATATATTATAATAATATAAAATTACATTAACACTTCTCCTTACACTATTGGATGATTTATGTTCGACCAATAATATATTTTTATAAAATATTTGGCCATTTAAAGCCATTTGGGTTAGATAATGACAGTAATAACTTTTTATTTAATGTAAAAATAAAATTATCAAAAACATGTATTGCTTTGATAAAAAAATTAATGTGGGGTTATATAATTGATATATTTGACTATAAATATTAAATATAAAGCTAAAAATATTTCCTATATCATGGTATTTTATTTAAAAATTTTAGTCATCAGATAATTAAAATTATTTGTGACACAATAATAATGCAGCGTTTTCGCCATTACTGAATGATTTAAATAAATAAGACTATAAAAATTAAAAAAATATCCAAAAACTGTCCAATTATTATTGGATGATTTTATTTCGAACAAAGGTCACATTATCTTAGACTTTAATGAGTTTTATACTTTTATAAATTGAAAATCTTTATATAATAAAATAATATTTCTAATCCTTTATAAAGTGGCCATCCTCCCCCTTATAAAAAGACCTCACCTCTAACCCATTACTCACACCTATCAAGCCCCTTGGCTCACCCAAACTCTACCCAAATAATCTCTTAATATCCCTCTCTTACTTCTATAAGAATTACCTTAGGTAGAAGGAACTTCAAGAAATCCTTTTGGTTCAAACCAACGGGAGTTACCTGATTTAAAGGTAACAACTTCTCTTAAATACTATTCTTTTATTTTACTTCTCCAACCCCCTAAACTCTCTATATTCAATTATTTTATAAAAAAACCATAATCCTTAATATAATATTTTTTCTGTTAGAATAATTCTAACTAAACTTACACACATCTCTATATAATAGGTAAAGAACATACTGTTTTTTTGGACGACGAACTACTGCCTCACAAAACGATGATTGTTCATTTTTATTCTACCACCTATTATGGTGTCCATTAAGATAGAAATTTATTTATTTAGGATATATATTATATTTAAATTGTCTCTATGCTTCTGTATTTTTCATTTATATAACACCTTATGGTTTCCATAATGGGTAAATACGATAATTTCATTTTAGGAAGTGCGGACTACCACCCCCTCAAAGTGATATGACTCGTTCATGAAATATGTAGAACATATAAACTATGGAGTCACTGAAATTATATATATATAATATTATACTAGATTTATAATAAACCTATTAATAGTTAAGTTTTCATTCCATTAAATACGAAATAAAAATGAAAGTAGTGTTAATGTGTATATACGGCTTACCGTCTCCATGAACGGTGCATTTCATTTCATACCTCCAAATGTTATGTACTATTATAAATACATATATATAACAGATATATATGATATATATGATATCTAAATAATAAATATCATTCTGGAGATAATGTACTTTTGACCAAATGAATAACTTTTAATGATAAGATGTTCATTTTTGACTCAAGTACCAAATATCGTCAAAATGACCATTATTAACTTAAATGATTACATAATTTTTATAACATAGATATAAGTGATATAAATTTAATAATAAACTTTAAAAATGTTCTAAATCATGTAGAAATTATATTTAGTTTATTATTCGGGAGATTAAAGAACGAATGGGTCAAGTCAGACACAAGGTAAGGGACTTACTCTCAATCTCCTTTCATTGAGGCATCCTTTGATTTTTACACTACATTATTTTATATGGTGTATAAACCCCATTGAATTTTATTTCATTTAAATGGAATATTTTATCTAAAAATAATTTTACTAAATGACAAAAATAATGTTTCTTTTTAAAGTACTTGATGACAATAACTTTTCCACCACCGTGAATATTATTTTATCTTCGGCTTCCTTAACAACTCATAGTGTTTTTAAAGGAAAATAAATACCATATACCCTTTTTACATATTTTTTTTTTGAAAATGGTTTTAAGAAAGCGTTGATTATTTTAATATCTTGAAATGATATATTGTGATTGAAATGTGAACATTTTATCTTTCTTTTATGCTTTTTTATGTGTTATGGTTCGTGGGAATTGTTTACGTATACGAGTGGTTCTGTGATAAACCTAGGGCGGGTGAGCCAGAGATAGCTCTCCAATGCATTGGGTAGCGTGGAAGAGGTAAAGATTAATGTTTCTCCTAATATTTATAGGGTATATACTCTGATGGGTATTCAAATGTAACTCCCTATGTAGCTACGATAACTACAATGTAAGTATGATATGGATGCCACAAGTTACCTTTATGATTTATGATTTTTATGTGTTATTCATAAATATTATGATTTCATGAGGTATGTTAAAAAACAAATCTTTTTATGGAATAATGTTTTATTTCTTTATTTTATAACCCTTACTAAGATTTTTATGCTTATCCCAAATTTTGAAATGTTTTTCAAAGGACATAAAGATGAATAAGATCAAGGATGGGATCAAGGAAAATTCATTCTATCTTAAACATAGAACTGGACATGGCTCTTTTTTTTGAGAGTTTTTATTTTATGACATAATGGATATTGAGTTGAAGTGTCTAAATGTAATACTCAAGTTGTTATGTATATGTTATGACCTAATTATCAAAAGATCTAAACATGAAAACATCCTAGATGTGAATTATTAAAATAATTCAAGATTATGTAATGTTTAAGGATGGGCCCCTATAGTTGGTATCAATGGTAGGTTTTGAAAAATTTAAGAGTTAGAAAATTGTTAAATTAATGTCCATAAATTAATTTTTGGTACGATTGAAATGATATAGCATTTACATATTACCATGTTGGTTCGCTTAAGATATTTCAGTGTTCAGAATGGTTTTCTACAGAGGAAATAAGGCAACTATAATGGGACGAAATCAGGAGGAAGAAAACATTCCAAATTAGCTACCAGAAATGGTTGGAATTGGAACTAAACAGTTTTTTGTCGTCATGGAACAATTGAATCAGGCTATAAATGGTGGTGGTATCCATGCATGAGATCAGATAGATCAACCACAAAAAAACATGTCAGTATTGGAGTATTTCATGAGGCAATACCCCCCATCATTCAGAGGATTATCTAATCCTGTGCTTGCAGAAGGGTGGATTATAGTACTGGAAAATATTTTTGATGTCATGGGGTGTTCCGAACATCCAAAGGTTAGTCTCACAGTTTACCATTTTGAAGGTGAAGCTGATTAGTGGTGGTTAATAGTGAAAAATATTAGGGATAATGAAGATATTTAATCTCTTGATTGGGATGAATTAAAAAGTTTGTTTCATGAGAAATATATTCATAAGGTGGTTCGTCTTAGGATAAAACAAATTCTTGATATTGAGGCAGGAAGATGACTCAGTGGCTACTTATGAAGCAAAATTCACATGACTAGTAAGGTATGCTCCAAACTTCATATGAAATCATGATAGTAAAATAACACATTTTTACTCAAGATTAATGCCAAATTATTTAAGAGATTTAGATTCTTGTGAGTTCAAATTTTATGAAAAACTTGTTCGATGTGTGGAGAAGGTGGAAATGGAGATTTCCAATGATTAGGCATTCATTAAAAAACAAAAAAATAAGAGGTCGAGGTGGTAGACGAAGGGGAATAACTCTTTAAAAAAGTCTAATGGTATGAAACATAAGTTTATAGTTTGTGAAAATTGTGGTAAAAAGCATGTTGGGATTGTATTTTGAATTCTAGTAAGTGCTACCGATGTGGTAAAATGGGACATAAGGCTTGAAATTGCACTGAAAAAGATCTGGGTAATGGTAAGAAAAAATCTGATTTACAATCAGTAAAATGCTTTAGGTGAAATTAAATGTTTCATTATGAAAATTAGTGTCCAACAAAGAACTAAACTAAGGGAAACCATCCAGACTACAAGAAGAAAGGGGTGGTTAAATCCTTTGAAACTACTTTAGCAAATGTTGGGACATCAAATGAAGTAGTATCAGGTACACTGTTAGTTTGTTCAGATTATGCCAATGTGTTATTTGATTTAGGGTCTACACATTCAATCATTTCTGTGAAGTTTTCTAGTAAATTGGGAATTCCATCTCAAGATATGAATCCTGAACATATGATAAAAACTCCTAGAATAAATGTTGAGAAAAAAAGATATTATAAGAACCTTCCTATCCTTGTGTGCAGAAGGAATCTGCCTAAAAAACCTTATTGTTTTGCCTCTAGTAGAGTTTGATGTTATTATGATTATGGATTGGCTTTCTGTTTATCATGATAAGATTGACTATAGTGCTAAAGAGGTTTCTTTTCAGAAAGATTTTTAGTTTGTGTACATTAATGAACCCTTAACTTTGATAACATATCAAGAATATTAGAAACTAGTAAAATATTGAAATGAATGATACCTTGCACATGTTGTTGAAAAAAGGAACTTTTCATATTAATGATGTTCCGGTGGAAAACGAGTGTCCTTATGTTTTTCTTGATGTGTTTCTGGGTATAATACCTTATCGGGAAGTTGCATTTACTGTTGAATTAGTTCCTCATGTGAATCCAATTTCAAAACCCCCTTATCAAATTGATCAAATTGAACATTTAGAGTTAAAGAAGAAATTATCGAAGTTATAAGATAAAGGTTTCATTCAACCTACCACATCACCATGGGGTGCTCCAGTCTTGTTTGTTAAAAATAAAGATGGTTCAATGAGACTTTGTATTGATTATAGGGCATTGAATAACATCATTATTAAGAACAAGTATCTTTTACCTCATATTGATGATATGTTTTATCAGCTCCTGGGAGCTTTGTATTTCTCAAAAATTGACTTGAGGTTGGGGTACCATTAGTTGAAAGTAATGGTAGCAAACATTCCAAAGGCCACGTTTTATACTAGATAAGGCCATTATGAATTTGTGGTTATGCCTTTTGGGTTAACCAATGAACTTACTGTATTCAGGGATCTTATGAATAGAATTTTCCATGAGTTCTTGAATAAGTTTGTGGTTGTGTTCATTGATGTTATTTCAGTTTATTAAAAAAGTAAAGAGGAACTTAAAAGTCACATAAGGGTTGTCTTGAAAACCCTAAATGAAATGAAAATGTATGGAAAATTCATAAATTTTGAGTTTTGGTTACAAATTATTTCATTATTTGAGTCACATTGAATCAAAAAAATGGAATAAATATTGATCCTTCTAAAATAATAGTTGTTAAAGAATGGCCAAGACCCAAAAATATAACTGAGATTCATAGTTTTCTTGGTTTACAGGTTATTACAGGAGGTTTGTTGAAATATTTTCATGGTTATCAATCCCAATGACTATATTAACACAAAATGGTACTATATTTTTTAGAAAAAAGAATGTGATGATTGTTTTCAGGAACTGAAAAGAAGATTGGTGAATGCTCTCGTTTTGGCACTGCCTTACAGAAATGGTGAGTTAGACATCTATAGTGATTATTTAATGAATGTATTTGGAGATGTAATTATGTAGAATGATCATGTAATTGCTTATGCTTTATGTCAGTTGAAACCTCATGAGTTAAATTACCCTAAACATGATTTGGAATTAGTGGCTCTTGTTTTTTATTTAAAAATTTGGAGGTAGCATTTGTATGGTGTAAAATGTGTAAAATATACTGACCACAAAATTTTAAAGTCTATATTCACTCAGAAATAATTAAACAAGAGATAGAGGAGATGGATGGAATTAATCATGGATTATGATTGCATGATCCATTACCGTCTAGGAAAAGAAAATAATGTGGCTTATGCTTTGAGTAGAAAAAGTAATTCTTTATTAACCATGATACGTTTGGAATGAGATCCTTTGGTTTTTGATTTGATGAACTTTGTCAAAGAAGTTTTTGGTGCAGGAAATTATTCTGTTTTGTTTCAGGTGTTAGTGAAATAAACTCTATCAGATAGAATTAAGCAAGCGCAGAAGAAAGACAGTGAGTTGCAGAAAAAGGTAGAGTTGGTTTAGAAGGGTAAAATTCTTGATTATAACATTGATAATGATTGTATTTTGTGATTTTTAAAGAGATAATGTGTGCCTTGTGATTAACAGTTGAATAACGAGTTATTATGTGAAACTCAGAGTTCTTCATTTTCAGTTCATCATGGATTTTCTATGATGTATAGAGATCTTCAGAAGTATTACTAGTGGGATGGAATGAAAAGAGATTTTTCTGATTTTAATGTGAAGTGTTTGACTTATTAATAGGTTAATATTAAGTGGAAGTTACCGAAACTGATGCTTCATCCATTACCAGTGCTAGAGTTGAAATGGGAAAATATATCCATGGGGTTCATTGTGGAATTACCAAATACATCGTGAGGTAAAAATGAAATATGGGTTATTGTTGACTGATTGACTAGATCTGCTTATTTCTTTCCTATTCAAGATACTTTATATCTAGATCAACTTAATCGGTTGTATGTTAAAGAGATATCAGGTTTCATGGAGTTCCTCTATCCATTGTATCTGATCATGATCCTTGGTTTACTTCTATCTTTTGGAAAGGACTTCATAAGTCATTAATAACTGATTTAAAATTTAGTACAACTTTTCATCCTCAATCTAAGGGGAACTCAAAACGAACAATTCAGATATTGGAGGATATGTTATATTCTTACTCAATGGATTACCAGGGATGCTGGGACCAACTTCTTTCTTTGGATTAATTTTCTTATAATAACAGTTTTCATTCTAGCATACAAATGGCTCTATTTGAGGAATTATATGAGAAGTAGTGTCAAACTCTATCTTTTTGGGATGAAGTAGTAGAAAGTAAGTTGATGGGACTAGAATTTGTAGAAGAGATGTAAAAAAGGTTTAGTTGATTCAGAACCACATGAGAACAAATCAGAGTAGGTATAAATGTTATGCGGATAACTAGAGGAAGGATCTTACTTTTAAGGTAGGTTATCATTTCTTTCTCAAATTTTCTCCATGGAAAAGTGTGATGTGAATTGGTAAAAAGGGAAATTTGAGTCCGAAGTTCATTGGACCTTTTGAAATCTTAAATAAAGTTGGACCAGTTGCGTACAGAGTTGATTTAACTCCATTTTTATCCCTGGTACACAATATCATTCATGTTTCAATATTTAGAATGTATATTCTGGATACATCTCATGTTTTGAGCCCAATGGTAGTTCAGTTGGAAGAGAATCTCTCTAATGGGGAAACACCAGTCTAGATTCTTGACCAAAGATAGAAAGTGTTGTAGAATAAAGTAATTTATTAGGTAACGGTTTTGTGAAAAAAAAATCTAGTTGAAGAGGCAACATGGGAATCTTAAAATTCTATGAGAGATAAATTCTCCATTTATTTGATAAGTGAATAAAATTGTGAGGACACAATTCTCAAAAGGGGGGAAGGATGTAACATCCTAGGTAAATAAAAAATATAGAATTTTCATACTTATTAATATTTGTGAACTAAATATTAATTTTACTTTAAAGGGGATGATATGTTCGATGGAATACCCAATACCTAACAACGAGTTTTTTGAAAACTTACGTTGCACAAAATGTTGACTTATACTGAAATATATTAGTATAATATTATTGTTTTAAATGGTAGTTAACGGGTAGAAATTGTAATGAAGAGAAAGAACATAGCTAACTAAAATATGATTATACATGTTTGTTAAATGTTTTTACATTTATCTAATGAAATTTAGAGGCTTAAAATGTGAATGAATCTAATTTTAAGCATAAATACTCTAATAATCTTTAAAAGGTTGATTTACCACCTTTTGATGGAGAACCCTATTTAAAACTAGTTTTGGTAACTTTTATATGTTCTATTTCACAAAATAAAATTTTTCTTTAGAATCGGGGCATCAAAATTTACTTCGGATAATTTTTTGTATTTTTCTGATAAAATTCATTTTTTAATTAATAGTGAAAAATACTGTATTTTAATTTAAAACTATCTTTTAATCTAATTTATATATTTGGGTAGATTATATTTTTAATTGGTTTTAAAGTGTAATTAGATTTTATTTTTAAAATTTAATCCAATGTTGGTCATTGGAAGTAAGTTTACATTGAAATTGGACATAAACTAGTGTCAATATTTTGATAGGTATTATTTCTTAAAAACACGCTTTTTGTTTTGACAACGAGAATTAATTTCAAATTAATCAATTAAACATCTAATTATGGAATTTGGTAAAATATACATCATTTTTTTTAATTTGGAATATAAAATATAGCTTCGGGTGAATTTTTTTTTATTTTTCTGAAAACCTTAAATTTTTGATGTATAGTGAAAACAATGAGTAGTAGTTAAAAACGGACTTTTTCATTTAAATGAAAATTTACCGCTTCTGTGAATTGAATTTCTAAAATTGGACAGACAAGGTTGTTATCAGTAAGTAATATTTGGTTCAATAAGATGAAAATAATTTTTGGTGAATAGTAAATTTTGACTTTTATTTACCGCAGTTGAAGGTAAATAATGTAATTCAAGATAAAAATAATTTTAAAATAATCTAAAATATCCTTAGTACTTGTCCTAAACATATTTTATGAGTAATTTACGACCAATATAAATCTTTGGGTGAGATTTTTGGCCTTTGAAATCCATTTGGGTAAGATAATGACATAAAAAACTGTTTATTTAAAGTAAAAATAAAAATAGCATAAACATGTATTGTTTTACTAAAAAAATTTAATGTGGTGTTATATAATTGATATATTTGACTATAAATATTTATTATAGATATAAAAATATTTCCTAAATCATGGTATTTTATTTATAACATTTAGAAATTAAATAAATAAAATTATTAAGACACAATAAGGATGCAGTGTTTACCTCATTAATGAATGATTTAAATAAATAAGATTAGAAAAAAAATCAATATCGAAAAACATTCCAATTATTTTTGGATGATTTTATTTCGAACAAGAGTCATCTTATCCACAACTTTAATAATTTTTGGACCTTTAAAAACTGAAAATCATTATAGAATAAAATAATATTTTCTAACCTTCCTAAGGAGCTCTTCCTCCCCCTTATAAAAACACCTCACCTCTAACCAGTTAATCACACCTCTCAAGCCCCTTTTTACATCCTAACTAATCCCAAATAATCTCTCAAGATCCATATCTTCCACCTAGGAGCCTTTCCTTAGGCATAATTAACTTCAAGAAATTCTTTTGGTTCAAACCAAAGAGAGTTACCCAACTTAAAGGTAACATCTTCTCTTAAATTCTTCTATTTTATTTTACTTCTCCAACCCCATAAAATATTTTTATTACTTTATTTTATGAAAAATACTATATCCTCAATATACTAGGTTGTTTTTATGAGAAGTATTTGAACTACAGTTACACAAACCTCGATCTAATGGGTAAAGAACATATAGTTTTTGTGGATGGCGAACTACTGCATCACGAAAAGATGATTGTTCAATTTTCTCCAACCACATATTTTTCTGCCCATTAAGATGGAACTATATTTATATGTGATATATATTATATTTATATTGTCTCTATACTTATTTATTATTATTTTATATCATACCTTTATGGTTTCCATAACGGGTAAATATGATAATTTTATTTGAGGAAGTGCGGACTATCGGTCCCTCAATGTGATATGACTCATTCATGCCATATGTGGAACGTATAAAGGATGGAGTTACTGAAATTATATATATGATATTATTCGGGAATTATAATATACCTAGGTATCATTATGTTTTCATTTCGTTAAATACAAAATAGAAATTAAAGCAGCATTCATGTGTACGTACGAATTATCGTCCCCATGAACGGTGCATTTCATTTCATACCTTGAAATGTTATGTACTATTATAAATACATATATATGATGGATACATATGATATATATGATATCTAAATATATAATATCATTTTGGAGATAGTGGAATTTTGACCACATGAACAACTTGTAATTATAAGTTCATTTTTGACTCTAGTACTAAATATTGACAAGATGACCATTATTAGCTTAAATTATTACCTAATGTTTATAACATGGTAATAATTGATATAAATGGAATAATAAACTTGAAAATGGATCTTAAGAATATGGAAATTAACTTTAGTTTATTATTCAGGATATTAATGAACGAATGGGTCAAGTCGGACACGAGGTAAGGGACTTCGTCTCAATGTCCATTCATTGAGGCATCCTTTGATTTATAAACGACTTTATTTTATTCTGTGTATAAACCCCATTGAATATTAATTTCAATCAAATGAAATATTTTCTCTATGAATCATTTTACTAAATGTCAAAAATAATATTTCTTTTTTCCATATGCGATGACAACGACCTTTCCTCCACCGCGAGTATTATTTGATCTTTGGCTTCCTTAACAAGTTGCAGTGTTTTTTAAAGGAAAATAAATCGCATATACCCTTATTACATATTTTGGTATTGAGAATGGTTTTGAGAAAGCATTGATTATTTCAACATTTTAATATGATATATTGTGATTTCAATTTTGAAATGTTATCTTTCTTTATGCTTGTTTTAAGTGTTATGGTTCTTAATATGATATATTCTGGCGTTTTACATCGTGACAGATCCCATATTGATCATTGTTAACGCTAAAATAAAATTTGGGTGACCCACCAATGAGCTTCCACTACGCCCAGAACCTACTAGTGGTATCAGAGCGGTTATATCGTTGAATATAATTATTTAGTTTTTTGTTGGTGATTTACGCATTTAATAAATTAGTTTTTTCAATTCATGTTAATCATTCTTAGAAATCTGAATCTAGAGATCTGTTCCTCCCCTCTCGTTTCTCATTCACCTTACAAAAACAAATTTTAATTTTAATTTTGATTAAAATAAAATATAGGAACTCATCCAGAGGGTCGAAACACTCCTGGTCGTACAAAACCAGAATACATGGCATGTATTATAAAGTACATTCCTTGTAGTCTAGGTTCATTCATTTACTGCTTTACCAAATCAGGTCGTGTATTGGATCCTATCTAAGTCATTTATGAAACCCTGTGTTGACTAGGAATAGGTGACACACGATTTCCAGATTACATGTTGTGTGGTCCAACTGAACACAGCGTGTAGTCCCTTTGGGTTAGGGTTGGACCATGTACCCTGTACACAGCTTTCCCGACTGGAAACCGTGTAACAAGAATACTACACGACGTGTGTCTAACTGAACACACCGTGTAATCCGAAAATTTCCTAAGTACATCTACACACCCTATCCCCAAGTGTGTACTTCAGATAGATGGTGAAGAAAAGTACACGCCGTGTAGTCAGAACTACATACTGTGTACTCACCCAAATTTCACAGATTTATTAAAATTTATTATTATATTATTCAAACCCTTGAGACGTGTACCATAGTGCAGGCGTATGCTGAGGCACAACACGTGATAGGTGTTTTATATATTTTTGTTTAATTTAACATCTGCATATTGAATGGAAATTTATCGGGTTACCTTCAAGGTACAAGTTATGCACAAGGATAATTTTAAATGAATTTATTTTTTTAAAATTATGATGGAAGAGAATCTCAAGGAATTTCAGAAAAGGGTTTCAGATAAAAGGATTGATTAATTAAATATAATTAATTGATTCAAGTGTGATTTATCTTAAACAAGAATGATTAAAGAATTGAATTATAGTTTTATTAATGCATAATATTGTTGCATGTATGTATGATCAAAATCTAGACCAAGACCTTTGTATGTGATTGGTTTCTTTTAATTTATTTATTTAAATTAAAAAAGTTGGCTTGAGATCCATCTCCTCATTAATATGTAAGGACTTCACACCCAATTATTCCTTTATGTAAAAAACCCCTTTTTACCCCTCTCCTGCATGTGAGATAAATGCATATGTAATCGATGGAGCTCCCAAGCAAGTGGAGGCAGCTCAAGTCAGGAGCCAAGGCGAAACCAATCCAAAGAGATACAAAGGTGAAAAGGTTGAAAGCTCTAAACATGAACCTAAAAGGTTCATGGTGTTTCTCCCCTAGGTCTTGGGTTAGTCTATCAACCGATAGATATACTAACAAATAGAACAATATCATGATCGTACCATTTATTTTATTTCTATTAGTGGCATGGTTTATTTATTGTGGGTGTGTTATCACAATCACACAATTAATTAATTAAACATGCATACAAGATAGAACTAAAATAAGACCGACTTATGTGTAAATATTATCTTAGACATGGTTAATCACTTAAGTATATCCCACTTAATATTAACAAGAATGTTATCAAAGGAAATAAATAGACAATTTACACATAAGGATAAAATCCCTCAAATAAATATTAAGTTGGTATAGAATTCCATAATATTGGTTAGAATCGAACCATATTTCAAAGTTGTTGACCAACCCTAGTTGGGGTGCTTTCAATTATCAAGGAATTCTAATTCCAGGTTTTGGGTTGACTTGACTTGGTTCACATCAAGGGTTGACTACCGCGACAGGACTTGGTTTGTCTAAGAGGAAAAGGTTGTGGAAATACAAAATATAAGGATTTGAGGATTGGGGAGTCCACTTAGAGGATCAAGGAGCTGAGAGTTAATGCAATTGGCAATTGGGATGCCTACCTAAAACCCTTCAAGTTTCTTGAAAAACCCGAGTTGGGGTAATGTGAAGGGAAATATGGATAATTTCTACTAGAATATTTAGACAAAAAAATATTCTAAAGTCAATAGTGAGGGCTATTGGATTTTGATAAAATAGTGGGAGACTAATAAGTATTAATTAATTTATTTGAATCAGTTTTATAATAACGCACTAAACCTTTTCTCATTTTAAATTGTATAAACGATAAGAAAAATGACATTAAACATATCATTGTGAACCATACTCTAGAAGGAAAACCTTCTCACCAGCATAAATTTACAAGAGTGGCAGAGGAGTTTACACATCATCCTTCGCCATGAAAAGAAATTGTATGTGATGGAAGAACCTGTTCCAGTTACACCTGGAAAACAGGCCAATAATGAGGAACTATCTCTCTATATGAAACATATAGATGATACCAAAGATGTCCAATGTTTCATGATATCATCCATGCCTAATGAGATCTTGATGCAACATGAAAACATAGATGTGTAAAGCATGATGTCTCACATTAAGGATATCTACCAAGAGAAGGTGAGACAGGAGAGATATGAGATCTCCAAAGATTTTCATACAACTAATATTGGAGAGTCTGCGCCAGCTGGGCCTCATGTAGTCATGATTATTGGATACATTGAATTCCTAGACATCTTATGGATTATGTTCCCAGATGAGTTTCATACATATCTCATCCTATCATCACTGCCCAAGACCTTCTCTAGCTTTATTTTCAACTAAAACATGGGAAACAATGAGAAGAGTCTATCAGAACTTCTAACCTTAATTCACGAGGTAGATAAGGACATGGGGAGTGACAACCCCAGAGTCTTTATGGTGAATAAGAAAAGGAAGGACAAGGAAAAAGGGACAAGGACTTATAAATGGTCTGAAGCCCCAGAACACCATCCCTCCAAGAAGGGGAATATCCAGAGGCAGGTCCAGGAATATGAGGCGGTATGTTTTGAATGTGGAAAGGATGGCCAATGGAAGAATAATTGCACCCAAAAGCATGGGGATGCTAAAGGTGCGTTCATTATAAAGTGTAATATTTCCATTTCAACACATTGGGTATTAGATACATCTTGTGGGGCTGAAATATATATTCAAATGCAGGAACCACGTAGATTTAGAAATATTTCCAGAGGAGAGGTGGATCATCGAGTTTCCAATGGCGCAAGGCTGGCTGCATTGGCTATTGGAGATTACCACCTGTCATTGCCAACTGGGATGATTTGGTTTTACATAACTATTATTATGAGCCTAGTGTAACCAAGAACATAATTTCTATATCTTGTTTGGATATGGATGGATTTATTTTATAGTTTGGAAATACGGGTTTTACCTTTTATAAGAACAACGTATGTTATGAAACAGAACATTTGAATAATGGTTTGTATGTATTAAATTACAGAAACCAGGTGTTGACAATGGATAATGAAAAAAACTCACATGACTCATAAATCACCCAGTTGTGGTATCACCATCTCGGTCATGTAAATGAGAAGCGCCTAACAAAGCTCTGCCAAGATGGCTATTTAGACTCTACTAAGCTAAAACTACTCAATAGATTTCTTGTTTACAAGGTAAAATGGCCTAGCCACCTTTCAGTGGATAGGGTGAAAGGGACACATAGAATCTAGGATTGGTGCAAAAAGATGTGTGTGGACCATTTCTAGTAGAAGCTAAAGGTAGATATTCTTACGTCATTACTCTTACCGATGATTTAAGTAGATACAACTATGTCTACTTAATGAGGTATAACTCAGAATACTTAGAGAAATTTAAGGAATTCAAGAATTAATTAGAGGATCATCTTGGTATTAAGATAAATAAACTTTGATCAGATTGAGGTGGAGAATATCTAAACAAAGAGTTCATTGATCTTCTACAGTACTCTGTGATTCATTCTCAGCTCACCCCTCCTAATACACTATAGTGGAACGGTGTTAGTGAAAGGAGGAACCACACCTTGTTGGACATGGTGAGGTCGATGATGAGTCATGCAGATCTTCCATTATCCTTTTGGGGATATTCATTACAAAATGCAGCATACACATTAAACCGAGTACCAACTAAGGCGGAAAATGGAATTCTATACAAGTTATGGAATGGAAGGAAACCCATTTTTTTGCACACTCGTGTATGGGGATGCATGGAATTTTTTAAGTCCTTCTAACGAAACAAACTAGCACCCCAGGGCATGAGGTGTATCTTTATAGGATATCCCAAGTAAATGAATGGATATTACCTATATAACCCTTTAGACAAGAAAGTGACTATCGCCAGACAACCCGTCTTTCTTGAGAGGGAGCACATCCATAATATGGATAGTGGGAGCAAGATTGACTTAGATGAAGTTGATGATCAAGATAGATAGGATTTGGAACAGGAACAAGTTCCACAGGTCCCCAAGGAAGAGGTTCCAGAAACACATGTACTGTGTAAGAGCTCAAGATAGGTAAGGGAAGCATAGAGATTTGGATTACTAGTCACCGAGGATGGTGAATCATTATTGTTGGACAATGATGAACCTCTCTCTTACAAGGAAGCAGTAGAATTATTCGAAGCTACAAGGTGTCTAGAATCTTTTAATTCTGAGGTGGATTCCTTGTATCAAAACCATGTTTAGGTTCTGGTCGATGAGCCAGTTGATGTAAAGCTTGTTGGATGCAAATGGGTATTCTAGAGAAAACTGGACATAGAAGGTCAATTTAGCACCTATAAAGGAATGCTAGTGGATAAAGGATTCAGACAGCGTCAAGGAATTGACTATTATGAAACTTTCCCGCCAGTTTCCATGTTTAAATCCATAAGAATTATACTTTCCATAGCTGCTTACCATGACTAAAAGATTTGGAAAATGGATGTCAAAACAACATTCATTAACAGAAACCTTCAGGAAGATGTCTATATGACACAAATAAAAGGGTTTGTTACACCAAGTGAAGCCGAACGGGTTTGCAAGTTGCAGAAATCCGTTTATGGTTTAAGGCAAGCATCCAGGTCTTGGATCATTCGATTTAATGAATCCATAAAGGGATTAGGTTTCATTAATAACGAATGTGAGCAATGTGTTTATAAGCGGTTTAATGGGAATGCAATCGTTATCCTAGTAGTATATGTTGATAACATATTGCTTCTTGGAAAATATTTAATATTCTTATAGTCAGTTAAGGAATGGTTGAACAAGTGTTTCTCCCTGAAGGACTTGGGCGAAACAGCCTACATTCTAGGGATCAAGATCATTCGTGATAAATCCAAGAGGTTGCTTGGACTTTTTCAGGGAACAAACATTGACCAGATACTAAAGCGATTTAGTATGGAATAATCCAAGAGGGTATTAGTTCCAGCGTCACATGGCTTGAATCATTGTAAGAAAATGCTTCCCCAGGAACAATAGGATAAAGATAGAATGATTAAGATCCCATACACTTTAGCTATAGGATCCATTATGTATTCCATGTTATATACCAGGCTTGATGTTTCCTATGCACTGAGCATGGTAGGCAGATATCAAGAAGATCCAGGATAAAAAAATTGAACTGCTATTAAGACTATCTTTATGTATCTGAGAAGAACTAAGGATATGTTCCTGGTGTATGGAGGAAATGAGGAGTTTTTCCTCAGAGGGTATGCTGATGCTAGTTTTTAGATAGATCAGAACAATCTAGAGTCGCAATCCGGATATGTTTTCTATCTTAATGGGGGAGATGTGAGCTGGAAGAGTTCAACGTAGCAAGTTATCACCGATTATATAGTGGATTCTTAATATATAGTGACTTCTAATGTTTCTAAGAAATCCATTTGGATTTGGAACTTTGTCCAGGATCTTGATGTGGTTCCTAGTAGTACAGATCCTATCACGTTCTGTTGTGATAATAATGCAGTAGTGGTCCTTGAAAAAGAACCAAGGTCACATCAACGGACAAAGCACATACTCTGAAAGTATCAACTCTTAAGGTATTTCTATCAAAGGAGTGAAGTTAAAGTGAGCATAGTGTCCATCGAAGAGCACATGGAAGACCCCATGACTAAAGCCCTATCTCAACAGAAGCATGAATATCATATGAGAGCTAGAAGGTTAAAGGTTGTAAGCAGTTGGATCTAGTCCAAGTGGGATTATGTTGGAGTTAGTTTCCTTGAACCAATTAATTTTTACTTTATTCATTAAATAAACACCTTATCACATCTTGATTATTCTTCTGCGTGAAAATTCATGTGATAATGTCTTAAGTGTAGCTGTTTCATTAAAGTGTCATATAATATCCCTGCTATGATGAGAACCTAGAAGTGACATAACACTTATCATGAATATATGTTCTATGGATAAATGATGCTATTTGAGGGACACAAATAATATAGGACATTAGGGGTGAGGAATCATAAAACTTTTAGGCGCCTTCACATGGTGTGCGCCCTTGGTAATAAATAGGAGGATATTATGAGAACGAGACCCGCAAATAGTAAATCCACATTTAATAGTGTCATTGGATGTTCCTATCTATGGACGTGTGGATTGGTACTTAGACTTTAAGATTATTATGAATGAGTATTACAACTCACTCACTTAGATGTATTGATAAAAACTGTGATGACACACTGTTCGCGGTGAGGTTGGATATTTTGGGAGTTTTATGAGTAATATTTCATTAATAGATAATGAGAGAAAGGATTTTTCCCTTCTGTTGTATAACAGAAGTAGATATCTCAGGACCTTTGATGGAATTTATATAGCCTATGTAAATCCATGGCCATTGGAAGGAATGGGCAAGTTCAATTCTAGAAAGTCAAAGAAATAATAATCGAGCTCATGGGTTGATGGCACTAGCATGCAACCTGCTTGATTCAAGATATCATGAAAAAGAGATTATATTACATGGTAAGCGTTCGTAGGAGGTTACACATCATTACGACATTAACTTCTTTCTCTATGGGTTCCTTGGCATATTGCTAGACGCTAACCTTGGACTTTAGGCAGGCTCTGCCAAATGCCCCTAAGAAAGAGGCCTAGAGGGTCACACACTAAGTGTGTCCATGTATCTCAGTTAAATATGAATTCAACAAGTTTAATAAATATTATTCCAGACTATGGTTTAATAATTATTTAAGGATGATTGATCGCATTTATTTCGACACTATTTATTTGAGAGAATATATTGTGGAAAAATAATATATATTTATTAGTGAGTAAAGCATTTCAATTTATTTAAGAAATAAATTTCCCTTACTAAAGGTCTAATAAATGTGGTGGAGGAAATAAAGAAAAATAAAAAGAAGATAGACACGCCATTTATATTGAATGTACACACCCCGTAGTTTTCATAGAAAAATAGAACACACCATTTATTAATGATTACAATCCATGTAGTTTTTCCTATTAGGATTTTGGAGAAATAATATCGTTTTATTAAATGATATTTTTTATAATCAGTGTAGGCGGATGTGAAGGAATTAATCATTCGACATGGGGGTTTTCAATAAGTGTTAATGAAATAAATAAAACGTGTAATGCGTTTATTTATTTTCATAACTCTATAATCTCAAAGCCGATTATAAATATCATTAAAACCCCAACACTTTTCCCCAATCGTTGTGCACAACAATTCTGGAGAGTTATCTCAAGGCCGAATGAACTCTTTCCTCTAAGAACTCTCTCAAGACCGAGAGAGATCCACCACCATCGGATCAAGGCGATCGAAGGAAGACATCGCAAGCGAAGGTTCTTCCACGCTAGCACACGAATCTCCCTTCGGCAACATCCAGATATATGTGGAGCATGTTTGGATCACTGTTATAGGAATCATACACTTAGATTCTTTGAAAAAATGACAGATCACATTGGATCATGACCGGAGACATCAATGATGAAGGAATTCAATAAAGGAAATTATTTTCAATTAATTAAATTAATTACAACCAATATATGATGATCCTATCTCTATGGTTCTGGGACTACCTTTTTTTTCATTCTTCGTTCTATTCTAATGATCTGGTGTTTTACATTGTGACGAATCTCGGATTGACCATTGTTAATGCTAAAATTAAAGTTGGGAAACCCTTTAATGTGCTTCTGTTGTTCCTAGAACCTACAGTCACTAGGGAGGTTCTTTAGAACAATGGATTAAAATTCTCCCACCACCAATGAAGCGCTCCTCCTCCTCCCTTTGGTGGATCCCTATGGGGAACGTTGAGAAATCTCAACGAATCCGAAGATCATGATATATCAGGATACAACGAATGCAATGAAATCATCTGTTCATGGGTGAGTGTGTTCTTCTTCAGTGATTTCTCTTAATATCCAGGTAGGAATTTCCATTTTGAGGTTTTTCTCCTTTTTGATTAATGTTTGATTAGATCATCTTTGTTTCTCCGATCTGCGTTTGGAACATTTTTATGCACATACATATCAAAATTTATTTTGGATCTAGTGTTATAACCCTACTCTGTCATTATTTTTCATTTTTCAAGAACACTTATACAATGATAATAAACCTTTTTTTTTATTTTTACTTTATCCCTCTTTTCTCGCGTTCTCCACCGGTTGGATCCTTGTGGTCCCGACTCGACATTCTCGGGTGGTTTTGAACTTGATCAGACCCCTGAATTTGAGTCAAATCAACAACCGATGATGGATCAGTGTAGATTAGGATCCAAGGAGATTGGATAAAATATTTTATCAATTTTTAGGCATTGGATGAGGCACTGTAGTCTAGGGAAAGAACCACCACACATGGCGGCAGCCCGTGGGTAGGCGGCGGAGCCATGTAGGGAAGCGGTGGGGGAGGCGTGGGTTAGAGTTGGCTAGACAGCCAGCTATGCTGCTGGACATGGTTTGGTCGTAGGGTATAACCATGAATAGAAGAGGAAAATGTGGGAGGTGGCATATGCGGTGGAGCTGGTGGGGCCTGCGAAGGCGGACGCGAGACGCGGTGTAGGCTGTCCAGGTGGGCTATGTGCGAGTGGGACCGAACATGCATGTGGTCCGGGCCCAGGTGGGCAGTTGGACCGAGTTAGGTAGTGGGATGGGCTGGTGATGTGGATATGAGTCAGACAAGGATCAGATCAAGGTAAAATTGGGTGGATATCGGTTTCGATCGATCGCGGAGGTCGACCGCAGAGCTGTGACCACTCGAGCTTCCACAGGTGCAGTGACCGCACAACCAATCCAAGGGTTGTCGACATGAAAGCCAGTTGTTGCGGCAGATGGACTGACCATAGTAGTCTTTCCATGGGTGGATGGAACGAGTGATTGGAGGACCATCCATGATGATTGGTCCATGGGCCCTGGCAGGTCTACGAGCAGCTTCTCACGCAATAAGTAATAACAGTCATAACTCTTAAACAGAGCATCCTGTTGATGTTTCATCTATGGAAGCATGGTCTTAATTTTTAGGAAGACTTATTTAAAATAGTTTTATAATTTTAAAAATCTGTATCAATGTGTGGGCCCCAATACATTCCATTCGGGGATTTTGTGATGAAAATCTCCCTTTTAACTAGAGGTCAATTTTGGACAAGTGAATAGTCTATCCGGAGTGTTTTTCCATATAGATTTTTATGACACCGTTCATTTATTATTTTTATATATGGTGATATATTTTTGTGTTATAGTTTTTGTGAGGTGATGTCTGACCTTGGCAGTGTTCAGGAATGCTATGAGAGATTTTAGAGTGGTACCTTCCATGTAGGCTAGGAATGTTTCCTCATCCTATTCCAAGTGGAACTATCCAACTAGGAAGGGAATTGTTCCTCGATGACACTAGAGTGGAACCCTTCAGCATGGATGGTCATGGGTCCTCAATGGAACTACAGTGGGGCCCTCAAGTGGGGATGTGCATCGGTGCTCGATGACACTAGAGTGGTACCATCTAGCCAGGCTAGTCAAGGGACCTTGAAAACACTAGGGTTTCACCCTCCAGCTGGGATGGGAATGGGTCCTCCACTATGAGACAAAACACATTGTCTGTGCATAACAATGGATAGGTTTGATTTTATGTAGCTCTGGACCCACAAGGAAGTGGGATGCTTCCCCCACTATGGAATGTTTCTTTGAGACAAGACCAAAATCAAGCTAGCATGTCAGTTCCACACATAGTTGAAAATATTGAGGTGCAGTGGTTGAGTCCCTTTTAATCTGGTTTACAGAGTAGTTACTTGGGATGTCGGGAATTATAGTTGTACTTATGGGAATGTTGTCTACTATTCTTCTAGGGATGTTCTGGGAGATGTAGACCCCTTACTCTCTTGTTTGATATTCTTTGACTGAATATATATATATATATATATATATATATATATATATATATATATATATATCTTATTTTAGAACCAACTCCTTAGGTTTTGGTTAATCTCCTTTCAAGAGAGGCAAAGATACGCATGGTATACCATGTTCTTTTTTATGTCTAGCTTCTTGTGGTTGTAAAAATATACTATCATTACATGGGTAGAAAATAATCAAAATAAGGTTTATCTTCTAACTGTGCTTAGATCATTGTGTATGGATGATATTACATTTACTCTCTTGTTGGGTTGAGTTTTACTCTTTTACCATACTATGTTCTATATACTTATTTTTTCTTCACTTTTATCTCTTACTTCTCCCCCTCACCTTTTCGTGGAATTTTACTAGGTATGTATATAATCACCTTTTCATTGGATTTTCCCAAAACATGTCATGTATTTTATAGAAGGAATATTAGTCGATCATGAATTAAAAGGAGTGTAGGGATAAAGAATACCTGTACCATGTATAGTGGTCGTATCTTGGGATATATGAGATGGACTTAGTTGTTTAAAATTTTACAATTTTTTCAGGTTGGGATAAATTTTTGGAGGACATTGTATATTTCCCTTTTCTTTTCAGTTTACACTCCTGCACTTCAGTCTATTTAGTGGTCCAGACATCTATTGGTTTATTTATAGGAGTGTTGCATCTTTTATTTATTCCCCTATAAAAATTTTCATTAAGTTGGTTGTGTGCATGTTTACAGGTACTTAGTCGAAGGACACCCCACGTTAGTTATTCCTTGGGTGCTTGTCACCACCCCTGGCCTATGGATGCGGGCTTGGGGTAGTTGAGGCTCGATATTTGGTATTTGTTGGGTCGTAAAATCATACTTATCATCTCATTGAAAAATGATCATTGGTTGGTTTTAAATTTCAAACATAACTTCCCTTACTCAAACATTGATGTTAGATTTATGAAGATAAAGGAAATACATGCCTATTATGACATAAAATTCTACCTAAGTAAGATTGAAAATATTTACAGGAAGAGAATTACAACAAACTTCAACTAGAGATGAATCATAAACTTGAGATGAAATTATTATAACATAAAGGGGTTTCACTTCTATTTCTATATCTAATCACTTTGATGTATTTTTAATACCCCTATAAAATTCTTTAGATATGAATGAGTGGGTAGATCTAGAATAGAATTGTACAATAGAAGTTATATCATGGATGGTAAGTGTACCTTTTACCATGTGATTATCTCACACTCTTCAAATATAATGATTGTATGAGATTTTACCTTGTCCCTTGGTTTATTAGTTTGTAGACACCGATCATCATAATAAAACCTTAGTTTTGGGAACTAGTTAGACTAATTTTTATTCCCCTTATATTTTAGCACTGAAGTGGGGGAGGTGAATTCAATGAAGTTTTTTCTCTATTCAGATTTTTCGATGACTTATTCTCATTACTCGGGAAATGAAATGCCCAATGATCATCCTTTTCACACTTAAAACATTAATTAGACCCCTTATGTCAATTTACTCCATTATTAATTCCACACATAGAGCATAAAGTAAACATCATCTTCTGCTCTACATAGTTTTTATATTCTCCATTTAACACCATCTTCCTTTTTAGTCAAAACCTGGAGATTGATACATAACTCCAATATTCATTTAATCTTCGATTGAAAAATATAAAATCTCTTCATATATATTATTGTTTCTTATATCCAACATCCTTTTAATACTTGGCTTCAATTCACTGAATAACCTATCAACTATACTTTTAAGATGGATAATAATAACAGAAGTGTACCTCACAAGACATGGAAAATTAGCCTCATAGGTACCAATGAATTAATCATACATTTTCTTTAACTAAAGGAAAACTTTATCCAAATTTGTATGAATAATATGAAAAAATTAATTCTTTTAAAATGAGTTCTTGAACTCATCCCAATACAAGGATTCAATTTCATCATGCTTCCTCATTTTCATGATTAGATTCCACCACTGTTCTACTTATCCTTCTAACAGATAAATAACTAGAATGAATTTCTTATGTTCTAAACAATGGAGAATGAATAATATATTTTTAATGGAAATGATTCATTTTCCAGAAACAGGTGGATTATAATACTTACTGAAATATGATGGACATTTCCTTATAAAGGACTCAACATAAATTTGTTCTTTCCTTGACATTTCCAAGTTTAGTAGGATTCATTGCATGAGAAAGATATGTGAGCATAGTAATGAGGTTTTTCATTCCAGATCCCAGAGCATTTGGATTCTCAGAAGAGTAATCATTGGACTACTTATAACAAAAATCTTTTATGTGGTTCCTTCATGTTCCAACCATTGACTAAAACAAAAAATCATAGTGTAAGAAACAATATACATAATGGGGAACCAAATAATCATGAAAAAACACATATAAGATATCAAAATTATGAACCCTTTTTTAATATTTGACACCTTAGTTTTATCATAAGTTATTTATATCCACCTAATGTTTAAATACTTTATTATGGTTCATGAAGATTTTGTAAATTTACAAAGCATACCCCCCATGAGTGTCAAACTAGGTGTGGAGAAAGTCCCATTATCGTGCACCTATTCCTGATCAATTCTACATCAATATGGTATTTTTAGGGTTGTTAACCCAATATAAATCTATTCAATAGACACCTCAACTTATGTTATATTGACATTGATGTATTTATAGGAAACCACTTGCTCTATCCTTTACCAAAATTCTAAGATGATTTCTTATACTTTTCATTATCCGTAGACTTATCGTTAGACATGTCCTTAGGGTTCCCACTATTGTTTTCTTATTATAGTTTCCATAGGATAACTATAATTTTTCTATGATACCAACTATATTGAACCTCAATTTTCATACATTATCATTACATCATTTTTCATGGAATACTTAATACATTTTACCCATAGACACCCAAAGACCATATTATTCTAGAACCTTAGGGAATAAAGAATCCTAAACACTGGTACATAAGTGAGATACATTATCTTATAATAGGTTATTCATGACTATCACACATATAAGAAAAATCATACATAATACATATCTTTATATCATGGGGAAAGGAAATGTAAACATGGGTGTGATCCGACGCTCGGTATGTGTAAAAAAGGAGATATGTAAGAATAATCAAAAGAATAATGGTGTAATAATATGATCATGACATTAGAAGAGAATACACTATATAACAAAGATCATAAACATGAATCATGGAATAAATATTTTCAGTTCATAAGACATTAATCATAAGGCAACCAAGAGCATAATCCTTGAAATCATAATATATGAATAAGAAATGGAATTGTGGTAGGCACATAATCATACAAAATTATTTCCATAGTACTAAAGGAATCAGTTCCAAGGATATATTAGTAGTATGAGATCACTCCACAAACAATATTGGTTATCATGATTCACTCCCATTCCTATTATAGTAATAAAGGTTAACTTGCAGTACCATCTTTGTAGAAAAATTCCTTTACTGATTTGAGTTCACACATCATTCAATCCATATCAATATCATGATATATAAATATTTACCCAATTCATTGGAGATAGGTATAGGTCCCAACCATCTCATAATGAAATCATACATACATTTCCTCCATTATTATAAACAATAATATCATTACCAATGAAATGAATTGGGTATCATAAACATGTAATCATATCAAAACCCAAGAAAAAAAGACAGATTTCATAATCATTTCATAAAAGAATATCTTGTGAAAGGAATTGTGTTTCATAAGAATGTAACCCATGAAGGAGAAATGGGTTTCTTAAATATATAACTTGGTAAAGAGAAAAGGGTTTAATTAAATTCATTCCATAAAAGAAAAAACTATTCCTAGAAAGAATATGAATGGTTTATTTGGATCATCTTCCAAGAAATGAATGAGTAACACCAATGGATGTCATCATATATGGAAAATAATTTTTAAAGATACTTTAAAACCATTTTTTGAAGAAAATATCTTTATTTGGAAAATAATTTTCAAAACATAAATCCTTTTGATTCTATTTTTCTTTGAATATATATTATGGAATATTAAAAACATGTTGGATTTTTTTCAATAAAAATGTTACATTTTTTTGAAAAAATTATTCCTGGAAAATTAGATTTAAATATAATTTTAAAAACATTTTTTAAAAACATTTTTGAAAAAATGGTTTTTGAAATAAAAATATTTCCGATAAAATGGAGAAATGAGATCTGATTTTATTAAAAACATTTACTTAATAATATTAAATGAAAGAGAGTGGAAACCTGGTGCCAATAAATTAATATATCATTAATTAGAAGAAGAGAAATACATTCATGAGATTTATTAAGATATAAGTCATAATATTTCATCAATGAAATCATAATCATAAATAATCCAGATAAATGAAGATATTGTTTCCATTGATTCTTACCCCTTGGATACTTTAAATCATATTCCCCATGTAAGAAAGTTAAATTACATAAAGCATAAAATATAATGAAATTAAGAATATTCAGGGTATAAAATTTAAAATTTATTTATATAAACCTCGTAAATGAATGTAGGTGTATAAGGAAACATGTGTCTCAAAGAAGGAAAATTGAGACAAAATTATCTTACTGATTTTGAAGCTTTTGAATTGTAAAACCCCATGAAAGAGGATTCAAAAAATGGTTATGTAAATACCCCTAAATTTAATTATAATAATAATAGAATACATTAAAATGAAGTATATACACCACACAAAGGAAATAATGGTGAATAAAGAATAAGTCTCGTAGAAATAAAAAGTGTGACTAAAAAACCCTTACATTATTTATTGAATCTCATTATAATCATAAAGAAATCCTGTATAATAAATATAAATTTTTTAGAAATATAATAAAGAAAATATTATTATATATAATACTATATATTATTTGATTATGATTTTAAATTACCCTTTTATTATCAATTCCATGTTACTGTTATGCTTTAGGTGATATTCACTTTGTTTTCCATACTTGTTTTGACTTATTATTCTTAGTCCTTTTACTTATATCATGATTTAATTATTTATATAATATAAATAATGATATAAATATAAAATATACCCAGTATATATTTATTTATAATAATCCATAAAATATATAAATAAAAAATGGAAAACACAGTTCATGGAGATGATAGGCCGTACAAATGCATGAACATTGTTTTTTTTTTCACATTGATAGAAATTAATAAATTTCATATATGTATATATATATTATTATTATAGTATAATTATTTTTTCATATATATCATTTATGTTTAATAAATTCATCACTAAAAAATTCCATGTAAAGCGTGAATGAATCACATCGCTTCGAGGAGGTGGTAGTGCACTGTCCACAACTGAAGATATAATATTTAAAAAATTGGAAAGAATAAAGTATGTTTTATATAATAATTATGAATCATAAATAAATCATAAATATAACTTATATCAAATAAAAATATAGTTTCCATCATAATTTCCACCCATGAAAGGTGGTAAAGGAAAAACAAACAATATAATTTCATGAGGCGGTAGTTCGCTATTCATAAGAATAGTATGTTCGTTACACATCATATTGAAGTGTGAGTAAGTGTTGGTATAACCCTTATAATAATAACATATCAAAATATAGAATATACTTAGGTTATAATATAATAATTTAATAATAAGAGTTTAGTGGGTGTAGAATGAAAATAAAACAATGGATCTTGGGAAAGGATGTTACCTCTTCTTGGGGTAACTCTTTTGGGTTTGCATCAAAGGCTTCCTTGGATGGATTTGGCCCCAAAGGAATGATTCTGGGATGAATTTAATGGTTTTGAGAAATTATTGGAGTAGAGTTAAGGAGATCCAATTTTCTTTAGAGGAGGGAATAAGTGGGAGGTGTGATTACCTTTGTATAGTGGGGGAGTGACATTCTTGTAAATTTTTGAAAAGGGAATTCCATCTATGTTTTTACCATGGAAAGTTGCTCTAATAATAGTAAAAAACTGAGTAAATGGAGGATATAGTCAAAATATGAACAAAAAATGGTTTTTTTTAAAAGTTCCTATGTTATTTTGGGGATTAGGTTTAAGATTTAGTCCATTTTAATTCTATTTTCCCTCTTTATCACTACAATTCATTTTAGCCACTTTCACTAATATTTTTGGTAAAAAACTAAGTTAAACATATTAAAATTATAATTTATTCTTATTCCAAATATGGAATCTATTTTTCTACTTTTAAATTATATAATTGATAGAAATTAATTTATAATTAATCCTATAGATGTGTCACAACAATGGGGTTTTTATCAAAAATGTTTAAAAGTTAGAAATGTTGTTATATAAAATTTCAATGATAAATTTGTTTAAACAAACTAAATTGGATTAATAAAAGTAAAATTAATCTAATTTAGGTTTTTCAAACAAATTAAATTATAATTTTACAATACAAATAAATTAGATGAAAAAGAATTTTTGAATTAAAATTAAGTATATTTCACTATTCATCCAAAGATGATGTTTTTTTTGGAAAAATAAACAAATTCATCCTAATATAAATTAAAAATTATTAATTAAAAATAATATTTATTTAATAAAATTAAATTTTAATCATTTTATGTAATTAACTTCAAATTTTTCACAAAAGGTCATAAAAATCATTTAATTTGAGAAAACTGTACTTTCATACATATAAAGACTGTCCAAAAAATTAAATATTTTTATTATCAATATGTTTAATTTATATAAAAACATTATACATAATATTTAATTTTTTATCACTATTCATATTAAAATGTTTAATGGATATGTTATAACTACCTCGTTTAAATAATTATAATAACAAAATGATTTTTCATAGAAACTCAGTGTTTCATGCAACATAATCCAAGTTAGTTTTGCATGTATTGCAAGCTTATATTTGTGTAGATTATAGTTAAATTGTGACTTAGTGTATCATGAAATATAAAAAATCATGAATTTTTTTATTTATTCAAAATCTAAAATGTTTATAAAAACTCAGGGTGTTACAAAGAGGCTTCTTCCAGGTGGTGCAAGCTACTTGAGGGTTCACATAAAGTGCTACTGGTGGTGTAGCATAGTGTATGGATTTTTAGCGGATAATTAATGGGTAATTCTACAGTTTAATTTGGAAACACATCAACCATTTTTATCCTTAAACATCTATTCACTTATTTGGTTGGGCTTTATATGGGGACTCAGATGAAAATCTACATCTTTGAGTGTTACACCCTGACCTTAATTTCCCATATGAATCCATAGTGGGGGTGACCACATGACCTAAAACATGTATCCACTTATTATAGTGACTTAATAACATCAAATAGGTCCTAATATAGTCATGAGGAGACTTTCCCAGATAATATAATGCTTGAGGGTCATCCCTCAACCTATAAAAAATAAGCACATCTCGTCTGTATATCAGTCATCCCAAAAAACCTATTAACCTAAAACATGGATCCCCATAGGACTTTATAGTATAGAATAAAAAGTATTAAAAAATTACATATTATGCATTAAAATATTATTTATTAGTAGTATATAAACCTGAATAATCATATAAATAAATGACACACTAGACTTTACGTGTTGAAAGAAGATAAAAAATAAATACACCACCGATTGGCCCAACTCACATGATTAATCCTTCCAAACACTTGGACTCTACAAAATAATTTACATAAAATATGTGTCTATACCAAACCAATATTACATCCCATGGGTAAAATTGAAGGTTTACCCATGTACCTCAAAACCTATTCTATGTACACATTTAGGGGGTGAATCCAATGCACCTATAAGAATCCCCAATGCATCAACTATACCGAGGGATGTTATAATAAAGTTCATGAACATAAAATACATATATTAAAAGTGTGGTCATTCCAATGAAACACATCAGAACAAAAACATTACATGCAATGAACATGAAATATACAAGTCAGGACACCATGTGATAACTGAACCCCCATGATGCCTGACCATGCTTGCTTTGGATATATGTTGTAAGGAAGATAGAAACCTTGTATGATGATATGACCTATTCCCAAAGATGTTAGGTAGGGTTCCTAATATAATCCTAAAACAACACCTATATGTGAAGGTTAGGGTGAATCATGTCCTGACCCATCCCATTTCACTCATGGGAGGTCACAAGCCAAATCCAGGCCATTACCTGAAGGTTCAATGTAGGTAATTGTCATGTGTTGAACCATAAATTCTCACCCAAGTGAGGTCACATTTTAAGAATATAGGTTATACCTCCTTCATAGTTTATGGTGCTGATAAAGTACCCTATCCAACCCTCTTCACTGAAGTGAGGATGCACACCCCATATTAATACACACCTTATCACTCAAGGTCTTCCCATAAATTTACACACAACTAGGACACCGTCTATAAGATTTATATTTTTTTGAGGTATGAATCCTTTAATTTTCTTTTTTAATGTATCATTTTACTCTAATAAATGTTGTTATGGGGAGATCGAAAGTTTCAATAGAATTCTGTCTCGTTCAGAGCCTAAAGATTCAGTTTATGGAGAAATAGGAAGAGGCACATGGTTTGTGAATGATTAGTACTAACCATACTTCTCAATCATATGGAAAAGGAGGAGGAGAAAAATTGGTTAAACAATGAAACATAGAATTAATATTCATAAAAAATATATAATTTATTACAAGTGTATTTTCCATGGTTGGTGTACAATTTTACTTACAATGCACATCATCATATGAGGGGTGGAGAATTTGGATCGTAACTTAGCATGGGTTGTGAATGGTTTTTCTAACCATTCCCACAGCTGTGCGAGGACATGTTCCTCCTAGAAAGTAGGCGGAAATTAGTGATGAAATGTTTTTTTATCTATGTTTAAAAACTGTGAACCCTATTAAAAAGTGTGAAATTACCCTTTTCTACTATTTTAAACCTAAAACCATTATTCTTCTCCTCTTCTTCCCAATCATATACAACAACCCCCTTTGGATCTAATTTTTCCCACTCCCTAGCCTTTGAGATATCTCCATAATCCAATTTTAGAATAGATCGTCGTCAGTTTAATTGGACCACTCTTAGTAAGTTTATCATTATTCATACTTCATTTATTTTATTTCTCATACCACATTCGATGTTATCTACATGAGACAAAATGCACCCTATTTTCAATGAATTTATCCATTTCTTTTAATTTCTATAATTAGATCATAAATATGTGTCTAATACCACCTGAGGAGTCTTATACCCATCTAATTTGGGAAGTTTATCAATTTTCCCTCTTAGTATTGGTGTTTATGATTTATCAACATTTTACAACACACCAAACATTCAACAATTTTCTCTTATAATGTATATATACCTTAATTAAATATTTATACCAAGAAATGATGTTACCTTATACCAATTCACATAGTTAGAGGTGTATTACCTCAATTTGAACCACCACTATAATTAGTTTCGACCAAATGATAATAATTGGCGATCTTCCCTTATGTCTAAACCATCCTTTGGGTTTATTGAGATCACTACATGCTAGTGGTATTCCAAAATTAAATTAAATGGATTTTAAAAGACTATGATTATATCACTTGTCCCTTTTTCACATATAAGTCAATTTTTTAAAGGTATTAAAACCACTTGAACATTTATTTCTGATAAATGAAAAGGTAATTTATTGAACTAAATGGAAATCATAAATTGGAAGAAATATTACATGGCCTATTATTACTTTTTAATTTAAGGTGACTACTAAAAAAAATACATCGATTTATATTAATGGTGTGTCCTTAATTGATATAGATTTGGATCACTGAGAGAATTCCATGAGAACGTAGAAGAATCAAACCCAATTCAATGATACTACCACTATGTGAGAAAACACACTAGGGGTTGATCAATGTATTATATTTTTGAATGTCGTGGTATGTCACTGAATATTCACCAACATATACAAAATTATAATTCCTTAAATTATCTCCTTGTATTCAGCATGATGTCCTCAGACATGTGACACATTGGATATCTCCTTGGGATCTAGTCATGCTTAGCCCATGATTTCTTTGGACTTTCTCCATGGACTCGATTATAAATCCTTAGAGTATAAATCTAAGTGACTATTTTTATTTTGAACAGGAATAGCTTCATTTATATATTCTCTCCAAATTAATTTAGAATGTTTGTATCCAGTGAGCCTGATTCTTCCCATTTATACTAAAATAATTTTTTTTCTTTTCTCTACCACATTATTTTCAGGTTTTTAGGTAGAACAATATTGGTGTTTGATTCCATATTTAATTAGCTAGGACTCAAAAAATGTTACTTATGTAATATTTTTTATTTTATATCCCCTTATTCAATATATATAATCCTAGTTTGTATCAATATGCCTTATGAAACTTCTAAAAATCACTACAAAAACTGATTTATATTTCATAAAAATTATGTTGGCCATCCAAGTGAAGTAATCAATAAAGTTAATAATGTTAAAATAACCTTTTTTGATTGATGTCTCATCAAAACACAATTATTATATTGTATGATATCAAGAGGGACGGTGGATTGGATTTCAACTTTCTTAGGTATTCTACTAAGTATCATTCCTTTAGAAAAGATAGAAAATCAAAATCAAATTTATTTTTGAGTTATGGTATGTTTATTAAAAAATATTACATATAGAGTGTGATAAAAAATATTCATCCAAGGTTCCTATGTCTTTTATACCATAACTTATTTTCATTATCAACACTAATGTTACATGAGTTACTAAGATTAATAATTTGGAATAGATTATCGATGAGTCTTTCTCCTCAGTAAAAACTTTACCATATTTTAAATTTATAATTATATAAGAATATTATATTTATATTATTTACATACCATCACTCCAAATGTTGTGTTACACATACCAAGTTTTTCTTAATCCCATAAAAAATGAAGGATTCTTTCTATTTTAGTTTATGATATTCTATATTATCCACTCACATTCCTATGATTTTTTAGAACATTAATTTCTAAATGTAAATGCTCGTCCTTCATGTTCTTAAATATATTTAAATATACTTATATCACCTATCATATGTGGGGAATAATAAAAATACAATTTTTATTCATTTTCAAGATTTTAGACCTATTTTGACAATAAAATCTAATTCCTCATTTTTATTCTTCCCACCCTCCTTTTCATTAAAATGATTAGGAAATTTTCATAGATTTTTTATCATATATATTAATAATACTGACCTGGTTGATCACATATTCCAAAAAACATCCTCTATGTAATAAAATTATTTGGTCTTTTAGATTTTTTAACTTCAGATGAATTTGAATTTTTTGTCCCTATAGCTTAAGAATGTAACTATATTTTTTTTCATAATTTATCGCCTTAGTTTATTCTTATTTGGAAGGAGATACATATTGTTCCTCCAATTATATTCATTTTTCTCATATGTACCACAACAAAAATAATATCGACTAAACCATGATCTTCTATAGTAATATAATCTTTCCTGATGACATGTTTGTTGAGGTTAAGCATAACATTCTTCACCAAGTCTCCCTATATTTGGAGAAATATTTTTCTTTATGTATTTTTCTATTTTAATTAATGGTATGTGTTTCTCACTTATATTATCAACCCAAGATTTCCCAATTTATTATATAACACCAAAATGGTTAGTATAATTAGATGAATTTATTATGTTCATTAAGTGTAGATTTCACCAATTTATTAGGGATTAATTTTTTAAATGGATTGAGATATTTAATATTTTACCTCTGAATCATAGTTGAAATTTTTTCTCAACTTAGTTATGTTAATTTCAACCTCAAGAAATCACCATTAATTTTTTCAAACCTCATGTTCTTTAGAATTGATTTCCATTCCAAGGACTTCCAAAATGTTTCCTTGTTCTGTAAAACTAAAACTAAGCTTATAAATTTCCTCAATATATATATATATATATATATATATATATTTAAGTAAATATTCCTTTATTTCATTAATCTTATCACTTTAGTTTTTCTATATTTTGATCACTTTCCCACGCATTGATTTTTTCTCAAGATATGTTACAACTTCCGATCATAGTTGATATTCCCAATAAGTTTCTTCACATTCTTTTCTTCACTATTTGAAGTATCTTCATTTATCTTAACAATAAAAAATAATGTTATAAATATATCCATATTTTCATGTCATGAAGAACTATTTTTATTATAGTGTTATAACAATTTATTACACAATATAATTCTTCTCTTATTTTGGGTCAACATTTTCTTACTTATAGTGTATTACTTATATTATTTGGATGTTATTATCTAATTATTTAATTGAGTATTTTCTTCAGAACCATCACTTTATTTTTCCACTTTATTCTTTAAATAATTAAAAAATATATATAAAATTTCTCTGTCTGCATAAAATTTAAATGGCAGTTTTCCTTTGTATATTTCTCAACTATTATAGTAATTTTTAAATATGAGGGAAATGATTCTATAATTTTCATTTTCATCAACTTTCTTATCCTATGATTAAAAGAGTCCCACTACATAATGTTCTGATTTATAAATTTTCAGTTTCTTCATTTTTTTAAAATAAATTTCTTTCTTAATCTTCTTTTCTAATTTTAGAGATTTCCATATCTCAAATGCCAAAATAACGTTATGAAATTAATTAAGAGATAAAATATATTAATCATGTAAGATAGAAATTTTAGAATCAAACCTATCGAGAATTTTTCTCATGAGTTTATTAACAATTTTAGTGTCTTTGAAGAGATTTTCTATATCTTTGTTGTTTTTGATTATTTCATTAAATTTTTTATGTTCTCATCAATAGTTTCAAATCATTCCAATCTAATATCCTAAAAATTACTTCTCTAGACTTGTATCTTTTATTTCTTCACATTGAAATTTCCCTTGAAGATTCTTTTGATCTTGTCCAAATTTTCCTTATCAATCTTGTGACCCATCACATTTAGATAAAAAATTTGTAAAAAAATTACAATAGAATATTGTGTTTTTCTATAAACTGTAATATTTATATTGGAAAAAAAATTTATCGGAAATACTTTCTCAAGGGGTTGAAACCCAAATGTAGCTACATTGATCACCTCTAGGTCGAGAGACAAAATATAGGATATTATTCTAGTTTTATATCAATTAATTGTTTCTCCATATAGGGAAATAAAACATATATTACTCACAAATTTAATATATTATCCATGAAAATAAAATTAAGGACATTATATAGGGAAATTGTATACTCTGAATCAAATTGATGTTCCTAGGATTGCGAGAACCACTGGGGGTTATTAGTGGTGATATTTTACAGTTTCCCTTATCTTGAAATTAACCCCTAAAACATGTAAGATTTTTCAGCCATTTAAACATTATAAATGTCAATAAAAAATTGTATAAAATATTAACAATGCATAGTATTGGACATAGTAATTACAAGGGTCTCTCCAACTGTTGATGATTACTTATTTACCATGACAAATCCTATTGGTACCTGGAAATCCACCTAATATGGAGTGAATACAATTTAATACAACTTATGTAAAAATTATTATTTATATTGATAGATAATTATACTAAATAACAATAGTTATAAGATTTTCTTATGTTTTTAGAAAAAAAATAAAAATTCTTCGGAAACAAGTTAAATAAATTTTATCATGAAATTCTCCATCTGATATAATCTGCCTGGTGCCTTTTTAATATTTATTTTTTAACTCCAAATTATGGTCCTCAAATCAATGCAACTCAAATTTGTTCTCTATTCAATGAATAAAACACCAAACCTTTGACAAGTTATTAATCTAATTATATTAATTTATTAACCTCTATCTGGTAACTCTGACCATTATGCCTCTACCTGTTGACCTATTCTTCTTCAACTAAAAGATTATTTAGTTATAACCTGCCACTTCTCATCATGTATACTCTATGTGAGGTATATATTTTTTAATATCTTCTCTATAGAACTTTGGGTTTATTTTTCAAGTAAATAGTTCCCATATATCATATACTTACACTTCCTTATATAGGAAAACACCTAGGATAAAAACAAAGGAACTCAAAAGTATTTAATGCCCATCCAAATTGTTAAATTTGAATCTCCATATCAAAAAAATTTGTTGGACACTTATCAAATATTATATAACATTCATCAAAATTCTTAATTGTTTTCACATACTTCAAACATAATAAGAATTTCAAGATGAGTAAAACTTTGAGGATCATCTAACCATTTTCTTTATAAATTAATTTAAAAAGTTTTGTATTGATTACAAAAACTCCATTCAAGAAATATTTACCTGGTTAAAATTTTTATGAAATTATCATTCTGACTCTGTTATGTTTGATTATATTTTGACCTATCTACAATTATTGATCAACCTACTTTGATAAAAAATGTTATCTTCATCCACTAACCATTATTTACCTTTTTCCATTGTATTCCCAATTTTTTTTTCCTAAATTACATTATACCAAATTCCCCTTCTTATTGTAGCCAAACATTATACAGTCTTGGTTCAAAAAATTCAGTCTCATATATCTTACTATAATAATCAATTCTATCTAATCATAATTTTTCATTTGATTGTTTTCATCCAATTGATATTTTAGTGATCATGATAATTCTCAAAAACTCGTAATTCTAGATTTAATGATTATCCCTTATTTCCCACTTATGTTCTTTCTACTCCCCTAATTAGTAGGAAATTTTTAAATTTTATATCCAATATTAATTTTTTTTGGATATATAGTAATATTAATAGAACTCTCTTCATGTACCTTTTCAATAATCGATTATCCAACCAATATAACACCATTGGTCACCTTATCTCTCCCTACCCTATCAACCTTGAACCTATTAATATGATAAAATAATAAAATATCCATTCACAAGTGTGATAATGAATTTATCATAGATTTTTTTTCTATAGATGATTTTTTGGTGGACTCAATATGATATAATTCATACAATATCATCCTTTATTGCTTCATAACATCGAACATTGTATATATTGTCATAAAAATCATATTTTTGGATCGTTCATATGAACTATCTATCAAGAAACCAAAAATACTTGAAAACATTATATTCCTCTAACTATTAGACTCTATCCAACTTCCTCTATGCATATATTGTTTTATTATCAATGTGATATAACTTTAACATCTCAGACATCATGGATTCAACTATGCACAACCTGCAACATTGAGATTTGTTTGGAAATTAAATTCTCCTTCTTTGTACAAGTTCATAAAAAATAATTTTGGATCATGAGTACGCCCATGATTATGGGAACTTTAATATCATTGAATAATCATAGGAACTTGTAATTAAACCTTCATCACCTTCTTAAGGATATTTTCTTAAAAAATCCATCAACTATTTCTGTATTCAAAAATATAAACATTCAAAATAATATATATTGGAAACAAATACAAAAATTATATCCAAAAAATAGAAAAGATATTTATATTTTTTATTTGAATTTAAAAATGAAATAAATTACCACATTAAACAGTTACTAAAACACTTCATTTAATCATCAATTAAAAAATCCCTCCCACAAACTTTTTACAATTTAATCTTTCTTTTTTAATTTATCTTATTTAAATTGTTCATTAATTCATTCTACATATACATCCCACACAAAATGAACATAATTAATTTAACCACACTAAAAAAATACATTAATACTTCTACATCGTACTACCATATGATCAACTCTATTAAATATATACCATAATCATATATATTAAAAACATCATGATAATTATTAAGTAATATGTACAAATTTCTCTTCACAACCCTCATACGTTCAATTCATTTTATATAAATATGATAATACCATATTATTAATAGGGGGAATATTAGGCATTATAATTCCACTTCAAAAAAGGATAGAGTTCTCAAATCACTAACCTCATTTGTTTTTTTAATCAAAAAATCATTGAAAATTAATTTTTAGTACTAATATATACACATGTCCACAAATAAATTACAAGGAATCTATAACCCATCAATCCCCATGTTAATTATATATCTACCACATTCATAGAATCTCATGGAAGTATAATGTAGGTAGAATAAAAATGAATCATTGAATGATTATATCAATTCACAAAAATACATCAAATTAATGGATATATATTCAATATAAGATAAATGATATCTTCTTGGAATATAAAAAACTCCCATGGCCAACAAGATAAACCCAAGAAAAAGAGAAACCAAGTGAAAATAGAGAAACCACCTAAATTTTTAAATAGAAGGGTTTTACCAGAAATCATGATTTAATGATACTCATTATGGTGCAACGTGAACCAATAAAATAGAATGTTTAAAATCACAATATAGATTCCCATATATCCCCATAAATAATGTAGCTACTATACTTTGAAATTTAGTGATATAATATCTAATTATAATGAAATAGATACCATTATATGAAAATTCAACCGATAATGAGGTCAATATGAGATTCTTAATTTATTTTCATCTATGTGAAAAAATAAATTTCTTCTACCCATTTAAATTCATACTTTCTCAGAAGTAATCTTGGTGTGATGAAAAATATCCAAACATAATAAATAATATCCATGTAATATATGAATTGAATAAAATTTCTAATCTTACTAATGTAGCAACTATACATTACAAAAATTTTTATGAACTTCACATTAAAATATTGTTTTAACCACAAAACCATAATAATATTTACAATGATTTAATGCATAAGCTTCAATGGCCAATGGTGACACCATTCTCTAGATATAGTAATTAAGAAAACATATCCATCCTAGGAAAAATTAATGGTGTAATGAAACATATTATAGTGTGAGTTTAAAATCTGATTAAAATTTACACCAAACACAAATCTAGTTGTTCATCATTATATTATAACATCCCGAACCTAAATAGGATGCCCTATATTAAAATTTTATCCTTTTAAATTAGATAACTTAAATATTAATATTTTTCATATGAATATGAGAAATACCTAACATGAAAAAGTTAAAATCAAAAAAATGATAACTATAATTTGAGATAACTCTAAAAAAGATAGCTAACTACCAAAATTATCAATACATAATACCATAACCAAGAAGAAAAGGAAATTATATAAATCACATTAGCATAATTTTATACTTTATTAAAAAAATTATGGTTCAAAAAACTCATTGTATTGAATATGCATTTGTGAATCTCACTCCTAAATAAATTACTCTAATCATCCATGAATTTAAAAATCACACCCCAAATTAATGACTTTATCATGTTATACATTATTTAAATTTTCATATATATACATAGCTTGATTTGAAAAGGTTGTGTACTCTAAAATATATAACTCAATATAGTGAATGAAATGAGATGCATCTTGAATATATCTCAAATGTAGTGATACATTAAAGATATCATGAAATTAATCTATATGATGGGGATTTCCTAACCTAAAAAACACTTAAACAATCAACTAAAATACCTGTAAAGTTAAAAAACCCTTGAATAAATTATTCTACCTCTTTCAAACTCTATTTATCTTGAGGATGATAAACATTCATGAAAACAAGATTAATATCCTAGAACTCCAAGGATCTTATCCTTTAACATCTATAATATTTTATATGATCCTATAGAGACCTTAACTGATCTGGAATGTCAATCACCATATCCATCACACTTTATAACTAATATTGTCTAATGACCACTAAATCTTCAATCTTATTCCAATAAAAATATATCAATATGTCTACAAATTCAACGCCTAATATTTTTCCATAAAAATATATGAGAGATAGATATTATTATAAGAAAACTCAACCAAAGGTAAGTGTTTTACCATTAAAATTATAAAACTAAGGACACATGGATGATTTATAATCTTAAATTAATTGATTTACCTCCCATCTTCCCATATTTTTAAGTGTGAAAACATATATAAAAATTCGTAATAAAATACCTTCCATACTGATAATGTGAATCATGGATATCAATATGGAATGATTATCCTAATTGTCCCATGAAGGCTTACCACTGCCATCACACATAGTTTCACCAATGTGTTAAATACACATGAAAAATTACTCTCTATGAAATGAGCTATATTTGTTAGTCAATATATAATATCCCATATATTGTCATAACCCCTTGGATTGAACTAAATATATCACAAAATCCATCGATAAATCACCCCATTTACATTATGTAATTTACTAGGATTTAAATAAATTTATTGGAACTTGAGGTTCGAATTTAAATATATGACAAAAAAGGTTTAAAAAAATGTAATATACCACCAAATTATTTGTACTTATCCATAAAATATTATATATCAATGAATTATACACCATTAAAACAACTGGATGTATTTCTAAAACATAGCTATGAAATTTATATAGGGTTTCTTCTTTCCTTTCCAATGGAACAAAACATTCCCTTAATATGACACCTAATGCTCTCTATTTTCTATTCATTAATCCAAAGAACCCCCTGAACAATGAGATTTATTGAAACATCCACCTTATGATCTCCTAGATAAGATTTTTAGACTCACTAAAAAAAGGAGAGTTTAACATCTTCTAATTCTGGAAAACTCTTCTATTTACCTCCTCCAATTCCAAATAAATAGATAAAATCACCTTTATCATCATCCACTCATCACCTGGAACATAAGAAACAATAATATATATCTTCTTACATAATAAATTAACTACCACATTACATTTTCCAAAAGTATTTTAAATATTAAATTCATAATAATGAGAGTACTCAACCCATATCTTCTAGTATAAAATATTTTATCACTAGGAAAATAAAAAATATAGGCTCTTGTGATCTATGAGCACTAAAAAGAAATCTATGATGAGATAATTTAAACACATATTCATGGAAAACAACACACACCTGTAATCTCAATATCAATATTAGATGAGTTTTTTGACTAAATATATAATTTCCTGGATCTATAAGAGATAACCACATACTCTTTCATCAAAACATAACCTAGAACATGATTAGAAACCCCAAAATAAACATCAAATAGAACTAATTAATAAATAAAGTGAAATATTTGAGAACTATCAAACTTATCCATCATATAAATAAATTATATTATATATAATTTTTATATATAAGGTAATGATCCTTTAATGTAAATGTAGTAAATTGTTCCACAATCTGTGAGAAATATGAGACAAACAGCTAGTAATACCCTACCAAACTGAGAAAACTATACACCTTCACAACATTATTGGGCACTGACAAGGAAATAAATTCCTTAATATTTAATAGATAAATTTAAATGCCTCACTAAGATACAACATATTTAAGGAAATTCATCTCACCTGTTTAAAAATTTCACTCAGAAAACTGACTATAAAACTGGTTTCACTAAAGGATCCCCAAATAAGTCCTTTAATTATCATCATGATCCTCACTATATTTTAATATTTAATGATATAATTAGTGAACACCACCATGAACTACTACTTGATTTCATGAAACCGAAAGATAATAAATCCCCTGAAGATCATTAGGGCATTCATGAATCTATAAGGCATAATTATTAATTGAAAATATTCATATACAGATTTGAAAATATACTATTTAATATAATCATACTTCAAATAAATATAATGATATTATATCTAAGAAATAACCATTAAATTCTATCTACCGTCTTTTAATTTATAAAAAAACATCATCAATCCTTGGGAGTGGAAAGTGGTTCTTCATTCCCATTTCGTGTAACCACTAGGAATACATATAAATCCAGAAACCACCATTAATTTTATTCCTATAAAATATTTTTTATTTTGAATATAATTGGCCAAAAAACTTTTCATATTAATATATCACCAATCTAAACTTTTAAATCATCAAAATTTTACGGTCCCACTCTATAAGGGGAGATAGAAACTATATAAATTGTAGAATGTAACTCAATTTTAAACTCAATTTTATGTTATGAAGGTAGTTACACAACCTCGTTAGAAAATATATCAGGGATTACATAAAAAACTACTTGATACTCCTCCATATACATATCTGTAAAACTATATATTATCCCCACTAAATATAATTTATTATTTTTTCAGACATCTATGATGTATTCAATGATCTCGTTGACAAATGAATTTCAGATTTCAACCTCCCATTTCAAAAAAATTATTTGGAAAATATATATAAAGGAATATGTCGAGTTTAAAAAATCCATGAAAAAGATTAAATATTAATATTATATATATAATCTGAATAATTATACAATTAATAAGTACCTCTTTATCCCCAACTCATACACCCAAAAATCATTTATTAATCTTTCATTAAATGTAACTATCGTAGATAATGCCTAGTGTATAGAAAGCTCGATAAGTTTAAACCTAAATTATCTAAATAAAGAACGTGAAATAAAGGTGTTATAAGGTATCATTTAAATTTATACATATGTCAATGTAGAATATAAAAATCTGCTATATCAAATGATATCTACACCTCTTGGAATTAGAAACTTGATGGTGTGAAACCATCCACATCATTTATCTATGGATCATCATCCATGGTTTTATCCACTAGCTATTTAATTCTCAAATCATGTTTTGAGATTGAATGGAAAACCATTGGAATATCCTCTCATTCCTTTTTCTATATTGATAATCCAAAAATACGGATTCTGTATAATCTAATATGATTTCAAGGAAATTTTTTTTGAAACTATAATAATTTTCCCCCCACTATATCTACATCTCCACACTGAATTCTAAGAAATATTGGAAACTTGTATAATTGATTTGCACATTAACCATAGAAATAACATACTTTTATTGAGTTTATGATAAAAATCTAGGAACAACCCAATTTAACAATATAAGGGAAATAGGGCGGAGGGTGACTCTTTATTGGTTGAAACTTCAACATTCATAATAATGGTGATCCTCTACCTATTGATCCACCTATGGAAAGATCTGATGAATTCCTCCTTAAATTTAATCATTCTTTTATAAATTATTCTCAATCACTTCAAATTACATTAAACCATGATATAAGTATTCAATGTGAAAGGGATAAGAATTCACTAAACATATGGATGAAAAAATATGAAAAAAATATTATCTTCTCACAACCTCATCTGGTATGAGACAAAGAAAGTTGAAAAATAAATTTATGAACCTCACTCAAAACTCCAAAATGCTCGATCTCCAATATTGAATCAAAATTAGTTCTCACCACAACATTACATTAAATATAAATAATATAAATTCCTTCTTGAATATGATCCTAAATGTATTCTAATTGACCTATGAATTGTCATCAAAACTAATTTTAATGATTGAAAATTGTTGATAATTGACTAACATAAAACTAACCTATAAAAGAATGTAATTATTTTCCTAAAAAAATAAATCCCAAAGTGATTTTTACCTACTAAAGTTAATTTTCAATCTCTTAATTAGAGATAGATCCATCATAAATAAAATATATTTCCAAAAAAATATTTTTGAAAGTCCTCCATTATGGATTATCCCTTCTAGGGTAAACTCATATATGATTTGTAGAAGAATCCTATTACACCTCTCTAAATAGAGTTAAAAAAGGTCATTATCCACAATCTATATATAAAAATGTAAAACAAATCATATAACATGAGGATATTAAATTAATTTAGAATAATTTAACATAATTCATTTTCTTTACAAAAATAATCCCTTAGTTACAGCACATTATCATACAATGATGATACACATATCACATAAATATATCTATATGAAAATTTATAAACTCTTTTTTAATCATTTTAATTAAATTGTTATGGTTTTTAATTAGAATTGAAGGGGTTGTTAAACTTATGAGTTGATCTACCTGGCCTATATTTTCTACTAAGATCACATAAAACTATTTCCCTTCCCAAAATGTACAATACACACTAGTGACTACTCTAAAATACATCTTAAAAAAAGAACTCGATATGATACGAATCAATTAAATACTGACTCCAATAAAAATATTCATGAGTTGTTAGTGATTCCAAGTATAACTCCAAAAATTTTACCTTCAGTAATCCACAAGTCGGTGACTTGCACTGATGATATAAAAATTCAATATGGTTTTAATTAACCAATATAATTAAATTAAATTATATAAAATCACCAATTTAGACCAAACAAAATAAGAAATTAATGCCCAAAAACCCAAATAAATACATTTATGAATATAAATTCATAAAAAAACAAATGAACATAACATCTCTATATCAAAACATGTAAAACAAAGTAGTTCGTATGATGATAATATAGACCCTCTAATTGAAACCAACTACAACAAAGTAAGATTATATGTTCTTGGATATTCTTTAGATCTATCCTAAATATATATAACTATTTTTTAATGTAGGGGTGATCATAGAATTCTACTAAGTAGGATCTCCCCATGATGCCCTTATATAAATGTGGAATAAGAATACTAATGCTTTAGTGAATAAATAATGAAACCAACATGTGATACCATCCTAGGTCATATAAAAATATATATTACTATAGGATCAATATTGAAATATGAATTTATTATAGGTATATTTAATTTTGAAAATATTGAAAAGATGGATCCCTAAACCTAGATAACCACTGATCTGGTATTACTTACATCATAATAACTTATGTATAGGTGATTTTATCTATTCACACATCCATATACCATATCCTCATATAATATTTTCATACTATACCCATGTACAATAACCCCATAACACAACCACATACCACAATCTCATTCCACAAAAACATACCATAAGAACTACCACTTCCACCACTGAAAAAAGAAGAAGATGAAGAGTTGGTAGCCACTGATCCCCACTACATATTGGATGATGCAGCTTTAACTAGAATAAAAATCATTATATGGTTATCATTTAGGTCATATGACTTATGTAGTGGTTCATAATAATTAATAAAATATCAAATGATACAAAGATACTAAATAAAATTTATGGGTCCACATATTTTTAGGTCATCATTAATATCATATACCATCTCCAACATCTTTAATACCAAACAAGTACCAGTAAATCTAACCAAACAATAAAATCCATAAAATACATAATTTTTTTATTAACAATCCATCACATCATTCATTCCACTTAATCGTAATTTATCATCTTCCAATTATAATAAATTACCATACTAAATATTTACTTCAATAAATTATTTACTCATTAATTTCATTTCATTCATGATCACATAAATCCCATTAATTCATTAAAAATGAAAATCTCATTCTCATTAATCTTCTTTAATACATTTTTTAATCCATTATTTATCTACCTCAAGATCATTGTTTACTTTTTCAATTTTATGAAACCAACCTTGTTACATCACAACTTCTACATTATATTACCCCATGATTAACTCTATTGAATATCTAATAGAGGAATATATATAAAAAAAATTAAAAAATAATGTAACATATAACACTAGATTTAAATACCATATTAGTTTAAATTAATTTTATATAAATAATACAATAACATATACTTACATATGTAATTATAATCATGGTAATTACATCCCAAGAATAATAAAAATGTCATATTTCCAAATCCTTTACCTTAATAAATGACCTAATAACCAAATTTTCAGTGAATAATGTTTAGTACTGAAATAATCATGTCCTAATGAAAAACCAATAATAAATATATAACAAACTAATCCCCATATAATTACTATATTGAAAAACATCATAAACCCTTCAGGATGATTAAGGTTAACGTATGAAAAGAAAATCTAGGAAATATTACCTAAATTCCGAAGGATCAAACCTGATGGATGATAGAAATTCAAAGGATACCAAATGATTACTCAAAAAACTATAAAACACGTACCATTTTAAAAATATAACATATAGAAGAAGAAACTAAGTGAAACTTGTGAAACTATGAAAATTTATAAATTAAAATATGAAATAAAAAATTATGGATATTATGAAACTCATTACAACGAAATGAGTTTCAATTGACTAGAATCTGGAAAATCATGGTTCAAATATATCTATATCCACTAAAATGTTACTTCCACCCACCTTTGAAATTAAACGAAATAAAATATCATGATTTCATAATATATAAAATCATACAACAATTAACCTAGTACAAATTTTGATCCAAGATATATGTTACAGTATTCTGTATATTCTAAGTTCAGTATCCATTTCCCTTTCAAATTCACACTAACCTAGAAATAATCACATTGTAATATAAATATAATTTTGTAAAAAAACAAACACCATTAAAACTATTTTCTAAACAATTGACATTATATTATTCCCATAATAACTATACATGAAACTAAAATATTCTCCACATCTCATTACAGTGGAATTTTACCCATTGTGTCAAAATAATGTAAATATTTGTGTAATGTGCATGTTGTAATAGAAATTGGTGAAACAATTTTTTATATCTAACACTTAATAAAAATATCAACCTATATCACTATTCTCAATGAAATACAACCTATTATGAAGTGATTTTTAAATTAGAGAAAATATTCTCCCAAACACAACTCTTAATACTCCTTTTTTCCCCTCTAACTTCATAAGCTTACAAATGAAGGGATGCAATTAAAATCTAATAATTTTCATACTATCCACAACATAATTATTTTAAATTAATGGAGTTTCTTTCTTATAAATAACTATTTTATTTTGATAGGAACCAATATATTTCTTTTTTTTCCACCATATTATATTAACTCAGTAAAAAACAGATTGGATAAATTTTCCCTAATAAAATATAGGGTTAAAACAAAAAAATATATTTTTTAAATATGAACATAGAAATATGATTCCACCACATATATATTAACAATCAAATTATTATTTTTTGTTTTTATTTATATGTTTTCATGTTCTTCGATTTAATCAGCTCTGAGAAGTTTTTAATTCTTAATAAATAACATAGTTTCAAAATTAATTCTATCCTATTCCATACCATTTATATGCAAATATGAAATGAATAATGGGTTTTGAAATTTTGTATTCTAGGTAGAGTTTCAAATATTATATGTATGGGTAAATTTTTATTAATAAATATATATATTTTTTGAAAAATAAATATTACTATTTAGATCCAAATTTAGGAATCCAACTGTTTTGATATGTCTATAACTACAAAAATCTTAGAGACCAATGTAGTTGAAATATTTGAAAAAACATCATCCATTATTTATGATTAAACAATCAATAATATAATTGAGAAAAGTGTCAATAAATGAAAATGAAGATTTCCAAATGCTTTGAATCAAATCTATTATGGCATAATCAATTATAGAAAAAAAAAATCTATTAGGTGACTAATTTAGTTTTTAATCATTTCATATAGTGAAAATACATTACCCCATTACCCTATAATACTAATAAATATTATTCTATTAGAATCAAATAAAAAATTCATACAATTAGTAAATACAATCTCAAAGCAATAAAAATTAATGTTTCAAAATTTTTTACCAATAATTCAATCATCATTTTATATATAATAATTTACTAATCAATGTAACACTGAAGCCAAAAGATTAGACATGAACACCACCTTTTTAGAAATTGATCACATAGATCCCCTAATGATGAAAAGTTAATAGAGAAACATAATCACTAAATTCGATCATTTAATTTTCTCTGAAAACTTTTTAAAAATAAAATTTCCTTTTACCTCATAATATTAAAACTAATGTTTAATAAATTACACTTATAATTTATTTATTCTCTTTTTATACCATGTAAAATTTTTATGTTCTATAAAATATTCCCCATCATTTTCTAGAGTTTCCCACTTTGATTTCTATTCTTAATCATTTATAGATTTACCCTTCATCTTATTATCATGTTCAAAAAATACAAAATTAAAACATCTTAATAAAAATTATATTTGTTAATTTATAAAATTAACGCCAATAGTTTTACAAACTGATGAATATATAATTTCTAAGTATTAACAAAAACAATTTAGCATCAAAATAATACGTGTCAAAATATTATTAAGTAAATATAAATATTTTTATTATTCATTAAATTTTTATTATTATTTAGTACCAATATAATATTTCTAAATATTATATGGGTTTATCTGTTAAATTAATGTATTCGAAATTTAATTATATTTTTTAAAATAGTTAAATAAATATAAAAGTAATGACAAGTGATATTTTTTTAGAGATCTAAATTGGATCAAATTTGAATACATAAAAGTAATTAATAAAATGTAAAGGGATTAATATTGTAGAAACTTAGGTTTATTTTGATAATACATATTCATCAAACTCATCATAAGGGAGTATAATGTTTAGTGATATAAAATAGAACAACCCTCAACCCATTAAAAAATGATAAAATATATTTGTATATGGATGGTAATATTGAGGGTTATTTTTATAATGAATTATATTGTACTTATATTATGGAATCTAACTCAATTTCATTACATTAATTGGTGAAATTAATTATTTAATCCTGTATGTTGATTATTTAATTGAGTAATATACATTTTTTAAAATAATATTCTTTGGTTATTTATTCTAGTAGGTGTAAAACATTATTTTCCTCTTAAAAAAGGTTTCTAATTGAGAAATAGACATCTCTATTTATAAAAAATGGGATTTTTCAATTAGATTTGTACTTTTGGGTCAATTCGTTACAATGTACATTTTAATGTCATTGAGGATTTTAAATTTGTATTAAATTACATAATAAAAAACATAATAAATTATAAATATTAATGTTTTTGTTTTTTTAAATAAAAACTTACAAGTTTTATTTTTCTCTTAATAAGGATGCAACTAAGGTGGAGAATAATACCAAATATTGGATGTCAGCATGTTGGGAAGGTATAATTATTTCATTCTGACCCCATTCTTCTTATTTTACCAGAATTATTTTCCATTTATGCTCAAATTTATAAAACATTCAATATTATATTATTAATGACCTCCATATTTTGTTTAGATGATGATATACAAGAGATAAACTCATGGGTGAAGTAATTTTAAAAAATAAAAAAGTGGTTTTAGTGATTATCTAAAGATAAGTTTTTAGATTTATTTTAATCAATGTTAGTGAGATATTTATAGTCATCTAATTAAAATGTTTACCATAAATTATATAGTTGCTATAAATGTGATAAATTTATTTAAAAAATTATTATTATAATATGATCTATATATTGAAAGTTATATTAGAGAAATATTTTATCAATTATTTATTTTTCTCTAGATTTTTGGACCTTAACTATTGATTAACATTGAATATTTTTTTACGATTGATGCCATGATTTTTGATAAAATTTGGAAGAAATCAAAGAAAAAAAATTATAATTATTTGACCATGGATGGTTGTGTATGTTGATGATAATGGGTTGTGTGGTGGTGGCTCAAATAGAGGTTGTGAAGATCTATATACTATGTAAAAATTTTATGCTGTAGGGAAATGTTTGTCTAGACATCCTTCTAATGATGTTTAGTTGAAATGGAACTATTTGATCACACAGATCTGATGGGTAATGCCAGAGTGTTTTGCTGAGTTAATTCAATGGACCCGATTATTTATAATTACATCATAGCATAGATAAAAAGGTATAGATATCAATCAAATATTGATGGATGTGGATATATTTCTAGAATCATCAGGGGATTCCACATGTTATGCCATAATTGGAGGAAGAGATATGGGGTGTGTTAGTATTATAATTTGGAAATATAATGTTTCATTGTGCTTATTTTGACCTCTAAAACTTAATTGGAAAATATTTCAAACATTTTTATGATTTTTTTATTATAATTATTAACTAATGATAAAAAAATAAAATGATAGTCCTAACCATGTCATAGATTGTTTTTGAATATAAAATTATATAGTTACTTTAGAAAGGAATAATGCATGTATATTCTTGATTTATTAAATAATTAATCTAATTTATTATTCCTCTCACTATAATATTTCATGATTACATGAGAATATCATTTTATAATATCTATGTGGTTATAGAAATCCAATTTATTGTTTGAAAGATAAACAATCAAAGAGAGGATTTGAATTGTGAGATATAATGAGATATAAGGATTAAAATGTTTTGAAACGTTTCATTGATAGTCTAATGTTGAGAAAAATTTTGGATTTGAAGAATTACCCTTAGATGTTTATCAAATAAAGTCAAATCCATGTAAAAGGAGTTATATGTTATTTAATTTGGATGGACTATGAATAAAATAAACTATAAATTTCTCTCTATAATATTAAACACATATTTAAGAATATTTTGATACATTTAGGATCCTTCCTCTGGATTGTGATATTTACATGTCACATTGATATATTTTGAATGATTCCATAAAATGTGTCTCAATTATAATCATTAAGATCATGAGAAGGAGATTAGAAATAATATATCAATAGAGAAAATGTATGCATTATTAATTATTTTTATTCAGTTCAAAATAAATGGAATGATCTTAAGAAATAAAATGGTTTAAGTCAATTATTTCTACTATATTTGAAAAATGAATATCCCTTATGAAACCCTATAGTGATATAATATCTTCTTTTACATTATATGGAATGAAAATTTTAAATAACTGAAGAAACTAGAATACTTATTTTTTATAGAACAATGATGTGTTATATAAAAAGTAGTAATGGTTTTATTTTTTCATAACCATGATGCATTTTAAAGGAAAAATGAGACTGGGTTAATAAATTATTTAAAATGACATAATGGTTTTTGAAAAACATGAAAGGATAGAATTTATAAACATTAGATCATTATAAATAAAATAAATCCTCTTCCATATATAATAATGAAATGATCCAGGTTAGTATTGAAATGAAATTTTTATTAGAGCTAACTCAATCAAACTATTCATGCTTTCAGAAAGTAAACTTCCAAAGTACTGATCTAAAATAGAATTCCATTAAAAAATGATCATGTTTTTTTACTTGGAAAGAGTTATCATGTATATATACTAAATCATTATTTCAAATAAAAATTAATGTAGTTTCATTAGTTTATTAGAATATTGATTCTTAAATTAGTAGGTACAATGAAAAATATTAGGGAGGATTTAAAACATAGAAAAAATTGAATAACATGATTTAGTATCAAATTAGTATTTTCGTGGTGGATTTGTGAGTTGTTTATAAATTTTAAATTATAGAAAAATATAAAATTATTTACACTTATTTATGAAATATTCATGAGTGAGAAGACAAATTTTCTATATTAAATTCTATAATTTTAAAATTTATTTATACCATGAAGGAAGGAGAACTGATGGATTCAATCAAATGTTTAAATAAGATGAAATAAGTGACATTCGGTTTATGTAATGTGATTATATTAAATTTTAAATATTTAAATGATCATAAACGTATTCAAAACATATCAAAAAATTTGAAATCTATAGGATTTCATATTAAATTCCATGTAAAATACTAAAATAAGTGATTTCATATTGAAATAAATGGGAAATTTTCATGTTTATTTAATTGTATAATTTATATAAGAAAATATCTAATTTAAATATTGATTATAATTTTTTTGAAGGGTGAAGCACAAAGGATTATTTGTTTAAATAATAAAGGAATATAAATTTTACCAGAGGAACATAAAAAATAGAATGGAATCACAAAGAATCATGAACCCATTTTTGAGTGGGAAAACATACTGTGAGGAGTGATGCGTCCACCCCAACCATGAGGATATCATCCCCTTATCCAGTTTTTTACCATCACCCATGGGCCATAATCATCATCAGAGTGTTCAACAACAATACAATCCATCATGGTATTATCTTTATTCAATCCATCAATTTTCTTCCCATAATCATCACTACAGAAAGAATCAAGTAGGTCAACAGAATTACAAGAAGCCATACCCCTATTTTACATAGTCTCCTGAGGTTTAGAAGAGGAGTTGATTGATGTCTATCCATAAACTTCTGTCTAGATTTTAATAAAAGATTCCAAAATGTGACCAGGTATATCTTCATTAGAACCAAGTCTAATGGATTCAAATTTCTCCTGTCTACCATTCATTTCACCCCCATAATTTGTAATAGGAATTACATGTGTCTTCAATTCACCCAAGTGCTTCATAGTTTTTTTTCAACCTTGCATGTTATCTCTAGGTGTTTCAGTAGGATATGCAATCTATATAATTCCACCAGGGGTTTTTCTAAGTTAATTAGTCATATAGAAAATTCCTAGACATAGGAACAGGAAAGAGGATGCAGAGGGAATTTCCTTGACCTGTGCTACTTTCTCCTGAGCATCTGATATTGAAGGCAAGACCTCCCTGTTTGAAGACACGTGTTTTCAATGGTAAAGTGAAGCATCAGGAGATTTTTGAGGGTTAATGTTTGAGTTAATCATCATATGATGTGATGGAGAGGAAGACAATTCCAAATTGGTTTGGATTTCCATAGATCCTACCAAACCCAAAGAGTTTTCTGAATAGAAAATAAAATCTACAATAGTAAAATAGTAGTGGGATTGGTCAATGCTTTTGGGTTTAGATTTCTTTGATATTGCGATGTCTCTCTTTTCTTTACCCTTTATACTGTAGGATCGAAATAATGATGTAGATACTCAATATAAAAGATGGGGGTGAATTTTATACTTTAAAAATTTCCTTTGGAATCTTTAAAGTTTATTACAGATAACAATGTTTTCCTTAGATATAGAAAGTTATAAGTTTAACAAAGTTAAACTAAGAAAATTCAAAACACCTCTAACACCGAATGAAAAAATTGAAAAAGGAATGATGTTATAAACTTCATGTCCTATGAACATTCTTAAAACTAGAAAGAGATTCTGAAGGTAGTTTCTAGAAATAAGGATCTAAAAATTGAAACTTAACTAAAGATTAAAATATTAGATTCTACCTAAAAGTGTATAGAATCTAAATGAAACAGAGTACAATTAGGGAAGTATAATAAAATTATACTTTCCTTGCAATACAATATGCAGCAGAAACAAACAGGTACTAAAACTACAAGTAAGTAGATATAAGTCTTTTAACCCAAAGAGAAGGGTATCTAACAACCTTGGATAAATGTCCCTTGATTTATACTTTCAAGCAAGTCTGTCTTACCCACACCAGGGTAAGCCCTCGATACGAATATCGGAATCTCTGTCTTGCTATCCCCACAAGCCCTCAACTTCAAGGTAGTTGGAACCTCTGTCTTCCTCAGCAAGGAAGACCTCGAACTTTAAGGTAGTTGGCACCTCTGTCTTCCAATCCCCGGAATTCCTCGAATGTAATCACCAACATTAGGAGTCGCACGAAGCAAAAAACTGAACGAGCGGTTCAGTACGCACAAGGCATGAAAAGCTTTCTCTCTCTATAAATCACCTTAGCAGCGTGTGGTCTCTAGATCGATCAACTTCTATGATGTATTAATCCCTTTCAAATGAGCTCCTATTTAAAGGAAAGGTTGACCTTATTTCCAACAGTCATATTTTCCTAAAAGGTCGGAGGGACCTATACACGTGTAACTTAACCAATGGTTAGTTTAAAACAGAATAGACGACATCGTTTTAAAACAAAACATGTGTAACAGAAAGTACGACATCATTTTAAGACTAACTCAAAAGTTAGGAGTGAAGGATCAGAGTGTAAACAAAATGTCAAAGAGTTAGACAATTTATAAAAGTGTAAGCAAAATGAAAGTTCAGAGTCTAAAAAATAATAATATTCAGAGTCTAAATAAATTCAGAGTGTATAAAGAAAAGATAATTAGATTCTGTTTAATAGGTGAATTCAGAATTATAATTTGGAATGAGAATTCGTCATCAGAATTTGTAATGAGAATTCGTCACCAGAATTCGTAATGAGAATTCGATGTCGAGCTTCATGAGAATTCGTATCCAGAATTCGGAGTAGAACTTTATCAGAGTTCGTGTCCAGAATTCATTACAGTTCTCATTTGGAATTCGGAGTGATACTTCGTTACAATTCTCATCCAGAATTCGGAACCTAAAACAGAATGCTTCATATAAAAGTTTCAAATAATTCCGAGAATATAGAAATGAATCCGAATCTTATACTTATGAAATATATGGAAATAGATAATGAAAATATTACAAGGATAGTGTTTCTTATAAAAGCGATTTTCCTTATAAAAGCAATTTTCCTTATAAAAGAAATTTTCCTTATAAAAACGATTTTCCTTAACGATAAGGTGTTTGTGATTTTCAAAACAAGAAGGAATGGAAAAGTCATAAGGAAAACCTTATTGACTCAACAATCTCCCCCTTTTTGGAAAGCATAAACATCCTTAAGAAAAATAATGTCTATGAAGAAAGAAAACATTAAGGCCTATCTCCCTTTTCTTATGGATGTTGATGAATACCACTAACTCCCCCTTAGGTTTTGAATCTCTAAGGATGGTATTCTAGATTTCCGGAATGATATTTCATTAAAAAATAAGAATGTCTTCTTAAATGAAAAACTCCCCCTTAGATAAACTCTATCAGATTTCTTTTTCTTTCTCACCCTTTGTTCAGATTATTTTTCCTTTTCCCCCTTTATTAGGGTTCCTTTCCTTCTACCCCTTTGTGATTTTCATGAAGAATTCGAGGGAATGGAAAATATAAAAAAGTACCTGAAAAATTAGTAGCAATAACAAAATTGACGAGCAAGCACAATATTCAATAAATTTTTAAATTCAACAACAATGAGGTTAAGATACAACAAAAGATCAGATTTGTCTATTTTGGATATTTTTCCTTCACCATGAGACCCTTATGAATAGTCTTTATCTTCTTCAAGTCTTTATGGTCTTCCTCGGCTTGCTTCTCTAACACAACTATTCTTGCACTTTGAGCTTCAATCTTTTCTTCTTGGGCTTGATGCTTTTCTTCTTGAGCCTGAAGTTTTTCTTCCTGAGACTAAAGCTTTTCTTCCCGAGCCTTCAAGATTTGTTCTTGCTTTAAAAACTTTTATTCAAACTCAATCTGATGGTCCCTTTCAAACTTCCAATTTCGAGAAACAGAATTTAACTTCCCATTCAGATCTCTGACTTCTTGAATCCTAAAATTCTTTTCATCTGTCAACTTTTCTTAAAAGGATGAAGTAAGTATATTTATCTTCCTGTCTTCTGTCTCAAATGCATCATTCAAATTATCTTGGAATTCATGAAAGATCCTCATCTCTTCTATAGTCTTCCTTGACCAACTAGTCATCCTCTTGCAAGATATTCTGTGGGCTTTATAGCCAAGAAAAAAAGTTTTGAACTGAGTCTCAATCTCAACACATTTTTCCATAACCATGGGTATAAAGTCTGTTTTCTGATTCAAATAATGTTGAAGCATCTGGCATCTTGAATCAATACTTGAGAAAGTCAGAATAGTACCCACCAACTTCTTTAAAGACTGAACAACAATGTCATGTCCCAATGAAGATGACTATGAATCCGAGACTTTTCTTGGAGAATTTAATTCTTAAATATTCTCAAGATTTCTCTTTGAAGAACTACCAACTTCCCTTCTCTTTATAACCACTGAGCTCGGGGTATCAACAACAAGTTGTTTTCCCTTGTCCTTTTTCAGAATGGATTCCTTTTCTAGAGTTCTCTTTTCACTATCAGATACTTAAAAACAATGTATTCATCATCAAAAACTTTTTGTGCACCATCATCTACATTGTCCATTTGAGCAATATCATGTAGAAGTTGTTCTTCCTCCGCATGATAAGCTACATCTTCTTCTCCTTTCTCCTCATCCTTCCCTGGAGTAACTAGCTTAGATGATTCAGTTTCTGAAGTTCGGAGCGACAAATTTTCCGAAGGTGTCCCATTATAATCATCTACTTGCTTCAAAATATCTCAAGTCTCACCACTACCTTTATAAATTTCTTCTACCTCTTCTACTTACACAAACTGCTCAACTTCCTCAACATTCTTAGCAACTACCTCTTCCGGAGCGACAAAGTTTCTTCCTGGAGTCTCAGGTAGAGATTCCATAAAGACTGATATCGGAACTGGAATGTTTGCAGAAGTCATATCACTAAACTTCATCAAAGTCTAAGCAACCTCAGCTTCTGACATCTTCTTCTTAAGCTTCTTTTTTTTTCACTTGTTTTTCTAGTTCAGTAGCTATTCTTTCCTTCAAGGCCTTAGCCACCGCAGGATCCAAGCCAAACTAAGGATCCCCTTTCACTCTCTTCTCTTTAATTTCCCTCCACTTAGCAACTACCTCATCTGGGTAAGATTTATTCTTCTTCAGTTTTGGAGGTGCGGAATGAACTTCCTTAGATTTGGGATTCTCTGCTTCAACTTTAACTTCTTTTAACTTTCTCTTCTTTACTGGCTTAGAGCATTCAGGTTCACCAACTTTCGGAACAGCTTCTTCTTGAGCAGGTAAATCAACAAACTGACAAGTCTTTTTATCGAAGGCTACATCCATCCTTTTGGGAGTACCATCACTCACCAACATAATCTTGCAAACTCTCGGCTTATACATTCAAGCCTCCTTGAAAGACCCAAGGTGCCAGACAATTAACTTTGAGATGATTGCTGGATAAATTATGATCTGTGCTCTCAAATTCCCTTTATTAACATTCTCAATGGTAATAAGAATGTGTTTCATCAGATTAAACTTCCTTAGATTTATCAGAAAATCTTGGATATAGATCTCACTCTTCTTCAGACTATCTTTGTCACCCTTCCTTGGTACGATAAGACCTTGTACCCATAATTCTAGAATCCAAAAATTTTTAGACAGAGAAGCAATCTTCGGAGCCTTGTCATCTGACAGTCCGAGAGTTTCCAAAGCCTTCTCCTTGTTGAATCTTCTCTTTGAATCCAGCAAAACATGAGAAATGAACTCGGATTCTCCTTCATTGTTCAGCCCTACCAAGCTGGCTTCCTTGGTATAAGAAAGTTTATAAGTATTGCCATAATACTTAAAAGACAACTTCTCCCTACCATCATCCTTATAGAAGGAAACTGTCTCATAGAATTCTATAATCAAATCCGAATAAACTTCATCTTGATTTCCAGGAATAGAGACAGTAACATCTTCCCATCCATTAAGCTTAATGTTCTTGGATATAAGAGAATCATACTTGTTGTAGAAATCAGGATGAACCAACCTTTCTATATATACTAACCACTTCGAAATCAGCTTAGAGGAAGACATGTCTTGAGAAGCCATTTCTACAGACATTCGGATATGAAGACCTCTGAGAAGTTCAGAACGGAGATTACTGAAGTTCAGAACGGCCTTAAATCAGAGAGGCAGAGCTTCAGGATGCCGGAGCTTGGAAATCGATGTGGGACAATCATTTGGGGTCCCCTTTATATAGGCAATGAGAGCTAGGTTCAACTTCCTCGGTTGATCGAACAGTTGTGACAAACTGAGATCAGATCTGACGGTTGAAAACCAATTCTCAAGAAAACTTGAATCCGATCTTTTGAAGTTTTCATTAAAACAAAGATTTAAGAAAAACTATAATCTGAAAACATAATATAAGAAAATACCAGCAAGTAAAGTATGATTACAAAAACATGAGTAAGGAAATAATACCATTCGAATTAGCTTTGGAGGATTATTCATAATGGGTAAAAGAGAAAAAAACTATGAAAAATATTTATTACAAAAAGACATAGTTCACAAAAATCACTATGAAAAACTCATAAAAGAAAACGAAAAAACATTACAAGATTTTAAGCATGAAAATTTTATTAGAAAAGTTTGAAAATGAAAAACTCATTATGAAAATCTCGGTACGAAAATATCGTTATGGAAATACCAGTACAAAATTTTCATTCTGGAGATTTTCAATACGAAAAATTTTCATTCCAGAGTTTTTCTATACGAAAATATATATTCCAAAGATTTCAGTTCTGGAAATTTCCATTCCGGAATTTTAGTTCCGAAAAGTTTGAAAAACTAACTTTGAAAAATTTAGTTACTCTAACAATCAAATGTACCCCCCCTATGAAAAAGATTTTATTACCATAAGGAGATTTTTTCAATAGAAAGTCAATTAAGAAATATTACCTTACAGTTATCATTCTTAACTTCTGTTTAATGTATTCAAATCTATCAGAAGGCAAAGATTTTGTGATAATATCAGAAAGTTGAACTTGTGTTCTGATAAACTGAAGAATGATATCTCCTTTAAGCGTGTTATCCCTAAGAAAGTGATGCCTAATATCTATGTGATTTGCACGAGAATAATGTGCATGGTTCTTACTTAAGGCAATGGAACTTGTGTTATCACTCATAGTTTGAGTCTTAGTAAAAATCAAGCCATAGTCTGTGAGTGTGTGTTGCATTCACAACACTTGAGCACAATAGCTTCCAGCTGCTACATATTCAGCTTCAGCAGTGGAGAGTGTTACAGAATGTTGCTTCTTACAGGACCAAGAAACTAATGAATCTCCTAAGAAATGACAAGTTCCGGATGTACTCTTTCTATCCATCCTACATCCACCAAATTCAAAATAAGAAAATCTTTTTATAACGAAATCATTTCCAGAAGTATAAAATGATCCTAGATTCATGGTTCCCTTAAGGTTGCAAAAAATTATTTTTACTGCCTTTAAGTGAGATTCCTTAGGATTGGATTGATATCTTGCACATAAACATACTGAGAAAACTTAGTATGGTTGACTAGATGTTAAGTAAAGTAAACTTCTTATCATACCTCTAAAAGATGTTTGATCTACTGGTTTCCCAGCTTTATCAAGATCTAAAGAGTTTGAGTTACCAATGGGAGTACTTATAATCATAGCGTTGTCATAACCATACTTTTTGAGAGGATCTTTAATATACTTATGTTGATGTATGTAGGTTCCTTCTGGTTTTTGAGAAATTTCAAAACCAAAGAAAAAAGTTAACTCACCCATCATACTCATTTCAAACTCAGATTTCATTAGTCTTGCAAAAGAGTTAGTTAAATATTGCTGAGTTGAACCAAATATGATTTCATAAACATAAATTTGATCAATCAAAACATTTTTCTTATTTTTATTTATAAAAAGGGTTGGATGTGCATTTCCCTTAACATAGTTATTTTGAAGCAAAAATCCAGTGAGTCTATCATACCAGGCTCATGAGGCTTGTTTAAGACTATACAAAGCTTTGGTAAGTCTAAAAACATGATAAGGATGTTTTGTATCTTCAAAACCAGGAGGTTGTTCAACAAAAAAAACCTCTTGAACATAACCGTTAAGAAAAGCACATTTCACATCCATTTGAAAAACTTTAAAATTAAAGAGTGCTGCAAAGGCAAGTAGAATTAAGATAGATTCAAATCTAGCTACTGGAGCATAGGTTTCTTCATAGTCCATTCCCTCTTTCTGATTATAGCCTTTAGCAACAAGTCTAACTTTATTTATTACTATGACTCCATTTTCATCACATTTGTTTCTAAAGACCCACTTTACTCCAATAACAGAAGTTTCCTTAGGTCTTTCAACCATGTTCCAGACTCTGTTCCTTTCAAATTCATTTAGTTCATCTTGCATAGCATTGATCCAATCATCATCACCTAAAGCTTAATCAGTGCTTTTTGGTTCTAATTGGGAAAGAAATGATAGATGTTCTATTTCATTTCTTAAGGAACTTCTAGTTCTTATAGGTTGATTTACATCACCAATGATACTATCACTAGGATGATTCTTAAGAAACACCTGATTTGGATTTTGTAAAACCTGTTCATCAACATAGGGTAAAAAGTCTTCTGGGGTAAATGTTTCAGAAGTATCTTCTTGAATATTTTCCTTATTAGAAGGATCTTCTAACAAAGTTTGACAATCAGTTTTTGAAAACACATCCGAGGACATAGGTTGGGATGGTTTAAAAACAAAAGGATATGACTCATAAAATTTTACATGTACTGTTTCTTCAACAGTACAAGTATTTTTATTAAAAACTCTATAAGCCTTAGAAGTTGTGGAGTAGCCTAAGAAAATCCCTTCATCAGATTTTGGTGCGAATTTATGTATATTGTCTTTAGTATTCAGAATGAATACTTTGCAACCAAAAACCTTGATGTAGGAAAGTCTTGGTTTTCTACCATTCCATAACTCATAAGGTGTTTTATTAATAAAAGGTCTAATCAAAACTCGATTTATAGTATAGCAAGCAGTACTTACGGTTTCAACCTAGAAATGATTAGCTATAGAATATTCACTCAACATGGTTCTAGTTATCTCTTGAAGAATTCTATTTCTTCTTTCAACTACACCGTTCTGTTGAGGAGTTCTAGGTGTTGAAAAATTCTGAGTAATACATTTTCTACTACAAAAAGATTCAAAATCTGAATTTTGAAATTCTCCTCCTTGATCACTATGAATAGTTTTCAATGGACGGTTTTCTCATTTTTAACCAGGAGCTCTAAAACTTTTGAAATAGGAAAAATCTTCAGATTTCTTTTCTAGAAAATAGACCCAAGTAAATCTAGTGTAACCATCAACTAGAAAAAACACATAGTATTTGCCTCCAATACTTCCAGTTTGTGTTGGACCAAAAAGATCCATGTTCACTAATTATAATGCATGAGTTGTTGAGACTTCAACAATTAATTTAAAACTAGATTTATGTTGCTTGCCATATTGACAAGGATCACAGACTTTAGAGGAATGAAATCTATGCTCTGGTAGATCCTTAACTAGTTTCTTATTAGAGAGTTTGCATAAGTTCCTTAGGTTACAGTGACCTAGTCTTGTATGACATAACCAGGAATGATCTTCTATTTCACTTAGGCAAGGTAAATCATGGCTCTTGAGGTCTTCTAAATTCAAGGTGTAAACATTCTCTCGCCTATTGGCTGAGATAATAAATTCTTCCTTGGAATTGTGAACTAAGCACTTATCATTCCTAAAATTCACAAGTTATCCTTCATCACATAACTGACTTATGCTAATGAGGTTGTTATTAAGACCCTTAACAAAAAGAACATTTGAAATCAAAGTTTTACATAAAAGAACAATATTACCAATACCAACAATCTCTCCCTTAGCATTATCTCCAAAAGCTACATTTCCTCCTTTCATTTTGATAATCTTTTCAAAATAGATTTTGTTACCAGTCATGTGCCGAGAATATCCACTATCCATGTACCATGTATTGTTACTGGTATTCTCTTCATTTTCCTGAAATCAAGAAGAAAATTAGACTTTCAGAATCCAAACTTGTTTGGATCCGAGATTTCTAGACAAAAAAATTTTAGGAACCCACATCTTCTTAGAGAAATAGGCTTTGTGAAATCCTAGAGATTGTGTTTTGTTTAAGGAACAATTCTTTTCCTAGGGACCACCACATTGACACTTGGTACAAAATGGGGCACTTTAAGGAACAGAATAATTTTTACTAAAAATTGGTTTTGCATGGGTATAACCAAATGTGGATTTATTTCTTAAAGGACTTATTTGGGAATACATTTTATCAAAATTTTCCTTACCATGGGTAAAGTTTGATAAACACTTCTTAAAGGAAAAAATTTTGGACTTGAGTTTTATAACCAAGTTTTTATCCTCAAAATCATTATATTTAAAACTAAAGCTAGGCTCGAAAAGATTTTTCTTAGAAATTACTTTTTTTAATTCTTTAGAAAGATTGTTCTTTTCAGAATTTACTTCCTCAAGATTTTTTAAAATACTTTCAAAATCAGCATTTTTCCTATCAAGATCTTTAGAATGATCTGATATTTATTTTGTAAGAACAGAATTCCTAGAGTTTTCCTTATCAAGTTTCTTATTGAGTTTGGAGTTCTCAATCTCAAGAAGTTTAGCAAACCTAGAAACTTCTTCATAAGTAGGTAAAGTATTTTCTTCTTCAGAAGAGGATTCTTCATATGAGGAATTATAATTTTTACTATCATTAGAATTTGGAGAAACATTTTTCAGTGATTCAGCACTTCATACCTTAGCCATAAAACAATGATTGTCAATAGGTATTTTGGCTATAAGAACAAGATTCTTCTATCCTGAAGATTCATAATTAGAAGATTCATCTGAAGAGTCACCACCACTGGCACTCTATGTATCACTAGCTTTCAAAACTTTCTTAGCTTTGGATTTATAATAATTCTTTCTATTCCTGTCTGAATACCTTTCTTTCCTTTCTTTCATTTTGAGCATAGGGAAATCTGGTCTAATATGTCCAGCTCTCTTGCATTCATAACAAGTGACTTCTCCATCTTTCCTATCTTTCCTTTCCTTTTTCTTATACTTGTATTGGAAGCTTCTTTGGCCAGCTATCTTGTTCATTCTTCAAGCAAGATTTTCTAACTCATTTTCAAAAACTTCACTCTCACTAGATTCATATTGGAAAATAACTTTCTTAGACTTGGATATGGTTACACTCTCAGGAGTCTTAGCTTTCATATGATTTGATGTTGTTGTAAAAGCAACAGTACCATTTCCATTCTTCATCTTGATGTTGTCAGCATCACTCTTCATTCTTGGTTCATGTTGAAGAAGAGTTCCAAATAGCCCATCAAGAGAAATTTGAGTGACCTCCCTATTCTCATCAATAGCTATTCTTTTGGATTCCCACTCATTGGGCATGACATCGATTATCTTATCCACAAGTGCTTCATCATCTATACCTTTCTCTCCCATAGATTGTAAACTGTTGAATATAGTCATAAAACTCTGTTGAACTTTACAGATTGGTTCACCATATGGAAAATTGAAGCCATGGTATTCAGCTCTAAGCATATCTTTCCTATTCTCAATCACTTTAGAAGTTCCAAAGTGTGTAACCTCTAACTTCTTCCAGATACAATTAGCTGCTTCACAAGAAGAAATTTGGATATATATATTTCTATTAATTGAACAACGTACGGTATTGTGTACCTTATAATTGAGTTGATACTCTTGCTTTTCCTGGTTAGTGAAAGTTCTAACTTCCTTATCAGGAATTTTATAATCTCCAGTAAGCATAACAAAGTTATCCACTCCAGTATTGATAACAAAAGTCTTCATTCGATCTCTCCAGTATTCATAGTCATTACCATCAAATATTGGTGGTCTAGTAAGATTTAGATTATCAATGGATCCAAAATTAACTCCTGCCATACTTAAAATATCCTTTGGAAAAAAACTTGTTAGTAGAAAAAAGTTCATAATTACAAAGTTTGTAATGACAATGTTTGGAATAACAGAATTTCGGAATAACAAAGTTTGGAATAATAAATTTCATAATGACAAAATTCAGAATGAACAAGTTCGGAATGAAAAAGTGAGCAAAGATGATTTATACGTGAGTACAAGTATTTCAGAGACATCCTCTGATACCAATTGAAGGATCGAAATAATGATGTAGATGCTCAATATACAAGAGGGGGTGTGAATTTTATACTTTAAAAATTTCCTTTGGAATCTTTAATGTTGATTACAGATAACTATGTTTTCCTTAGACAAGGAAAGTTCTATGTTTAACAATGTTAAACTAAGAAAATTCACAACACCTCTAACACCGAATGAAAAATTGAAAAAGGAATGATGTTATAAACTTCAAGTCCTATGTACTTGCTTAAAACTAGAAAAAGATTATGAAGGTATGTTCTAGAAATAAGGATCCAGAAATTGAAACATAACTAAAGATTACAATATGAGATTCTACCTTAAAGCATATAGAATCTAAATGAAACAGATTACAAGTAGGGAAGTATAAGAAAATTATACTTTCCTTGCAATACAATATTTAGCAGAAACAAATAGGTAGTAAAATTACAAGTAACAAGATATAAGTCTTTTAATCCAAAGATAAGGGTATCCAACAACCTTGGATAAAGGTCGATTGATTTATATTTTCAAGCAAGTCCGTCTAACCCACACCAGGGTAAGCCCTCGATACAAATATCCTAATCTCTATCTTGCTATTCCTGCAAGCCCTCAACTTCAAGGTAGTTGGAACATCTGTCTTCCTCAGCAAGGAAGCCCTCGAACTTTAAGGTAGTCGGCACCTCTGTCTTCCTATCCCCGGAAGTCCTCGAATGTAATCACCAACATTCGGAGTCACACGAAGCAAAAAACTGAACGAGCGGTTCAGTATGCACAAGGAAAGAAAAGCTTTCTCTCTCTAGAAATCACCTTAGCAGCGTGTGGTCTCTAGATCGATCAACTTCTATGACGTATTAAGCTCTTTCAAATGAGCTCCTATTTATAGGCAAGGTCGGCCTCCTTTCCAACAGTCATATTTTCCTAAAAAGTCGGAGGGACCTTTACACGTGTAACTTAAACAACAGTTAGTTTAAAACAGAATAGATGACATCTTTTTATAACAAATCAAGTGTAACAGAAAGTATGACATCATTTTAAGACTAACTCAAAAGTTCAGAGTGAAGGTTCAGAGTGTAAACAAAATGTCAAAGAGTTAGACAATTTATAAAATTTTATGAAAAATGAAAGTTTAGAGTCTAACAAATAATAATATTCAGAGTCTAAATAAATTCGGAGTGTATAAAGTAAAGATAATCAGATTCTGTTTAATAGGTGAATTCGGAATGAGAATTCGGAATGGGAATTCTTCATCAGAATTTGTAATGAGAATTTGTCATCAGAATTCGTAATGAGAATTCGATGTCGAGCTTCATGGGAATTCGTATCCAGAATTAGGAGTAGAACTTTATCAGAGTTCGTATCTGGAATTCGGAATGAAACTTCATTACATTTCCCATTTGGAATTCGGAGTGAAACATCATTACAGTTCTCATCCAGAATTTGAAACCTAAAACAGAATGCTTCATTTCAAAGTTTCAAACGATTCCGAGAATATAGAAATGAATCCGAATCTTATACTTAAGAAATATATGGATATAGATTTTGAAAATATGACAAGGATAATTTTTCTTACAAAATCAATTTTCCTTATAAAAGAAATTTTCCTTATAAAAGTAATTTTCCTTATAAAAACGATTTTCCTTAAAGATAAGGTGTTTGTGATTTTCAAAACAAGAAGGAATGGAAAAGTAATAAGGAAAACCTTATTGACTCAACATATACTTTTATCATTCACCTATATTTTTTAATTTCTATGAATTAAAATCAGTTTCCATTTGAGTATAATGCACAATGTCTTCCTAACAAACCACTGACTCCAGTTCTTCAACACCAGATATATTCTTGGATAGAATTTACTTAAAAGAAACACCATTCAAAACACCATTTCAATTGTTTCCAATTATTACTAGCTAAAGCTCATCTACAAGATCAGCCTAATTTCATTGGGCTTTTTTAAATGATTGAATGGGAGAAAAAATCATGGTCTTACTAAGAAATAAGACCATACTTTATGGAGGGTCTTCATTCTCTAGCTATCAAGAGATCATAGAAGGGTTAACAACATTTCCATGAGCCTGGGCAACTATTGATTTGTCTATTTTAGAGTTAGATTCTTTGTTAATAATAAGAATCTACATATTAATATTTCTCTGAAAATGTAGTAGATCATGTACCTTTGATTGAAAATTATAACACACTAATTCCCTTATACTCTTCTCATTTGAGTGACTCACAATTTGAAAATTCCTAAAAAGGAGATGTTTTCTCATATAAAATCCTGAGAATAATCTCATCATGTGGTGTGGATAGTAATACCATGTCTATTTTTGTAGAACATAGATCTACCTCTACCAAGAAATATGAATAATGTCCATAAGTGTCTGATTTAGTTGTATAATTCATTCTTATAGGGAATATTAAGGCATATGTGATATCAAAAAACACTTAGCATGTAATAATACAAAATTAATTCCTTGGATTTTGATCCATACCTTTGAGAATGTATCGTATAGGTTAAAATTAATCTTACAATCCTGAATCCAGAGTGTTCTTGGAATAAAGTTGATAGACCCAATACTCAATACACAAATATTCATCTCAACATATGGAAATATTGTGTGAAAAAAATACTCTTCCAATAAATACACATTTGAAGTCAATAAATCCCCAAATTTCAACCGAGTGATCAAAAAAATCATATAGATTCCAGGGTTTCATACCATACATCAATAAAATTAGATCAATCATTGAGTATTTTCATTAATCATATTGAGACAAGATAACATCAGTAGTGGAGGAAATATTTGTAGTTGGACCTTTTATTATGATACCATGAGACACTTGATTATATTGGAATTGGTTCACGTATTGAGTGGTGATCCATGGATGGTGGATCAGGTAGCTGCATATCTCACATCCACAAGGGAATAGCCTTTTTTCTAGAAAATTGATGGATATCTATTGATCACACCATAATTTCTCTTTTGTAGAGTTTGATTTCATATGATTCTATGTCTACACATTAATGGGTTTCTTGTTCATTAGGCATTGGATGCATTTATATATGTGTTAATATAATAGGATTTTATTTTTGAGTAACACAAAACTCATGTTGTGTAAATATTTTATAAATTAGCTTGTTTAAAACATATTAATTTGGATAAAGATATAAGATCCATAAAAATAAATTATTAAAATAATTTATACGCCAAGGAATACATGAGATATGATGATGATATTTAAATAATAATATTATTATTAAGTGTTATACTCCATTATAATTAGTAGTTTTCCTGACTTTGATTATCCTAACATGCGGGTTCTACAGAATTTAGGTGCCCATGTATTATATTGTGTAAAAAAGATAATTATTAGTGACCCTAATTGGATTTTATTACCATATTTTGAATTAGCTTTAGGTCAGATATAGTTGGTTAACCATTTATATTATTATATGAATGGAATATAGTTAACATAAAAGGATCTTGGAGTCTATAATAAGAATGTGAAGGACTCACATGATATCTCCTCTCTAATACCAGTATCCATGAATTTTTATTTGAAGAAACCAAATAAAAACATTTACACATTCAAGATGATAGATAACATGAAAAGGAATTGAAATATAAATGAAACTCCTGAGATGCATAATATTACAATGAAATTATTTAGATTCAAGATGAACCATAGAACATCTGTGACATCCATATTGTCATATTTTTTTTTTCAATTTTGTATTTGTTTATTTATACGAGTTTTATATTTTTTGGAATCTAAAAGGTAAAATTTTGGTAAAATTAATAGAGTAAATGGATGGTTTTGATGGTCATAGAAACTATTAAAATAGGGCATAAAGAGGGTGAATTTTGAATCTAGAGGTGTTTTATAGCCCATTCTTGGTCCGAGAGGTTTTGTAATTAGTTAGTGTGAGATTATAAAAATATTACATTTTTTTGATTTAAAAAAAATTCTATGAATTTATCACATTTTATTTCTGGGGTCTTTAGGATCCCCTCTTGAGACACTCTTACAAACTCCCCTTATGGATCATTTGGTATTTACCTCACAATCTATTGGAGAATATCTATGAAAATTCCTTTAATCTTCATATTTACTTCCCATTATCATCTTACATATTCCAATTAATTTATCTCATTAAACTAAATAGTTGTTGAAATGAATATTTGGTTAATTATTATTGATAAATTAGGTGGTTTTTTATCAAGTATATGTAAAGACAGTCTTTGACATTGATCAGTCATTACTTGGGGAAGGTTTGAAGTTTTTCTTTGATTTAAGTAGCTGTTTATAGTCATTTTAGTTAATTTATCATTCCCATCATGGTTAATATTTATAAATCATTAATAACCATTATAATGGACATATAAGTTATAATAAATGTAATTATAATTTTTTTAAATGTCTCTATGATTTTTTTTAAAACAAATTGGTTTTCATAGAACAAGGATATTTCATCCCATAAACCAAAATGTTGGACCCATAAGGTGTTATAGTTGGTGTCCTAGAACCAACTTTTTTTACATTGATTACATGGATATTTAATATATTTAAGTATCAAACATCTTATTACATATTTTTCATGGTTCTGTATGACTATGATGTAATAATTTCATAGAGTATTTTTTTTGCATTGATAAGGTCATGGAAGTTCCCCGCTATGATGGGAACCTTGAAATGCTACAACAATATTTTTAAATATAGTTTTACAATTGGATGTCATACTATAATGGGAAAAATATTATATATACCGTCAGGTGTGAGGTCTTATATGGAGATGAGACTTCCTCTCATGAAGTCCATACTTGGTAATCTCTAAGACAGAAGATTATGAGAACAGACCTTCCAGTAGAAATTCTGCCTATTTTGGTGTCATCAGATATTACTATCTTTGAATTTGTGCAATGATCCTTAGACATTATGATTATCATTAATACATGTCACAACTCACACACATTGATTTACTGAAGAAAGTCATCACACAAATAGTTGGCGGCAAGTCATGTACATTGGGTGGATAATTAGTGGCATGTTATTAATGGATAAGTCATGGTGGGATTTCTCCCTTCCATTTATGGAATTTGATATCTCAGCCCTTTGATTTAAATAGAATCTCCACACAAAATACATTATCCATGATGTAATGATGAGTTCATTTCAGGTTTTCAACGAACGATGTATCAAGCACAAAGGTTGATGACACTATCATGAAACTTGTTTAATGAGATATTGTGATAAAGGGATTATATTACATAGTGAGCATTCGTATGTGGATTTTGTTTTTGTGACTTTATGTTATTTATCTTGGGATCCTTGACTCGTTTCTAGACAATACTCATGGACTTTAAGCAAACCGGCCTAATGCCAATGAGAAAGTATCCTTGAGGGTCACACATTAAGTGTTTCTGGTGGTCTCAGTTAAATTATATTTGAATATAATTAATGGAATAAATATTTTTCTCATGATATTGGAAAAATTTTATTCATGTTAATGATATTTCATAAATTAATAAAATATTTATTACTAGATTTTGGGTAAAATTTGTTTATTTATTTGCTTTCAAATATAATAAATATTTATTTACTAGTTTGTAAATAAAATATTTACTTAAGAGAATAAATTATTTTTTTATTTATTCGAGTGTTAAATAAATGGAAGTGATTTTTGGGTGGACCAAGGCTGGTCTGGTAGTAAAATAATTCTTTTCAAGATGGAAAATAATTATTCAACCAGTTGGAAATAATTAAAATAATAATAACGTTTCTATTATTTTGTGACGTAGAGTTTTACTTTTTCCATTTCGCGCAAGTTGGGACACCATAAATAATGATGCAGTATTATTATTAAAAAAAATTATTTATATAAGTTTATGAATTTATATAATTTCGATTATTTAATTAAATATTGTAACCGAATCTCCATGTCGATAAATAGACACGTACGTCAATTGTGCCATGTACCAAACTGCATTCCCGATGAATTGAAAATTGTTGAGATAAAAATTTTATCTCTAGAATACTATTATTTCCCCTCTTAAGAATGAGAGACATTATTCATTGATGAAGAACATGAGATCAGGAATTACTGACACAAGACATTCTCTTCGCTGCACTAGCACCCTGAGAACAAGGGGTGTTGATCCGAGGACATCGAAGCATGTGCAGATCACCACTAGAGGGATTCTAGTTTTGATCATTGAAAATGTAATGAGATAATTTGGAAGGGTCATTTCAAAAGATCAACACCATCAATGAAGAAAATACTGAGGATCCATGAATTATTTATTTATGGAATTAATTAAATTAATTATAAACATGACATGGAAGATCCTCTTTGAAGGTTTCAAACCTCTTACTTATTTATCTAAATCTTTGATTCTATTCCATGGAGACTATAAATTGTCATCGTATTGATCCCAAAATAATCATTGATTATGGTAAAAATTAATATTGGTTTTCATCCCAACCACACTTCCAATTCTCTCAGAACATTGAAGCTGTATCCGAGGGAGGTTACGTCATAGTTTATAATTATTTAAATATTTCATTGATGATTTACACATTTAATAATTTAGTTTCTTCAATTCAAGTTAATCATTCTATAAATATAAATCTTGATATCTTTTCCTCCTCTTTAGTTTCTTTTTCACCTTACAGAAACAATATTTTATTTTAATTATCATTAAAAAAATAGGTGATGTCATCCAAAGGTGCCAGAGGTTCCTGATTGTACAACACCAGAACACAAGGTGTGTATTCAGCTGTACATGTTGTGTAGTCATGTTTCAATGCACCAAGTATGGTATGCTGAACCAATATAGGTCATTAGTGTTTTTCTAAGTCTTAATGACTCTTTGTGTTGACCAGGAATTGGTGGAACATAGTTCCCATATTACATGCAGTGTGGTTGACAGGACACGGCGTGTAGTCCATTCGGGTTAGGTTGGGAAAGTGCACCCCATATAATGATATCCTGACTGGAGACTGTATAACATGGATACTACACGATTTGTGGCCCACTAGACATGACGTGTACTCCAAATATTTCTGATGTACACTCACATGATGTAACCCGAGCATGTACTTCAGATGGACGATGAACAATAGTACACACCATGTAGTTTGAAATATATGTCGTGTACTCATCCAAATTACACAAATTTATTAAAATTTGTTATTATATTATACAAACCCTTGATACATGTACCATGGTGTGGGTGGAAACTTGAGGCAAAACACGTGATAGGTGTAAAAAATATATGTTTTTAATTTAACATGTGTGTAATGTTCATTTCTATTCGTCAGTTTGTTATGTACAGGAAATCACCGGGTTGACTCCAAGGTACAAGTTACATACAGAGAAAATTTTAAATGAATTTATTTATTTAAAATTATGATCGATAAGAATCTCAACGAATTTCATTAAAGGGTTTAAGATAAAAAGATTGATTAATTAAAAATTGTAATTAATTGATTCAGGCATGATTTATCTAAAACAAGAATGGTTAAAGAAATCAATGCTAGTATTATTTATACGTAGATATCATTGCATGTATGGATGATAATGAGCTATACCAGGACATTTTTATGTGGATGGGTTCTTTTAATTTATTTATTTAAATTAAATTTGTTGGCCTATTATCCTTCTCCTCATTAATATGTAGGGCCTTTGTTCCCAAGGTTTCATTTATGTAAAACCATGTTTTAACCATCACATTTGTGTGAGTTTAAAAACATATGTAATAGATTGAACTTTAATGGAAGGGGAGGTGGTTCCAGATGGATCCATGATGAATACAATCCCAGGAGATACAGAGGTGTATATGTTGAAATATGTAAACACGAACCTAAAATGTTTAAGGTGTTTCTCCCCTAGGTAAGGGTTTTTTTATCAAGCTCTAGATAAACTAACCATTATAAAAGCTCATGATCATGCCATTTCATTATTTTATTTATTTAATTTTAATGGTTTATCAACATGGATGTGTTGTCACGTTCACATAATTAAAAAATTAATCAATCATACAAGATAAAACTATAATAAACTAGGCTTATATATATGTATTATCAAGACATGTTTAATCACTTATGTAATTTCCACTTAATATTAACAATCATGTGATAATGATAATACGAAATTCACACAAAAGATATAAAAATGACTCAAATAAAATATTAAGTGAGACCAAGACTTCCATTACTTGATTATAAAAAAAATTCAATAAAACTATGTGTTTGACTAACCCTTGTTAGGGAACTTAATTTTATACACAAAGCCCTTATGAAAGGTTTCAGGCTGACTTAACCATATTACATCAAGAGTAGTATCCATTGCTAGACTTGGTGTAATATTGGAGGCAAGAGTTGAGGAAATCCAAATTCAGGATTTCAGGATTTTGGATTCCACTCAATAGATCAAGGAGCTGCAAGCCTGTAGTTGGCATAGACCTACCTACATACATACCTTCAAATAGCTTGACCAAACCTTGTTGTTGTTATGAAAAAGGGAATATGGATCCATTTTACTTGAATTTCATGGAAACTGGATATTCCAAGTTTAATGGTGAGGGACATTGGGACTTGATAAAATAGTGGGAAACTTTATAAAATTAATTTATTATTTCTCAAAAAATCTGTTCAAGAAAGTAATAATGATCTTCTTTTTTAATTGTATAATAAAAATGAAAAGCTCACAAACCAAACTATCCCTATAATCAATTCTGTATAAAGAAAACATCCTCATTAGCAATAAATTCTAGAAATGGTTTATATTCTTTTAGGTTATCCTACTCCATGAATGGATGTCTTACATGTTGGAGTCATCATTACCTAATATGCTCGCCAAAGAGGCGATTGATGAATATTTCATAGTCTACGAGAAACAATTGAACGACGCGGTCGACGTTCAATGTTTGATTCTATCATCAATGCCTAGTGAGATCATGAAGTCTCACAAAAACATGGATTCTTATATAATGCTCCAGTACCTTCTTGGTATTTACCGGGAGAGAGAAAAACAGGAATGTTTTGAGATCTCCATGGAACTCCTTCAGAGTATTCTTATAGAGGGTTCCCCAACTAGACTTAATGTAGTCCAGCTCATTAGATACATTGAGCGCTTGGAGGTTTTGGGGTTTAAAATCCCTAAAAAAAATAGGTACTGATCTCATTGTCACATCACTCACTCATATTTTCTCATGTTTTTGGTTAATTTTAATATGAAAAAACCTAGATGTCTCTATCTGATCTTTTTATCCTCATTATCCAATTTGACAATGATATGAAGCATGGAAGGCCTTCTAGCCTTCTGGTTAATAAGTGTAAAGGGAAGGTAAAGAGAATTAAGCCCAAAGTTTCTTCATTCCCTTCGATCTAAAAGAAGATAAAAGGGGAGGCAAGGGAACATGAGGCTGTTTGTTTTTCATGTGGCAATAAGGGCCACTAGAAGAAAAATTACACCAAGCCTAAGAAGCAAGGGGGAGCTTCAAGTGTGTTCAATATCAAATAAAATCTATCAATTTATAATAATTAGGTATTAGATATAGCTTACAATTCTCACATATGTATCCAAGTACATGAACAAAGTAGATCTAGAAATATTGGATTAGGGGAGGTAGATATGCGAGCATCCAACGGATCCAGAATTGTTACTATAGTTGTCGGGGACTACCACCTCATGTATCCCATTGGTATAATATTGGTGTTAAATGATTTTTAGTACGTGTCGTCTATTACGAAAAACATTATTTATGTATCCAGATTAGATATAGATGTATTTGTTTTAATGTTTAAAAATGAATGTTGTTTTTTTACAAAGATATATGTTTTTGGTTGGGAACATTTATACAATGGCCTTTATGAGATGGATTTCACAAACCAAGTAATAGAAATCAATAACAAATATGCTTCACATGAATCATACCACACTCTTTATTGGCATCACCAACTCAGTTATGTAAATGAGAAACACGTGATAAAGTTACATCAAGATGGATATTTAGATTCTTTTAAACTAAAACAACTCGGTGTATGTCATGAATGTTTACAATGAAATATAACCAAATACCCATTTTGTGGGAAAGGTGAAAGGGCTAAAGATATTATTGAATTGGTTGGTACTGATGTTTGTGGACCATGTCCAACTGAAGCAAGGGGATGATACCTTACTGATTAATTTAGTAGATATGGATATATATACTAAATAAGGTATAAGTAATATTCTTTAGACAAGTTCACAAAATACAAGAATAATGTTGAGAACCAAATTTGTTAAGAATATTAAAAAAAAATTCACTCAGACCGAGGTGGAGAATATATTAATCAAGACTTAATTGATTACTTACAAGAGTTTGAGATCATATCCCAACTATGTACTTCATATAGGCCCTAGTGGAATGGTGTGAGGGAATGGTGGAATCACATCTTATTCAACATGGTGAGATAAATGATGAGTTATGAAAGTCTTCCATTATCCGTTTAGGGATATGGGTTACAAAAAGTGGATCACATAATGATCCAAGTACCAACTAAATCAATAAAGGGTATTCCATAAGAGTTCTGGTGTGGAATGAAATCCATGTTTTTGAATTTACATTTTTAGGGATTATATTCATTTGTTAAGGCCTCTTCAGGTAACAAACTCTCACCTCAAGGAACAAATTGTAACTTTATAGGATACCCTAATGAAACAAGGGGATATTACCTATACAAAGCCTCAGAAAAGAAGTTTATAGCGGTAGAAAACTTCATATTCTTTGAGATGCATCACATCTACCAAAGAGATAGTGGGAGAGAGATATAATTTGATGATGTTGAGGCTCAAGTTACACAAGAGTTGGTACAGGAATAGATTACACAAAGCCCCATGGATGAAATAATTGTTCCAGAGACACAAGAAATGTGTAGGAGTACTAGAGAGGTTATAGAACTGGAATAGTATGGTTTTATAGTTACCAAGGAATGTGACTCATTATTAGTTGATAATAATAATCCTCTAACCTACATGTAAGTAGTATGTGGCATAGTTACTTTCAAGTAGCTAGAAGCCATGAATTTTATAATGGATTCCATGTACCAAAACCTAGTCTAGATTTTGGTAGATCCTCTAGTTGATGTAAATCCTATTGGTTGAAAATGGATATTCAAGAAGAAAATGAATATGGGAGGATAAGTTAGTATCCTATAAGGCACGACATGTTGAAAAATGGTTCAAGAAGCATCATGTAAATGACTATGATGAAACCTTTTCAGTAGTTTCAATGCTGAAATCCATCAGAATTATTTTATCCATTATCACTTACCATGATTTTGAGATTTCAAAAATGGATGAAAAAAAAACCTTCCATAAAGGGAAACTTCAGGAAGATGTCTACATGAAACAACTTGAAGGGTTTATGAATCCAAAGGATTCCAATAAGGTATGCAAGTTACAGAAATCCATTTTTGTATTAAAGAAAGCATCCAAGTCATGGAATATCTGTTTTGATGAAGCTGTAATAAAATTTGGGTTTGTCAAGAATGAATGTGAGCCTTGTCTCCACAAACAGTATAGTGGGAGTGCAGTCATTTTCTTAATAACAAATGTTGAGGAATTATTACTTATTGAAAATGAGTTAATGGTCTTACATTTTTTTATGGCATAGTTGAATCTATGCTTCTTCATGAAGGACTTGGGAGAGGCGGAATATATTATTAGGATCAAGATCCATCGTGATAGATCCAACAAACTATTAGGCCAAATTCAATGTACATACATTGATATGATACTGAAGAGATTTAGTATGTAACAATAGAAGAGATAATTGTTACCAGCATCACATGGAATTTATCTTTCCAAAAAAAAATGTGTCCTCAGACACATGAAGAAATAAATATAATGGCAAGGACTCCATAAACATCATCGATTGGGTCAGTCATGTATGCCATGCTATGTACTTGGATAGATATATCCTACGCATTGAGTGCTGTGGAAAATATCAAGATGTCCCTGGTGACTGCCATTGGATGAATGTCAATACTACCCAAAAGTATCGGAGGCATACTAAAGCTATATTCCTAGATTTTGCTTTAGAAGAGGAACTAGTCATTATAGGGGATGAGGATTCTAGTTTCCAGACTAATCAAGATGACATGAAGTCAGAAACGGGATGCATATTCACTTTGAATGGAAGTGTAGTGATCTAGAAGAGCTAAAAGAAGAGTGTGGTTGCAGATTATATAGAAGTTTCCAAGTATATCGCAGCTTCTGATGAACATAAAGATGTAGTTTGACTGAGAAGCTTTGTCTATGAGCTGGATGTGATACCTAGTAGTAATGATCCCATCACACTGTACCATGATAATACTGCAGTGGTGGCTCTCAGAAAAGAGACAAGGTCAAATTAGCGTATGAAGCACATGCTTTAGAAGTATCATCTCTTGAGGTATTTTTCTCAAAGAGATGAATTTTCAGTGAGTAGTATATCCACAGAAGACATTATGCTGGACAACATGACTAAAGACTTGACTCAGTAGAAACATGATCATCATGTGGGGTCTAGAGGAATCAAATTCATAGGCAGTTAGCTCTATTCCAAGTGGGAGTTTGTTAGAGTTTGTGTCCTAGAACCAAATGTTTTTACATTGATTACATTGATTATTAATCTATTTAAATATAAAAAATATTGTTACATATTCTTCATTATTCTGTATGACTATGATGTAATAATGTCCGAGAGTATTTGTTGCATTGAAAAGTTCATCACAGTTCCCTTCTATATTGATAACCTTTAAATGATATTAGAATATTCTTAAATATAGTTCAACAATTGGATGAAAAAATATAATGAAACACTGAGTATACATATCATTAGGTATGAGTACTCGTAAGCATATGAGACTTCCCTCATGATGTTCTTAATTGGTAATCTTCATGATGAAATATTATGAGAACTGACCTGCGAGTAGGAATTCCATATGTTTTTGTGTCATTGGATATTACTATCTACGAGCATGTTTAATTATCCTTAGACTTTATGATTATCATTAATACTTGTCACGACTCACGCACTTTGATTTACTGATGAAAACCACCAAGCAGAAAGTTTGTGAAAAGTAGTGTTCTTTTGGTGCATCATGAGTGTCATGGTATTAATGGATAAGTCCAGGAAGAATTTATCCATTATATTTATTGATTTTTATATCTCATCCCTTGGATAAAAATAGAACCATTTTGTGAAATTTCATAGACATGGTATAATGATGAGTTTATTATGGTAGTCAAAGAATGACGTATGATGCACAACTATTGATGAAACATTCATGAAACCTTCTTGATGATATATTAAGGAAAATGGAATATATTAAATAGTGAGAGTTCGTATGTAGATGTCAGTATTGCGACATCAAGTTTTTGTCTTGGTTGCCTTGACTAGTTTCTAGACAGTACTCTTGAACTTTAGGGAAGCTCATCTAACGCTAACAAGAAAGAATCCTAGAGGGCCAGAAACTATGTGTTTTTAGTGGTCTTAGTTAAATTCTATTTGAATTTAATTAATGGAATAAATTTTATTCTCATGATAGTGGAATAATTTTATTCAAGTTAAAATGATTGCATAAATTAAATATATATTTATTCACCAGATTGTGGGTAAAATATATTTACTTATTTTATTGAACATTTAATAAATACTAATTAAATAGTTTGTAAAAAAATGTTTATTTAAGAGAATAAATTATTTATTTATTTATTTGGGTGTTCAATAAATGGAAGTGGTGTTCGATAAAACCAAGGCTAGTCTAGTAGTAAAATAATTATTTTCATGATGTTAAATAATTATTTAACTAGTTGACACGAATTAAAATAATAATAACACTTCTATTATTTTGTGACGCATAATTTTATATATTCTGTTTTGTGTATGTTTGCGCAATAAAAATAATGAAGTGATATTATTATTAAAATCATGGGTTTTCTCTAAGGTTAGGTATGTATTTAATTGATTTTATGCAATTAAATATTTTAATTGAAGCCCTATGTCCATTAATAAACTCGTGTGTCTATTATTCCATGTACTGGACTTCACTCCCGCTGAATTGAAAATTGTTGACCTAATCAATTTATCTCTCGAATCGTCATCCCAAACATCTCAATAATGATAGATTTTTTTTCAAAGATGAAGAACAGTAAATCAATAACGACTGGAAAAAGACACTCGCTTCGCTGCTCTAGCACCTAGAGAATGGGTGGCGTCGATCTGAGGACATTAGAGCATGTGTGGACCACCGCTAGAGGGATTCTAGTTTGGATCCACACAAATGCAATGAGATAATCCAGAATGGTCAATCCATATGATCAACATCATCAAAAAAGAAATTACTGAAGATCTAGGTATTATTTTCTTTATAAAATTAATTAAATTAATCATTAACATGATGTGAAAGATCCTCTCTAAAGGTTTCGGGCCTCTTCATTCTCTATCTAAATCATTGATTATATTTCGTGGAGATTGTAATTCATCATCATATTGATCCTGGAATAATCATTGATCATGGTAAAAATTAATGCTGCGTTCTGTCCCAACCATGCTTCTTACTATTCCAAGAACCTACATAAGTTGTTAGATAAAATTGATATGAAATCCTTCATTAAGTAATAAAAATCTAAAATGATGTTTAGAAGTATTATGGATTGTCAAAAAGGGTATTTTTTTAAAATCAAAATATATTTTTGATTATAAAATATTTTTAGCATAAAAATGTTGTTATTTATTTATTAAAATTATATTTACTAAGAAACATAGTATTATTATTGTAATGATTGAATTCTATGATATTGATTGACGTGATTTTTATTTAAAATGGGATTCTTCAATGGAGGGTGTCCATATTTGATATGAGTATTGGTTAATCTTTTTATATTTGGATTTGAGTAGAATTTTTTGTGAATCCATGGGTATCTAGGAGGGAAACAAATAATGAGTATTAAAATAGTGATATTATGTATTTTTAGTATATTTAGTTTTTATTATTTCATCTAATATGGGATTTACCTGATGATGCTTCCATTTTTGTTATTGGTATGATGTAGTATTATATCAATGATGTGACTTCCCAAACCCAGATTCCAATTAATAGGTTTCTTGATCCTAGTGGGCCACACAACCTCAAGCGCATATCCCCAAATACTAGAGGTTGCCGCCTTGTAGTGAGGGCCTAGGGTGTGTACGTGTAAATAATATTCCCTAATTATATGAGTGTATCATAATGAGTAAATATACACATATGTAAATAGTAAAAGAAATATAAATAAACAATGGAAACATATAGAATAAATAAATGATCAAGGGAAACAATAACTGAAATAAATGGAATAACATTAAATAAATGATGGTGATATTTTATGTCACTATAAAATTGAAAATCATTTTTGTTAGAAAGCATGCATCAAATGTTCCACAAAAGCATAAAATAAATGAAATACTATCCCAAGCATCCTAAGATTGAGGTCGGTCATTTTCTATCAAGCTCCATCTAAAACAACATCAAACCAAGTGTTTGAAGCCATACACTTTCCTTGGTACTTACCGTCTATCATGTAATCTACTCTGCGTACCAAACGGCGCCCCTAGAGGGTGTGTGATAAGTCTCAATGGGACCCCACCAAATGTTTTCTATAACATCTGGCCTATGTAATTGGATTGTAATAGTTTGAAAGTGTAAATACATAAATTAATGTAGTAAAACGTAACTAAATACCCAAGAACATGATCCACCCATCAGCAGGTGTCTAAACATGTAATTAATTTATTATTTGATTACCAACAGTTTATAATTAAGTCACATGTTAACCAATTTGAAGGTTCCAAGTTGTAACAAGGAAACCTATAAATATTAATTTATTAAGATGTTGTTCCGTGGTATTCAAACAGGAAACCAAGACCTTAGGGGTTTCTAACTCAGTAGTAAATGGGTCTAGCTAGGGGTAATAGTGTAATCCAAAGAGCATAGTCCAAGTAATTTCATAATAAGGTTCCTATCAAATCGAAGGTGATCATCTAAGGTCAAACAGAGCTAAGCAGTGACTGGGGCCCATGGGATTTAACCATGGAACCTACTCTTCATTGGTGGATCTAAGGAGTGTATCCAAGGAATCCTTTAATACTATGTGAGGGATCCTACAATGTCATACTAGGTTTCCAATAATAGTCATGGTTCATGTTCTAGGTGGGTATAAACCTTAGAAATCCACATCATTAAATGAGACTATGGTTTTCGAGTGCTCACGTCATTCCCTAATAATAATCCAAGGAGAGATTGAGTTAGGTCAATCCTACTTGATAATTAAGTAATGTATAATTTTAATTGGTTCAAGACTTACCTTTAAGTAGTGTGAATATGAAAAGTAGAATACAACCCTTATTAAATCCATTTAAGGCATATTCAATAATTAATATTCATTTTGTTACCTTCAATTAATGTGGTAAGGGGTGCTACAGACATGAAAACTGTTATTCATTTACAAAGAATTTGGTCAATTCATATACATTGTATACTTTCCAATTTCCCATTCACATTTATTTATCAAAATGAAGAATTTACCTTAGGTGGGTGAAGAGGAAGTTACATGGTACATGCCATTCACCATTACATGATTCAATAAGAGTTTACTATAATAAGGATTACCATTAGTGTGGTCAATCTCAAATACATCTGAATGAAGGATCAAAAGTGTCACCACACTAAAAACAAAACGACAGAATATCATCATACAAGGGATGTTGGGGGTTGTGGGCATAACCATCAATAATTAATCACATATTTGGAAATAGCATAACCATATGATTCTAATGAGTAAAAGCATGGCATATAAATTCAATAAACAACTCTAGATGAAATCAGTGGGTCCCACATGACAATTTTAGAAACAAAGAACATAAGGGATGAGTTAAAAAACACCCACCTTAGGGTTATTTGACTCTCCTCCTCTAATATCATCCTCTGATTCGGCTTAGAATGGATTTGATTTTAGAAAAAGGGAAAAACTTCTACAACTCAATAACTAGGTCAATAGAAAGAGAGAAGAAGAATGTATCAAACAGACTTGAGTACTTACCATTGCAGATCCAGTGTGATGAAAAAAACCACGACCAGATCATGGATGAAGGAGATATCTTTATCCTTAACTTAGGCCTTTAAAAAGCTACAAATGGGGAGAAATGGAGGACAATACCACATGAATTCTGCATATAAGGAAGGAGGAGGATTAATTTTATCAATATGGAAAAAATGGTCATTTTACCTAGAAAATTTCTTGCTTATATTTTTTCTGCACGGTTAGAAAAACCGTGTGTAAACCATACATGATTACTTGAAAACAGAGGCACTAGCACAGTTAGGTTGCACAATTATGGAAACTGTGTGCCAGTCGTGTGAGATGTCTCTGCCTGAATGCAGACCATCTGCATAGTTAGATATGAACATGTGGTCCATTAATATGGTTTAATATAAACCTGAGAGAGTCCCAATTTTCCAAAAAAGATGTGTTTCAGGTTTTAATAAATCCCCAGACACCCCAGACACCCCTAAGACCAAAGCTAACATATAAGGATTCTATAAAAGGTAAAAAATAAATAATTAGACTGAAAATTAAATGATCTATAACTTAGTTAAAAACCATGTTCTTATAGTATGACCCCATAAAAGAACTCATCCCTTAGTTCACCATCTAAGGGTGGAGAAAAACTATATGAGAACAACTCTGGGCATTGGGAACATAGGTCAGCCTCCTGCTTCCAAGTCTTGTCCATGATGTGGTCGTGCTTCTATAATAACCACACTAGAGTGACATACCGACCTTATAGAGGCTTCATGTTCTAGTTAACAATGTAAACTATATACTAATCAATGGTATCATTGAAATATAACTCAATTTCTTTTGGATCAATGGTATGATATGGTTCAACATGATATTGGTGAAGCTATGAAATATAGAATACGTCATGAATGGCATAGTACCTTTGAGGTAGTAACAACCGATATGCTACATACCAGATGCTATCCAGAATCTCAAATGGACCTAATTAATGTGGAAATGGATTCCCTTGTTTTTGTAACTATCTATGCACCATCTTGGGTTACACCCAAAGGAAAATATGATCCACAACCTCAAACTCTAGAGGTCATTGACAAAGGTCAACATAATATTTCTATTTAGACTGAGTAATAGTCATAAACTTCTAGATCTGCTAAACCTACTCTGATTTCTCCTAAATGACATGAGGTCCTTGTAGGATATCCTCACATACCTTTAACCAACACTGGGGAAATAAAATGAACTACCATACAAGGCCTCAAAAGGAGCCATCTGAATCATCGAATGAAAGCTATTTTTTATAGGAGAAATCAACAATAGGGATATGATTCTTCCAAGATCAGCTGAGATCAAAGGCACATTCTCATAGAATATCCTCTAGAACATGTATCATTTGTTATAATTTCTAATCAATCTGAGGGTGAAAATTTGTACTTAGAAGCAATTGTGTTTCCATATCCTTTTTCAATCCCTTTAAGAACAATGTCATGGAATGAAAATCCCTATATGAAATAATAGTACATAGGACCTTGTGTAGTCATATGATCTCACAAAAATATTGTCTTCCCAACTCATTGACTGAGAAATTATATATATTATTAATTAAGTGAGCCACTTTTGTTAGTCTATCATTGAAAACCCATACATTGTCGATGTCTCTAGGTGACCTAGGAAAACTATCGACATTTTCCATAGAAAAATTGTTTTATTTCCATTATAGGTATAGAAGTAGCTGTAACAAGATGATATGACTTTGGTTCTCCGCCTTCACCTACTGACAGGTGGAACAACTAGTGATAAATCTTGCAATCTAAATTTTTATCATAGGTCACAAATAAAGGAATCACATATCTCGATACATCTTGGAGATTCCTGGATGAACTTACCATTGATAAGCATGGGACCTGTTCATAAAATCCTCTCTTATATCTTTTGGAACCCAAAAACACCCATGAATACATAGGATGTCATCTCTATCCATAGACAAATCTAAAGGCGGGTTATATCCTGATATACCCTCATGGAGAACCAAGACTCCCAGATTTGAAAATTTCATACTCTACACATTCTCAAGGAGGGAAGAGGTAAATGCCAAAGATGAGAGATATGATTACCCGTGACAGAAATGGAACTCCAGATGCAGCTATGTGGAAAGGGACACTAACTTCCACTCATCACTATAATCCCATTTGGTATGTTTTTTAGTATTCTGACTTAGCCCATCAGCAACCATATTACCCTTTCAAAGAATATAGGCAAGCTCAAAATCAAAGGATGGTTGATATTTAACCCTTCTCGGATTTTGGGGGTTCCAGTCACATAGTGAAAATATATAATAGAGGATTTTGTGGTCCATGTATACCACAAAGTTCTCACCCAATATATAATATATCTAGCATCATAAGGCACGTACAACTGCTTCTAGATCAAGGTTGCATGTTGAGTAGTTTCTCTCATTAGGCCGAAACTACTGAGATCTATACACAATGACTATGTCCTCCTAGATCAGCCCAACTCATAGGATGAGGACTGATGCGTCATACAATTTGGTATAACCTATGCCTGGATCTAGAAGAGTTAGAAAAGTTATCGAAACTATCATCCCTTTCATTTATAAAAGGATTTCTCACACACGTCTGACCACAGAAACTTGACACCCATTTTTATAAGGCTAGTAATAGTTGAAGAAAGTTGGGATAATTCTTGTATGAAAATCTTGTAATATCCAGCCAGCCCCAAGAAACTCAATATTCCAAACATGTTCTTGGGATGCTCCGAGAAAACTACAGAACTAACATTTTTGGGTCAACAAAAAAACCTAATTCCAATATTATATAATCCAAGAAGTGAACTTTCTCAGTCCATAAATGGAATGTAGAAATATTATCATAAATATTATGCTTTCTCAATGCACTCAGAATGGTCTCTAGATGTTTGGCATGGTCACTATTAGTGTGAGAGTACACCAATATGTCATCCACAAAAACCAAAACAAAATAATCCAAATAGGTGGGTAAAACCAAATCATCAAATCCATAAAAGTGGCAGGTGAATTCATAAGATCGAACGAAATAATAAGGTACTCATGAAAAAAATACCTACTACAGAAATATTTAAAAGGTATGTCTGATGGTCTGACTCATAAATGATGATAAACAAATCATAGGACAATCTTAGAGAAGACATTTTATCCTCATATCTGGTCAAAGAGATAATCTATTCAAGGAAGTGGGTATTGGATCTTGATTTTAAGATGGTTTAACCATCTATAATACACACATAGATGTATGGTTCCATATTCCTTCATAGAGGAAAGAATAGGTGAACCCTAAGACGATGTATTGGGCCGTATAAATAATTTGGAAACTAAATCCTCTAACTACCTCTTGAGCTCCTAAATCTCTATTGGTGCCATCCTATATGGATGAATAGAAACTAGAGATACTCCTGGAAGAAGATCAATCATAAAATCTACCTATCTTTGAGGAGGTAATATATAAAATTCGTTAGGAAATACATCATTGAAATGATATATCACTGGAGGGAAGTAAGCGTGATGTAATCCAAAATCCTCTGTAAAGAAACTTGTGATCTGGGTGATCCATCCACCTATCCCATGATGCTTTGGTCTAGATCTTCTAGCCTAGATATCCCACTCACCATTATGTACATAAATTCTACCTTCTAGTTATATAAAAGATACCCTATGGTGGTAGTAGTCTACAAAAGTGTCGAAGAGAACAAACAGGTCTATCTTGAGTATGAAATCCAAGCATGTCATCTAAAAAAAAGAGGTTCCACAAGAAAGGGTAACTACCTACCTCAAGGGGAAAGTCCATTCACTAGTGTATGCCATCTATTATTAACCCTATTGGTGTATATAAAGTCATGGAACTACAATAATACTATATCATCAGTCTATGACTCTCCATTATAGATAAATATATAAAATAGTTCTATGAACCTCTACAAAATAATGCCAATACTATAGTGGATTCCAATAGAGTAGTACCTCATAATATAGATGTCCTTGTAGACTGATCCTTGGGTAGTGGTTGTAGTGTGTGCAATTGGCCTGATCCGTGGACCTGTGTGGTAGCTGGACTACCATGATCATAAAACCACTATTGATGATACTAGTTATCTGGGGGCTGGATACCACAACCATGAATTATTCCTTTTCCAGACCTACTGATTCTATTATAACTCCCCTCCTTCAACAACGTAAAAGAACTGGCTGCTGAAGGTGGAGTTGGTGTGGATTATTTTCCACTCGAATCTAGTGGAAATGTCCTATAGAAATGTTGAAGATGTCCCATACCACCGCAAGCACAACAATCTAATGGGTCTCTATCTCAATGTGTCTTTAAGTACTCCCATCTTCCACACTGATGACAGACTATAGGGATATCAAAATTGTCACTATTGTTGTCACTGCCCTGATGAGAAAACTTGGGGGAACTTTTCCTACCACTTGAATAACTACTAGCCTATCATAGAACTGATGCTCTATAACCAGTACTATTTTAATCCCTCAGGTTATGCTCAGTGATAAGATCTTGATTGAATATATTAGAAATAGTAGGTGGGATAAAGACATTCACCTATGTATGGATAGTGTAGTATACCCCATCCTCAAAACATCTAGCATGCGAAAGATCACTGTCATCTAGAAGTGGTGAAAAGCACTGAAACTATATAGAATGCACTGAATATTCAATAACTGACATAGAACCTTGTTTGAGATACTGGAAATGTATGGATTTTTTATCTCTCAGTTTTTTGTTGAAGAACTTATCATATAATGTAATTTGAAAATAAATCCATAATATGCACTGATGATGATCAGCGTGGGTAATAATATTCCTCCAACATTTGGATAAGTCTAAAAGAATTTAAGTAGAAGAATTAAACCTCCTCGATGGATTCATCACCAGAAACTAAAATATGTATAGGGTGGACTCTAACCAAGAATCAACAACTGGCAGACTGCCATCCCTTGAGAATGTAGGAGGATGATGCTGCTGGAACTCACATGTCATATCAACCGTCAAAGGTGCCACTCATGGAGCACCACGCATGGAATGAATCTGATATATGAAACTATCACGAATAAGGATATTTGTGTCTAGATCGGGTACAATAGGTGGTGCCTCTAGGGAAATACTGGTAGTATGAATGGTGTCTTAGATCCCAGCAAATCTTGAGTATGATCATCACCACCCTCTAGGTAAATGATACAAGGATTTCGTGGAAGCATTATTTTACAAACTACAATAACATGCCTCATAATAAAATTTTATTAGATAGATAGCATCACTAGAAGAAGATTAACATAATAAAACCCATTTTCCAAGGTAAAATACCCCAACTATATGGTTAGATGGTCAGGTACTTGTAAGTTCTTATGTACAAGTTTCAATTCATTTTACATTCAATTACTAGGTTCATTCTTTTATATTTAATAAACATGACAAGGATGGATAATGATGCACACACACTTCATATTAAGAGCCATATTACACTTTATAATTTATACAAATCCCCATTGAATCAGTTCCCATACACATCCTCAATGAAAATATAACCCATTTATTTATAGCATAATGGAATGACTTGATAAATTACTCATAAAAACCCCTGGGGGCCCAGATACCTCATGAATTGAGATAGTAAATCCCTCAATAAAAACCCATAATAATACAATCATAAGTAAATTATCATATATTCACTTCAAAATTACAGGCATATCATGAAGTTAAATGATTCGAAATACACCTATATGGCTTGGTAATATGCATGATATTTGAATTCTAGGTTCCTAATATGATGTATGTACCAATGATCCTTTACCTCATATCATTTTGTCAAGGATAAAATAAATAGTCAATAGGAATAATAATCAACAACTTTACACAACATGTGAATCACCGAATGGTGAAATGAAATCAACTATATAAGGAAAAGGAATAAGAACAATTATAATTTGGTTAGTCGGCTTTTACCCCTAACATGGGTGCATGACTTTTAGGCACAACTTATAACCAAGTTCCAAGTGTTCCTATTATCTTGAATATTGTCTATAGATAGTAATGAAATAAAGGAAACCCTTTGATACCAATTTGTGACTTCTTGAACATATATCCCACTTAATAGGTTCCCTGAGCCAGGGGGGACACATGGCCTCAAGCGCATGTCCCCAAACACTAGAGGCTACTGAATAGAAAAGAGGGCTTAGGGTCTGTATGTGGGGATACTATTCCATCATTAATAGAGTGTAAAACAAAAAAATAAATATAAACAAAGGTAAAGAGAAGAGGCATTATAAGTAAAAAACAAAAAAAAGACAGAAGAAATAAATGAACAAGGGTAACAAAAACTAAAATAACTAGAACAACATTCAACAACTGATGGTGATATGTCATGTCACTAGAAAACCGAAAAACTTGGATACAAGATAGAATGAATAAAATGTCCCACAAAAGTATAAAGGAAATAAAAGACTATCCCAAGAATCTTGAGATCCGACTAGATCATCTGCTATCAAGCTCCATCAAAAATAGAAAGCAATAAAGTATTCAAGGTCGTACACTTCCTTTTATCAACACCCCTAATCATGAAATCTTCTCCGAGTTCCAAACATTTCACAGGGAGGGTGTGAGATAAATCTCAATAAGCCACTATCATTAGTGTTTATTACATCCGTCCCATTTAATGGAACTGTAATAGGTTTTATGTATACATATATAATGTAAATTAGCACAATGTAACTAAATACCCATTTACATGCTTTATCCCTCATCTGGTGTCTAAACATGTAACCAATTCATTATTCGAGTGTCACTAGATTATATATAAGTTACATGTTAACCAATGTGATGGTTCAAATATGTAAAAAAGTAAACTCGTAAATGCTTAATTATTAAGAAATGGTTCCATGGTATTCACCAAGGAAACCTAGACCTCCATGGCCTATAACTCAGTAGTAACTGGGTCTAACAAAGGGTAAGAGTGTAATCCACTGAGTATAGTCTAAGTCATTCCATAATAAGATGCCTTCTAAATATAATATGATAATCCAATGTAAAATAGGGCTATTTAGTGACTGGATCCTATGGGCTTTAACAATGGCACTTACTAACCAATGCTAGATCCAATGAGTGTATCAAAGGAATTCTTTAATACTATGAGAGGGCTCATATGGTGTTATACTAGGAATCCAATAATAAACATGGTACATGATCTATGTGAGTCTTATCCAAAGAAATACACATCCTTGAATTATAATGGGGTTTCCGAGCGCTCAATGAATTCCCCAATAAGAATCCAAGGTGAGATTGGGTCAGGCTACTCCTACTTGATAATGATGTCTCATATAATTTCAATTGGTTCAAGCCTTTCCTTTCATTAGTGTGAATATGAAAAGTAGTGTGGAACCTTAATTATGACCATTTAAGGAATATTCAATAATTAACATTCATTTATCTACCTTAAATTAATGTGGTAAGGGCTTCTACGTACATGAAACATGTTACTTATTTACATTTAATTTTATCAATTCAAATACATAATATAATTTCCAATTTCTCTTTCACCTTTAGTTATCAAAATGAATGACCTACCTTAGGCAGGTCAAGAATAAGTGACAAGGTACATTCCATTCACCATTGTATGATTCAACAAGAATTTACTATAATGAGGCTTAACATTTGTGTGGTCAAGCTCAAACACATCCAAACGATGGCTCCAAAGTGTCATAACACTAAACCTCATCTATTTCATACCATCATACATGGGATATGGGGAATTATGGGTGTAACCATAAACAATTAGTAACATATTTGGATAGATCATAATCATATGGTCATAATGAGTATAATCATGGAATATAAATTCATAAAAAAGAACCCAATGAAATCGGTGGGGCCCACATGACAATTCCAAAATCAACGAACATAAGGGATGAGTTATAGACCACACACCTTTGGGTATTATGGCTCCAATCAACTAACATCAACCTATAATTTAATTCAGAATAGAGTTGATCATAGAAAAAGGTCAAAATGGTCAAACCACGATAACTAGGTCAAGATCAAGAGAGAAGAAGAAAGGCTCAAATAGACTTGAGTACTTACTGTTATGCATCCGATGTGATGAGAAGAATCTAGATCATATCTCGGATGAAGGATATATATTGATCTCTATCGTAGACCTTAAAAAATATCCAATGGTTGAGAAATGGAGGATAATACAATAGGAATTCATATTTGGAGGAAGGAGGAGGCTTAATTAGATCACTATGGGAAAATGGTCATTTTACATAGAAATTAGAATATTCATGGTTTACCCACAAGGTTTCAAAAACTGTATGTAAAACATACACGTGTACTTGGGGAAAAGATGGACTAGCATGGTTAGGATACATGGTTATGGAAACCATGCACCAACCATACGATATGGATCTGTTGGAATACAATCCAACTGCAGGGTTAGATATAACAGTGTGGACCACCAGTACATTTTACTCTAACCGTGTGAAAGGCCCAATGTTTCCACAAATATGGGTTATGGGATTTGAAAAAGCCTTGGACACCCTCAGTAACTTTTTTAACACATAAAGAAACCAAAAAAAGTCCAAAATAAAGATTAGACCTAAATTTAAAGGATCCATACCAGAGTAAAAAATTTGGTTTTTAAAAATGATTCTAGTGTGATGGTTCCTAAAATTCAGGTCATAGGTTATCTCCTATGGCCATATAAAATGGTCAAATTTTGTCTATAAATTAATGTTTATTACTTTATGTTTACATTGTATTTTTATTTTATCTTTTATCATTATGTTTTTATCAATGTATATTATTTTTAAATGAAAAAATGCTATCAATATTATTAGTTTTTTCTCAATTACATCACTAATATGTTTTCATACATTTATTTTAAAACTATAATTAAATGATTTGGATTAAAAAATGAATTCCATGGATTATATGTGCTATTTTACCATATATGAACTCACACTCAAAATAAATAATCTTTTGTATATGTAGATTATGTTCTATATGATAGAAAAGAAAGGGATATTATTATTTTACAGGTTCTCTATTAACTCCTTCAATATGTTTTGATTTTGGAGGTATATGAGTGGTGACCTTGAGTTAAAAATATTTTTTTAGTAGTATTATGACATTTTGACTCCTTTTTGGACATATTATTTAATAATAATATCATTTATCACATTTATTTTTTATATTTTCTGTATTCTAATGTAACATGTATAACATTAATTATATATTGGTGGAAATTCAAAATTAGAATTTTTTATATTAACTATGATTCTTATGAAAGGTTTTTCATTATTTATATCTAGAAATTTATTTAAAATTATGCGTTTGTACTATTAATTAAAATCGACAATGGTCACCAATTTCAACAATCCGATTATAAAAAAATACCATAAGTGAAAACTGAACCCAACATATTGTTAGTGAAAAACTAACATAAAATGAACTAGTTGGTTCATATTAGTTAAAAAAAATTATATGCTTTAAATATTCATAAAAAAAATTAAATGATACAAAAATTATTCATTAGAATTTTTAAAACCTTAAACATTAAAATCATGGGTTCTAAAATAATTTGAAGATCATGGTGAATTAAAAAATAAAGAGGAAGCATATCTAATTTTTTTAAGTGAATATTTAAATAAAGGAAATTAGTTGACAGATAAACAATTTAATAATATTTAAAAAATTACAGGGATTTAATTATGTGGATCAAACATTAAAAATGTTTGAATTATTTATATGCACATAAAAATGCTTATGTTCATCATATTTCATTATAATGAAAAACCATTAATGGTTTAAGTTATATTTAAATTTCAATATAGAAATATAGTCCCCATATTTATTTTCAATAATGATTTATGTAATTATTTAATTATTAAATACCGATTAATAATGATTAATGATATAAAAACTACCTCAAATAAAAAAAATTACTTCTTAACTAACATTAATTGATTAACTGATTTAACCCAGATTATACCAGTTAAAGGTGGTTCATTTCAGTTAGTTTAAAATGCTGATATTTCACACCACTTATAAAAACCCATTCTTGATGTACATAGACAATACAAAACATTTTAAAAATACAAAAAATATTACAAAAATAGATGCCAAAATATAGTATTAGTTTATTTACTTTTGAATCATGGAACAAAAATCATCTATGTCAATGAAATATCTTCAATTTTTTCCAAAATGATCTTCCCCATTAGTAATTATACTTAAAATATTTCATTCAAAACCTGGGGAATGTAAACATGAGAAAGGGGCATGCTCAAATGCTTAGTAAGGGTAAATAAAGGAAATAAATAAGCATATAATGAACATAAAGGTATGATAATGTGATCATGATCATTTGAATATCATACCAAAAACATCAAAGATAATAAACATGAATCATGGAATACTAATTTGTAGTTCATAATACATAAGTCATAAAGAAATCAAGGGCATAATCCATGAATGAATAATATAAAAATAGACACAAAATTGTGGAATACACATAAGTATATATAAACCCAATGTAAAGGATTCCTTGCATAATCTTCATAAAATTAAAAGCTAAAGATAACTGCCGGTGTACCTGCATTCAAGCTTAGGACTCCCTCCTAGGTACCCTCTTATTTTGTGATTCAGATTCCGTTTTATGTAGCCTCTTTTTTTTGGGTTTTGGCAGCTATCATATATACCATTTGATATCATAAAACACTTATCATTACCTAATGTATCTGGGGGAGATATAGGTCACAAACATCACATAATTGAAACCATACATATGTGTCACATAAGAACATAAAATCATTCATAAAATTAGAACCCATTTAATGAAATTGATTTCATAAACATCATTCAATCATAACATAACCCAGGAAAAGAAATGGGTTTTATAAATTTCATTCCATCATAAACATAAAACATTATTATAAAATAAACAAATGGTATCATTGAATCATATCCATATTTAAACCAATGTAACATAAAATAATGTGATCTTATATGGAAAATAATTTGGAGAGATCACTTGAAAACCATTCTTGAGGGAAATATCCTTTCTGATTTGAAAACTCATTATTTTGTTAAAATGCAACAGAATTTTAAAATATTTTTTTTATTTGAACATAGTCTTGTAAATATTTAAGGGAAAAATCAAATAATGAACCCTTCATGATGGAATTTATTTTTTATGTTTTCTAAGTTAAAAAGAAACATTCATTTCATAGTTTTTCTTGAATAGTCACAAAGTAATTTATTTGGAAAATGAAAAACAAATCCATTCAAACCATGAAGTAAAAATTAAAAAATGAAAAAAATTACATTAAAAATCTATAGGATAATTGTAAAAATATTTTTTGAAAACATTTTTAGAAATTATGGACATGGATGATAAATATTACCTAATAGAGACTTAAAACAAAACAATCCCAATAAATGATGAGATTGTGAAATAAATTCTCACCACTTTATAATCATATAATTTTATGCCCTATGAAATAAATAGACCTATATAAATATTAAAATAACATAATATTCTAGAAAATAATCATAAAAGACATTCATCTGAAGTATATACACCTCATAGAAGAAGCAACTAGTGTACAAAGAATGTATCCCATATAAATAAGAGTGAGAAATAAATCGATTACTACTTGAGTAACTTTATAATTATGAACCCTGTGAAAGAATAAAATAAATTAAAGCTTTTAAGATCATTAAAAAAATTAAATAAATGATATAAAATTTCATAGGTCTGTATATACACCATCCAAAAGAAGCGAGTAGTGAATATGGCATGTATCCCATGGAAATGAAAAGTGAGATGAAATTATCTTACATTAAGTCTTTTTTTCCATCACACACATTAAAAACACCTATATAATAAATATATGTTTATCATAAATCATCAAAATAATCATATTCATATATTTAATACCTAAAATTATTTACTTATGACTTTCTATTACACTTTTATTAACAGTTCCATTGTTAAAGATAAATGTCAGATAATAACCAATTTGTTTATCGTATATGTTTCGAAATTTCATTGTTGATCATATTATATATTTCACACTTTTTCTTATTTACATAATGTAAAAAATGAATTAAATATAATATAGATTCTGTATTTAAACATAAATAATAATGTATATAATATAGATATATGAAATGGAATACATCGTTCATGGAGATGGTAAGTCGTACGTATGCATGAACATTGTTTCTATATTCTTATTGGGTTAAAAGAAAGGAAAGTATATGATATATTATCAATAGAAAAAAAATTCTTATAAGACATATATATTCATAAAAATTTATCCTTATTAACATCATTAAAATATAGGGGAATAATGAATCACATCTCACCACAGATATGATTAGCCATATGTACACATAAGCGACGTAATAATTTTTCCAAAATAACAGATAGCAAAAAGGTCAACATGATATTATCATTCAAAAAGTATAATTATATCATAAATATAATATATATATTTTAAAATATTTTTCCCATCATAATGAACAACTATAATAGGTGTTTATGAAAAAATGAACAACATCGTTTTGTGAGGCTGTAGTTCGACGTACACATGAACGATAAGTTTGTTACCCATTAAATGAAAGTGTGTACGAGTGTAGATAGAAACAATAATATAACAACATACCATTATGTTTAGGATAATGATGTTATTATATAATCTTTAAATGAAAATAATTAATGGAGTTCAAGTATGAAATAAAATAAAATTGTTCGTTGATGAAAGTTACCGCTTCTTTGGGTATCTCTTACTGATTTTCATAAAACGACTCCTTTGGTTAGATTTTTTCCAAAGTAAGGATTCTAAGATTGTGGGGATAAATTTTTTAGGATACTTGGGAAGATTTTTGCTGAGAAAAATAACTTTATATGTGTGATTAAAAAGAGAAGGATATGTTCCATTTTATAAGAGAGGGAGGCACACTCTTGGAATCTTCTTAAATATTAAATTAATATAAATTTATTTATAATTTAAATTGGATAAAAATTTATTTATTTATAATATAATATGAGTATAGATATAAATACTCTAGAATAATAAATTTTACACATTTTTAGGTCATATTACATCCCTTATCATTCGAATTTAAACCTTAATTAATTCTTTTAACAATTACCATGACAACATGTGTTTTTACTACATACGGTTTAATATAGTTACTAAAAAATTACAAACCAACAATAAATGAGTCATTTATTAAATTTTAAGACATCCCCCAATTATTTTTTTGAATCCTAAATTTTTATAAATTTTATATCATTTAATAAAATATCATTTATTTTAAAATATCAGTAATGTCAATTTTGACACTATTCGTTACTTCACTTTTTAAAAATATCACAACAACATGATATCTTAAAAAAATTACTTATAGTAAGATGTAAAATGAATCCAAAAAATTTATGTATTTTATTGATTACATCAAATTATATTTATTTTAATTTCATTTATTTTATTCTTACATTAATTAAACAATCTATGCTTTATCATTATGTCATAATTTAATTTAATTATATTAGTACTAAGAACAACAAAAAAGATTCTAGGATTTAAAAAAAACATTATAGATTTAAAATTTAAAATTATAGTTGAATTTAACTTCTGTAAAATCCTATATTAAAAATTATATAGTTATTGAAAATATGATTATGACATACTTAAATTTTCTTTAAATAAAATATAATAAATTTCTTACTCTCATCCAAATGGCTTAAACATATTCTATTCTCTTCCCAATATTTATTGTGGTAAGAAAAAATCATATAATAACATTATGATAATTGTTAGAGTAAATTTATAATATTTATAAAATTAATGTTTAACCTAATTACCCTATTTACCTTTTACCATGGAAAATATAAATAACATAAGTTACTATTCATAATGTCCAAAAATTAAGTTTCTTATATTAAAATATACATATAAGTATGACTAAAATTTATTATCTCTATTTTTTTAAATTAAATTCAAAAAAGCAACAAGATTAATTTAAGCACTAATCCTGCTGACATGGTGAGAAATCAGGGTTTTAAAGTAAAAATGTAAAAATGTTCAATAAGTTTTCATATAAAATATATAAACGATGACAATGAACTATATTGGATTAATATATGTATAATTTATCTCTTGTGACTTTAAAATCAAATTTAAAATATAATTTACCATTAATAATTATTTAAATTAAAAGGTAATTTTTAACTAAAATACGATATTTTTCACTATTGATTAAAAATAAAACCTCAGAGAAAAATACCCAAAAAAATGTAAATTTTTATATCAAAATTTCAAATAATAATTTTATTTTTTCCTATAAAAAATATAAATATTTCATATGTTAAATTTAAATTGGTTTCTCCCTTAAAAGGCGGCAAAATTACCCTTTTGAAATAATATAGGGTATAATTCTTAAAATTGGATTTGTTCTTATCTTATAAATATAATATCTATTTTATGAATATAAAAAATATTTTAATGAATATATGAAATATTTGTGTCATTAATATCATTAAATAATTATAATTATTCAATTTTTAAGAAAAAATAGCTTTAGAAGAGTAAAAACAAAACTATTTCCTTTATAATCAATTTGTATATATTTTAATTTCTAATTAATTGGTAACAAAAAACTCACATTATAAAATTTATATTCTCATAAGTTAATTAATAAAATTAATAACTTCCAATTTTATGACAATGTTATATTTTATTATATTAAATAATAATATTTAAATATATTACTATTGTCCGGTAAAACTCAGTCTTGTGTGAAATGAAAGCTATTGAAAGAACCCCACATTGTGTGTAACATAATACAATTATAGTGGTTTTTATTCCTCAAGATAATATAAGTATTTTTCATAGTGCAACACCAAAATGGTGTTGGGTATATAGAAATATATATTCAGTTTTGTGTGAAATACAAAATATTAAAAGTAGTAAATTAACTCAATTTTTTTCCCAAAAAATCCGAGGGTGTTACATTATAACCCCCTTAAAATGAATTTCAGCATTGAAATTTATCTGGGTTATGAAATATTTAATACTTGAAAGATCCTCTCATAGAAACACACATCTTAAGAAATACTTCTAAAATCTCATCTGAAAAAAGAAAAGTTTTAAAATAATGGTTACCCATATTAAATCATAACTAGATTTATATATTAGAGAGCATAGGTGAAGATTTGGGCATTGAGGAAATGATTAAATAATCATAGATATTGGTAAAGAATAATGATCACAAGAAAGCGGGTGATCTAGAGAATGTTAATAATCAAAAAACCATAAACAATAGAAATATTAAAGAGGCTATTAATATCATCAATAATATTGATAATAAGAAAAAAAATTATTTGAAGTTCATACAGTTGAATAATTTAAACCAGGGGATATACTTCATGGATTTAGGACAACATCACCCTTTTTTATGCTTTGATCAATTTCCACATCATCTCTTATTCCAAAAAATGAAGTTGAATATTTAATTCTTGAATCATTGGAATATCATGAGATCCATAAATAGAATGATAGGTCATTCTATTTATCTTTATCACAAAAAAAGTTCATCACAATTTCTAAAATATACATAAATCGACTTATGGTGAGATAAAAATTTAATCTCAGCAACATAATTCGATGTTTAACATAAACATTCCATAAATGGATAACCATACAATCCATCCAAATATTGAAAATCCGAAACAATATAATAAAGTAAACAAAATCAACTTATTAATTATCTTTTATATATTATATGGTAGCTTTTGGTTGTCAAATTCCAATAACGTGAATACATTCATAATTTATTCTATTGAAACATCTTAATAATCTAAATTTCATTACATCTTTTCTGAAAACATTCATGCTTCCTTATTCTAATATTTATTAGATATATTCTGTATGTATAAAAAGTTTTAAAATTCATCCATGATTCCATAAACCATTTATATAGAAATCCTTATTCAGTTTCCATGGTAATAAATAATTCCCAAATTAATTATTTATATCTAGAATATCATTATCTAAAAAAAGGAACATAATAAAGGTTAGATTCCCTTAGTCAAATTTTCACATTTTCATTAACCTAATTTTCTAGTCCATTAGAAAAATTCAACATAAACACATAAATCATGGGCCAAAAACATAAAATAAACAATATTTTTACATTTTACCATTCATATAAAATAAATCATAAATCCAAATACAAAAATCATCTGTTATTCCACTTCATCCTTAAGCCATAATACGGCTACGTCATCCAATTACATAATACATATTTCTTTTCACAGTTCATATGTAGTCTCATCATCCTCAATAATATAACCATTACTCGTACCACCTTTATGATTCTCTTTGGGACCATTCCACTTAGTACATAAATTTTCATAATGACCATTACTTTCACATTTAAATCATTTAAATTTCAATGATTTTATTAGGAGGACAATATTCTCATCCGTTCCATTAACTGAACACTTCATTTTTTATTTTTTAGTTAAATGCTTTGTGCCCATCTTTTCCACAGTAAAAAAAATATTCTTGTTACTCAAAGACATTAACACATGTTATTTATTCCACATTCCTGACATAAAGGAAACATAATATTTCTTCCATGGTCTCTATTACTCAAACTCTCAGTGAAATCCTTCCTTCTATTATTTGGTGAGTATAAGAGTTGGTTAAGATGCATGTTGTTAATCAAGTTCTATAAAAATTGATTAAGTATGATCACAACATAATTTACTTCAATGATTATCCCACTTGGCTTCTCACTAAACAATTGTCTATCATGTTCAATGATAATCCATTTACTTCAGGTTCCTAACATGGACTATAACCATAGATCATTGACTAAGAAACAATTATCACACTGAGGAACCACATAATTATTAAAACCCACATATATGATGTCAAAATTATGACACCTTTTTAATATATTTCACTTTATTTTTATATTAGGTTATTCATAGCCAAAATCCATTTAAATACTCCATGATGGTTGGTAATGTGTTTGTGAATTTCCCAAGCATACCCCCTATCAGTGTCAAAACAGGTGTGTATAAAATCCAGTTTTCATGTACCAGGTGATACTCAAGTCAGGCCCAAAAAACCCTATTAGATTTGTTACCCCTAGGTACATAAGTATCAGAGCCAAAAACACTTGTAGTATACATTAAAAGATGAAATTATATGAAACAACTCACTCATTCTTTTACCAAAATTCCTATAAAACATGATAAAAATTTACTCATCCATATACTTTCCCTTAGAGACACCCTGAGACATATCCTTAGAAACATCCATAGGGATATCACTAAAGATTTATCATCATATTTTCTAAACATTGACTAAACATTCACTCTGATACCAACTATAACAACCCAAACTTTACATACATATACATTACATATCTTTGGGAAACACATAAAAATTTACAAAAAATATATGACCAATGACCGTATTAGTTTAGTTCCTTTGAAAACATGGAAAAAATATATTCTAACTCAGTGAAATACCTTGAATTTTTTACCAAAAGATCTCCCCCTTAATAATTATACTTAAAAACCTTTCATAATAACCAAAGGAAGGGAAATAAGATAACGAGGTGACCTAAAATTCTTAGTAAGGGTAACTAAATGAAATGCGTAAGCATATTAGAAACATAAGGGTATGAGAATGTGAGAATGATCATTAGAATATCATACCTTTCATATCAAAGATCATAAACATGAATCGTGGGATAATGACTAGTAGTTCAAAAGACATGAATCCTAAAGAAATCAAGAGAATAATCCATGAAATCATAACATCGGAATAAGACATGGAGTTATTATATACACATAATCATATAAAAACCCAATGTCCAAGCTACCTTCCAAGACCATCATAAGAATTTATTCTTGGGATAATTACCCACATACCTTCTTTGCACTTGGGATAACCTATTGTGTACCCTCTTATTTTGGTCTTGAGATGCCCTCCCATATACCCTCTAGTTTTGGGCTTGGGATTCCCTCATATATATAATTGGAGCTCATTAAACATTTATAATTACCGAATTAATTATATGGATATATAGGTCCCAACCATGAAATAATGAAAACAACACATATTTGTGTCACAATAATATAAAATCATTCATCAAATCATAACCCATGTAATAAAATGGATTTCAGAAACATCATTAAACCATAAAATAACTCGTTCAATGAAATGGGTTTCGTAAATATCATTTAAAAATATTCATAAACAACTCCTGAATGGCCCAAAGGACTTTTTTTATTATGGATAATCCCCCTTTTAAGGGTTGAAGTGGAACCCGTACATGACCCGTAGGCCCAAGGAATAAGGCCTGAAAAACCCACAATACATGACCCGAAGGCCAAGAGTCATACCATACCCAATACATGACCCGTAGGCCCAACCCACTTGAACTGCCCCTCCCCAGCTTTCTGCGCCATTGATCACCTAGGTCCCCACCTTGCATTTCTGATCGGTTAGCATTACCCCGTACAAAGCTGCACGGTTCCTGGTCCCGATTGTGGCTACCATACCCTCTCATTCTTCCAATCCAGTAAGCTCTGCATCTGGTGGCTACTACTCCTATTGCTTTGATCCTCTTCTGGGGCATGTTCTTTGTTAAATGGGCTACTCCATAGTCTTCGTGACCATAAAGCCCTGTGGCCTGAAGGCATATGATGACCCGAAGGCCCTACAGACCCATAGGCCCAAACCGGTAAGATAAAATTCAAATAATAAGGTATCATGATGGAGGAATATTTTTTCATGATATATTAGTTAAAAAGAAACATTACTTTTGTAATTTTTCTAAAAAAGTCAAAATGCACCGTGTTTCGAAAACGATGAAATAATTCATTTTGAAAAATGTAGTAAAAAGTAAAAAATGGATTAAATGACTTTAAAAATCCATATGAGAGTAGTAAAAACATTTTTGAAATCATTTTTAGAAAATTTGGGCATGGATAATAAATATTACCCAACAAAGACTTAGAACGAAACAATCCCAAATATTGCAGAGATCATTACAAAAATCATCACTTTATATTCAATAGATTATTATTCCCCATGAATGAAATAAAATTATATGGATATTAAAATACCATAATTTGTTGGATAAGACTCATAAACGGCATTCATGGGTTGTACGTACCTCTCGTAGAAGAAACAAGTAGTGTATAAGGTACGTGTCCCACATAAATAATAGAGAGACATAAATCCCTTACTACTTGAGTAACATTAGAATTATGAACCCCATGAAATAATAAAATCAATTAAATCTTTTAGTATTATTAATTAAATGATATAACATGTAATAGATCAGTATATACCCCACACAAAAAAATTCAAGTTGTGAATATGATACGCATCTCACGTAAAAAAAAGTGAGATGAAATTCCATTACCTTAAGTCTTGATTTCATTCACACACATTAAATCCTCATGTATATTAAATATAACTTTATTATACATCTAAAAAATAATGAAATTAATATATTTAATACCATATATTATTTACTTATGACTTTCTATAATTTTTTATTAATAATTCCCATGTTGATGTAACATTTTGGGTAATAACCACTTTGTTTATGGTATGTTTTTTGAAATGTCATTATCGATCCTCTAACCTAAAATATGATTAATTTATTTTAATAATATAAATAATGATCTATATTTCATATATATTTAATATAAAAACATTTATAGTAATCTATAAAAGATTAAAATATGAAATTGAATACACCATTCCTGGAGACACTAAGCCGTATGTACGCATGAATGTTGTTCCCATTTTTTTATCAGGTTAAAGGAATTGAAATTATATGCTATATTATAATTATAGAATCATTTTTATTTCATATAAAAAAAATCACCTTTATTACAATCAAAAAATATAGGTCATTAAAGAATCACATCGCATCATCGAGATGTTAAGTTATATGTACACATGAGAAACGTTATAATTTGACAAAAATATTATATGGTAAAAATATAGACATAATATTATGATTATATAAGTATATTTATATCATAAATATCATAAATATCATTAAAAATATATTTTCCATCATAATTTACAACTATAAGAGGTGGTAAAGGTAAAAACAAACAACATCATTTCCTGAGATGGTAGTTCTCTATAAACGAGAATGATAAGTTCGTTAACCATTAAATAGAATTATACATGATTTTAGGTCAAAACCATAATAAAAAACATCAAGTTATATTTAAAATACCTATGTTATTATATAATCATGAAATAAAAATAATCAAAGGAGTTCAAGGAAGAAATAAAATAAGAATGTTCATTAATGAACATTACATGTTCTTTGTGTATCCCCTTTTGATTTGCACATAACAACTCCATTGGTTGGATTTATGAAAAGTTTAAGGATTATAGTATTATTTTAAAAAAATAGAAGGATAATTGGGTAGATATTGGACTAGAAAATTGATTTAGAGGTGTGAATAAAAGATAAAGATAATTTCCCTTTTATAAGAGAGGGTATGTGAACTCTAGGAATCTACTAATATATTAAAATAATAGAAAATAATTTTCAATTTGAAATGGCTTAAAAGTGATTTATTCAGAATATAAGTTGATGATAGATATAAATAATATAAAAAATAATTTTTATATGTGTTTAGGTCATACTATTAGCATTATCATTTGGCTTTTAACCGTTAATTAATCCCTTTAACTATTTCCATGACAACATGTGTTTTTACTACTTACGGGTTAATATAGTTACAATAAACTGAAAAAACCCATAAATGATTCATTTATGAAATTTTATGACCTATTAAAATTATTTTACTAAATCCAATATTTTTATAATTTTTATATCATTTAATAAAATATTATTTTTTTTAAATATCAATAATGTCAATTTTAACAGTATTCATTACTTGTCTTTTTAATTTTTTTTAACAACATGATATAATCAAAACAAATCATTTAATATATCTCAAAAACATCAATCTCATCCTTAAAATTCGTGTATGAAATTAATTATATCAAATTATATTTATTTTATCTTTTTTATTATCTATTATTTGATTCTTACATTAAATAATAATTCATGAATCATCATTATGTCACAATTTAAAGTAATTATATTATCACAAAAAATTATAAATAAATTACCATGATATATTAAAAAAATTCTTTCAAATAAAAAATTATAGTTTAACTAATATTATGTATTACCCAATATTAAAAATGATATCGTTATTGAAAATTTGAGCATAACATCTTTATATTTTCATTAAATAAAATATAATTAATGTCTTACTCTCATTCAAGTGGATTAAAAATGGTATAATATTTGTCCAAGTATGATCTTGGACTAACCCCACTCATCCAATAAAATTACGACAAGGTTTAGGGCAATTTTATAATATTTATAACGTTAATTTTTACCCAAATTACCCGATTTACCATTAAATGTGGTAAATAAAAAAACTACTAAAGTTACTATTCATAATGTATAAAAACTAATTTTATCATATTAGACAATAAATATCATATTTATTACATCATTTTATTCCCATTTTTTAAAATTCAATTAATAGAAGCATAAAAATTAAGTTTAATTCTAATCCTGCAGACATGGTGAGAAGTTAGTTTTTTAACTTGAAAAACTTAAAAGGATTAATAAGATCTTTATATCCAACAAAAAAAATATTTTAAAGGACTAAATTAGAGAAATATATGTATAGTTGATATATTGTGAAATTTGAAAACCAATTTAAAATATAATTTAACATTAATAATTATTTAAACTAAAAGGATATTTTTAACTAAAAAATATTATTTTTATTTATTCATCAAATAATGAGACCTGTCACAAAAATACAAAAAATTCAAAAAAAGTATAATTTTATAACCCCCTTTCAAATAATAATTTTATTTCTTCATATAATTTAACAACTAGGTTATATTTAATTTTATTAAATAGTATAATTTTCATAATATATTATAGTTCGATAAAACTCTATCTTGAATGTAATGCAATCAATTGAAAGAACTCAAAATTGTGTGTAACCCGATACATGCATTATTATTCATATACCATATGATGATATAAGCTTTGTACATAGCACAATCTCAGTTTGGTTTTGTGTATATAGAAAGCTATATTCTGTGTTGTGTGAAATATATAATATCAAACAAGTCAAATTAACTCAAAAAAATATTTAAATAAATATCAAGGTGTTACACTGATATTTATATTGGGTCTGACTTTATATGATATAGATACATCAATTCCAATTATTGGCTAGAATACAATTATTCTTCTTAATTGGAAATTTTAACTAAAATATTCAAGAAGTGTGTTTTTGATACCATTAATTCATGCTTCCACCTTATTAAAATAAAATACATGATTAACCCCCTATGATAGATAGTCTCAAGTGTCGTGATATTAAATCCTAGGTAGGTTCATTAAAAAATGATATTTGAAATTTATCTGAGTATAATGTTTTGGAAATAAAAGAAGATCAAAGAAATGATCATTTTAACTCAAGGAATATGTTACAATGATGTGTCTAGAAAAAATAATTAGTAATGATATTTGAGTTTCCATGAGAAATAAAGTACGTGGGTTTTTAATTTTATCTTTTTTTCTTCTATATTTTGAGTTCGGTTATTCAAAATCAATTTTATTACAGTCCTTGTCAATGTATAATTAATTTCTTTGAGAAATTATATATTTTTGGATAGAAAATTGGTAAAAACCTAGTTTGTGTTGGTGTTATGAATGTGTTTCAGTTGATACATGGATAATTTGAAACAAAATTTAATGATTTAATAGGGTTTGGATAGACAATTCATAATCTTGGGATAATTCATACTAGATGGTTTATCATTAGCAAAACTTATGTTCTATATTTCCTTGTTTAATTGTGAATATAAACATCCTTTATTATTTCTTAATTCATATTATATAAAAATTAAAGAGATTATGATGATGAATTCATGACATTTAGTTCATTAAAATTTAGTATTTTTTGTTTTTATATTTTGGGACATGTTTTGATTTGAGTTATTTATGACATTTATTAATGAAATATACATCCAATAAAAGAATCAATGAATTCTAAAGTTGGAGTTGCATAGAATTTTTTATAGGTAAACTCTCATAATGACCCAAATATGGATGAGTCGATAATTCATACCATTACTAAGAATGATTATATTTTTGTTTAGATCTATATTAAATAATATAATACACTTAATAATTTAATAAAATTATTATAGTATATAGTTCGTAATAACTCAGATACTCTTGATTTTATTTTTAGAAATTATTTGGTAAATTTCCATGACCAGGTGCTAAGACAATGTGCGATTCCAAGGCCCAACATGCCTGAAAAAATTCATTGAAAATGATAAGTTTCTAACAGCACGTGCACATGAATTTTCTTAAAAAGTGAAATTACATTTATGTAGTTTCCCAGATCAGAAATCTAATTGCACCATTGAGCTTAGAATAGTGGCTTTACCCTAGGCACGACCTCACATTTGTCGGTCCATGTCATCTTAAGAAGAATCCACCAAGGGTATAATCGTATATAAAATAATCAAATAAAATTATTTTATTTTAAAATACAAATAAATCATAAATGGTAACTAGGATTAGAAATATGGGACCACAGTTGAGTTAATGAGGGGTTTTTTATTAGGTGAGTCCTAAAATTGGCCGGCGTGGGCTGACAGTGAAAGATAGTTTTTGGACGTAAATGTAATTAGAACATCTTAATAAAAATATTTTATTCTTCATGGAATGAAGTGTTTTCTTTTAATTTGCATTTGTTAGAGGATTCAAGGTTATCACCGTATCACTATAATTCTTATAAGAAATGGAGACATAAATCTCTCTATGAATAGTGACCGATCATGGATCAATGATCAACAATGAACCTCAGATTGAAAGGATCTTCCCCATGACAATGACACAATGACTTTTATTTTTCAAGGATCGAACGAAATTAAAGTAGGAAATTTGTGAATTAATTTATTTTCCCCATTCATGAATTCCCTGATGAACGAGGACCAATCAACAAAATGATTGGCCCACAAATCAATCATTGTTACGAGATGTGATTATCCTTTCTGGGGGTTTTATGGGAGAATGATCTCATGATTATTTATTGGATTTAAATTATTATTCTTATGAAAATGAACCATGATGGATAGAAGCATCTGTTAGGATCTGTTCCTCTTGGTTTATTTATGGTTTTTTCCCTAGTTCTTCCTTCCTAATGACCTGTGACACGACATCTTACGATCAATCGATTGTTTCACACTTTATCCTTAGCACAACGATCAGATATCATAGATCTGGGATCAGGAATGAATGATGGAGGTAAGATGACAACAAAGATAGACAGATCATTGAAATTTAGGTGAAATCACTATATGAGTGACTATATGTAGTAAGTGATCATGACAACAATATGGTCATGTGGAAGTGAATAACGCAACCCAAGGATCACAACCATTCTTTAGTTTATAAAAATGGACCACCGAAGATGAACTGGTGGCCCGCGGAAAGGTCCACTGCTGTATCGGTGGCTAGTGGGGTATGCGGAGGTGGCTTCATACAGATGTGGTGAACAACATCGGGCAGCTGACTATGGCTGATGGTAGATAAAGGTGGCCTTGTGTGGCCACGCAGGAGCTCACAATCGGAGCGGTACCACGAGCAATAGCTTGGGACGCAACTAAGGGATCAACATATGTGGATAAGGTCCTTGTGGTGCCCAAGGAAGCAGCATGGCATGGGGGAAAATGGATGTGTAGGTCATCCAAGTTGAAGAGGAGGAATCACGTGGTCTAGTGGACCGCATGCGGTAAAACCAAATTGGCCCCCAGTGGAGGTCAGACCAGATGGGTTAAGATGATCTAGTGGCCCATTAGGATGAATCCTGTGGGCCATGCCATTTTAATCTAGACCGGGTCAGGTCCAGTCCTCTGGCTGACTCGGTTAGGTATGGCAGGATGAGTTGGACCTGGACTGGACCCAGATCTGACCTTTTCAATAAAATGGACATATCATTCAAATGAAGTATCTGATTGTTGATCCATCTATGGAGTTGAGACACTTGTGATGAGAAAATATATTTTATATGGCTTGGGGGATTTTTATTTGGTTCATTAGTGGTTTAGAGCATACTGTTTTCCTTTCCCTATAAGGGTTTGATGTGGGATCCTGTTCCCTTCATATACAATGACTCGTATTCAGAGGTGAGTTGTCTCAGTCGGGCTTCAATAGTTGACTCATCAAGATTGATCATGAATCAAACCAAGAGGCCTGTTAAATCATCTCTTATCATTAGGGTATGTTATACATGGTTTTTGGAGAATGTGTGACCAATATTTACACGAGAAACTACCCCCTATATAGGATGATGTTTCCAGTAGGACCAGGTGTCCCCCTAGCGAGCCCTGGGCGTTGACCCCAATCATTGTATCGAAATCAGATTCATTCCTTTCTATATGACTAGACCTACAGAGTGTTCTTAAAGTAGTTTTCAATGGTTGATGTTTGGTTGTGACTCATTTACATTGTGACTTGGTGGCTGCATGACTTACCGACACTCTATGTGTTTCCATCACTTCATGTGTTACCAACACTCCTCGTGTTATAGAAACTTTGTGTGTCACTAACACTCCATGTGTTATCAAAACATCAAGTGTTAGTGAGACTGGATGCATCAGGGAAACTACGTAACTTTTCAAGACCCTAATTTTCTCTTGTATACTTTTCGTAGAACTGTTTTACCTACTTCTGTCAGAGATCTTGGGGAGTAATATCTCCTAGGATGAGTGTTCTATGAGTGGAACCGGATTTCTAAAAGTGGGTGAGACATTGAGGTTTGGAATCATTTCTAAGTATACATGGATTATCATGAAATATATGTTATAGACATACACCTATGTTGAGTGGTCTATATCTTCATAGTGGTGTTTTCCTTTGTGGTATTTCTATGTGGTATCTTATTCTTGGTGTTTCCTTTATGGAATTATTTTATATTTTTAGGGTGTCCTACTGAGTATTATTTTACTCACCCCTGAATGGGCTTTTCCCACTAGTTTCATGTATTTGTACAAATGTTTGACCTTGTTACATAGTTTTAGGAGGACTTGGACGAGATGGTCCTTGGTGAGTTCAGACAGATCAGGGTGTGCTCCTATGATTATAGACAGTAGTCCCACTACCTTTGTTTATAGGTTGGAATTTATGGTTTTCAGAATATATTTGGTGGGATTGTATTGTGACCACTTGTACTTTACTTCACATCACCTTCCTGCCCAATTCAGTTGGTTGGGATAAAGTGGTATGCATTCAATTTTTTAATTAGTGTTTTTACTTTTCAATATTTTGGGCTTGGATATGAGTTCATGTGTATAGGTACTTAAGAAATTGCCTCCCATTTGTGGGATAGGCCTACTATGTGTTAGTCACCAGCCCCTGGTCTATTAGAGGCGGGATTGCGGTAGTCCCACTATGGGCCACTCTAGGATGGGTCATGAGATATTGGTATCAGAGAGGTCAGTTCTAATTTAGGACTGGGCGTCTGTGAGATTGGTTTGGGGAAACAATGTTAATTATTTTGAGTTCATCTTTCAAGAAACAGACTCTAGTGTTGGTGCGACAACCTACATATCCATACACTAAGACTCTAGACACCTGCTTTTCGACTCATCACATGAAAGCACTGCTTGCAGGGAAAATAAAGGTACAAGAAACATATAGGAATGGGTGGTGTTTTCCATGTCCTTCTGGATTCATCCCACTGGGTATACACTTTTAACTATGATACATCTTGTTTTCTTATAGGATGTATTCATGATTCCAACCATCAAAGTTTCCAAAAAAGGATCGGGAGGTTGAACCGATTTTTCCTTGAGGGGATCATATTACGAAGAAGTTTTTTCTCAAGGATAGTCACCAGGTGGTGCTTTCGGTTGTTGATTAGTTCATAGACCCAGCTCTAGTGGTTCAAGTGGATGCAAGATTCCAGACTCATTCGTGGACGGATATTTTGGCACTAGATGATGTCACACCGGGTCCGAATGTGTATTATAGGCTTCTGTGACTGTGATCACTTAGGATGTAGGGTTAGCATGACCTACTGACAACTGGTGTGCGATGTAATCTGTAGAATATGAGGTTTCATTGGAAGTTTTAGGGGCATGCTAGTTCCCTAAAGAAGAGGCATAAACCTTATAATATAGATTTTTTGGTCTGTGAGAATGGAAGAGGAGTTGGGGAAGCATTAGGAGGTGGAAAATGTTTTGACATGTTACCACTGCCACCCCTAGGTGGTCCATACCAGACTTAGGGAGATGAAGGACAGGGGAGGAGAAAATTATAGACATTCAAAGATTATGATTCTAGTACTGTGATGACCCATCCCTTGGGGCTTATGATATGACTACCCCAAGCCCGCCTCCAATAGGCTATGGGGTAGAGACTAGTGACAAGTAGGCCTATCTCACAAATGGGAGGCATTTCCTTTAAACATGTATGCACTCACAGAGTTTCTATCCCACAAATACTTAAAAGAAAACACTAATTAAACCATCCATGACACCAAGACATATACTAAGAGTATCATTAGGAAACTTAAAGTAAAGGGTCCGGTATACAATCCCCAATAAAAAGGAAAATTGTAAAGAAACGAGTACACTAGTTGATGATATATCCCCAGTCGAAAACCATACCCAAAGATTAGGTGAAGGGAAGCTGCCTATAGCCAATGATATACACCTAAACATTTAGATCTCACTAAGAAAAACATGGTCCTATACAACTAAAGTCTCTATCAAAGTGTCAGTCATCTGCACTGTACACGACATACGTGGGAAATTCCTGTTCATGGGTGTGTAAAACAGTACTCAGTAAAGACCCCAAACCACAAAGGTAGAAAAAGGGAAAGACCATAAATGAAAGACTACAAAGGTAAGTACACATGAAGTATTTTCAGCTCACATAGGTATAAATATAAAGCATTAAAAGAAATAATATCTGATTTAATAATAGAAAACCTCATAATGTTCAGTCAATTAGACCCGCTGAGTTACTTAGACCCATTGAGTCACCCAGACCCACTGAGTCACTGAGACCCGCTAATTCACTCAGACCTGCTGAGTCACTAAGACCCACTGATTCACTAAGACCCACTGAGTCACTTAAATCCACTGATTCACTTAGACCCAATGTCATAGTCTTCTCTCCATAGCCAACCACAAGATTTATGCTCGTTGAGTGATGGTTCTGGGAGAACCAACTTCTTCAGAAAAAGGTCATATGTTGGTTTCCCTGAAAAACCACTAAAATTATCTAAAAAGGAAACCCTCAACGTGAGGGTCTCAATGCCATAAATACTTTTCAATAAGATGATTGATTCTGATGTTAAGATAGTTTTAGAGAAAAGGGGTTGGTTGGTTCTGGGTCACGTTTGACCTGGCCTATTGGGTCTGGCTTGGCCCATTGAAGCGAACCAGTTTCTTCCTCCCAAGAAACTGTGGGAGCCACACCCCCTCCTACAGTCGGTGGCACAGTTCCTCCATTGTATTCCCACTAGATCATGGGTATTCCTTTGTAGTCCTGCTGGACTGCAACCCCCCTGCTACATGACGTGGCCCACCTGTCATGTATGATGCGGCCTAAATTCAACCCCCCTGCTGGCGGACCCTGCTTAGTGCCTGCAACGGTTTCTTTGGTCTCCTCCACCACTAGTTTTTGAGCCTGCATCCCATACTTCCACTGCGAACCACCAATAAGTGGCCTTCCACCATGACTGACTCTTATTCTAGCGGTCATTTGCCTATCACTACCATCTCCCACTACCTCCTACCATGGTCTGATCCACCATTGTGGTCTTCCCTGGACCATGGATTACCATCTCCACCAGCCTCCGAGTTGGTAGCTTGGATCATTGCACCACGAAGAATGATAGGATACAAGAACAACTGAGATGGATGGAACTGATCCTTATCCATTTCGGCTTCGATCCATACATGTTAGAATTTAATTCAAGGAAGATATTTATAATTTTTATGCATCGTTCACATAGAAATATGGATAACCCTTGATTCAAACACCCACAAGAAAAACAATCTCTCATACATGATGGATATCCGGGGAAACTTGTTCGTGGGTTGATCCCCATTCATCGCTCAACTCCGGAATAAAGAAAGAAATAATTCACATAGAAATTTAAACCCCTTACCTGGGATTTGATCGGTCATTGGAAAAGCACAGAGCTACACCACCAAGGTTCGTTGATCCTGATCTGAAAAACATCACCGTTGGTGAAATCCTTCGAAGATATGGCTGTGTTTTTTGTCCTTTATGATTCGTTATTCATCACCACTCATCGTTCACCAAGGAATTTCCTGTAAGGTTTTAGGGTAAATTATAGGATCTAATCCTGATCCTGTATCTCTATTAATCAATTTAATGGAGGAAACATGTTTCAATGTTTTTTTATTTTGAGTCTCCATACCATTATTCTGTTTCATTTATGAAATGAAATAGTATTTCTGTTATATTTGAGTGAAAATTTTGTTAGGCTGTTTCATTTATGAAATGAAATAGCTAGCTAGACATTGGGTTGCAACGACACCTTTTTTAAATAAAACAAAATTTCTTAAGTTTATTCTATTTTTCTTTAAAATTCCCAAAAATTAAATTTTACCCTTGACTCACACCGGTCAAAGTTAGGTCCTTCCTATGTTAATGTTCTCATTCCAAACACAATGATTCCCTCATAGTTTTAATTTGAGCACCCATTTTTATGTTTCCAAAACATCCGACGTGCGAAAATTTTAATAAAGTAAAAAAGGTTTAGACATTTATTCCAGGATTACCAGTCCTCAGAATCATGTGTCATTTTAGCACCAAGTTTCAAAATAATCCAATATAATTTAAAAAATAATTACATGAAATTTTCAGTACATTGCATTTTCTACACCTTAGGGCCTTACATACTCATAATCCAAAACAGAATCTAAACTAACAAATGGGGGTACTATGCATGAATATGAGTCTTCCGCTCCAAAGTGCACTTTTTTAGATTCAAGTGTTGCCACCGAATGTACACCATTGGAATCGACCATCCACAAAGGACCCGCAGCTATTGATACTCAATTTATATCAGAAACTCTGCAAACATCACTCCATCATCCATTTCCTGCTCGCCCCAGTCGATGACGTGTGATGGATAATGCATGGAATACCTTAGTTGTGTCATGTGAAAGACATAATGAACCTAGTTTATCATTGGGGGAAATACATGGTGGTACACAACCTCTCCAACTATAATCAGAATCTGGAAAGGTCTAATGAATATCGAAGACAACATAAAGACCCGACCAAATCTCCACAATCGCCGTTGAGGTGAGACCTGAATGAAAACATAGTCTTCCTCCTCGAACACCATGGGCCACTATCTCTTATAAAAATATAATTTATTCCTACCCTATGTTTTCATCATCCAATCCTATATTATCTATAACTTCTCGGTGGTAGCCGATACCAACATTATACCCATGAGTGAAAACTCCACTCGGTTTGTTTAGCATAGCGGTGACCTGCATAGTCACCCATCTAGTGCCTCAAACGGTGCCCTACCAATGGTGGAGTATTATCTATTTTTGTACTCAAACTCCACTAGGGGTATGTGTTCCCCCCTAAATTTGAACAAAGTCCATGATGTAAGTATGTTTCATGTCCTCTAAAACCTAGATAGTCAGCTCAGTCTGGCCATCTGTCAGGGGGCTAAACGTCGTGCTCAAGTGCAAATGAGTCCTGAAAACCTCTTATGATCTCCTATAGAGACAAGATGTGATGAAATAATCACAGTATAAAATGATGGTAGAAGTCAAACACTAAATCCGAACTATCTCTTAAACATAGATCTATCCCTTCTTTTCTACAAAAATCTGTTCACGGATGAGTAGGAAGTGGGCAGACTTGGTGAGTTGGTCTACAATTACCTAGATGGCATCGTTCCCCCTGGGTTTTCATGGTATAATTTTCATGAAGTACATAGATATACGATCCCACATCCAATCCATCACCTCAAGTGGCTGAGCCAATCCTACTTGAACCTGATACTCTACCTTCACTTGAGGACAGGTGAGGAATTGGGAGACAAACTCTGCCATTACATTTTCCTTTATCAACCACCATTACTGACGTTATAGATCCCAGTAGATCATTTCCACTCCGATATATACCGCCAAAGGGGATATGTGGAACTCCATCAGAAACAACTCTTGAAATGTCATAAGCACAATGGTGTCCCCTCTAAAAATGTTAATGTTCTTCCCACCTATCGAATATCCATCACAGGATTCCCATATAGATAATTAAGTACATCGGCCCTCACAGTTTACCTCCCTAAGCTATGCCTCCGTTACCCACTATAAGAGTGGGGGTGACAACCATCGACTTATGGTAAGCTACTCTATCACCATCCACGAAGGATATCTTCATCACAACTAACTGATTTGACACCTCACTCAGCAACTGCAACCACGATCTTAAGTAGAGCATGTCCACCACCACGTTCCCCTTCACAGGAGTATATAATATCTCAAATTGACAATCTTATAGGAACTATAGCCACCACTACTACATCAATTTAATGTCCATCTAGGAGAATATATAATTGTGACTATTGTGGTCTGAGTAGATGGTAATATGCTCACCCATGAAGTAGTATTGCCACATCTTCAAAGGAAAGACCACTGCCACTATGTCAAGGTCATTGGTCACATAGTTCGGATCATTCTACATAAACTATAGTTAACCATTGGAAATTGCTAATTGACCCTACATTCAGACACATCCCATTCCGGTTCCTGATGCATCTCAGAACACTACATACCCCACACCATCCTCTCGTAGTCTCATGATGGGGAAACATGTCAGTCTCCACCTCATCACAAAAAAATCTATTGTAACATCTCTATCCACAATAAGGGAGGTCCCTTCTATATAAAAGTAGTCAAGGGTGATTCTATGTTGGAAAATTTTGGTACAAACCTCTGGTAAGATCCATCCACTCCCAAGAAACTATTCACCTCGGTCACACTCCTAGGTGGCTCCCACACAAGCACTACCTTTATCTTTCCTGAGTCCACTAGAACATCATACTCAGAAATGACGTGTCCCAGATAGTAGACTTCTCGAAACTAGAACTAAAAATTTGAGAGAATCCATTATAGATGGTTCTCTTGAAGTGTATCGACGACCATCCTCAGCTATGTTGTGTGGTCCTCCTTGGACTTCAAGTACACTAGAATGTCCTCAATGGAGACCACGAAGAACCGAACAAGGTAAGGCTAGAATATCTTGTTCATCAGTTCCACGAACACTGTTGGGAAATTGATCATGACAAATAGAATCACCAAGAACTCATAATGGCCATACTAACATCCAAATTCAATCATTGGTACATCCTCACCCCGTAAAAAAAGCTTATGATAGTTAGACCTGAGGTCTATCCTCAAGAACCACCTAGCTACATTCAACTAGTTAAAGATGTTATCTATTCTTAGCAGCATATATTTTTTCTTCAAGGCCATCTGATTCAGTTGTCGATTATCCACATACAGTCTCAAGATCTAGTTTTCCTTCGTGGAAAATAGAATTTGGGACACCCGTGGTTTAACCTTAGGCCTCACAATGACCTTCCTATGGAGGTCCTCTAGTTGTACCATCAAATCAAAATGTTCCATGGGAGATATCTGATATTCTAGAGTGGATATTGCTGCTATCCTAGGGTACAAGTTAGTGTAGAATTCAAACTCCCTATGATGAGACAAGCTCAAAACATCCTTAGAGATGTTTTCCTCATACTCGTCCTCCACTATAAGAAGTTGAGGAATCCTCTCATCCACAGTATCGAGGGTAAGGCTAGCCAATAGGTGTGTGATTAGCTACACCCTCCTCTAAAAAAGTACAACCTATGCTCTAAGAATTCCCTTTTCACCAGTAAGAGAATAAAAACAGTCACATATATGTGGACACACTGCACTCTCTACCTAAAAATTCAATCTGATCATGGACTATGGATAAACAGTCCATATCCAGAATGATATCATAAGGCCCCAATGCCACTACTAGGATATCCAATCAGACGATATCTCCTCCAAGAGTAAGTTCGCACTACAGAAATAGTGCGTGATTGTTAAATACCATCCCGTAGGAGACTCCAAGTGCAAGGATTGAGCCAATGAATCCACCAGAATCTATGTGTTTAAAACAAGGTCTTTTGAAAGGAAAGAGTGACTGGCACCTATTTCTATAATAACTTCAGCTAAGGTGGAGAAGAAATAGACCGTACCTCTAATCATTTATGGATCATCGGGATCATAGGAATATATTGCCTAAATCTAGGCCCACCTCTACCCAATGAATCCCAGAGCCCGTGTACCTGGTGGAGCTGGTGGTTGAACCACAAACCTCCAACCACCGCCTGATGCTCTGCCCAGTACCCTACCATGTTCACCACCCTACAGAACACAATAATCGACCCTATATCCCTTCTTTGATGGCCCCTAGACCATATTATGTTCATCTGTATGGAGATTTAGGCAATCAAAAGTCTTGTTCCCCTAACCGCTGAATTTGTAGCACACCCTTCTCTTTTGATGACTCACTCTGCCCTAGAAACCTCTCATCGCCGACCCGTTGTCTGGGGAATGTCCCTAAGAAGGCCTGACCCACTTGGGTCCCTATGTCTTCTACATGTTACCCACTACTGAAGAATCCCTCACCTAGTGTCTACTGGTATCTCCTGATGTTGGCGCATTCTTGGCCAGGAAGCTATCCACAAGTATAGTTCTCTCCAACACCTCAGCCTATATAACGATTTTTAGAGATACCAGGGATTCCCTGACCTCCCAGTATAGTCCCTGCTCAAATTCCAAATCCATGAAGAACGAGTCTTGTACAATGTCTTCTGAGTAGTAAGAAAGGATGGTGAATCTCACTATGTACTTTGCTACCATCATACTATCCTACTATATATACAGTAGCTCATGTTTACACACATATCATATTGTTGCTTGAAAGAAATCCTCCCTGGAGAGGTGCTCAATGTTTTTCCAATTGTGGGTTGTCATGTCATGCGTTAGGATCGTCAAACTCCACCATCTCCCCACTGATCCAAAAAGAAGGCTTGCGACTAAGACTACCATCTAGTTGGGAGTCGTCCTCACTAGACAGAAGACTCACGTAACCATCTCAATCTAATCTTGAGCCACCTATGGGTCAGTCTCACCCCTGAACGTGAGAGGTATCTACCTCTGGCACTCATGTAATGCACTAAGCCTATGTGGATCCTCTACCACTAATGCTCATAGGAATTTCTACTCTACATGTTGTGGCATCATTAGTACACCACCAGGAAGTTCTATCTTTTGAAATAATCCCAATACTGATACCCCATCACCCAAAAGACCATCCTCTTTGTCATGCAATGGGATCCGGTCTAGCTGTCTGCATAGAGGCAACCTGAAATAAATCAAGATGAACTACAATCAGTAGAATATACCTTGTGATTTGACTCTAGAATGATAATAGAACACACTCAAAATTCTAAATGATGCATATACCATTTATTTCCATGCAACCAGTGTTTCCATGTATCGAGTTAGAAATAATTTTTCTAGAGTCCAAGTGTATGGATACATCAACCACCACACCAAAACAAGAGTCCATGTCCTGGAATCCGAACTCGAAACACTTAACACTTTTCCACAAACCAATATCATAGACTCCCTATATCAATGTGGAACTAAACCCCCCTATGATACCACAATCTCAATAACCATCCCCTGGGGCCCATTCCAAGACTACCACAAGACCGCCTATTTTAGACTAGGGTCTAGCGACTAGTGCTATGTAGGCCTATATCACAAATGAGAGACATCGTATTTAAACCTATACACACATACACTACAATAATCCAACAAATGATGAAAAGTAAACACCGAGTAAACCATGAATACCACTAAGTCAACAATTGAGAGTAACAGTACAGAACTCAAAGTAAAGGGGCTAGTATACTATCCCAACAAAACAAGGAAAGCTCTAAATAATGATTACACTAGTCGATGATAGCTCATAAATAGAAAACCTACCAGAAGGGTAGGTCAAAGTCCACCACCTATAGTTGTAGACGTACGCCTCATCTGTCCGATCACATTGAGCACTACATGGCCCTGGAATACCATGGCCTCTATCAAAGTGTCGGTCATCTCCACAAGACATGAGACATGCATGAAATGACCATGAAGGGTTCAGTAAAATAGTACTCATTAAGGACCCCACACCACAAAGGTTGACCAAAAATAAAATACTAAAAAGGAATGTACATATAAATAATTATTATCTCACATAAGTATAAATAAAATATATGAAAATAAATACTATCAGACATAATCACTGAAAACCTAGTACTATTGTGTTACTTAGACCCACAGAGTCACTTTGAACTGTTGAGTCACTTTGACCCGTTGTGTAACACCCCGAGATTTTATGAAAAATATTCTATTAATTTCATAAATTTCTTGTGTTGTATGCTACACCAAGATTACCTTGCGCTATACGCAACACCGTATTAGCTTGCAGTATACGCAACACTATTCTTGGATCGTGTTACACACAATTTTGATAATAGTTATTCTACACAACATTGAATATATATATATATATATATATATATTCAATGTATAAATGAAATATTGTTGGATTATGTTATACGAAACAACGAAGGATTCTTGTACAGCACGCAACCCTGACTTGACTTGCATTACACGCAATCACGACCTTCCTCGATACCGTGTGTTGTACACAATGTCGGGTTTTACTAAAAACCGATATATTATTATAATATTATTATGAACTAGACGTTATGAATAGTATTAACTAAATTTTGAATCTTATAACATTATTATTCATCTTTCACATTTTCTAAAACATGGTATAAGAACAAAATAAATTTTTCGGGTAAAATAAGTATTTTTCAAAAAATACAGTTTTGCCGCCTTTTGATAGCGCACCCACTTTAAATCTAGTTTTTGACATGTTTATAAGTTCAGTTTGATAGAATAAAATTCTTATTTTGAATCAGGATATAAAAATTTACATTGTATAAAGTTTTGATATTTTTCTGATAACTTTCATATTTTAATGAATAGTAAAAACATGCTATATTTTAATTAAAAACAACTTTTTTCATCGTAATAAATTATGTAGTTAAATAATAATATTGAATGGTTTCAAAGTATAAATAGAATATATTTTTACCATTTAATATAATTTATGTCATTAGCCTTGATTTTACTTTGAATTCGTAGGTTAAATCAATTCAATCTTTTGCAATGTTTTAAACAAAAACCCATTTTCTTTCGACAATGGGATTAATATTAATTTAATTTCTGAAACTTTTGTGTATTGAATTTGTAAAAAAGGATTCCATATTTGGAATCAGTGGGTCTAAATTATGTTAATAAGCTACTTTTTATTTTTGGGCATTATGAATAGTAACTACGGTAATTTTTATTTACTGCGGTTAAAGGTAAATAGGGTAATTCAAGGTTAAAATAATATTATAATAATTCAAAATTACCGTGAAACTTGTCCTAACCTTATTGGATGAGGAGTGGACGACCATGGGAATCCTTGAGCCGATTTTGGGACCCCAATGAGCCACTTGGTAGTGAAAATGACAATTTGGATTAATTAATTTAATGTAAAGACAAAATTGACTTTAACAAAACTCTTTTAGTAATAAATTTTTATAAGGGGATATATAAGTTATATTTTCGACTATAAATATTATTTGTAAATATAAGAATCTTTCCTACATCATGGTATTTTTTTCATAATTTTTAGACATCAAATGAATTAAATTATTTATGACACAATAATGATGTAATGTTTACCTCATTAATAAATGATTTAAATAAATAAGATTAAAATGATTAAAATATCATCCAAAACCTGTCCAGTTCCTATTGGATGATTTTATTTAGAATATGAGTCATCTTATCTTCAACATTAATTTGTTTTGGACCTCTTAAAACCGAACATAAGTTTATAATAAAATAATGATTTCACACTTTCCTAAAGAGCCCCTCCTCTCCCTTATAAAAGGAGACCACTTATATGCAATTCCTCACACCTTTAAATCCATTTGGCTCGTCAAAAATCTTCCCAACTAAGATCCCTACATACCTAGCCTTCCCCTTGAAGCCTTACATTAGGAAGAAGACTCTCCAAGTAGTCCTTTTTGTTCAAACCAAAGAAAGTTACCAAAATTAAAGGTAACAGTTTCTCTGAAGTTGTTTTCTATTATTCTACTTCTCCAACCCCTAAAATATATTTAATCCTTTATTTTGTAACAACAACAATATCCTAAATATACTAGGATATTGTTATGATAATTATTAGAACTACACTTACACACACCTCCATCTAATGGATGAAGAACATAATGTTTCTGTGATGGAAAACTAACACCTCACGAAACGACGATTGTTCGATTTTCTCCTACCACCTCTCATTGTGGACATTTTGATGGAACTGTATTTATATATAATATAAATTATGTTTATGATTTCCTTATTCTTATTTAATTCCAAATTATATCAAGACTTTATGGTTTCCATAGTCGGTAAATACGATAATCTCATTTGAGGAAGTGCGGACTACCGCCCCCTCAAAGTGATGTGATTCGCTAATACCTTATGTGGGATGTATAAAGGATGTGGTTAATAATATTATATATGATATTATACTTTAATTATAATATACCTATTTATCATTATGTTTTTATTCCATTAAATAAATAAATAGAAACGAAAGTAGCGTTCATGCGTACGTACGGCTTACCGTCTCCATGAACGGTGCGCTTCATTTCTTACCTCCATATGTTATGTAATATTATAAATTATTGTATATTCTGGATGTATAATGAATATATATGATATATAAATCATGATTTACATTTTTGAAGTAAGTAAATCATGATATAAGTAATAATAACATCAAGAACAACAAGTCCAAACATGTACGATAAATAAGATAATTTTACCCAAAACGTTGCTTTAACATGGCATTTACAAAAGAACGGGTAATATAAAGTCATAAGTGAACCATATATGATATAATAACAATGATTATGATTCTATAATAAGTCAATGACATTATTTAAATCATTATACAGGAGGTTTGGACACTTACGAAGCAAATCGGACCTAAGGTAAGGGAAAATATCACAATCTCATTTTTGCAAGATTGTTTATACTTCGGTATTTACTGGGGTGTATTTTATCATCCACATCCATGTTTCCTCAATATGTAATATTATTTACATCCACCTACAGTTGTTTAAATCCTATTTTACCCTTCGGTGAGTTTTTATTAAAGGATATGAAAGGAACCTTTTGTCGTTTTTCGTACGAGGTACTTTTTGACGTTTCCGAAAAAAGTACGAAGAATGCTGTTTTAACTTATACGGCATGAATGGATTTCTAAAACATTTTTTCCAAGAAGCTTCCTTTACCAGTTTTAAAATTTATTTTTAATCAACTTCTTTTAGATTATAATTTTACGACATGTTAAGAAAAAAAAGTGTTTTTGAAGCAGAAAGAATATTTTCCTCAAGAATGGAGTTCAAGTGTTTTATCAAAATAATTTTCCATCTAAGATAATAAAGGGTTATATTTCTATCCCTATTATTAAATTGATTTGATTATTTTGTGATGTAATTATATTTTTATGAATTCCTTTATCTTATATGAATTTTTTTATGATGTCACGATGTTTAAGATTCCCATTTTTATTACATGGGTTATGCTATGATGTATGGTTTCTGATTTTGTGGCACAAATAAGAATGGTATAATTATTAGATGGGTGGGACCTATATCTACCTCCAATGAATTTGGTAAAGATTTTATATCTCATGAGATAGACATGGTTGGACGGTAGGTTATACCGGTTCAGTGAAACAGGACTGAAACGAGTAGTGAACTCGGTTCAGAAATGGACTTTGTCCACTAAGATAGTCTTGGAAATGAGTCTTGACTAATAAGAAATGATTCTCTATGATTATGTGTGTATGCCACAGAGTTTCATGTTTTAAGTTATGATTATTGGGATTTCAATTCACTACTATAATTTTTCCCATGTTATGAAATTATAATCTCTTTTGCACGTTAAGATTTCCAAAAGATATGTTCTTATGAATATGATGTGATTGATATTTATTTTGTTTACCCTTACTGAGCATTTGAGATCACCCTTTTATGTTTTCTTTTCCACAGGATATAAAGAAAGGTTTTAGGTAGAAAAAAAAGAAGATCTTTATGTGAGATGTTGAAGATCTTTCACCATGATTAGAAGATTGTATTCCGAGTTTCCAAAGACACTAAAATATTACGGTCCTTGTGTGTGTGTGTTTTTGTTATGTACTAAGTATTTCGCAAAGTAATGTAATGTCCATGTACGTTAGGCTTTGGGTCTCTACAGTTGGTATCAGAGGAAAGGTTTAGTCAACCTTTGGAAACTAGGATGTGAAAACATTAGTGAGATCCCTAGAGATATTTCTAAGGTATGTCTAGGGATGTCCCTAAGGATAAGTATACATATAGGATACAGTCCTAGAACTACGGTAACGATATATAATTTAAGCTAAGATGTTAGATATTTAGGATACTCCCCCTTTATTATATTTTTTTCACTCGCATAATTTTTTCCTCTCACACTATTCTTTTTGGGTTTTAGACGATGGCTGGAACCCGGAGGAACCGTGTTGATCAATTTAATGGACAATGAAATGATTGTCCTCCTGAACAAACAAATGTTATTGGAGATGGAGTGAAAAATCTTATTTCTATACTTACACAAGCTATGAATCATTCTGGACTTCCAAATGAACAGAGAAGGGAAAAAATTTTATTGAGACCTTCATGAGGCAACGTCCACCTTTCAGTGGGTCTTCTGATCCACTTGTTGCTGAACAATGGATCAGTACCACAGAAAAGATATTTTCAGTTCTTCAATGTTCTGAACATGATAAATTCATCTTAGCAGTATATCGTTTGGAAGGTGAAGCTAATCAATGGTGGAATCTTATTAAGAATACGAGGCAAAGAGAAGAAATTGAGTCCATGGACTGGGACGAGTTCAAGAACTTATTTTTCAATAAGTACATCCCTCGTATTCTTCGAACAAAGATGGAGAAAGAGTTTCTTGAACAAAGATGGATAAGGAGTTTCGAAGGGAATTGGCTATAAGAGACTTTAGTAGCTATAGAGAAATTGTGCGTTGTGCTATCAAAGTATAAATGGAAGTTGGTTTTACTTATCCATCTCATAGTTTTGACAAGAAACGGAAGATGGAGTTCAAGGAGAAATCTCATAATAATGGTGAAAAAAGTTGAATGTTTCCTTATGCTCAATGTGTGGAAAGAAGCATGGTAGAGATTGTCTTAAAGGGACTAGAAAATGTTTTAAGTGTGGAAAAGAAGGTCATCGAGCAGCTGAATGTCAAAGTAATGGAAAAGGGTTTCTTATGATGTGAATAAAGAAAAGAATGCAGAGAACGCACCACCAACACTTCAATGCTTCATGTGCAAGGAAATGGGGCATTATGCTAATAAATTCCCTAATCCAAGGGTTAGTGATGATCGACATGAGCAACCACTTAAGGAAAAGGACAAAGGGAAGTCACATGCGATCACCATTGGCGATGTTGGATATGAAAATGATGTGGTGGAATTATTAAGTGTTTATGTAATGAGATTCCAGAATAATGTTGTATATAGTATCATGGAATATTGGAATATTTATGTTTTGGTCTATTGTGGTTTTCAATAATTTTATTCCATTGGTAACCGTGAAAAGTGATTGAAATATTTTTGGAAAGAAGATGATATTCACATAATGAAAGGATAAAGAGAATCTAATATATTTGATAGTATTCATGAGCTAATGATTGATACAAAGACAAAGTGATATCATGGTTTGAGGATATAGAATTTTGAGGATTTTGGTATGTGGAAAGTGTTAACTTTTAATTGCATTCATGTTTTCACTAAGGTTCAATGGATATTCATTCATCAAGAGAATACATGATTAAGGTATTCACATGTTTGTAATTTTACCAACAAGATATATCTTATAATATATGGGGGATAAATGATGGCATTCACGTGATCATTTTCTTTATACTATGAGCTTGGACCGAAGTATTTTAAATAAGCCTAAAGATTGGAATGGATTATATTGGACAAAAGTTAGTATTGTTTAAGGATAATTTTTTTTTGAAATTGTTGATGGGATGTTATAGTAATATAGCTTTAGAAAAAAGACAACATGCAGGACGGGCGACAGCCCATCGCGTCGGACAAGGCTGTGGGAATTGAACCCACAACCGAAGTACGACTAGCCTTTATCGCCTATCACTGGCCTACAGGAAGTCCCTGTTTAGTAGAAACTAGTTTTATTATGATATATGAAGTATAAATCCATTTTAGGAACCATATATGATTAATCTCACTATAGATGGAATAATGTATTTTTGATAACTTTTCTAACCTTTTGTTTGAGACAGATGGAATGAACCATCATTCTATCACATGATCTGCTAACACATCACGAATGGCAAATTCAACTTCATTTCATTAAGAGATGAAGTGGAAATTGTCCAAAGAACGACAAACAGTGAGACTATACAAAAATCATGAAAGTATTTCTTCTAATTCCAATTTCATCAACTTTAGGGAAATGATCTTGAAAACCAAAAATGTTGTCCTAGTGCTCTTATATCTGATGAATCAGATGGTACCTTAGATCATCAAATATTTATGGCTTTGTGATTGCTGGCTTTTCCATAGCCATGTTCTCTACCACTCTCCATCAGAACATGATGGTTAGATTTCTCTTCCATATCCATATTTTCACCTATGTGGAAACCTAGTGATTAGTTTATTTGGGTAACCCTTACGTTTCATACTATTGTTTTTAAAGATTGGTTTTGGTATTCCTTTTTACGTTGTGGGTTTCTATTAAAGAAACTTTCGAATAGTGAACCATTTATATCCCCGACGAATTTCGAGGGAAAAATTCATTTTAAGGGGGGTAGAATGTAACACCCCGAGATTTTTTGAAAAATATTCTTTTAATTTCATTAATGTCTTATGTTGTATGCTACACCAAGATTACCTTGTGCTATACACAACACCGTATTAGCTTGCAGTATACGCAACACTATTCTTGGATCGTGTTACACACAATTTTGATAATAGTTATTCTACGCAACATTGAGTATATATATATATATATATATATATATATTCAATTTATAAATTAAATATGGTTGGATTATGTTATACGAAACAACGAAGGATTCTTGCACAACACGCAACCCTAACTTGGCTTGCATTACACGCAATCACGACCTTCCTCGATACCGTGTGTTGTACGCAATACCGGGTTTTACTAAACAACGATATATTATTATAATATTACTATGAACTATCCATTATGAATAGTATTAACTAAATTTTGAATCTTATAACATTATTATTTGTCTTACACATTTCTTAAAACATGGTATAAGAACAAAATAAATTTTTCAGGTAAAATACGTATTTTTCAAAAAATTCAGTTTTGCGCCCTTTTGATGGCACACACACTTCAAATATAGTTTTTCACATGTTTATAAGTTCAATTTTACAAAATAAAATTCTTATTTTGAATCAGGATATCAAAATTTACATCGGATAAAGTTTTGATATTTTTCTGATAACTTTCATATTTTAATGAATAGTAAAAACACGCTATATTTTAATTTAAAAAAACTTTTTTCATCGTAATAAATTATGTGGATAAATAATAATATTTAATGGTTTCAAAGTATAAATATAATATAATTTTTCCATTTAATATAATTTATGTTATTAGCCTTGATTTTACCATGAATTCATAGGTTAAATCAATTCAATCTTTTGTAATGTTTTAAACAAAAACCCGTTTTCTTTCGACAACAGGATTAATATTAATTTAATTTCTGCAACTTTTGTGTATTGAATTTGTAAAACTAGATTCCATATTTGGAATTAGTGTGTCCAAATTATGTTAATAAGCTACTTTTTTATTTTTGGGCATTACGAATAGTAACTACGATAATTTTTATTTACTGCGGTTAAAGGTAAATAGGGTAATTAAAGGTTAAAATAATATTATAATAATTAAAAATTACCTTGACACTTGTCCTAACCCTATTGGATGAGTAGTGGACGACCATGGGCATCCTTGAGCCGATATGGGGACCCCAATGAGCCACTTGGTAGTGAAAATGACAATTTGGATTAATTAATTTAATGTAAAGACAAAATTGACTTTAACAAAACTTTTTTAGTAATTAATTTTTATAAGGGGATATATAAGTTATATTTTCGACTATAAATATTATTTGGAAATATAAAATGCTTCCCTACATCATGTTATTTTTTTCATAATTTTTAGACATCAAATGAATTAAATTATTTATGACACAATAATGATGTAATGTTTACCTCATTAATAAATGATTTAAATAAATAAGATTAAAATGATTAAAATATCATCCAAAAGCTGTCCAATTCCTATTGGATGATTTTATTTAGAATATCAGTCATCTTATATTTGACATTAATGTGTTTTGGACCTATTTAAACCGAAGATAAGTTTATAATAAAATAATGATTCCACACTTTCCTAAAGAGCCCCTCCTCTCCCTTATAAAAGGAGACCACTTATATGAAATTGATCACACCTCTAAAGCCTTTTGGCTCATCCAAACTCTACCCAACTAAGCTCCCTACATCCATCTCCTTCTCCTTGATGCATTACATTAGGCAGAAGACTCTATAAGTAGTCATTTTGGTTCAAACCAAAGAAAGTTACCAAAATTAAAGGTAACAATTTCTCTTAAGTTGTTTTCTCTTATTCTACTTCTCCAACCACTAAACTCTTTTTAATCATTTCTTATGTAACAACACCAATATAATAAATATACTAGGATGTTGTTATGATAATTATTAGAACTACACTTACACACACCTCCATCTAATGGATGAATAACATAATGTTTCTGTGATGAAAAACTAATGCCTCACGAAACGATGATTGTTCGATTTTCTCATACCACCTCTCATGGTGGCCATTATGATGGAACTGTATTTATATATAATATATATTATGTTTATGATATCCTTATGCTTCTTTACTTCCCAATTATATCAAGACTTTATGGTTTCCATAGTCGGTAAATACGATAATCTCATTTGAGGAAGTGTGGACTACCGCCCCCTCAAAGTGAAGTGATTCGTTAATACCTTATGTGGGATGTATAAAGGAAGTGGTTAATAATATTATATATGATATTTTAATGTAATTATAATATACCTATTTATCATTATGTTTTAATTCCATTAAAATAATAAATAGAAATGAAAGTAGCGTTCATGCGTACGTACGGCTTACCGTCTCCATGAACGGTGTGCTTCATTTCTTACCTCCATATGTTATGTACTATTATAAATTCTTGTATATTCTGGATATATAATGAATATATATGATATATAAATCATGATTTACATTTTGGAAGTAATTAAATCATGATATAAGTAATAATAACCTCAAGAACAACAAGTCCAAACATGTACGATAAATAAGATAATTTTACCCAAAACGTTTCTTTAACATGGGATTTACTAAAGAACGGGTAATATAAAGTCATAAGTGAACCATATATGATATCATAACAATGAGTATGATTCTGTAATAAGTCAATGACATTATTTAAATCATTATATAGGAGGTTCGGACACTTACGAAGCAAATTGGACCTAAGGTAAGGGAAAATATCACAATCTCATTTTATCCGAGATTGTTTGTACTTTTGTATTTACTAGGGTGTATTTTATCATCCACATACATGTTTACTCAATATCTAATATTATTTACATCCACCTACAATTGTTTAAATCCAATTTTACCCTTCGGTGAGTTTTTAGTAAAGGATATGAAAGGAACCTTTTGTCGTTTTTCGTACGAGGTACTTTTTGACTTTTCTGACAAAGGTACGAAGAATGTTTTTTTAACTTATACGGAATGAATGGATTTCTAAATTTTTTTTCCAATAATCTTACATTACAAGTTTTCATGTTTATTTTTAATCAACTTATTTTAGTTTATAATTTTACGACATGTTAAGAAAGGAAAAGTGTTTTTGAAGTAGAAAGGATATTTTCCTCAAGAATGGAGTTCAAGTGTTTTATCAAAATTATTTTCCTTATAAGATAATAAAGGGTTCTATTTCTATCCCTATTATTACATTTATTTGATTATTTTGTGATGTAATTATATTTTTATGAATTCCTTTATCTTATATGAATTGTTTTATGATGTCACGATGTTTAAGATTCCCATTTTTATTACATGGGTTATGCTATGATGTATGGTTTCTGATTTTGTGGCACACATAAGAATGATATTTATGAGATGGGTGGGACCTATATCTCCCTCCAATTCATTGGGTATAGATTTTATATCTCATTAGATAGACATGGCTGGAACGGTAGGTTATACCGGTTCAATGAAATGGGACTGAAACGAGTAGTGAACTTGGTTTAGAAATGGACTTTGTCCACTAGGATAGTCTTGGAAATGAGTCTTGACTAATAATAAATGATTCTCTATGATTATGTGTGTATGCCACAAAGTTTCATGTTTTAAGTTATGATTATTGTGATTTCAATTCACTACTATGATTTATCCCATGTTATGAAATTACGATCTATTTTTCACGTTAAGATTTCCAAAAGATATGTTCTTATGAATATGATGTGATTGATATTTCTTTTGTTTACCCTTACTGAGCATTTGAGCTCACCCTTTATGTTTTCTTTCCCCAGGATATAAAGAAATGTTTTAGGTAGAAAAAGAAGAATATCTTTATGGGAGATGTTGAAGATCTTTCACCACGATTAGAATATTATATTCCGAGTTTCCAAAGACAGTAAACTATTACGGTCCTTGTGTGTGTGTTTTTGTTATGTACTAAGTATTTCACAAAAGTAATGTAATGTCCATGTACGTCAGGCTTTGGGTCTCTACACGTTGAGTCACCTAGACCTGATTAGTCACTCATTCCCATTGAGTCACTCTTACCCGCTTAGTTACTCAAACCCACTAAGTCACTGAGACCCACTGTGTCACATAGACTCACTGAGTCACTTAGATCTGCTTGGTCACTTGGATCATTGAATTTTGTTGCCGCTACACATCAAGCTAACAACCTAGATCATTGCACCATAAAGAACGAGATAAAACAAGAATGCCCAAGACAAATGGAATTGGGCCTTGTTCTTGTAATCCATGATCCATTTACTTTATAATTGAAATTGGTGGGGGTGATTTATAATTTTTAAGCACATATCACATATAAACAAGGATATACCTTGATTCAAACTCCCTTAATCATAACCATCCCACATACATGATCAATCAGAAGGTCAACCTATTCCTGGAATGATCCATGTTCATCACTCAAATCAAGAATGGAAAGGATAAGAATTCATTTAGAAATCTAAACCCTTACTCGGGATTGGATCAGTCATTGGAAAATCACATAGCCATACCACAGTTGTTCATCGATCCCGATTCGTAAATCGTCTCCTTTGGTAAAATCCTTCAAAGAGAAGGGGGAGTTCATTTTCATTGGTGATTTTTATTTTTTCACTTATTGTCATTCACCAAAAAAATTCATCCACGAATTCAGAGAAAACTCAAGGATACTCTCTTGATATTGTATCTCTATTAATCAATTAAGAAGAAGAAATGCATTTTGGAATTTCTATTACGCTGTGTGGTCGCGTCATTACTCTATTTCATCATTAAAATCAAATAGTTTTTTATTACAATTGAGTTGTAGTGTCCTTATGCTATTTCAGTTATGAAATGAAATAGCTGGCTCGATGTTGTGTTGTAGAATTTTTTTGTAAATAAAATAAAAATTATTATGTTTATTTTATTTTTATTTAAAATTAAAAAAATTATCTTTTACCCTAAAACCCCACCCGTAGAAGTTAGGTCCTTCCTATGTAAAAGTTGTATTTATAGATGCAACGGTTCCCTTAGATTTTTAATCCAAGAACCTATTTGGATGTTTTCAGAAACATGGATGTGCACTAATTTTAATAAACAAAATAAAGCTTAAACATTTTTTTGAGGCTAAAAGGGCCTCAGAATCAAATGTCGTCTCAGTGCCTAGTCTCAAAAATAATCCCATATAATTTTTTAAAAAAATTACATGAAATTTCTGGGACTTTACAAGGACTCTTGGAGTGGTTCATGTTATGATATGTGTCTTTCTAAATTAGTTGTAGTGGATAGAAACAGGTTCTATTGTTATACTTTTCTTCCACTTTTCTTTTTTTTATAAATAGATATCTTTGTTAAACAATTAACATAAACCTAACGTATAGAGACTCCTAATAGAGGAGACCCAAAGATCACACACTGGATGTGAGAATGTGATATAACTCTTAAATTTGAGATTTTTGGTTTTGATATATTGGTAGTATCTTTAAGGGATAATGATGTAATTCTTAGTATAGACTATTTTCCATGTTTCTTGTTCATAATGATTGGTTTAGGAAAAGGGTGTGGTTCATACCCAATAATAATCCTTTATTTCCTTTTTTATCCAAGAAATGGAAATCCATGTAGCTCAAGATGAAATCATTCATAGGAGGGTAAAGATGATTGATATTCAGTTGGCTATCCCAACCCTCAGTGTAGTGGATGTTTTCAGTCCTTAGTTTATAGTTATAATGGCATAATATAAGGATGTATTCTTTGATTATGTTCTAGGTTTACCTCTCTGATGAGAGATATTCTTCTTCATTGTTGTACACCACGGTATGATACCGATATCTACACATGCATATCAGATGGTTCCCACAGAGCTTCAGGAGCTAAGGGTGAATTTGGAGGACTTTAAGAGGAAGGGATTCGTGAGACCTATTATTTAACACTAGGAAGACCCAAGAGGTATTTTTTGATAATGTCTTTGTGTACTCAGCATCAAAGAAGATGCACACGAGACACTTGAGGATGTTTTTGGACACATCTCGAGAGCACCAGATTTATGGGAATATCTTGAAGTGTCGACTGTGGATTAGAGTGGTACTTTTTTGGGACACTTCATCATAGTGACTAATGTTGCAATGGATCCAAAAAAGGTTATAGTTGAGTTTGATGAGTGCTCCCCTCTTTAGGATTCAAGAGAAGAGTGTTGAGTGTCTTGTGTTCTGGGACACATCAGGAACTGTTCTTGGTTGTGTCCTGATGTAGAGGCAACCAGTGATTTCCTATGGTTCAAGATAGTTGAAATCACATAATCAGAACTATATGACCCATGATATTGAGTTAGAAGTAGAAGTATTCACATTTATGATGTGGTGCCACTACCTTATGGGCAAGTAGTTTATTATCTACTTCGACCAAAAGAGTCCCAAGTATATCTTATTCGAAGGGATGGAACATGAGATAGAGACGATGGCTATATTTACTATAAAGAGTATTACATGGAGATTGTTTATACTCCTAGGAAGGGGAACATGGTAGTAGATTCTCTCAGTATGAGATGTAGCTCTTAGTTGCTGAATAAGGCATCCGAGAAGTTTTCCTTCTTATAGATATCAATTTTAGATGGACTTGGAGTAGCTGACCACTAGTCAATTGTCGTCACCCCTAAAATATTATGAAGATTTAGTAAGGAAAAACTTAGGGATATAGACTGTGAGGCTCTATGTGCTCAAATATCCATAGGGAATTCCCCTGATGGATATTACAAAGGCGGGGAGCACATTTTTCTTTTAAGAGGATGTATGATGATACTAGTGGCATTTCAAGAGGGGGTTCTTAGGGAGTTTCATGCATCACCTTTAGCTGTACATCCTAGAGTGGAAATGTTGTACTAGGACATCTGACGTCTGTTTTGTGACCATGGATGAATGAGGAAGTTGCAGAGTTTGTGTATTAATTACTTACTTGTTGAAAAATGAAGGTTGTGAATCGGGTTCCATTGGGTTTGACTCAACCCCTTAGGGTGTAAAAAAGGATGTGGGATGGGATTACAATGGAATTCACGACGGGTTTACTATGTACGTCCAGGGGGAATGATACAATCTGGGTGATCATTTACCGACTCACCAAGTTGGCCAACTTTCTACCTACATGATAGTAGAGTTCAATAGATAAATTGGGATGCCACTATGTTCAAGAGATATTTTGGATTCATGGAGTTCCATTGATGGTTGTTTTATATTGTGATCCTCACTTCACATATCAGTTGCGTAAGGGATTATAGGATGAATTTGGGACTCAGATATTCATGAGAATAGTGTTTCACTCCACGGTAGACAACCAGACTGAGCCAGATATTCAGGATCTGGAGAACATGTTACATTCTTATATGTTATGTTTTGTTTGTAGTTTGGAGGATCTCATACCTCTGGTGAAGTTTGCCTACAACAATAGATATCCCTCCACCATTGGTACTACACCATTTGAGGCATGGTATATGCAACCCTATAGTTCACCAATTTGTTGAACTAACCCAAGAGAGAGGGCACCCATGGGCTCGAAGTTGGTGCAGGTGACTACAGAGATGGTATTGGTTATCCAAGAGAAGATGAAGACTAAAAATAGCCATCAAAAATCTTATGCTGATAAGTGAAAGAGGCCTTTTGAGTTTGAGGAGGGAGATTATGTGTTCCTTAGGGTCTCTCCTCGATAAAGGATGCAATGATTTTTCTTTGAAGAAAAGGTATCTTCAAGGTTCATCAGACCTTTAATGATGCTGGGAAGAGTTTGTGATGTGGATTACCACCTGTATCTACCCATCCAGTTGGACCAAGTTCATGAAGTCTTCCATGTGTCTCAACTGATGAGATATGTGCATGATTCATCACACATAATTAACTGGGGTGACTTTTTTTGAGAACCTAGTGGTTGTTAATTATCGATTAATGGGTTCTTTCATGGGTAGTTGATTCCTCTATTTCACATTCAGTGGACTCATGGGAATATCTAGGAGAGCACATGGGAGTGTTAGGATTAGATTTGTGTTCAGTGCTCTCAATTTGTTGATTACCTTTTTTTTGGCTTTTAGGGCCATAAATCCCTAACGTGAGGAAAATTTAATGACTCAAAAATAGTAGATTTAATTTTTATAAATTATCATTGAAAATTTCAAGACTAGGTACTATGAAAACATACAATATCAGGGTCTAGTGTTTCCAGAAAAATATGTTGAAAAGTTTTAGGTTTTTAATAACACACAAACATGAATTTTCTTAAAAAGTGAAATAACTTTTATGTGGTTGCCCAGATTTGAAATCTAAGGGAACAATTGAGCTGAAAATAGTGTCTTCACCCTATGTGTAACCTAACATTTGTCGGCACAGGTCTTCTACAGAAAAATCCACCAGGGGTGTAATTCAAAAAAAACAATGAAATGAAATTATTTTATTTTAATATCCTAGTAACTCATATTGGAAATATGAGACCACCTTTATGTTTTCAAGGGGTGTTTTCTATAGGCAAGTCCTAACATCGACCATTGTGGGTTGGCTGTGAAAGTCTATTTTTGGATGTAAATATCATTAAATTATTTTAATAAAAATATATTTTTCTTGATGGAATGAAAAAATTTATTTTAATACACGTTTTTAGAGGTTTCAGGGTTATCACTATAACCCTATAATTCCTTTGAGGAAAAGTGATAGAGCACTCTTGATGAATGAAGGCATATAATGGATCGACTATAAATGAGGATCCTTAGATTCGAATGATCTTCACCCACACAATGGACGCGGTGATTGTTCCTCATTAGCTATTGAACAAAATCGAGGTAGGAAATTCATGATTTTAAATATTTTCCCTATTCAAGAATTCCATGATGAACATAGACCAATCAACAAATAGATAGTTTCATGTATTGATCATTGTTACAGGATGGGATTTACCTCTTCTGGGTTTTGATGGGATAATGATATCTGGATTTTGATTTCATTCTAATGGAAATGAACCCTGATCGACACGAACATCGATCAAGGTTCATTCCTCTTGGTTGATTAATGATTTTCTTTCCCCATTCTTTGAGAATTTAAATAATTATTCTTTTGGTCTGTGACTCGACATGTTGCGATCGATCGATCATTGTGGACTCGAGCCTTGTCACCATGATCTGATATCACGGATATGGGATCATCATGGAATGAGAAAGGTGAGACAATGAAAATGATGGACATATCAAAGCGGTTTCAGAGATATTGATGTTTGATATACTTTTTGTCAAAATGGATCATGGTGTCTATCCATGCCCAGGGTAGGAAATAAGAAAACCAAAAAATCACAGGTGTGATTCTATTTCAAAAAACGAAGCACTGGAGGAGAACCAACATCCTAGAGAAGAGGCCACCAGTGCACTGATGGAAGTAGCCATGTGCGGATGCTGAAGATGATGACGAAGGAGGAACACAATTTGGTAGAGCGGTGTTGGAGATTGCAACTAGGGTTGTACTCAGGTGGTGATTGGGGATGTGGGGAAGGGAGCCACGTATGCGGATAGGGTCCATGTAGAGACCATGGCAGCAACATGATATGGGTGAGTTGGGATGAATAGGTCATCGGCATTTAACACAACTGGGGTATGTGGTCTGGTGAACCACGTGTGGTGAAACCTAACTGGACCATAGTTCAGGTCAGACTAGATGAATCAGGTTGTGGGCTAGGATAGTTTGAGATGGATCTGGATGGGTCATGTTAGACCTGAACTAGACCTCTATAGTGCCTTTTCACTAAAATGGCATATCTTTCAAATGTAGCATCCCATTAACAAGACGTCTATGTCATTGGGACCCTTGTGATGGGGAGGTCATTTTGATATTTCATGGTGTGTTTGTAGTTGGATCATTAGAGGTTGAGAGTGAACCCTTAATCTTTTCCAATGAGGCTTTGATACAAGTTCCCATTCCCATAATAAAGGATGACCTATATTCTGAAGTGAGTTGTCTTAGCCTGACTTTGAGAGTTGACTTAGTGGGTTGGAGCATGTATCACACCAAGAGTCATCGTAGGTCCTCACTTCTCTTCACATTTCCTTAGATAGGGTTTTTAGGGAAGGTGTGACCAATATTTATATGGGAACCCATTCCCTATCTAGGATGTTGTTTCTAGTAGGGTCGGGTGTCCCCTACTGAGCCCATGGAATTGACACCAAATTTGTGTATCAAGATTAGATTCTTTCTATTTTAAGTGACCATACCTCAAGAGTGTCCTTCGGGCTATTCTCAGTGGTAGATGTTTGGTCATGACTTGGTGATTACATGACTTGGGGATTCATGACTTACTGACATTGCGTGCATTATAGACACATCATGTGTTACCAACACTCTGCGTGTTACCGACAATCCAAGTGTTATCAAAACTCCATTTCATAGCAAGACTGGATGTCTTAGGGGAAGTACTTTACTTATCGAGACCCAAGTGTTATCATAAGATCTCTTGGTAGACCCTTTTTACATGATTCTATTTAATAGCTCGAGGATTGAAATCTCCTCGGTTGGGTGTGTTACAAGAAAAACTGCATAACTGGTAGTTGAGGATAATTTGAGACTTGTAATCTTTTATGTGTATACCTAAATGTTTTTGTTATATGTTTTAAAGACATATTACTATGTTGATCTGACTATATCTTATTAGTGGTTTTCCCCTTTTGGTATTTCTGCATGGAATCTTCTATGTGGTGTTTCCTCTATGGTATTCCTTTGTTTTTAGGGATTTACAACTAAGTATTGTTTTACTCACCCTAAATGGGCTTTTCCCGCAGATTCCATGTCTTGTGTAGATGTTTGACCTAGTTACGAAGTTCAAGGAGGACAAGTAATAGAAGATTCTTAGTGAGTTTAGATAGACTGGGGTGTGCTCCTATGACTATAAACATCAGTCCCAGTATCTTTGTTTTTAGGTATGACTTTTTGGTTTGGAGATTCCTTTTGGTGGGCCGGTATTCTAGCCCACTTGTACATTTCTGCACATTATATTCCCTTCATAATTAGTTGGTTGGGATATAGTGCTACATATGTATTTGTTTATATAGTGATTTTACTTTTTAGTGTTTAGAGATTAGAGATGTGTGTGTGTGTAAAGGTACTTTGGAAAAATTCCTACTTTTGTGGGATATTCTTAATTGGCACTAGTCTATAGACCTCGGCCTATCAGATGTGGGATTGGGGTTGTCACGACACGTGCCCCTATGGGATGGGTCATGACATCATCATCATGACCTAAGTAAGATGAGAGTGTTTAGATAAAATTGAATGTTTTTTATGACTTCCTCAAACACCTAATGTTTATATATTGCTGATATCCACTTATATGTTAAAATACCCAAATCTAAAGTGGTGTAATTCATTTATGATGTACATGATAAATGAAGATCTCGCCTGAAATGGTTTCTATGATATGTTCAACCAAAAAATCCATATTTTATCATTGAAAATGGATATGGTTATAATTTTTATGATTATATTTCAAGGAAATCATTTAGGGGTCTATCATGTGACCCGTCCCCTTCAATTAGTTTAATTAATTGTTGATCTTGTCTAGATTGAAAGCCTCAGGGATCATTAGTTTGAGGTTTTATAGCTATATGGTATCTGGTAAAATTTTATTCTCTTCTACCAAAAGTGTAATTCCAATGAGGTCAATAAACCAGTAAAGTTGAGAATAATATGAAAATAATGATTGGTATGGGTAGTTACCTAGTTATAGCCAGTTGATACTACAAATCATTATGTATTTAGAAAATTATGTGTGAGGTGTCTCGATGGGGGAGAAATGGGAGCATCTAAATACGATCTAACCATATTACTTCTACTTAAACAATGTGAAAATAAGTGGTATAATTAAAATGTGTATTTCTTGGTCATTCAATATAGGATTGTAAAGAGACTCAAAATAGATACCATCTGTCAAAGTGAATAAGCCACCTAATGTTTTTTTTCAATCATTACCTTATTTTTAGTTATTTCATATATTGATTTAGAAAAGGGTCTTATATTTAGTCAGATTCATCCAAAAAGAATGAGTCCCTTTCTTAGAGATGGGAAGAACAATTTCATACATGGGATAAATCTCATCATAGAAAAAATTTCAAAGTACACCTAAATCAGGGAGACTATATGTGGTGGATCATGCACATACACAATAATGGTTTGATCATGTAACAATTCATTGTACCATGCTAATTTCTTATTATATAGTTCTATTTTATTTGAAATAGTCACCTCATATTCTTTTATTTTATATAAAGAGATTGAGAAACTATGTTTAAATGTGTATATTTTACTTATATGATGAATATCACTTATAATGAGCCAAAAATTAGTTTATTTTATTAAGAAATCTTATTTTACAATGGCTATTTTAATATGAGAATATAGAAATGCTATTACATTTAATAATAACATTACATATCATGAATTAATAATGAATATAAGAAAAAGAAACAATATAAGGAGATAAAAAAGAGTAATTCACACATAAATTTAACTCCATAACATTGAATTATCCAATGAATATCATACCTTCTATAATATTATTTAAAAGAAATAGAATAACTGTAAATATAATAAAAAATATCAATATATGTGATGAATCTTTGTATGAAAAGTAATGAAAATTGAGTTATGATAATGATAGAATATATATAGGATATAATGGGTATAATGATCATTAGGATCTGGAAATTACCTGACTGTTGGTCAATATAACCATTGGGAATTATGAGTGTTTGTTATAATTTTACCACTATAAATAGTGTATAAAAGGTAAATAAAAAATTTTAATTTATTACTAAAGGATAAATGATGGTTTCGACCAATATGATCTTGCCTTCAAAAGCCTATTTATTAATGCTTAAGAAAGTGGTTGAATCATTGGTGTTCACCATTGACCAATCCCATGTAGTGATTAAACAAGTAAGACTCGAGTGGAATTGACTATGAGAGAAGTTCATTTTAGTGGATATCACCACTAGGTCAATATTTTCTGTGCCACACAATTAATGTTCCACTATCTCTCACCATAACTATTTGGGTGTGTGTTGGTATAACAATGGGTTATTTATCTAGACCACAGTATTATAAAGGTGTGACTTTCTTCTTATAAATAAAACAAAGGGGTTTGTAATTATATTTTAATTATTATTTTAAATAATATAATACACGTGAATATATGATGAATATGATAAATAGTTTTTTTGATATAAAGAAGAAATATTTTTTTTGAAAATTTATAGCTAATATACACTTTTTGATTAATTTACTTATTTGAAATAAAAGTTATTTTCATGAAGTAGACTTATAAAAAAATATTTTTTATGTATAATGATAATATAATTTTATAATAATCCGGGTAAATTTAATAAGGGTAAAAAAGTTGATTATGTCTCAAAGGATGATATTTTTCAATAAATTAGGATCTTTTGTAAATATTCAAATTATATTATTTATAATATTATTTTGATAAAATAAACATTATACTTTAAATCATCACTTCAAAATTTGGTTTGGTTGAAATTTAGATAATTTTCAAAAATACATTATTTTTAGTGAATAGTAAAAATACAGTTTGGTGTTTCACGTATGTTTGATGAATTTAGAAATATGTAATAACAATTTAATAATTAATACAACTGAAAAAATCATTATTTTGTTATTTTATGGATATCTTACATTTTTAAAATATAAAATGGATTTTCAAACATATAAATGACAATCTGATGAGTGAAATGGAATTTACTGTTATGAAAGAATTATTTTGTTGAAAAGTTGTTTCCCATGCAAAAAGTAATATAATATTTTTTTTTCTATTATAAACCTAAAATATGTCAAAAAACATTCTTAATTTCATAAACCCTAATAAAAAACCAGGTTTAAGCTATTGGTTTTCCATTTTCCAGAACAAATATTTTTCGATCGTAGGTTTAGAAATTAAATAAAAATACACCCCATTTTCTATAAATACCAACCCTTAAACCCTATTTCATTCAGTAATATGAAATTAATCATGAAGTTCCAAAATTTCTAAATCTGTATATACATTCATTGGAGTTTATAAATTTTTGGGGAACTCTCCTCAACCTTTAAGAATCCACCTCACAAGGTATGTGATTTTCACCCCCTCTTTATTCAAGTACTTCCTAGGTAGTAAGTTATAAATTTTTGATGTTATTATATTATCATGAACTTATGATCATTCCATTAAAACACACATGTTATTCTATCAATGAAGGACTTACATTCTCTCTCATTAATTCAATTCCATAATGAACATTGTATACTTGTTACGCTACTGAAATCATCATTTGATTTTCCATGCCTCTCTTTTTTTGGTATGAATATCCAACCCTATTTTTATTTATGAGTATTAATAAATATGTAATTATAATTCATTGATTATTTATTTACATGTAAAAAACTGACATTACCTTATCATGGGTTAAAAATTATGAAATGTTCACATCTTTATGAACTCATGCACTCAATGATTTTATTTGAAACCCATTCTTTATCCTCTATGATTTTTTATTAATTTTTTTTATTTATGATCTATATGAAACATGTGAATTAATACATATGAATGTTTCCCCCAAATATATATCCAACTAATTGGGTATAGAATTAATTTTTATAGATGACATGTTTTATGATGACTTCGTAAATAACCTTAGTAATATTTTTTATAACACTATCAAATTGATACTTGGTGATATGCTTATGAATGCCTCATTTTTATGATATAGACACATTGACATTTTATTTGTAATATACTTATTATTATTCATGCGTTTTATTCCTCATGTTTTATCCATTATGGCCTCTTATGTTCAATTTCTTATATTTATCTCTTACTGGGCTTAATGCTTACCCTTTCCTATTGATGTGTATCCCTTGGAAATCACTTGTAGTGGGGTGACCTACAACTAAATAATATATGATAATTTTTAATAGGAATAAACAATGGTTTGTATTATGTTTTATTTATTTAATTTAGGTATTATTAACCTAGTTTCAGAGACACCATACCTCGAGGGTCCTTCAATGCTATTAATGTAATATTTTATTAAGGAATTATATTAAAAATATTATATTTAAAATGAAGTTTTTCATAGATTGTATCAAAGTAATGGTTAGTTATTTTTGTAAATTAAGACATGAGAAAATTAGTAAGAATCATAGAAATAAATATAAATATAGCAAACCATTATGAAATTTTGGTTATGTATAAAACAAGTGGTTTCCGTGCAATGAAATACATGTCTAGATACAACAAGTTGATTTAGAAACGGAAAAATTATACCTAGGGGTAACTACCAAGAAAAGGGTATATTGGGTATTAACATAATCATAACCTATTTTAAGAAAATGTTTCTTTTATATATACATAGTTTTACACTTTCTAATAATATTCTATGATCTATCAAATTGTTTTTCAAGCCATTATAATGAATACATGGATAATTTTTTTTAAGATTGAAGTTTATCCTTATAGAATCATTTTATTATAAAATTTTAGGGCTAATATATCCTTGAGAACTGTTATATGATTTAAAATACTAAAACATTCCTCACATTTGTTTTCTTCTTATAAAAAAATGACTGTAAATAGAAGAAACCATGTAAATAATAGATATGATGGACAATGAAACAATGACCTTTTTAATATATTAGAATATAAAGTTGAAAAATTCATACTGATGGTGAATTTTTTAAATTATCCCCTGAACATGAACCTAAACAATGTAGACTATCCTATTTCAACATGGAAGGAACAAATTGTTTTCTAATACTTCATGAATCAACTATGACCTATTTTTGGTGGAGCCTATGATCCAATGATCATCAAACAATGTATTAACACTATAAATATTTATTTTATTTTATTTATTTATACGATTAAGATAATTTCATTATCAAAGTATATCACATGGAGGTAGATGTATTTTAGTGGTGGAAACAGATAATTAACTCAAAGTTAAGGGATAAGGTGGAATCCTTGGAATGAGAAGACTTAAAAATATTATTTTTCAACCAGAATTTTACTCATACCCTCAAAACAAAAAATGGATAGGTAATTACTTGAGATAAAAAAATGGGAAAATGAATCAGTGGGGAAATATTATATGAACTATAATATTCATTCATGACACATGTCAAGAATTATTACTAGTTTTTATAGGAATATTGATCAATTCATTCATAAGATAAGACATAATATGTGGACAGATCATGAAATACGAAAATTCGAGAGTTATTAGTAAAAAATATAATATTTTCTTAAATTTAAAATAATGTTTGAAGTTTCAAAGTGGTATCATGTGTTTAATGATAAGAAGAGAAGGATGGATCCTAATGTTGTAAAGTATTTCATGAATCCTAGTGAAGGAAAGAAACAAAAACTATCATTGGGAAATAATTTTGGGGAGAAGCATTCATTTAATTTTCTGTAATGAAATGTAAATTGCTAGATGTGTGGAAGAGATAAATATATAGATCAAAAAATTCTTATATATATAAACCCTCAATATCTAAATTCTAATAAAAATATTATGATGATTCTAGTACAAACTTCAGTATAATACTTCATGTGTGGGGAGTATAGAAATTTCACTAATCAATGTCAAAATTAGAAGATAATAAATGGAAACATCTATCAACTCCATTAGAGGCCATGTAAGAAAGGTTACTATTTTCTAATCACGATGTATGATGTTCAGGCTCTAAATGATACTATGGAATGTAAACTCATCATACACTAAAATATAGAAAGTAAATTTTATGATTATATTTCTATTCTTTCTTTTATTTCATTCATTTTTTCAATGACCATTAAGTTAAACCTTTAAATTAAAGTGGTAAATATTTTGGTTAAAACTATTAGAATAACTATTCAATAATCCAATATATATAGGGATTCAAGTATTAAAATTAATGAGTACAATCTCTCTTCAATCATGGTTTTCATTCTAATGGAGGAATTTTACATAATACTTGGTATGGGTTTTTTGTAAAAGTATAGTGCAAATATAATTTATATATTAAAGGTAATTTTAATAGTCTTAAAGGGAAAACCTATAGTTATGTTAAATTGAGCGATATCCCTACATAATTCCTCCCTAGAACCACCTATTATTGACTAATTTATTGAAATTATTGGTCAAGAAGAATAATAAATAGAAAGTACTAAAATTGAAGATATATGCATTTTTCAATAGTATATTGGTGAATTTTCTAAAGAGTTACATGGACCTCCTATAAAAAGAGAATTAGAGTTATCATATGAATGCATACCTGGATCCAAACCAGTATCAAAGACCCCTTATAGAATGAAATATGTGGAGTAATAATCCTAAAACAAGAAACTTAAAAATATTTTTGAGAAGGGTTTCATTCTACCATGTGTGTCTCTTTAGAGAGAAACAATTTTCTTTGTATAAAATAATGATGGATCAATATTGTTATACATTGATTATAGAGAAATTAATAGGATTATAATGAAAAACAAATACAATCTTCCCAGTATTGATGATTTATTTGACCAACTTCATGGGGGTAAATTATTATCCAAGATATACCTTCACTCCAGTTGTCATTAGTTGAGGGTGAATAAAGTATATATCCAAAACACTACCCTCTGAAAAAGATATTAACATTTGGAGTTTATTTTTATTCCCTTTGGATTAAATAATTCACCTACTAAATTTATGGAATTGATTAATATAGTCTTTAGGAACTAGGTTGACAAATATGTTGTGGTCTATATTGATTATATTATAATAAATTTCAAAAATGATGAGGAGAATCTGGATCATCAAAGGGTCATATTTCAAAATATAATGGAAGGTAAGAATTTTTGGTAAATTAAAAAAATGAGAGTTCTGGTTACAAAAATTCACATTCTTTGGACACATCATGACCAGTGAAGGAATCTTAGTGGATCCAAAAAGGATAAAGGATGTATAGGAGTGACCATGTTTTGTAATAGTAAATGAGATTCATAGATTCCATGGTATATTACAAAACTATGGAATTTTTGTAATTTTTTACAACTTTCTAATCCACTAACCAGGATAAATCCAAATAGAAATAAGTTTTTCTGGATAAAGGAGTTTAGAGAAACATTATAATAACAGATGAAGATGTTTATTAGTTCACCCAGGATAAATTTAACTTCTGATGGGAAACTATTTGTCATTTAATATGTTGAATCCTTGATGGGACATGGATGTATACACATGTGAAATTAAAAAGTAATTGGTTATGCATTAGGATAGTTTAATCTTTATGAAAGGAATTATACAACCCATGATTTAGAGGTAGATTCACTTATCATTGCATTAATGATATGGAGATATTATATTTAAGGGGATAATTTTGATATAAAAATTTTACAACAATGTTTGAAGTATATAATAAAAAAATAATAATTGTCCATGAGAAAATGGAAATTATTGGAATTTTTTAAGAAGTATTATTGTTATATCCATTAAAATCATTAAAAATTAATATAATTCACTAATTATTTGAGTAGAAAAGACAATGAGTTCTCGATATGATGATAATCAGAGGTGGTCAGTTTATCAAAGACATGGTAAATATGGAAATGGAATTTATAAGGGAAGGGACATCATTGACCTGATGTCAAATGATTTCTCAACTATTATTTTTGGAGAAGATGAGAGAACAAAAATATAATTTACTAATTTACAAAAGAAGACATAATCTATGAAAAATGGGAATGTTTTTGTGTTAAATGTTGATGAATATGGAGTATTGTGGTTTTGTAAAATCTTATATATCACATATAATATAGATTTAAAGAGATATTTAATGTATTAATATCACTTATCTATATTATATATACATACTATAATCCCAATAATGTATAAATATCTGTGAGATAATTGTTGGTGGGATAACATAAAATTGTAAATTATTGACTATACTGATGAATTTTTGGTATGTCAACAGGTAAAGGTAGTGAAACAACAACCCAAAGGAGTGCTTCAAGAACTACCCATAAATATATGGATGTGGTATAATGTCACTATGGAAGTAATTATTGGAATTACTAAGGCATCCATGGGATACAACACTATATGGTTAATTTTTGAAAATTAAGAAAATTTACTCATTTTAACTCAATATGAAAAGATTTAATTTTTAAGAACCTTTATAAGTTCTATATTCATGAAGTGATGATACATCATAGGGTACCACTATAAATTTTTATAGATATTTATATAATATTTACATATAAGTACTGGAGGAGCCTTTAAAATTACACGAATATTAAAGTAAATCGTATAAACACCTATCATCCTCAAACTAATGGTTTGTGTAAGATGATTATTCAAGCATTAGAGGATATGTTATGCAGTAGTTCACTTGATTTTTATTGTAATTGGGTTTAATATCTTACACTTATTGAATTCTACTATAAAAGTTGTTTTCACTTGAATGGATCCATATGTATAAATATATACGAAGTTGTGTAGAATTTTATCATATTGGGATGGTATTGGAGAAGAAAATATAGCCGGGATACATATTTTTAATGACACAATGGAGAATATACAAGAGATCTAAAAAAATATCTTGGCTACCCAGAGTTGAAAAAATATTTAATATTACAATTATAAAAAGAGCTTAGTGTTTTATAGTTTGGATCATATGTTTAAAAAAATATTACAATGGAATGAAAACATGAGGTTTGGAAAGAAAGTGAAACTAAGTCCATGGTACATTGGAATATAAGAGACTCTTATTTGTGTTGGAGAAGTTTCCTATCATGTAGAACACCATCAAAATATTTAAAAATTGAATGAAATATTCTAGATGTCCATGTAAATTTAGTATGTATTAGACTCAAAACAAATACAAGATACAAATGGAAAGGAATTATAACCTTACCTAACATATGAAGAATAATTGATCTATATTATTGATGAAAGGGAAAAAATATTGAGTAACAAGACCAACTGATATAAGAAAGTATTTTGAATAAATCATATGATTAATGAAGAGACATTTGATCTTAGAGAAGTGATAATGTAGAAAATGGTTTTTAGGTCGGATACAAATTTCATGTTTGGGATTTATTTTGGGGGAGAATATAAAAACCTAAAAATTCTATTATATTATCATGAACTCTTGTTTTAAATTGAATTTTTTTATTATGAAAACCTATTAATACTATTAATTTTTTTTAATAAAATTACATATCATGAATTAGAACAAATTATAACATATAGAAGTAATACATGGTTACAAATGATAACAAAATTTAAAAACCAATGTAAACCCCATAGGAATGAATTTTCTAATAAATATTAACCCTATAGAAATTATCAAATAGAAATTGGATAGTATGTAAGATGATAAACACTATAAAGGGAAGTGTACAACCTTGGTAACAGAGTTAATCGATGTTAAGATATGATAATATGTTAGTATATAAATGATATGAAGGGAAATGCAACTTTTAGGATTTCACCATTACTCGATCATTGTTCAATATAACCATTGTTAATAACATTACTCTTAGAAATAGTGCATATAAGTGGTAATGAAAAAAGATAATTGATGCATAAGGGGGAAGGGATGGCCTCAACAAAAGGAGTATCCCTTTTAAAAACCATTTCTCCGAAATTGGGAAGGAAGTAGCATCACTTGGTTTCACCCTTGACCGAGACCAATTAGATCATCAATAAGTACAGTTCAAGATAAAAAAAATGTAGGATACATTTATGTTAGTGGACATCACCACAAGGTTGTTGTTTGAATATACACTCCACTGAAGTGCCATTATCACACAACTTACTATCTGGGAATATTCTAGTGTAATAAGGGATTGTATATTTACCCCATAATATTATAAAGTTGAAACATTATTTTTAGAAATAAAATATTGGCATCATTGATTCCATTTTATTTATAATTTTATTTAAAATAATACCCATGAATGTTAGATGAATATGATAAATATATTTTTGTATATAATGAAAACATAATTGGAATTATAGAAAATATATAATAAAAATTCATTTTTAATATAAATTGAAGAATTTTATATAAACTTTACTTTAATTAAATAATATTATAAATAAATTTTTTTAATATAAATTATAGCATAATTTTATAATATTCTTTGTAATTTTTACAATGCTTAAAAACTTTAATATGCCAAAAATCCGTTATATTTCAATAAAGTTCAATTTTAATTTAAAATTTTTAATATTAATATTTTGGAAATTATTATGTAAAATATATATAATATTAGAAATTAGAACATCTAAATTTGATTGGGGTGAAATTTTGAGAGTTTTTTAAAATGATTATTTTTTCAGTGAATAGTAAAAATATAGTTTGTTGTTTTGGATATATTCTATAAATTCATAAATATATAATAATAATAATCTTTTAATTAAAAATATATATTATGTGGACAAAAAATAATAAACATTATTAATATAGATAATTTTAATTAATCGATATGAATTTACAATCCTATAAATTAAATTCCAAGGTATTAAATGAAAATTAAAGTTAGAAAAACATTATTTTGTGCAAAAAATATTTTTCCCATTAAAAAAGTAATATAAAATAATTAAGTTAGTCTCTAAAAATAGTATTTGTGAAAATAATCCTTCTTTATTTCATAATCCATAATTTAGAACCATGGGTAATCCAATGATTTTCCATTTCCCGCATCCAAGATTTCAAAGGTCAATATGTAGAATTCTTTTTTACAAATACTATCTAATTTAACATAAATAACTACCCCACTAAATTTCATTCACTCCCAATATATTAATACTTAATTTCCAATCATTTTACCTATATAGAGACTTCACATCTAGTTTATAAAGTTCAAAGGAACTCTCATTAATCTTGAAGAAGCTATCTTGCAATGTAAGAGATTATTTTTCCACTCCCTTTTATCCAAGTACTACCATTGTAGATAGTCTAATAAATTCGAATTATTTTATATTAGCCAGCAATTATTATCATTCCACTAATATCCAAATGTTTTTATATAAATGGGAGACTTATATTCTCTCTCATTATTCATGTTCCATAAACCCCTTCGCATACCAGTTATGATTTCGAAATGATCATATGATTTTTCATGCCACTCTTTTTATGTTATGAACACACAACCCTATTTTTATTCAAGTTTATTCATATTTAATTAATCGGTATTTAAATTTTTGAAATACTTATTCCTTTACCTTAGGTTAAAAAGGAAGAAATGGTCACGCATTTAAGCAATTATGAACTCAAGTATTTTATTTGAAACAAACAATTTACACTCCATGGGTTATTATTTAAATGATTTATTATGATCTATTGGAAACACCTGAATTATGAAATATGAAGGGAATAACATATTATCACTCAAATTAAATTATTAAAAATTAACACATAGATATTAAATTTTTTCTAATAACATGGAGAATAACCTTATTAATATTTTTTATGACACCTTGGTATGGAACCCTGGTGACATGTTTATTAATGTCTCATTTCTATATTATAAATAAATTTCCATGTAAAATATAATATACATAGGATTATAAGATGTTATGAATATTGTTTTATATATGATTATATCTCATGATTGATTTCATTTTTTATATCTTACTGGGATTTATTATCAACCTATATATCATTGTATGTCCCCATAAAATCACTTTTACGGAGGTAACCTATGATGGAAGAATAATATATTATTTTCAAGAGGATTATAAAAAAAATTTTCATAGGTTTTCCTTAGGAATTATGTATATTATGTTAATTGTTTTCAACACACTAAACATAAAAGTTCCTTCAATGTTATCAATGTAATATTTTATTAAATAATTATATTAAAAATAATGCATTAAAATGGCGGGCCACTAGCTCCCCACTCGTCTAGGAATAATGAAAGTAAATGGTATGAAATTATTTTATTATCTCACATAAATCATGGATGTTGATGATATGTAGGTGTTTTAACCATAATTTGGATATCTTTGACATGTCTATAGTATAGATTGTATGATAAGATTAAGGGCTACATTGATTTCTATGATTTAAAGACTATGCTTCTCCCCTGTAATGAAAAAATATTCTTTAAGGGGATTGGTATCGAAGGGATAGTCTATTACATGTATTCAATTTTAATATCCAGACTATCCCTTGGAATTTATTACATTGAATATTTTTCAATAACTTGTGTTTTTGTGACACCTCCACCAGGTTCCCTATGTAAATGCACTTGGTACTCAGTGGTTAACTAGATGGAGAGATGATTCTATGAGGGATATAATGTGGTTGGTTCACTATAATTGATACATAGTAGGGGAGTATTTTGTTTTAATTTTGTTTTATTTTTTTCTATAATTATATTAAATGGGAACTTCTTCTCATTTTGGATAGTAGTTTATTGAATTCTCCTCTCTTATTCTCTCCAATATGTCTCTATTTCCAAGTGATAGATATCATCCATCAATGCTTTATTTTAATTGTGATATACCCAAGGGTGGCACTATTGGTAAATCTAAACCCCATCTTCTATCTATTCCCAATTTCATTACACTATATTGTCATTATTCCTCAATTATAAAACTACTTTCAGTACACATTCCACAGTTTTCATTTCTCCCATTTGATACACATAAATATAGTGATATTAAATAGGATAAATATTGTGGTAATGAGGTAGGTGGTCCCTATATTTCCTAATGGTTTATCTATTTTTATATGAAATGTGTGATACATGTTTATGACTCTTGTGGGTGATAGACTTAGATTTTAATCTTAATTTTTTACCCTTGGACTATATGTGAAGGGTAACTATGTTTAGGGTCATGACAAGACCTTTTTTTATTATGCATTGATTCCATATCCAATTATAGATATAGGATTAGACCTATTGTGTATAGACTTTCTGTTTGAAGCCTAATTCTTCTTTCTTTAGTTTTTTTGGTGATAATATGGGCTTAGTGAGGTTCCTTTAGCCTCTATTGAGTATAGATATGTCAATATATCATAGTTGTTAGCTAAGATTATATTTTTTGTTTAAAATATGGGCTAGAATAAAAATAAAATCTTCCACCCCAGTAACCAAGAGATATTGTATAATTTATTAAATTGGTATAAAATAGAAAATATTACATAATGGAGGATCCAAATATTTAATAGTCTTTGGCGAATAGATAAAAACATTATTCTCTAATTACATTGGAAAAATAAAAAATAAAAAATAAAATCTTAGTGATAAAATTATTATTTATTCTATTTTTTCATTGAAATCATTAACATTTTAAATCTTGGAATCCTAGGAATACAAAAAAAGTGTGATATCAGATGAAAAGTAAGGGGATATGTTTATTATCTCGACATTTTAGAGAGAAGTATCAAGATCATTTTCTAGACATATTTTTCCTTATTTTGGTTACACCTTATGTGGGTTTTATTTTGAGGTTGTTTTGGGTGGAAATTGAGTATTTTGAAATCCAAAGAGACTATACACTATTAGGGAATGGTCATGAAAAACTATATGGTTTGGACTAGGAAACCATTTTCCCTATTTTGGATAGGCAGGAGGTGGGACATGATTTGTTCACTGTATGGCCAAACCATACGACCACCCTCCACAAACAGTGCATATTGAGGTAGATGATATTTGAATGATTGGAGCATTTTTTGTCCAAATTTCATCCTACTTAGTAGAAAAAATGCACCCTTAAGGAGGGGTTCTTGGTTAAGGCCCATGGTTTGGAAAAACACACACCTCATCCAAGAAAACCATTATCATGGGTTTTTAATGACCTAAAATTTTATTTTATATCTATATACCCTAGTTTTAACACTTATTCACCCCACTAACCCATATACTAATTCATATGCTTTAAGATGATTCTGGGAGGATTCAAAGTCTCTTTAAACTCCTTTCTTGATGAATTAATGGTCATATTGAAGGAAATTCTCTTATCTGATATGTGATTTATTCCCCGATTTGTTTTCTATCTCTCTAATATCTCTTTATGAATGAAGTGGGTTTATTTATCTTTTATTGGCATTTAGTTTAGATAATGGTTTTTATGTTTGTGTTTTGTTTGATCTTGATCATTGGTTTTGGTCCTAGATCATCAACATCATCATTATTTCTATCATTTCGTTTCAATTTGGGGGATTTTGGTCTTGTTAATGTCTTTCAACAACCTTGAAGTTAGTGGTATAAATGCAAAATCCAATTGAATTTTTTATATTTTAATTTATTTATTTGTGAAATATAAATTTCCACATTGGGAAATTGAATTCTAAATTAAAATAATTGATTGATTGATTTTCCAAGGGATAATGAAATTGGTGGATATTGAGATTATGAAGTTGGTGAATAATGGGATTATGAAATTAAATAATTAATGGTTTGTGGAATTTATTATGGCTCATGGGTTATGATGGTATTTCTAAAACTAGTATCCTCTCTTGGGGTGTAATGATAAGATGAAAATGATGTTATGAAATCTGTACCTCCTTAATAAATGAAATTGTGAAATAGATTTAATAATGAATGATTTAATTGATGATAAATGGTTGGAAATATGAAACCATGTGATATGATATGTGTAACAGAGTTTTGGGAGAGGGGATGCTTCTCCAAATACTAAATTAGTTATATAATTACACTATATCCACCAATATATTTATGTATACTTGTGATCAATGAGTAATGGGATAAATATTGCTCCTCTAAATACCCATGGGGTACCAGACTACTTCTCTAGGCCCCATTATTTGAATATAAATTTTGAATTAAATGAATAATTGAAATTAATTGGTTTGATTTAATTTTTTATCCATTTGGGTATGGTATAGACTCCATCATGGGATTAAGAAAGTATTAATGGTTTGGAAGTCATCATGATCCAAGAGAAATTAATGTGGTTAATTACAGAGTAATGAAATGTGAAAACCATTTAATTTTTTTTATTCCAATTAATTTATTATATGTCGGCATAAACTATTATATATTGAATATTACCTTAGACATCATTATTTCTGACATACTGAGTAGTTCTCACACCCTACTCATGATTCCTAATAGGTACTCTAATATATTCTGTGTTGTCTATGATAGGATTAGAAAAATATACGTATGTTATATGAATGAGTTGGGATAATGAAAGGATGATGAAACTAGACTTGATGGTGGGGAAAATTTGGATATTGTTTCATATTTTTATTTATCATTTGATATTATTATTTATTGTTTATAGTATAATTTTTTTTATTTTTCATTATAATTTGGCTATTGATTATTTATTATTTTTTCTATTTTTCATACTTCATAGATAGGGAATAGTCTCCCCAAATTTTCTATATAAGAACCTCACTTCTAGTTAGAAGCCTTTAGCATATGGGGAGGCATTCCTGAGGTCAGATAAAAAATTGGCTTGGGGAACCAACAAGTGAACCCTGGGTTAGGAAGATACAATGTGGTACCAAAAGAAACTCTTTGTTCTTTTCTCTTTTTCTTACTATTTTTTAAAGGTATACAGGAGCCTAGGTGGTGTTGGGTCTTGGTTATGAGTTCATGAATGGATGAGCTGACCCATGAGTGGGAGAAAAACTAAGTTTCTAGGGTGGGATTGATGTTCTTGATGCTTTCTATTATATTTTATTGTAATTTCAACTTGGGTGACGCACTTGTTTTCTGATGTGATTTTTTTGGGATTATTCCATCATGTCCTGATATGGAATGAGAGTTGAGAAAACAAACATCATTATAGGAACATTCAATTTATTATGACATGCATCATTTTTGGCCTACATGAAAGGGATTGTTTTGGGTGAGTAGTTAAATGAAATTATTTTCTTTGTTTGATTAATTTAAATGAAAATGGGTGCCTAATGTGAAATTGGGAATTTTAAAATAATGTAAATTGAAATGGATAATTGGATGTATAATGATAATCCTTGTGATATTAAATTTTTTTACATTATTTTAACCATGACCAAGATGAGGGGTGGTTGAGGGTAGTGATAGTGCATTAGTTTTGACCATGTGGTGAGGTATGAGGGATGACTTGTTAAGGATTTATGGGAATCCAACTTATATAAATTTGTAAATGTTGTGTTAAGTGTCCTAATATGTGTGTTTATCATTTCATAAATATTCCCCCATGATGACGCTTGTTGATAGGAAGGCATAAGGCCATGGATAGAAATGTTCCCCAACAGTGGTATATAAGGCTTAAATAGTTCCACGTGAAGGGTGAGGAGATGATTTTTTTGATAAAATTTCACTCTTTTTTTATTTTATAAAAAGATATCTATAGTGGGTTTTATGGTTTATGTATGACTTGGTATGTGAGGTTTAGTTATAGAACCATCATAAATTCACATAATAGGGTGGACCTGAGGTAGATGATTTATGGGTGGAGTCTATCAAGATGATCCTTGACCAACTAGAGACTCCTACTGATAAGAGAGTCAAACTGGAAACAAATATATTATTGGGTGAAGAAAAGTGTTGGGGGAACATCTAGAATATGGAAAAACGGCTAGGGAAAATGGAATGGAAGGACTTCTAGGGTATGTTCTTAGAGAACATTTTCCCTGATAAACTCAGGTAGGGGTGGACATATGAGTTTTTGAGGTTGACATAGGGGAGTGGGTTTGTAGTGAACTATACTAGTCACTTTACAAATATTAATCACTTTCTTCTTGCATTGGATGGAGATAATTCTATTACAGTGAAACATTTTAAAGATGAAATTAAATGTGAAATTAAGTCCCAGGTTAACATCTTTAGGCTAAGGAAGTTTTCTGAATTGGTTAATTGGGATATAATTTCTGAGGGGAACCTGAAGGAGGATTCTAGTGGAATGCAGGTGTTTTTTTAGATGACCAAGTGGTATATATTATGAGAGTAAGAAGCGTTACTTTGAAATTTCAAATAGGGATATAGAAAACATTGTTTTCAAATAGAGGGATTAATCACTTAAGGTAGTAACCTAATATTATTCCACCAATATGGAAGGTTATGACACATTCATTGCTAGTTTACATGACTATAAACTGTGTTTTGAGCCTTTGGTAGAATGGGAAACTTGTAGAGATTTTCCAGGAACCCTCAACAAATGAGTAATGATGAGGGAACTGGGTAGAGATAGGGTACTAATATAGGGTCTTCCACCAATAGTATTCTAGAATTTTGAGTTCTACTGGCCATAGTTTTCAAGGTAGTGGATATTGTATAGATGATAAAGAGTGACCATATCTATAGAGTGGTGTAGCTCAGGGAACTCAAACTACATCACATGGAAGACGAGAATGGATGTTTCATATAGTTCATCCTACACTTATGGATAGTGAGGATGGTCCATCAACACCCATATGAACTATTCTTATAGATTATACAGTTTTTTGTGCCTTATTTGATACCTGAGCCTAATATTCTTTAATATCTTCATAAATTGTGAATGGATTGAGTATAATGGTGGGGTTTTTGAGTGATATTATAACCATTGGTACACCTTTTAGAGTATAGTCGAGAGGCATCATCTTATGATAATGGTGATATCCAGAGATTGAAGAGTATTTATTTCTATGGTATCTTTACATCCTTGGCATTTTGTGATTTTACATGATTTTGGGTATTTAATGGTTTTTAGAGTATGAAGAACATACATATTGTTACTCTAAGAGAGTGCCTTCTATGCCTTTTGAGGGTGATAATTATGTTTATCGAGCAAAATGGGATATCTGGGCAGGCCATGTATGAATGGTTCATTAGCAACTGGGGGATTTTACTGCCCAAGATGCAAATATTTTGAAATATTTTGGGGGTGTTAACCATGATTTCATTACACCCATATTGTACAATTATATGATGGGTTTTCTAATGAATTATTAGGGTTTCCACATAAAAGGGATGCTGATTTTACTATTATTTTCCTTCATATAGATGAACAGGTTTCTATTACACATTATAAAATGGAACCAATAGAGATTTAATTATATAATATTCAGCAAGAAGATTTTTTGGAGAAAGGATTTATCTATCTGAGTACATGTCCATTGGGTTCTCTAGTCTTGTTTAATAAAAAGGTTAATGAACCCTTGAGTTTATGTGTAGATTACCAGATGTTGAACTAGATGACAATGAAGAGTCATTATCCTATTCCACATATTGATGAACTATTTGAACAATTAAAATTAGTGTGTGTGTTATACAATATTGACTTGAGATTTGGGTTTTATTAGTTTTGAGTGAGACTTTTTGATATACCACAAACATATTTCAGATGAAGGTATAGATTATATGAGTTCATCATTATTCCGTTTAAGATTACTAACACACTAGTTGTGTTTATGGACTTGGTGAACTGAATCATACACATGTACCTAGATCAGATTGTGGTTGTTTTTGTGGATGATATCTTTGTATACTCAAAGAATATTGGCGATATTTCCCAATATCACGACTTCATCCCAAGTAAACCGAGATAGGATTAGCTATACACTAAGCTATCTAAGTGTTAATTCAATATTGATTAGGTACATTTCATGGGTCATATCATCTCAAAGTAAGGTTTTTTAGTGGACCCATAGAATGTTTAGGTATCAGTTTCTTGGGAGAATCCTAGTAATGTTTTCGATATTCATATTTTTTTTTGTTTTGGTGGTTTATTATCCTAGTTCATCCAGTACCTTTCTAACTCATCTACACCACATTTCATTTTGAATGACAAGGTAAGAAAGTTAAATGGTCTAGATAATTCTAAAATTATTTCATGGAGATAAATAAGTGAATGACTACTACACTAATTCTGATCCTACCTGAGCCGTGTGAGGAGTATACAATGTTATGTGATGCATTCAGGATAGGTATTGGGGTAGTGTTGATACATGGAGACTATGTTGTGTCATATAGGTTATAGTAATTGAGGTTAAATGAATGAAACTATTATACACATGATCATAAATTAGTTGTAGTGGTTTATGATTTAACATTATGGCATCATTATCTATTGGACAAAGGTTTACTATGTATACTAATAATAATAGATAAAAGAATATCTTTTTGTAAGGAGACTTGAATATATGGAAGATGAGGTACATTGATTATATGAACTTTTCTTTTGAGATAGAATATATTCCTAGAAGGGAAACCATGTTACTAATTCATTGAGAAGGAAAAGTCAGACTCAATTAGTTCAAGAGTCTAGTTATGAGTGGAAGAAAATGAATTTTCTGGATGAGATGCATATTATAGTTTAGGTGGGTTAGGAGAACATGAATCTTGTTTATGAATCATTATAGCCTATACATTTGATATGGATCAGGGGGAAGTAGAATGAGGTTTTAGAGTGTCTGAAATTGGGGGAAATATATGAAGTTGGGGAGTCACCTTCATATAGGACCATATAAAAGGATGAAGTCATATATATCTATGATAGAATTACTATGTATACATGATTGAAGAGGAGGTGATTTGAGAGTTTCATTCCTCAAAGTTGGAAGTGCACCATAGTTTATCTAAAATGTACCAAGACCAATGTCGATAGTATAGGTGGATGGGCAATCAAAAGTATATTTTAGGTTTTGTGGCATGATGCTACACCTTTCAATAGGTTAAGGTTAAGCATAAACGACCTGATTGTTTGCTACATCCGTTATCTGTTCATGAATGGATGTGGGAATATGTTACCCTGGATTTCATTGCAAGTCTTCCTAGGAATACATGGAGGAATGGTATAATATGGGTAATTTTGTATCAACTGATAAAGGTATCCCATTTCATTCCTATATGGTAGAAATTATCAGTAGGTTAGTTAGGGGACTTGTATGTTTTAGAGATAAGTTATCTACACGGGGTGTTGTAGAGTATTGTTTCAAATCATGATACATGCTTTACTACATTCTTCGGGAAGGGTTTGTAGAAGTATTTGGGTACCCAAGTATTATTGAGTATGTTTTTTCACTCGTATACATATAGGTAGTACGAACATACCTGAACCCGAAAGCCCCAAAGGCCTTTTTTAACTATTATGGATAATCCCCCTTTTATTGGTTAAAAGGGAACTCATACATGCCCCATAGGCCCCAGTCACAAGGCCTGACATGACCCACAATACATTACCTAAAGGCCCAGATGCATACCATGCCCATTACATGACCCGTAAGCCCAACCCACTAGAATTGACCCTCCCCAACTTCTGCATCATTGATCACATAACTCCCTACCTCACATTACTGACCATCTAGCATTGCCCCGTAAAATGCTACATGATGCTTGGTCCTGAAGGCAGCTGCCATACCCTCTCATTCTTCTAATACAGTTAGCCCTACTTTATGTGGCTGCTACTCTTGTTGCTGTGATCGTCTTTCGAGGCTTGCTCTGTGTGAACATGGCTACTCCATGGTCTCTGTGGCCCAAAGGCCCTGTATCCTAATGAGCACGTGTTCTTGATTTTTGTGGGTCTTGGGAGTATTACCTAACAGTTTTCAATTTCTCCTATAAAAACATATATTAGGAAACTATTTATATGGTACAATATAATTTTCTTTATTGAAGCCATTCATATCACCTGTACACTAGATAGAGGAATGTGAGTTAGAGTTTTTGTGACTAAGTCTCATGCAGGATACATCAGAGTAGGTTTGGTAGATTAAAAAATGATTGGAAATAACTTAAAGTAGGCTGAATTTGTAGACTGATCAATGTCGAAGAACCGTTGAAATTATAGTGGGTGATTATGTATTCCTTCAGGTTTCACCTACATTGGGTCACCGTAGGATTCAGAGGTAGGGAATGTTGACACCAAGGTTCGTTATACCTTTTGATATTATGGATAGAACCAGGATGAGGGCATTAAAACTAGATCATCCACACAGGTATTGTTCTATGAATGATCATTTTCATGTGTCACAACTTCAACAGTATAACCTCATCCCTTATCATGTGATGATGGGCTTGAGATCGATGCATCCTTTGAGGGGAATCTGATTCATGTTATGGATCACAGTGATTATGTGTTCTAAATAAATACTGTGATGATAGATCGAGTATTATGGAAACATGGTAATGATTAAGAGGAAACATGAGAAAGAGATGAATATACTAGGTATCAAAGGCCAAATCTTTTTACCTAGGAACCTTAGATATTTTTGGGTTTATAGCTCAAGGATGAGCTATTATAAGGTGGGGATATTGTTAGATACCTACCTTTTATGGTGATTCCTTATGCTCATTTTCAGGCCCAACTTTTCCTTGTTTTGGTTACACCTTGGGTAGGTTTTGTTTTAGGGTACTTTCATGTGAAATTTGAGAATTTTGGATGCTAATAGAGCTATGAACAGTCGGAGAATAATTAAGAAAAACTATGTGGTTTGACCTAGGAAACCGTGAACCCTATTTTGGAGAGGGAGGAGGTGGTGCACGATTTGGACAAATATTGTGGCCACCCTCCCCAAATAGTGAAAATAAAAAAAGATGGGATTTGGATGGTTGGAACATGTCTTTTCAAACTATTTTCTTGCTTAGGAGAAACTATGAACCCCTAAGGAGATTCAGGTTGTTAAGGTGCACGGTTTGGAAAATCATGCACCTCAGTCTAGGAAACCGTTTGAGTGGGTTTTAAATTACCTGAAATTTTATTTTAAATTCCCATAACCACAATTTTAAACCATACTATCCCCTACTAATCCCTAACCAAATTCCTATGATTTTGGATGATACTAAAAGGATTACAAGGATCCTCAAACCCCTTTCATGGTGAATCAATTATCGGATTGAAGGATCATTACTTCTCTAGAATGTGGTTTTTTCCCGATTGGTATCCTCTCTCTCTCCCATCTCTCTTTATAGATATTGAAAAATGATTTTTCCTCTATTGGTATTGGGATTAGATATAGGTTTTTATGTTTTTGTTCCATTTGATCACGAGCGTTGGTATTGGTCATAGATCTTTCGTGCTCTCTTGATTTATATCGTTATTTTTAAATTTGGGGGATTTTGGTTGGGGGACATCAATAAATGACCATAAAGAGGTTGTCCAAATTTCAAATAATACAGTCTTAATAATAATTTTCTGTATGTATTTTTTATACTTCAATTTCCTTGTTGGAAAATTGTGTTCTAAATTAAACTAATTATATAATGTATTTTCCCATGTGTTAATGAAATTGGTGGATAATTTGATTATGAAATTGGCGAATAAAGGGATTATGAATTTGAATAATTAATTGTCTATGGGATTTATAGAGACTGATGGGGTATAAATATATGTTTGAAACTATTATATCCCATTGGGGTGTGTCAATAAGATAAAATATATGTTTTTAATTTAACATTACTTCAAAAATGAAATTTCAAAATTGATTGAATAATGAATTATGTAATTGATTTTAAATTGATGGAAATATAGAACCGTGTCATGTGATATCTATGACTATGTTTTGGGACAAGGAATGATACTTCAATTACCCAATGGGTTCGAAAACATTTCTCTAGGCTCATAATATATCTATGTATACATGTGATCCTTGAGTTGTGGGATGGAGATTTCTACACCAAATACCCATAGGGTCCCAGACTGCTTCACTAGGAACCCATTGCTTGAAAATGAATATGCAATTAGATTATTAATGGAAACCCATTTGTGTTAATGAAATTTGATATCCCTTTATTGAATGTTTATTCTCTAACACAGGCTGAAGCACGTATTGCTCTTTTGGGAGTCAATGTGAACCCAATGGAATTTATTCAGTTAATTAAAGAATAATTAAATGTGAAAAATATTTACTTATATTTATTGAACTATGTTTATCATACAAAAATATAAAATGTTATAGATTTTATATTATTTTAAATTTCATTGCTGGTGTCCTACTTTCTTGTACTCACAACATACTTGGGATGCCTGATCAATACCTGAATAGATTTAATATTTTCTTGATAGGATATGGGAAAGATAATTATGTTAGATTTCCATGCCGGGATGGATCATGGACGGGAGAACCATACATGACATTGAGGCTCATTTGGGAGGTTTCTGTGTGTATTTATTTTGGTTTTTTATTTGACACATGTAACATATATGTGAGGATATATCTACTATTTGTCTTTGGATAGTTTTTCCTGTTTTAGTTTATCAAGTGATGATGGTATTTATTAGTTATGTTTTTATTATGGTTATTGTTCATTATAATTTCCCCAATGATTATTTATTTATAATATTTCCATTCATTTATAAATAGGTTATAGTCTCCCCATTTTATCTATATTAGACTCCCAATACTATATTTCAACCTCTGGTGTATAAGGAGGAATTCTAGAAGTCATATAATGAACCAACTCGATGAACCCACTTGTGGCACCCGAGTCGGGATGTTACAATGTTAATATAAAAATATATCATATAATAAAGAGGAAATAAATAATAAATAAGAAATAAATAGTAATCAAATATTCCATATATCCAATATGATGAAGGATAAATATATATGTTGAAGATATATTGAATTAAATAATCACATGGAAAAAATAACTATTTCTATAATGATAGAATTTATAATTATGAACATCTAAATATTACCATCAATACATCATTCGAAGACATCATATATAAAAAGGTAAGTCCTAATCCAAATACCCTTAGTATTTTATCTCAAGAGACCTACTAATGCATCAAGGGGATATATAATTTTGTGCCCCACCTGTCACATAATATGTTATAGTGATTTATTAAATAAAAAAATAAAATATATAAATAAAATTCATTAGTAATCAATAAAAATAACTATTGGAAAACTATCATAAAAAACAGCAGAATTTTACGCATTAAAAAAATTGAATAAAATAATCATAATAAATATAGAGAGTGAATGTGAATGTTTTCAATATATCTTATCCACAATATTGAATATGTAACTTTAATTGAAGTTGACATAGGTACAAGACATCATTATAAATACATTATAGAGTTTCTTTGAATATAAGAATAAATACCATTTTAATTAGTAAATTTTAAAAAAGAAAAAACTATAAAATAATGGGAATATAATTTTCAATGAAATAATTTGGAATTTTGGAAATTACTCATAATAAATATAAATATTATTTATTGTAGTAAAATGTTTTCATACAATAAAATTTGATAAAAAAAACATTCCATGTACACTTCTCTAATTTGATAAAAAAAGACTTATACAAAAAATGTAAAAAAATATTTATAAAATTCTTAATAGAAAAAATTAAATATAAATTTACCTTAATAAATCATTTTTTATAAAAAAATAACATTTTTAATAAAAAATATATAATAGGGATATGGAGTAAAATTATTCTTGACTAACAAGGAGAAACAAGGTCAATTTTTTTCTATAAAATTCCTTTTAGATTATTTTGGTATAAAATTAACGAAAAACGGAAGATATATTTTAAAAATGAAAATTAACTAATCAAGAAGAAAATATATGGATTTTAGGAGAGAATAGACATAGAAATCCCCAATAAAAATTGAAATGAAAACAATCCAGATAAAAAGAGAGAATATAAAATAATCCCATACCTCAAACTTTTTCCTTGTCATTCACACTTTCAGTTCAATTTATAATAATTTTAAGAATATTATATATCTATATATGTACCATATTTTAATTTTTATTAATAGATACTAATAACCTATAATTATTTCTTTCAATTTAGGAATAATACCTTGTTAAAATCAATATGTTGGGTAAAATAATATTTTTTCCACATAGGTTTTAATTCAGTGGTCTTAGTCCTCACAAATTGGTCAATGTATCAGTATCTCTGTAATTTTTATGAAGGTTTAGAGTTTTTATTTTATATATTTATTGTGTCCTATAGTTATTTATGGAACTTATATAGAGGGTTTGTGTAACAACCCAAAATTTTTTATCAGTGAAAAATTATCTTCTTATAATTATGCCACATAGTATAAACCAAATAAAATCACATTGAGAATAAAATATAAACTTTATAAATGAATAATGAATTTAATAATAGGTATTTCAATAACTTAAGGAACATATCCTGATGGAATAGTAACCTCACTATTGAAATAGAAACACAACCATTATGAAACGTTTTTCAGCTAATAGAATAGTCACCTCACCTATTAATGTATAAATAAAATTTATGCATATTATAAATGAAAATATTATTTTATTATATAATTGTATAATCAAATAAATATTTTGAAAATTGTTAATTAAGTGTTGGTATTTTTATAAAACATAAATTCTTATTTATAATTTTATAAATAATATAATTATTCAAAGATTTTTTTTCATAAAATCGATTCATAAATTATTATTTTGTTCTCTTATGATTATAAGATTATTTTCTGTGACCTTAATTAATTTTATAACGTGTTATAAAATCTGTTATAATTTTAAAATCTATATTTTTTGAGTAAATGATGATTTTAATTAAAAATTACATTTATTATATTTATAAAAATATATTCACAAAATTGATTTCATTTTCGAATATTTTTTTGACATTTTAAAATTGTTTGGGTGAATATTTTGGATTTTTATACAATACTTGATTTTTTTTGTGAATAGTGAAATAGAGTAATTTATGGTTTATATACATTATAAGTTAAATACACCATTCCTTAAGTCAAATATATTGTAGGAACCATAAAATATAACTCCCATTAATTGTTTAATATATTTTTGGATAATTACCAAACTATTCCTAGTCTTGAGCCAAAATAATAATCTTATGAATAAAATAATAAGAAAACACCCCTCTCTCCCATATAAATACCACCATCACCACCACTTATCCCAAACCATCCAAAAATTTTTCAGTGTCAAAAATTTGAAAACTCCCCTTTCCAAGAAATTTCTCCATGTTTAAGATCCCTTAGTCTCATAAAAATTCCAAGACCTTTTCCCTAAGGAGGCTCTAAAGGTGGAGAAATTCAAGAGGTAAAATCATATCATTTATTTTTATTTTCATTTCAATTCTATGTCTTTTTCTATACTATCCTCACCTACACCCATCCAATAGGCCTGATAAATATAGTATACATTATATAGTAGAATATAATTATGAAAATAGAATAATTCATCTTCAAGTATCTTCCCTTTTCCTTTTCTCTAAACATGAAAATATCATCAGGGGTGTGTCTATTTACCACCACCGTGGTCGATGTGTTTTTGTTTTTCACTAACTCCATGAAATCTGGTTATAAAACCATCATTATGGTTAAATAATAGTTTCTTATACATATTATAAGTTATATAATATTCTGGAAGCAATATATAAACATTATTTAAAATAAAAGTTATAAGATTATAATGGTTGTAAAATGAAAAAAATAAATTAAATCATACCCATTATTGTTCAATCTAATAAATCATCCTCATACCATATAAAAAAATAAAATATAATAAGAATTAAATTTATATAATTTAATTCATAATAATTCTTTAAAATAATTCCCATTTTACATGAACTTCCATAATAATATACAAGCGAATCGATCATGAAAACCAAGAAAAATAACACTCCCAAGTAATGAAATTAGACTCTATAACTCTTCAAAAATACTATAAATAAAATTAATAAAAATATATTGAATAAAATTAATGTATAATAAGATTTATATATGTTAATTAATTAATTTAATTTGATTATCCTATATATTAAAGTGAATAAATCATTCAGACATTAGGTAAGTAGATTTTTAAACCCAACTCTCTTCTATTCAATTTTACCTCATTCAATCCATTTTCATTATGGATGTTCCATTAATGATCCTCAATTATAATTTCTTCATCCTTGATTTTTATTTTATGGATACATGTTTCAAATATAATTTTCAAAGAAATGCATAGATTTTTCCAAATAACTCTTTTTTTCTAAAAAAGTACTTTTACTTCTCATGAGATTGTTTCTTCCTCACTTAATATTGATGATTCTTATACCATTTTTGTTATTATCTTATTATTTTGGGGGACCAAAATTATTTCCATGAATGTATTCTTTATTAAATGAAACCAATTCATTAACATAGGTTATTTTATTTCCAATACTGATATACATTCTTTGTGGTGTGCATGATAATTTCAATGTTATGATGTGACATGTACACCTAGAATTATATAGTGCATGTAAATGCTATGTTCTGATAAGTGAACTAGTAATTATATAGTTCTATAATTAATTGGGTAATGTGATGTATCTCATTATAAAAATTGAAATTTTCATGAACATAATGCTATCATTGTTCACAACTGGGTGTGGTGGTCAACCACTAAGTTTGGATGTTTCATTTTTATACATTTACATATTCCAAGACATTATATATTGATTTAATTCATGATTATAATGATGATGATTATGATCACACATGCTTAATATCTTTTAATTATCCTCATACTAAGATTTTATCTCACCCCTTCTTTTGATGTATATCCTCAGGTGAATACATGTACTAAGGATAACACAAAGGCCATTAAGAAGCTAGAGAATAATGAATTATATATTGTTTATGTATTGTTTTGTAAAAGATATGTATAAGCCTAATTTTCCAAAAAAATTAAATCTATTGATACTGGATTTTTAAAATTATTATGTTGTTTATCTTTAATATGATGTAATAATAATTTAAGAAAAATAGGGTTGTAATAGTTACTTTCAGAGCACAGTTTAGTAAATTTGGGATTAGGAATTAGAGGAACTTAGTGAAAACCCTTAGTACGAGACAATGTATATGTAAATTCCCAATAATAATTATTTTAGAAAAGTTATAAATGTAGGTATCCCATAAGATATGGATTTAGAGTTAATTACATAGTAGAGGAAATTATTTATTCATGGCATATTGACTTATTTATTTCCAAACTTTTCTATTTTGTAAATTTTTAGGAACCATGAGAAATTAGGCCAGAAGCCATATGAGGGACAATTCCGTGATTACCCAAAAGAATAACCAATTTTTAGGAAAGTGGAGTTAAAAACATAATATGAATTTATACCAATGTTTCCCTATCTATGAACAACAAGCTAAATATTGTAAAATTTCCTCCTTTACATAAGAGGGAGAAACTGGCCATAAAGTATTTTATATGGAAATGACTACCGAAATTTAGATGGTCTTTCAATCCATTAGTCAGGGAATAGTGATCCTACTAGATGGAGAATATATATTCAATGATTCACCTCTTTGATAAGGATAAGGTTAATCTTACTATTTATCATCTTGATAGAGATGCTGATAAATGATTGGCATTGATTAAGAACACTAAGACAAAGTACAAAATTGAAGAGTTGGAGTGGGAATACTTTAAGAAAATATTTCTAAACACGTATTTCCCATGAACTCTTCATAAATAAATGGAGAGATAATTTTTATAGCTGAAAAAATGAGGTTGAATATTTCATGGAATAAAAAGATAATTTCACCAGGATTTCATGATATACATTAGGTTTTTTATAAAAAAATTATAGATAAATTGATTAATTATTTAGTGGTTTAAAATCTCACCTTTGAAAGTATCTAGTAATTCATGAGATTAGGAATTATGAAGAAGTCATTTTATGTTCTCTAAAAGTGGATTTGGTGTTTAGAGAATGGTACCATGGACCTAGTGATAATGAATTAAAGATTGAGTTTCAAGATAGTGTATCTAATGAGAAAGGTGGGAAGAAAACTCAACTAGTCACAAGTCAAAAACATGGGAAGAAGCATCATGGGAACAGCCTGAAAGGGATGGAGAAATATTATATGTCTGGGAAAGAAGTCTACCAATATCATTAATGCTAAAGAGACATAATGAATCCATCTGATATGATGGAGTAAAAGAGAGAACCAACCATGGTTCAATGATTCAACTCTTGGGAGAAGGGGGACAATGTAATCTAGTGCACTAAACCATGGGTCCTCTAGGGTAACCAACATCATCAACCACAAAATCCAAATAATCAAGGGAAGTATTATTCAATCACTACAGTTGGGGTGGATTTTAACAATGATGTGGTGATAGGTATGATAGTTATTTATTCAAGAACATAGAATATTTTATTTTATTCTGGTTCTATGCCCTATTTTTTTATCATACATGTTTAGTAGAACTATTCAAATTCCACTTTATAATATAGAGGTTTAGTTATCCACAAGATAAAAAATGGGGAATTTATTGCATCAAATGTATATAACTCCTCCCCATAACTGTTTTTGGACTGAACATCCCAAAAACTCTTCCCTTACTTCCTTTGGGGGAGTTTCATGCTATATTAGGAATGAATTTTATATCTTTATACCAAGTCACCATCAACTGTGGGGAAAGGGAGATCATTGTTCACATCCTAAGGCATCCTCCAATTCTGTACAAGTGTAAAGAGGATGATGAATCCTCTTCTGAGCCATCATCTCAGGTGAGGATATTATTTCTTTATAAGAAAGAATATATTTCTCAAAAGATAGATACAAAAGAGAGAATCATGGTTGAAGAAATTCCCATTGTAAGGGACTACACTAACGTGTTCTTCAAATAATTTCTTCATCTTTCTCCCGGAATAGATGTTAATTTCCCAATAGAAATTATTCTTGGATCTGAAATGATATAAAAGAAACCTTATATAATGGACACAATTGAGTTTGAGGAATTAAAGAATCAATAACAAGAGAATTTGGACAATGGTTTTATATTCCTATGTTTATCCCCATGGGGTTCACTAGTCTTCTTCAATAAGAAGAAGGATAGATTAATGATCCTCTTTATTGATTATCTTAAGCTCAATAAAATCATGATAAAGAACATGTTTTCCATATCATCAATAGATTAATTGTTCAATCAAATGAGTGGGTCCAAGTATTTCTCTATGGTGGACCTACGGTCGGGATATCACCAATTATAGGTGATGAAGGAGGATAATCCTAATACTACCTTTTAAATGAGGTATGGAAAATATGAGTTAATAGTGATTCCTCTAAAACTCACTAATCCTCTTGAAATATTCTTGGAAATAATGACTAACTTCTTTAGAGATTACTTATACCAATTTGGGGCGGTCTATATTGATGTTATAGTGGTATAATCCAAGCGTAATGGAGAATTTGAGTAGCATTTGAATACTATGCTAAATATTTTTTAAATGGAGAGAATTTATTCCAAGTAAATAAAATGTGAGATCTAGATAGAGGAAGCTTCATTCTTGGGGAATGTAATCACCAAAAATGAAATATCTATAGACCCTTCAAAGACCAATTCAATCAAAGAGCATCCCAAGGAAAAATGTGTAATGGAGATCCATAGTTTCCATTTTCTAGATGGGTATTACCAATTATTTTTGAAGAAATTATCATGATTTTGAAACACACTATCCACGATGACTCAAAAGGAAGAAATGTTTTTTAAACCAGTGAATGTGTCGACTTCTTCAAAGAGTTAAAAAAGGCTTAAACCTCTCTAGTACTCGCACTTCCAATAAGCAGGGGACTATTTGTGTTATACATCGATGCTTAAAATATTGGATTATGATGTGTTCTAATTCAAAATGATATAGTAATAGCGTACGCCACAAAGATGTTTAAATTAATGAGAAAAAATATCCCATGCATGATCTAGAGTGGGAGGATGTGATCTTCACATTTACAACATGGTAGAATTATCTCTATTGGGAGAAGTTTGAAAAGTATACAACCATAAAATCCTCAAATACATATTCACATAGAAGGATATTAATTTTCTCTAGGAAATATGGTCATAACTTGTCCATGACGATGTCTACTGAATACACTACCATCCTGAGAAAGATAATACTGTGGAAGATTCTCTATATAGAAGGGATCCTAAAACATTTTCAATGATGTGAATTGAGAGGGATCCCATCATTTTATATTTTCAAAGGATAGATATGAGAATCATTAAAGAAGGAACCTCACCAATCCTCTCTCAAACTATTTATCAACCATCCCTCATGGAGAAAATAATATATTCTCAAATAAATGTTGTTGAAATTTAGAAGAAAGAGGAAGCTATTAGGAAGGGAAAATCCTAAAAGTTAAAAATTTATGAGGATGGAATTGTAATATTTGGGTCAAGAATATGGGTATCATTCAATCCATTTAATAATAATGAGATTCTATATGATTTACATAGATCAACCTTATCTATTCAACAGAGTTGTCTGGCATTCCAGTTGGATTCGTCGCCAGTTCATCTTGGTTGCCTTGCCCTGCCTCTGCCCGACCTGGCTAGCTAAGAGGTCGTGTTAGACCCCACCCTCATTGTTGAAGGTGTGATGGTAGTGCTTCGTGCCCTCAGAAGATCTTTCAAAAGGATGAGGATAGTTTCCTTGGTTCTAGAGAGGGCATCCAAGTCCCCCTAGGTACGCATTCCTAATTGTTTATCTGTGCTCATTAACCATAATGATACTAAGGAGGGGAAGGCTATACCTGTTTGGAAGACTTTACCAATGATGAAGAAATGCCTGTTGATTCCTATCAATGGAATTATTCACAGAGATATGGATTAGGAATCATCTTCTCTGGGTATGAGTGTGAAATTAGGTGTCTTTACCTATGAGGCTTGAGGATCATCACTCTTATGACATCTTTTATCATTAAGAACACCTAGGGTTTGTGGTCCCAAGATATGTGTGTCTTCATGAAAATGAAATATTGTAATAATAAAAATTCCCTTATATCTATTCTGGAACCAAACTAAGAGTTGGGATGTATCTCTAGATTCCCGATGAATATGGGTTTTTGAAACTTTATGCATGTTTCCCCTCGCAATAAGCATATTTTTTTGTTCTATAAAACCATAATGGAACTGGATATTATTGACATATCGTCTCTATATGTTTCTACAAAGGATTTCTTCAAGGGTAATGATTTTTTATTTTCCTCTTGGTATGACGGTTTTGAGGGTGTTGATCACCTAATTTTATGGCTACAACCTCTTGAGAAGCAACTGGTTAAGCTTCCCTAGTTAATAGGAGGTGACATCAATACAGTTACTGATTGTTTAGAGAAGTGAAAAGGGGAGGATATTTTAGATGATGTGACTCTTTACTTCAGGATCTTCATGGCCTCAAGTAGTTTGGTTGACTTGGGATTTACTAGGAGTAAGTTCACATGGGGTAATAATCATCGAGGTGCAAGGAGAATATGTAGTCGGTTGGACAGGTGTCTGTCCAACTTGAAAGGTGTCAATTCATTCAATCGGGTAAGGGTCACTCATCTTTAGAGGTATGTGTCTGACCACGGCCCCCTGCTGGCGAGGATGAAGAGAGGGGATGCAGATTTTAGGTGTTTTTTCTATTCTTTCAATTGGCTTCATTGGCCTGATTTTCACTTGGCTATTTTGGACACTTGGTGTTAATTGGAGAGGGGCTTGGGGTGGATTGGCCTTATTAATCACTTGAAATTATTGAGTAATGTTATTCAGGTCTGGATCTCTTTTAGAGGCATTATGAATAATAATTTTGAGGGCCTTAAAAGATACATTTATAATCAAGAGGACAATTTGGTAGAGGTTTGGCACAAAATTCGATTTTCATTTCTATAAAAGAAGAATAATATGCTTGATGAGAATCTTCTAGTGGTGGAATGGACTATTAGAAAAAAATCATGAGCCTTGGGGATTATATATGGATATATAAATACTAAATTCTTTCATGATTGCATTAAAGAGAGAAGGGTAACAATAGTATCAACCTAAAACATGAAGATGATTCCTTTAGGTCACGTGTGGAGGTGGTGGGGAGCATGGCCTTGTAGTTATTTAAGGGGAAGTTGGTAGGATAGAATATCTTGAATGTAAGGGGGTTGATTGATCAACATGGTGAGGAGGAGTTCGTGAGTTTCATTCCATGATTGTTGGGCCTCAGGGAAAATGAAGCTCTCATTACCACTTTGAAGGAGGAGGAAATTAAAAACAATGTGTTCAGTATGAATTTGGATAGAACCCTTGGACAAGAAGGTTTTTCAGGGGTTTTTATGTTGAAATGTGGGTATTGTGGAAGATCAATTAAGGGAGGATGTACAATATTTCTTCAAGGGAGGGCTTATAAACCAGGTTTTTTGTTCTTCAAAAGTGGTTCTAATTCAAAAATTAAAGGATCCAGTATTCTTGAACCATTTCAGGACAATATGCTTGCATAATTTTTCTTATAAGATTCTGTCCACCCTCATTTGTAGAAGGTTTGGAAGTGTTATTATGCAGATTATCTTTGCAAAACAACAAGGGTTCGTGGCTGGTAGAAGTATACAGTGGCGATTGGAATATCTCAATAAAAGGTTAATCATATAAATCTAAGTTCAATGGGGTCTAATTTCATGATAATGGCTGATATGGACTAGTCTTATGGCAATTTGGAGTGGAAATTCATTCTTCAGGTTATGAGGGTGTTTTGATTTCATGATTGGTTCTATGAGTTGTTCTTAAAATTTTACGTGTCTCCTTGGATCACACTTACAGTTAAGGGAATTACTTTTGGCTTCTTTAAATCTATTTGGGGGGTTAGACAAGGGGTCCATTTATCTCCCCATTTGTTCATCATGGCTCAAGAGGCACTTACAAGGGATATCCACCAAAGTATGGAAGAGGGGTGGATTCTTACCAATCTCAACAGGTCTGGAAAGGGCTTGGTATCCCATATTATGTTTGCTGACAATATTCTTTTCATTATGAATGGTAAAAACATATTAATTTATGATTTTTTCAATGTCATGAATGTTTATTGAATGCTGAGTGGTCATGGAATGAACTCTGGGAAGAGCAGTGTTTACATTTGATATAAGTTCTTGGTTAGTCATTCAAATTCCATCCAATCCAAGATGGGCATCCAACGATGTCATATACCTATGGTTTATCTGTGGGCACCAATCTTAAATGGTAGAATCAATAAGGTGTTTGTTGATATCCTTAACCATATCATAGGGATAATTTGAAACTGGAAAAACTAAATTCCTTTCGTTCAGTGGTAGGATCACCTTAATTAATAGTTTCCTTACTTCCATTTCAATGAAAGTTATCTCCATTCTTAAACCACCAAAGGGGATAATTAGGTATTTGGAGAATGTGATCAATAACTTCTTATAGGATTCTAACCAAGGAGGTTACTTCCACTGGACATTATGGAAACATATGGCTAACCTAATTGTTGAAAGGGGCATTGGTCTGCGTGACATTGAGGAATCATTGCAAGCCAAGCAGGAGAGACTGGCCTGGGATTTCTGAAAATCAAACTCTTTATGTTATATGATTATTATGGAAAAATATGTAGTGGATTTATGGGGCTAGGATCAAAATAATAAGAGGTTCTATATCTTGTCTTGATTCCTCCACGGTCACTTAAATGAGATGGATAAAGCGGTTCGATGGACAGTGGGGTGCGGTGACATCATCCTGTGGATAGTAAACTGGTCAGGTGATATTCTTCATTTCATTGGCTATCCCACTCCCACCATTTCATTTACATAGGCTAGTAGGTATTCGTACATCCTTGAGGAAATCATATCCAGGGATCATCAGGAGGTGTTTAAAAGCATTATATTGAAGGATGATCCAAATAGGTGTATTTTTGTCGGCTCCTCCTTAAGGAGGTTGTAGAGGTGAGCTTTCAAGGATCTTTTTCACTTGGGTGGTAGTACAGATATGTGTGACATTATGATTTGGTGCATGGATATACCAGAGAAGTCAATATTTTTGGTTTGGCTCATGAGGAATAAAGAAATCCTATCGGATGAGAATATTAAAGTTAGAGAAATATCATTGGCTTCTGGATGTCAATGCTTATAACAACCCAAATCTTGACGTACATAGACATTACATTACTTTTTTGGAATATATAGTACATAATAAAAAAACACCAAAGTACCGTAATAGTTTAGTGTCTTTGGAAACTCAGAATATAATCTTCTAATCTTGGTGAATGATCTTCAACATCTCTCATAAAGATCTTCCTTTTTTTATTACCTAAAACCTTTCTTTATATCCTGGGGAAAAGAAAACATATAAAGGGTGAGCTCAAATTCTCAATAAGGGTAGCCATGGAGAAAATAAAACAAACCATATACATTTGAACTTCAAAACATGAACATAATATTTAGACATCAAAATCTCGAGCAATGACAAAAATAATGGTAGTACTTAAGGCATAGATCACAATGGATCATAAATCATGATAAAATAGCATGGGAATAAAGCATGTAATTGTGGAAACCATTAAGCATATGTTATGATTTCCATAGTAGCCAAGGCATTGCTGCCAAGACCATCTTAGTGGACAAAGTCCCTTTCTGAATCGAGTTCACTCCTCGTTCCAGTCCTGTAACACTGAACCAGATTAACTTACTGTTCCAGCCATGTCTATCTCATGAGATATAAATCTTTACCCAATGCATTTTAGGGAGATATAGGTTCCACCCCTCTCATAATGAAATCATTCTTACGTGTGGCACAACATGAACATAAATAATTCATCATTACCCAAAGAATAAAATGGTTTTCATAAACATCATTCCATCATAACATAATCCATATAAAAAAATGGATATAATTTTATCATAAGAAAAGTGAAACCATGTAAATCATAGATACATTATACTTTAAACATACACATATGAAACAATTCCATCTTATATGGAAAATAGTTTTTATAACACACTTGAAATGAATTCATGAGGAAAATATCCTTTCTTCTTCAAAATCATTTCCCTTTCACAAATTGCCATGAAATTTTAAAAGAAAATTATTTTGTTGAAAATAGTCATAAAATCTTGTAGAGTAAGCTTCATGAAAATGAGGTGTTATAAAACTGTCAAAATCTGTTCACGCTGTATAAGTTAAAAATAACATTCTTCTTGTACTTTTGTTAGAAAATTCCAAAACGTTCCTTGTATGGTAAAAAAAAGTAAGATTTCTTTCATAACATGTGGTGAATTTCAAAAATGGTAAAAAGGAATTTAAGATACATGTTTTTTTAGAAAACATGGTCATGGATGATAACAATAACCCCAGTAAATACTTACGAATAACAATCTCAGATAAGAACGAGATTGGAATAGTTATCCCTTACCTTAGGTCCTAATGCTTCATACGTATCCGAACCTCCTGTATAATGATTTAAATATTGTCATTGACTTATTACAGAATCATATTCATTGTTATGATATCATATATGGTTCACTTATGACTTCATATTACCCGTTCCTTTGTAAATTCCATGTTAAAGCAGTGTTTTGGGTAAAATCATTTTATTTATCATACATGTTTGGACTTGTTATTCTTGATATTATTATTACATATATCTTGATTTAATTACTTATATAATGTAAATAATGATTTATAATATCATATATATTCAGTTTATATATATATATATAATAGATAGGTAAATGAAATGAAATACACCATTCATGGAGAGGGTAGGCCGTACTAACGCATGAATGTTGTTTTCTTTTCCTTATTGACTTGAATGGAAGTAAGTATATGAGATATATATATATATATATATGTGTACATAAACCCAGTAGATTAGTTATGTCATATATTTCATTTTTATTCATTATATATACTTTATAATCATTCTTGAATGGTTAATCATGGAAAATGAATCTCATCGCGTTCGTGGAGACGGTAGTCCGTACATACGCACGAGCGATTATATCATTCCCATGAATACTGAATTTAATTGTAGTGGATGATGTAATATCTCAGAACTAGTATTATGTTATAATAACTATATATAGTTATTCTTTACACCATTATACCCATCCAAGTATGGTGGTGGTGGAAAAACAGATTACACCACAGCGTGGAGACGGTATTCCGTACGTACGCACGCACGGTGATTTTGTTTTTTGTAGGATGGATAGAAGGTGAAATGGGGTTGTTTCATATTTATAATAAAATATCAGTATAATAGTGATACTAATGTTATTAAATTATAACTAAACAACTAAATAAGAAGAAGTTTAAGAAGAAATAAACTTGAATGATTTGGTAGACGAGATTACCTCTTCCTCGACGCACCTCCTTTAAAATTCTTCTTAGGGCACCAGAGTTGGTCTTTTGAGAAGCCCAGAACCTCTATGATATAACTAGAGAGGTTCAAAAGAGGAATTGGCAGGGTTTGACCGAGATTCAAGCTTCAAAATTGTGTGAAGAGAAGAGGAAAGGGGTGTCCTTTTTATAAGGGAGGAGAGAGGCACCTTTTGAAAAACTTAAAATATTACTTAATAATAAAGTCATATTCAGTTTATAATAGTTCCAAATTGATTTATTTCGAATCTAAAGCGGGGATGGGTTTAAATAATCTCCAACAATAGGTTTTAGATTAGTTTAGGTTACTATTATAACCTTATCATTTAGATTTAACTCTAATTTAAATAATTTAACTTTCACCGTGTCTTCTTGTTTTTCTTATACTATATGGTTAATAAACTTACTATAACAAGAAAAAGTAACCCCAAGTGGTTCATTATTAATATATATATCATCATATAAGTCATTTTGTGGAACCTTATATTTTTAGGAATATAATAACAATTAATAATATAATATTTCTTTTAAAAACAATTTTATGTCAATTTTGACACTATTTGGTAATTGTTTTTTGTAAAACTTATAACAGCATTATTAGTTCAAAAAAAGTCAATATAATCAATAATAACATGTATTATTAACATATAAAATTATTTTAATTCATAAAAAGTCTCAAGTTACATTTATTTGTGTGTTTATTACATCAATTATGTTAATATTTTATTAATAAAGTAATAACTGCATCATCATTGTGTCAAAAATAAATTAACTTATTTAATGTCTAAAAATTATAAATAAAATACCATTAGATAGGAAATATTTTTTTATTTATAATTAATACTTATAGTCGAATTTATCTTATGTATTTCCCTACATTAAAAATGTTTTTAATTATTAAACTTTGATTTTAACTATTTAAACACTTCTTTAAATGAAATAATAATTAGTGTCCTAATCTAATCCAAGTGGACCAAAAGGGTAATATTTTATTCCTAAGGTTGTTTTTGGTAGAATTATACATATCCAATATAATTATGACATGTGTTAGGGTAATAATAATATCATTTTTACCATTAATTACCATATTTACTTTTAACCGTGGTAAAAAAGTAAAAAGTTACTACTCACCAAAAATTATTTTTATCTTATTGAACCACATTTTACTCCTTGATATTAACCGTGTCTCTCATATTTTTTAAATTTCACTCACAGAAGTGGTAAAATTAAGTTTTATTTAAATTTTCAAATTCTCTTATGAGGTGGGTAAAAGACAGTGAAAAGTTCAATAAAATTTTTATATATCTTAAATTATTATAAAATGACTCAAATGAATTAAATTGAACATATATAGGTATTATGTATCAATTTTTACCTAAAATAAATTTAAATAAAATAAATAATTATTTAAATTAAAAGTCGGTTTTTAAATAGTTACCCAGTGTTTTCACTATTCATCAAAAATTGATAGTTTTCAGAAAAATACCAAAAATTCACCCTAGGATAATTTTGATGTTCCGAATCCAAAAATGAAGTCCATTTTGAAAGATAATTTTTTTAAAATTTCAAAAAAGTGGGTATTACTATTCATAACAGCTAGTTCATAATAATATTATAATAATATTTCTTTTAGAGAAACTTGGTATTGCGTACTACACACGTTATCAAAGAAGGTATTGGTTGCGTGTAATGAAAGCCAAGTCAGGGTTTCGTGTAGTGAAAGATCTGTATAGTGTTGCGCATAACATAATCAAAACTTATTTCATTTAAACATTAAACAGAATATATACTTAATATTTTGTAGAATAATTTCCACAAAACGAACTTGAAATTGTGTGTAACACGAGCCAAGAATAGTGTTGCGTATACAGTAAGCTAATATAGTGTTGTGTATATAAAAAGATAATTTTGGTGTAGTGTATAACACAAGACATAAATGAAATTAAACAGAATAATTCTTCTAAAATATCAAGTTGTTACATTTTACCCCCCTGAAAATGAATTTTACCCTCGAAATTCGTTGGGGTTATAAATGGTTTACTATTTGAAAGTTTCTTTAATAGAAACCCACATCATAAAAAGGAATAACAAAACTTATCTTTAAAAACTAATGTATGAAACATAACGATTACCCAAATTAACTAATCATTGGGTTTCCACATAGGAGAACATAGGTGAAAATGTGGATATGGAAGAGAAATCAAACCATCATGTTCTGATGGAGAGTGGTAGAGAACATGGCTATGAAAAATCAAACAGTCACAAAGCTATAAAATTGTGATGATCTAAGGTACCATCTAATTCATGAGATATGAGAGTACAAGGACATCATTTTTGGTTTTCAATAGAATTTCCTTAAATTTGAATAATTTTTGAATTAAAAGAAATACTTTTGGTACAATATAAACATTTATCGTGCCTAAAACAATTTCCATTTCATCTCTTAAACTAATGAAGTTCAATTTTTCTTTCTCTAAATGTTAACAGATAATGTGATAGAATGACAGTTCATTCCATATGTCTCAAACATTGGGTTAGAAAACGATATATACATAATTCCATATATGGTGAGATTAATCGGATATGGTTCCAAATTGGACTTATACTTTATCTATCATCCAACATAATTAAATAAAACTAGTTTCTACTCACCAGAGACTTCCTGTAGGCCAGTGGTAGACAATAAAGGCATGTCGCACTTCGGTTGTGGGTTCGATTCCCACATCCTTGTCCGATGCGATGGGTTGTCGACCGTCCTACAGGTTGTCATTTTTCTAAAACTACATTATTATAACATTCCATAAATAATATCGAAAACAATTTCTAGCCTTAAGAAATACTGACTTGTGTCTAACATATTCTATTCCAATCTTTAGGCTTATCCAAAATACTTTTGTCCATGCTCATAGTATAAAGAAAACAATTACAAGAAATGTCATCCATCGAGCATGTGAATACCATCATTTATCCCCCATATATCATACGATATATCTTGTTGGCCAAATTACAAACATGTGAATACCTTAATCATGTATTCTCTTGAAAAATTAATACCCATTGACCATTAGTGAAAACAAGAATACTGTCAAAATTTAACACTTTCCACATACCAAAATCCCAAAATTTATATATACTCAAACCATGATAGAACTTTTTCCTTATATCAGTCATGAGCTCATCAATACTATAAAACATCTCATTATCTCCTTATCCCTTCATTATGCTCATATCATATACTTTCCAAAAATATATGAATTAACCTTTCATGGTTACCGGTACCATTCAACATATACTTTCAAATACTTTAGGAAAAACAATAGTGTAACAATCTTTAGATGTGTCTTTATTCCATAGTACCATTACCTATACAACATAACTCTTGATAAACATAAATCATTCCACTAACTTCCTAAACCATTGACCAAGCTTCAACACTTCTTTCATCTCATATATCATTTGTAGGCTCCTCATCATCATCCACATAAATACTACCCATATGACAATGCTGATTCTCTTCATGAGATTTTCCCTTGGGGAATTGGTTTGCATAATTCCCATAAATTCCTCATTTAAAACATCTAATAGTTGTTGATGTCGTAGCAATACCATTATCCTTCTCCATGGTGTTAACTGAACCTTTTCCTTTTCACTTACTGGATTTCTGTCCTTCTTTTCTACACCCAAAGCATCTTCCAGTTCCTTTGAAACATTCTCCTTGATGCCTCTTACCACATGATTTACATGGTGGAAATTGAACTTTCTTTCCTCTAAGATCATCATGAAACTCCATCTTTCTCTTATTACCTAAATCATGAAACTTACCAATGTTGAGATTATTGATAATATTATGAGATTTCTGATATGGAATAATAATGATGTTTGGACTTCCAAATCCTATTTCATTTGGTTTCTCATGAAGAATATCATTCCATTGTCCATCATATCCTGCATTATCGTGAATCTTCCTGTATCCATCCATTTTCTAAAACCCAAAAAGAATAGTGTGAGAGGAAAAAATCATGCTAAGGAAAAAAACATAATAAATAGGGAGTACTGTCAATATCTAACATCTTAGGTTAAATTCTAAGATCATTACCTTAATTCTAGGAATATAACCTATATGTATACTTCTCCTTAGGGACATCCCTAGACATACCATAGAAATATCTCTTGGGATCTCACTAAAGTTTTCGCATCCTAGTTTCCAAAGGTTAACTAAAAATTTCCTCTGATACCAACTATAATGACCCAAAGCTTGACGTACATAGACATTACATTAATTTTTCAAAATATAAAATACATAACAAAAGAAAACACCAAAGGACTGTAATAGTTTAGTGTATTTGGAAACTCGGAATATAATCTTCTGATCATTGTGAAAGATCTTCAACATCTCCCATAAATATATTCCTTTTTTTCTTACCTAAAACCATTCTTTATATCCTGGGGAAAAGAAAACATATAATGGGTGAACTCAAAATCTCTGTAAGGTTAAGCATGGAGAAAATAAAACAAATCATATACATTTGAACTTCAAAACATGAACAAAATATTTAAACATCAAAATCATGAGCAATGACATAAAACATGGCAGTACGTAAAGAATAGATCATAATGGATCATCAATCATGATAAAATATAATGGGAATAAAGCATGTAATTGTGTGAACCATTAATCAGATGTTTTGATTTCCATAGTAGCCAAGGCATTGCTTCGAAGACCATCTTAGTGGGCAAAGTCCCTTTCTAAATCGAGTTCACTCCTTGTTCCAGTCCTGCATCATTGAATCAGATTAACTTACTGTTCCAGCCATGTCTATATAATGAGATATAAATCTTTACCCAATGCATTGGAGGGAGATATAGGTCCCACCCATCTCATAATGAAATCATTTTTATGTGTGCCACAACATGAACATAAATCATTCATCATTACACAAAGAATAAAATGGGTTTCATAAACATCATCCCATCATAACCTAATCCATATAAAAAAATACATATCATTTCATCATTATAAAAGTGAAACCATGTAAATCATAGATACATTATACTTGAAACATACACATATGAAATAATTCCATCTTATATGGAAAATTGTTTTGATAAAACACTTGAAATGAATTCTTGAGGAAAATATCATTTCTTCTTCAAAATCATTTTCTTTTCACAAAATGCCATGAAATTTTAAAAGAAAAGTATTTTTTTTGAAAATAGTAATAAAATATTGTAGAGTAAGCTTCATGAAAATGAGGCGTTATGAAACCGTAAAAATCTGTTCATGCCATATAAGTTATAAATAACATTCTTCTTGTACTTTTGACGGAAAAGTCAAAATAGTTCCCCATGTGGTAAACAAAAGTAAGATTCCTTTCATAACATGGGGTGAATCTCAAAAATGGGTAAAAATAACTTTAAAAATACATGAAAACATTTTTATAAAACATGGGCATGGATGATAACAATAACCCCAATAAATTCTTACGAATAACAATCTCGGATAAGAACGAGATCGGAATAGTTATCCCTTACCTTAGGTCCGATATGCTTCGTACGTATCAAAAATCCTGTATAATGATTTAAATAATGTCATTGACTTATTAAAGAATCATATTCATTTTTATGATATCATATATCGTTCACTTATGACTTTATATTACCCATTCCTTTGTGAATTCCATGTTAAAGCAGCGTTTTGGGTAAAATTGTTTTATTTATCGTACGTGTTTGGAATTGTTGTTCTTGATATTATTATTACTTATATCAGGATTTAATTACTTCCAGAATATAAATCATTATTTATATATCATATATATTCAGTATATATATATATAATAGATAGGTAAATGAAATGAAATACACCGTTCATGGAGACGGTAGGCCGTACTTATGCATGAACGCTGTTTTCTTTTCCTTGTTGACGTGAATGGAAGTAAGTCGATGATATATATATATGTATAAATAAATAAATTAGCTAAATTATGTCATATATTTCATTATTATTCATTATATATACTTTATAATCATTCTTTAATGGTTAATCATGGAAAATGAATCTCATCACGTTCGTGGAGACGGTAGTCCGTACGTACGCACGATCGATGATATCATTCCCATGATTACTGAATTGAATTGGAGTGGATGATATAATATCTAAGAATAAGTATTGTTTTATAATAACTATATATAGTTATTCTTTACACCATTTTACCAATCCAAGTAAGGTGGTGGTGGAAAAAAAGATTACACAACGGCGTGGAGACGGTATTCCGTATGTACGCACACGCGGTGATTTCGTTTTCCGTAGGATGGATAGAAGGTGAAATGGGGTTGTTTCTTATTTATAATAACATATCATTATATTAGTGATACTGATGTTATTAATTTATAATGTAAAAAATAATGAAGAATAAGTTGAATAAGAAATAAACTTGAAAGATTCGGTAGAAGAGATTACCTCTTCCTCGACGCACCTCCTTTAAACATCTTCTTAGGGCACTAGAGTTGGTATTTTGAGAAGACCAGAACCACTATGATATAACTAGAGAGCTTGATAAGAGGAATTGGTAGGGGTTGGCCGAGATTCAAGGATCCAAAGGGTGTGAAGAGAAGAGGGAAGGGGTGCCCTTTTTATAAGGGAGGAGAGGGGCACCTTTGGAAAAAAATAAAATATTACTTTATAATAAAGTTATATTCAGTTTATAATAGCTCCAAATTGATTTATTTAAAAGCTAAAGCAGGGATGGGTTGAAATACTCTCAACCAATAGGTTTTAGACAAGTTTAGGTTACTAGTCTAAACATATCATTTAGATTTAACTCTAAGTGAAATAATTTAACTTTTACTGTGTCTTTTTGTTTTCTTACACTATATGGTTAATAAACTTACTATAACAAGCCAGAAGAACTCCAAGTGGTTTATTATTAATATATATATTCTTATCTAAGTCATTTGACCGAACCTTATATTTTTAGGAATATAATAACAATTAATAATATAATATTTGTTTTAAAAACTATTTTATGTAATGTTTGACAACTATTTGGTAATTGATTTTTTTTAAAATTATAACAACGTTATTAGTTCAATAAAAGTTAATTTAATCAATACTAACATGTCATATAATCCTATAAAATTAGTTTAATTCATAAAAAGTCTCAAATTACATTTATTTGGGTATTTATAACATCAATTATATTAATATTTCATTAATAAGGTAATTATTGCATCATCATTGTGTCAAAAATAAATTAAATTATTTAATGTCTAAAAATTATAAAAAAATACCATTAGGTAGAAAATATCTTTAAATTTATATTGAATATTTATAGTCTAATTTATCTTCTGTATAACCCTACATTAAAAATGTTTTTAGTTATTAAACTTTGATATTAACTATTTTAACAGTTCTTTAAATAAAATGATAATAAGTGTCCTAATCGAAACCAAGTGGGCCTAATGGGTAATATTTTATTCCTAAGGTTGTTTTTGATCTAATTATACTAATCCAATAGAAATAGGAGATGTGTTAGGGTATTAATAATATCATATTTACCCTTAATTACCCTATTTACTTTTAACCGTGGTAAAAAAATTAAAAAGTTACAATTCAAAAAAAATTATTTTTATATTATTGAACCACATTTTACTCCCTGATATTAATTGTGTCTCTCGGGTTTTCTAAATTCCACTCACAGAAGCGGTAAAATTATGTTTTATGCAAATTTTCAAATTCTCCTAGGAGGTCGGTAAAAGACGGTGAAAAGTTCAATAAAATTTTTATATATCTAAAGTTATTATAAAATGACTCAAATGAATTACATTGAACTTATATAGGTATTATGTATGAACTTTTACCTAAAATAAATTTAAATACAATAAATAATTATTTAAATAAAAAGTCAGTTTTTAAATATTAGCCTAGTGTTTTCACTATTCATCAAAAATTGAAAGTTTTCAGGAAAATACAAAAAATTCACCCTAGGTTAATTTCGATATTTCGAATCCAAAAATGAAGTCCATTTTAAAAGATAAAATTTATAAAATTTCAAAAATGTGGATATTACTATTCATAATAGCTAGTTCATAATAATATTATAATAATATTTCGTTTAGTGAAACTCGGCATTGCGTACTACAAACGCTATCAAAGAAGGTCTTGATCGCATGTAATGTAAGCCAAGTCAGGGCTCCGTGTAGTAAAATCTCTATTTAGTGTTGCATATAACATAATAAAAACTTATTTCATTTAAACATTAAACAGAATCTATACTTAATATTGTGTAGAATAATTTCCACAAAACGAACTTGAAATTGTGTGTAACAGGAGCCAAGAATAGTGTTGCGTATACAGCAAGATAATACAGTGTTTTTTATAGAAAAAGCTAATTTTGGTGTAGTGTATAACAAAAGACATAAGTGAAATTAAAAAGAATAATTCTTCTAAAATCTCAGGTTGTTACATTCTACCCCCCTTAAAATGAATATCACCCTCAAAATTCGTCGGGGTTATAAATTGTTTAATATTTGAATGTTTATTTAATAAAAACCCACATCGTAAAAAGGAATACCAAAACTTATCTTTAAAACATTATGTATGAAACATAACAATTACCCAAATTAAATAATCACTGGGCTTCCACATAGGATAACATAGGTGAAAATATGGATATGGAAGAGAAATCTAACCATCATGTTCTGATGGATAGTGGTAGAGAACATCGCTATGAAAAATCCAATAGTCACAAAGCTATAAAATTGTGATGATCTAAGGTACAATTTGATTCCTCAGATATGATAGCACTAGGAAAATTTTTTAGTTTTCAAGATCATTTCCCTAATGTTTAATAATTTTTGAATAAAAATAAATAATTACTTGATTTTGGTACAATCTCAACATTACTCATGCCTCAAACAATTTTCCCTTAATCTCTTAAAGAAATGAAGTTGAATTTGTCTTTTGCGAAGTGTTAGAAGATCATGTGATAGAATGATAGTTCATTCCATCTGTCTCAAACAGAGGGTTAGGAAAAGTTATACACATAAGTCAATCTATTGTGATATTAATCGGATATGGTTCCAAAATGGACTTATACTTCATCTATCATCCTGCTTAATTAAATAAAACTAGTTTATACTAACAAGGGACTTCATGTAGGCCATTGGTAGGCAATAAAGGCCTTCCGCACTTTGGTTGTGGGTTTGACTCCCACAGCCTTGTCCGACGCGACGGGTTGTCGCCCATCCTACAGGTTTTCCTTTTTCTAATACTACATTATTATAACATTCCATAAATAATATCAAAAAAAGTTCTAGCCTTAAACAATACTGAATTATGTCCAACATAATCCATTCCAATCTTTAGGATTATCCAAAATACTTCTGTCCAAGCTCAAAGTATAAAGAAAACAATTACTAGAATTTTCATCTGCCGAGCATGTGAATACCATCATTTATCCCCCATATATCATACGATATATCTTGTTGGTCAAATTACAAACATTTTAATACCTTAATCATGTATTCTATTGAAACATTAATACCCATTGACCATTACTGAAAACATGATTGCTGCCCAAATTTTACACCTTCCACATACCAAAATCCCAAAATTTCTATATACTCAAACAATGATATAACATTGTCCTTATATCAATCATGAGCTCATCAATACTATAAAACATCTCATTATCTCATTATCCCTTCATTATGTGCATATCATCTACTTTCCAAAAATATATGAATTAACCTTTCATGGATACCAGTACCATTCAACATATACTTTCAAATACTTTAGAAAAAAACAATAGTGTAACAATCCTTATATGTGTCTTTATTCCATAGTACCATTACCTATACAACATAACTCTTGATAAACACAAATCATTCCACTACCTTCTTAAACCATTGACCATGCTTCAACACTTCTTTCATCTCATATATCATTTGTAGTCTCCTCATCATCATCCACATAAATACTACACATATGACCATGATGATTCTCTTCATGAGATTTTCCCTTAGTGAATTGGTTTTTTCATAATTCCCATAAATTCCACATTTAAAACATCTAATCACTGTTGATGTCCTAGAAATACCATTATCCTTATCAATGGTGTTAACTAAACCTTTTCCTTTTCACTTACTGGATTTGTGTCCTTCTTTTCCGCACCCAAAGAATCTTCCATTTCTTTTGAAACATTCTTCATGATTCCTCTTACCACATGATTTACATGATGGAAATTGAGATTTTTTTCATCTAAGATCATCATGAAACTCCATCTTTCTCTTGTTAGCTGAGTTAGGAAACTTACCAAAGTTGAGATTATTGATCATATTATGAGACTACTGATTAGGCATAATAATGATGTTTGGACTTCCAAATCTCGTTTCATTTGATTTCTCATGATGAATATCATTCCATTGTCCATCATATCCTCCATTATCGTGAATTTTCCTATTTCCATCCATTTTCTAAAACCTAAAAAGAATAGTGTGAGAGGAAAAAATCATGCTAGGGAAAACAACATAATAAGGGGGGAGTACCATCAATATCTATCATCTTAGCTTAAATTCTAAGATAGTTACCTTAATTCTTGGACTATAACCTATAAATATACTTATCCTTAGGGACAACCCAAGACATACCATAGAAATATCTCTAGGGATCTCACTAAAGATTCCGCATCCTAGTTTCCAAAGGTTAACTAAACCTTTCCTCTGATACCAACTATAATAACCCAAATATTGACGTACATAGACATTGTTTACTTTTTCGGAATATATAATACATAAGAGAATCAAATAGCAAAGGGCCGTAATAGTATACTGTCCTTGGAAACTCAGAATATCATCTTCTAATCTTGGTGAAATATCTTCATCATCTCCCATAATGATCTTCCTTTTTTTCTTACCTAAAACCGTTCTTTATATCCTAGGGAAAAGAAAACATATAAAGGGTGATCTCAAATGATCATTAAGTGTAAGCATGGAGAAAATAAAACAAACCATATACATTTGATATTCCAAACATGAATATAATATTTAAACATCAAAATCTTGAGCAATGACATAAAAAATGGAAGTATGTAAGGCATAGATCATAATGGAGCATCAATCATGATAAAATAGCATGGGAATAAATTATGTAATTGTGGCAACCATGAAGCACATGTTATGATTTCCATAATAGCCAAGGTATTTCTTCCAAGACCATCTTAGTGGACAAAGTCCCTTTCTGAATCGAGTTCACTCCTCGTTCCAGTCCTGTATCACTGAACCAGATTAACTTACCGTTCCCGCCATGTCTATCTCATGAGATATAAATCTTTACCCAATGCATTGGATAGAGATATAGGTCCCAACCATCTCATAATGAAATCATTCTTACGGGTGCCACAACATGGACATAAATCATTCATCATTAACCAAAGAATAAAATGGGTTTCATAAACATCATCCCATCATAACATAATGCATATAAAAAAGGATATCATTTGATCATAAGAAAAGTGAAATCATGTAAATTATAGAGAAATTATACTTTAAACATACACATAAGAAATAATTCCATATTATATGGAAAATGATTTTGATAAATCACTTGAAATGAATTCTTGAGGAATATATCCGTTGTTTTCAAAATCATTTTATTTTCACAAAATTCCTTGAAAATTTAAAAGAAAAGTATTTTGGTTTAAAATATTCATAAAATCCTATAGAGTAGGATTTATGAAAATGAGGCATTGTGAAACTGTAAAAATCCATTCATGCCATATAAGTTAAAAATAACATTCTTCTCGTACTATTGTCAGAAAAAGTCAAAAAAGTTCCTCATGTGGTAAAAAAAGTAAGATTCCTTTCATAAAATGTGGTGAATTTAAAAAATGGGTAAAAATGACTTTTAAAATTCATGAAAACATTTTTAGATGACATGGGCATCGATGATAACAATAACCCCAATAAATACTTACGAATAACAATCTCGGTTAAGAACGAGATTGGAATAGTTATCAGTTACCTTTGGTCTGATATGCTTTGTACGAATCCGAACCTCCAGTATAATGATTTAAATAATGTCATTGAATTATTACAGAATTATATTCATTGTTATGATATCATATATGGTTCACATATGACTTTACATTACCCGTTCATTTGTAAATTCCATGTTAAAGCAGTGTTTTGGGTAAAATCGTTTTATTTATCGTACTTGTTTGGAATTGTTGTTCTTGATATTATTATTACTTATATCATGATTTAATTACATCTAGAATGTAAATCATGATTTATATATCATATATAAGCAGTGTATATATACATATAATAGATAGGTAAATGAAATGAAATACACCGTTCATGGAGACGGTAGGCTGTACTTACGCATGAACGCTATTTTCTTTTCCTTATTGACTTGAATGGAAGTAAGTATATGACATATATATTTATATATATTTATGTATACATAAATAAATTAGCTTCATTATTTCATATATTTCATTATTATTCATTATATATACTTTATAATCATTCTTGAATGGTTAATCATGGCAAATGAATCTCATCGCGTTCGTGGAGAATGTAGTCCATACGTACACACGAGCGATGATATCATTCCCATGATTACTGAATTGAAGTGGAGTGGATGATATAATATCTCAGAATCAGTAAGATGTTATAATAATTATATATAGTTATTCTTTACACCATTATACCCATCCAAGAAATGTGGTGGTGGAAAAACAGATTACACCACGGCGTGGAGACGGTATTCCGTACGTACGCACGCGTGATGCTTTCGTTTTCCGTAGGATGGATAGAAGGTGAAATGGGGTTGTTTCATATTTATAATAACATATCAGTATATTAGTGATACTGATGTTATTACTTTATAACATCACAACTAAAGAAGAAGAAGTTTAAGAAGAATGAAACTTGAAGGATTCGGTAGAAGAGATTACCTCTTCCTCGACGCACCACCTTCAAACTTCTTCTTAGGGCACTAGAGATGGTCTTTTGGGAATACCAGAACCTCTATGATATCACTAGATAGGTTTAGAAGAGGAACTGGTAGGGATTCTTTGAGTTTCAAGGCTCAAAGGGGTGTGAAGCGAAGAGGGAAGGGGTGCACTTTTTATAAGGGAGGAGAGGGACACCTTTGGAAAAACATAAAATATTACTTTATAATAAAGTCATATTCAGTTTATAATATCTACAAATTGATTAATTTAGTATCTAATGTGGGTATTGTTAGAAATAATCTCAACCATTAGGTTTTAGACATGTTTAGGTTACTATTTTAACCTTATCATTTAGATTTATCTCTAAGTTAAATAATTTAACTTTTACCGTGTCTTCTTGTTTTCTTACACTATATGGTTAATAAAATTACTATAACAAGGAAAACGGACCCCAAGTGGTTCATTATTAATATATATAGAATTATCTAAGTCATTTTTTCAAACATTAGTTTTTAGGAATATATTAACAATTAGTAATATAATATTTTAAAAAAAACTAATTTATGTCAATTTTGACACTATTTGGTAATTGATTTTTGTGAAACTTATAACATCATTATTAGTTCAAAAAACATTAATTTAATCAAATTTAACATTTCATATTAACCTATAAAATTAGTTTAATTTATAAAATGTTTTAAATTACATTTATTTCGGTATTTATAACATCAATTATGTTAATATTTCATTAATAAGGTAATTAATGCATCATCTTTGTGTCAAAAATAAATTAAATTATTTAATGTCTAAAAATTATAAATAAAATACCATTAGGTAGGAAATATTCTTAGATTTATAATTAATATTTATAGTTGAATTTATCTTATATATAAGCCTACATTAAAAATCTTTTTAGTTATTATTCATTGATTTTAACTATTTTAACACTTCTTTAAATAAAATAATAATAATTGTCCTAATCTAATATAAGTGGGCCTAAAGGGTAATATTTTATTCCTAAGGTTTTTTATGGTCTAATTATACTTATCAAATAGAATTAAGACATTTGTTAGGGTAATAATAATATAAATTTTACCCTTAATTACCCTATTTACTTTTAACCATGGAAAAAAAGTAAAAAGTTACTATTCACCAAAAATTATTTTTATCTTATTTAACCACATTATACTCCTTGATATTAACCATGTCTCTCATATTTTCAAAATTCCACTCACATAAGTTGTGAAATTAATTTTTATGTAAATTTTCAAATTCTCTTAGGAGGTGGGTAAAAGACAGTGAAAAGTTCAATAAAATTTTTATATATCTAAAATTATTATAAAATTACTCAAATTAATTACATTGAACTTATATAGGTATTATTTATCAATTTTGACCAAAAATAAATTTAAATATAGGAAATAATTATTTAAATAAAAAATCGGTTTTTAAATAGTAACACAGTGTTTTCACTATTTATAAAACATTGAAAGTTTTCAGAAAAATACCAAAAATTCACCCTAGGATAATTTCGATATTCTGAATCAAGAAATGAAGTCAATTTTGAAAGATAAAATTTATAAAATTTAAAAAAAGTGGGTATTACTATTCATAACGACTAGTTCATAATAATATTATAATAATATTTCATTTAGGGAAACTCGGTATTACGTACTACACATGCTATCGAAGAAGGTCTTGATTGCATGTAACCCAAGCCAAGTCAAGGATGCGTGTAGTGAAAGCTCTGTTTAGTGTTGCATGTAACATAATAAAAACTTATTTCATTTAATCATTAAATAGAATCCATACTTAATGTTGTGTAGAATAATTTCCACAAAACGAACATGAAATTGTGTCTAACACGAGCCAAGAATAGTGTTGTGTATACTGCAAGCTAATATGGTGTTGCGTATAGAACAATCTAATTTTGGTGTAGTGTATAACACAAGACATAAATGAAATTAAAAAGATTAATTCTCCTAAAATTTTGGGTTGTTACAATGCTGTCGTTCTCCTCATCCGGAGACTACCGAACATATTTTTTTTAATGGGTACTAGGCATTGGGGGTTTGGAACATTATCTTATAGGATATGAACACCCATGTCGCTGAAGATTTGATTCATAACTTGATTGAATAGTGGTTTTAGGGGGTTGGTTAGCTGCTTGTTGAGGTCATGGTGCGGGGAATGTTTCATTCATCTTCTTGTTGGGTTATTTGGGAAGCTCAGAACAATAGCAGGTAAGGGGCTTCGATATTCAGATCCCATATGCTGGTGCATGTGATGTTTTGGGTGATGGAGTTCAGGCTACTGATTAAAAATGATCATAACTCCACCACATTAATATGCTTCTAACCCTTCTTTTGTATGTATGATGGCTCTCAGATTTAGCTACAAGGTTGATGGGAGCAATGGAGACCCCCTTGTGTGGACCTTATGCTGAATGTGGATGGGTTCTGTATACACGAGGAGATGAGGGGGGGGGGGGGGGGGTGGCATGAGACATTCTTGGATCTATGCTATTGGGGTTCTCATCCTTCATTGGTGATGGTGATTCTATGGTGGTGGAGGCTAAGACCTAGGCAATAGGTCTCCCCCTATGCAGAGAAGCCAATTTCTAGATATCAGAAGGGGAAACAAATTCTATGTTGCTAGTAAAATTTCTCATTGTAGAAGGTGATTTTCTATGGGTTTGGGTTATACATTTAGATCTAGTAAAAACTATGTCACCCAGACCATCATGTTCATACACACGTTCCACGAAGGGAATTAGTTCCACCCTCCTTGATCCATGTGTTGTTTCATGTTGTTTTTGGGAATAAAAAAGGAATTTTCAGTCAATATAAAGAAGGACCACTCTGAATAATCATAAATGATCATAGTATGTTAGAAAGAGAAGGTTGAAAGAAAAGTATATAAGGGGGTGATGAATGCATTACCCCTAAAAATATGAAATGGGAAAAACTCACTATGTAATTTTTCACTGGACTTCTAAAGGCATCTAGCAGAAATGATGCAATATGGGTTGTTCTGGACCATCTTATAAAGACAACTCACTTTATTGCAATTTTATATGAATTCTAAATTTATAGACATGCATATATATATATAAATATATATATCACAGAAGTGGTAAGACATCATGGAGTACCACTATCAATTGTATCCAATCGAGATCTGAAATTCACCTTGATGTTACGAAAAATTCTCGAACATGGTTTAAAAATTGACCTGGACATCAATATAGCTTATCATCCTCAAATTGATGGACAATATCAATGGACAATTTAGACACCGTAAGAAATGTTTGGAGCATTTTCTATAGAAATAAAAATAGGATACGACCAAAATCCTTTTTTGGATAAATTATCTTACAACATCAATTTCCACTATAGCATACAAATGGATCCATATTAATCCATATATAATAAAATATGTTGAACTCTAATTTGTTTTGATAAAGTTAGTGAATGTAAGGTGTTATGACCTGAAATTGTTAAAGAAATAGTGGAAAAGGTGTAAACCATTCATCAACACATCAAGGAAGCCCAATGTCAATAGAAGAGAAATACATAAAATCATTGAGAAGACCTAGATTTTAAGGCTGGAGACATGGTATTCCTCCCCATATCTACATGGAATAGGATCATCATATTTAGGAAGAAATGAATGTTGGGTCCCAGGTACATCGACCCCTTCGAGATCCTTAACCATGTTAGAGTTGTGGCCTATCGATTAGAACTTCCACCTATAACATATCAAGTAGAGAATGTATTCCATGTACCCCTCTTGAAAAATTAAATACTAGATACCTCACATATACTAAATCCATAGATGGTATAGTTGGAAAATGATCACTCTTACGATGATTAGAAATTGATGATCCTGAACTGTAGGAAAAAATTTCTACACAACAGGACCACTCAACATGTCAAAATAAAATAGAAAATTCAAATGTATGAAGAGGAAATGTGGAAACAGAAGGAAGTGATAAAGGATAATTTCACTCCATTGTTTTCACCATAGTATGTAGAAACAATTTCAAGGGATAAGATTCATAAGGTGAGAATAATGTAACAACTGGAAATTTTTAATCAATGGAAATTATCTTCTTATAATCATGTCATACAGTATAAACCACATAAAATTAATATGATAACATAATAAAAACTTTATAAATGAATAATTAATTGAATAAGAGGTATTTGAAGAAGTTAGGGAACCTAGATCAATGGAATAGTAACCAGGCCATTAGAATAGTAACATGACCATTTAGAATACTAATTTAATGAATATAATAGTAACATAACCTATGAAAATATAAAAAAATTTATAAATCTTATAATTGAGAATATGATATAATTATATCATTGTATATATAAATAATTATTTTTAAACCTTTTAATTAAGTGTTGGTGTTTTTATAAAACATAAATGTTTATTTTTAATTTATATTTAATATAATTATTTAAAAACATTATTTCCATAAAATAGATTCATAAATTATAACATGTCTTCCTTCTATTATAGTGTAATTTTATGAGAGCATAATTAATTTTTCAATGTGTTATAAAATTAGTTATAAATTTAAAATCAAAATTTTTTATTAAATGATTGTTTTAATTAAAAATTAAATTTCTCATATTTATAAAATTATTTTCATAAAATTGAGTTCATTTTTAATTATATATGATGAAAATATTTTACAATTAATTTTTGGGATTTTTCTGAATTACTTGAATTTTTTGTGAAGAGCAAAATACAATAATTTATGATATATATATATATGATATGTTAAATACACTATTCATTGTATTATAACAGATATATGTAACATAATTTCGAAATACCCTTCATTAATTCAATATTTTTTTATAATTCTCAAACTATTCCTATTCTTGAGGAAAAATAATAAACTAATAAATAAAATAATGAGAAAACACCCCTCTCCTCCCCTATAAATACCACCCCTCACCACCACTTATCCTCACACCATCCAAGCATTGATACTTGAATTAATTTTACCAAATACTCTTCCTAAGACCCTCCCCCATGCCCAGGAGGCCCTTTTATCATCAAAAGACCAAACTCTTTTCCCTAATAAGGTTCTCAAGGATGAGATATTCAAGTGGTAAAATCCCCTTTCTTTATCTTATATTTTTTTGGAATTGAAATATTTTGTTATCCTATCCTCACATAAACCTATAAAATAAGAATGATAAAACAATATCATTTATATAATGGAATTAAAGTATGCTAAGGGAACAATTAATCTTCAATTATCTTCCCTTTTCATTTCTTCAAAACATGAAAATAGCATCTGTGGTGTGCCGATTTACCATCACCGCGGACGATGCATTTCCCTTTTTTACTAACACCTTTAAGGTTGGTCATAAAACCACCCTTATAGTTAAATAGTATTTTATTATACATAATATCTATTATTTTTTATGGAATATATATATATATATATATGATTATAAATAAAATGATACGATCTTATAATGGTCGCAAAACAACCAAAATTAATTAAATCATTTTCAGTAACATTAAATATAATATAAAATCCTCATACCTTATAACCAAAAGATATAAAATAATAATTAATTTTTATTATTTAAATTAATAAAAATTATAGATAATCATTCTCATTTGACAGGAACTTCCATACTCACGTACAAGAAAACTGATCATAAAAACCAAGAAAACAGACACTCCCATGAGATGAAATTAAACTCTATAACCATTTAAAATCCCCATAAAACAAAATAATTAAACTTCATTGAATCAAATGAATTTATAAAATGTTCTCTATTTAATAATTAATTTGTTTTATTTTATTTTGTAGCATATTAATGTGAAGAAAGAATTTGTACATAAGGCATGCAGATTCTCGAACCCAATTATCTCCCTTTGTGTTTCCCTCTTTCACTCCATTTTCAGTATGGAAGTTACATTAATGTTACATAAATATACATTTATTTACCCCAATTATTTTATGAATATATTTGTTTGCAATATGATTTTTTGGAAAAATACATAGAATTTTCCAAAAGAACACTTCAATCAAAAAATTAATATTTTACTTCTTGTCAAATCGTTTCTTCCTCAATCAAGATTGAGGATTCTTATACAAATTACGTTATTCCATTTTTATTTCTATAACCCTAAATTTTTTCCATGATTGTATGCTTCATAAAATGATACCAATTAATTTCCATGAGTTATTTTATTTCTAAGATTTATATATGTTCTTTGAGGAATTCATGATAATGTAAATGTTATGATATGATGGGTGTGCCTTGAATTATATTATACTAGTAAATGTTTTGATGTGACAGGTGTTCCTAAAATTATATAGAACTCCAATGCATTGGTTAATGAGATTTATCTCATAAAAAATGTAAAATATGCATGAACATGATTCTTGATGTTTTCAAAACTATGTGTGGTGGATAACCACTAGGACATGATGTTTTCTTTTTATGAATTTATACATTCTATGACTTTATCTAATTATTCCAATAATGTTTATGATAATGATTGTGTTTTTTATTACCCATGTTTTATGTCTCTTAATTATCCTCTTATTGTTATTTTATCTTTACCCTTATTATTTTGTATATCCTCAGGTGAATACTTGTACTAAATGGAACACAAGGGCCACTAAAAATCATGAGAAGTAGAGAATTAATATTGTTTATGATTTATTTTGTAAAAGTGATGTAGAATCCTTATTTTCTCAAGACACTAAACCACTTCATCTTGTATTTGTAACAATATTTTGTTTTAATCATTTAAATGATGTAATAATGAAGTAATAAAAGTCGGGTTTCTATAGTTTTCATGGAACTCTTAAAGATATCATTTTATATAATGTGCAATTTTATAAATACAATTCATTATATTAGTGAATAAAACTATTTACAAAAACATTATGTAATCATTAAGTCAATTTAAATTCATGAACAATAAATAATATTATCTTTATTTAACATTCCTTAATCATTCATGACATAAAATTTTTATCATCATTTACATAGGTTATAAAACCAACCCAAAGAAGATAATTTTATAATGATTGAATGAATAAGAAAATAATATTTCATAATGATAAATTCACTTTTAGAGAAGATTAATGGTTTGGAAAAAATTCATAAATAAATAAATAAATATATATATATAATTCAATAAGTTGTATATGAATAAGATATATAAGAATAATATGGACAAATATATTCCTTACGTAGAGAGCTTGAATATTTTTCTTGAAGGACCTCTTTGAAAGAAAAGGTTAATGAATTCATCATGGTATTAGAAGATCATGAATATTGGAGTTTATTTTTATGTAAAGACATACGGTTGAGTAATTTTGGGAAATCTAATTTTTTGTGTTTCATTGATGTGTTGTAGGATGGATCCTTTTACATGTGTGGGGAGTGGAATATTTGAAAATAATTTTTTTATTAAAATAAAAGCTAAATAATTACAATGAAAATTTCATAAAATTAGAAAAATTTCAGATATGGGATAAGGGAGTATATAATATATTCATTTAATAAATTATTGATAATTTTTTTCGAATTGTTTTGGAATTATCCATTAGTTATAACCCCTTGTTCACCATTTATATTTTTATTATAGTGACACACTTTTATCATGTTAACTTATTATTATGAAAAAAAGAAAACTAAATTGTTACATAATTTTAATATGATTATTAAAAATCTGAAAAATAGAAAATATTTGTTTTTTAATTTTTAATTAGTGATTTAGATATATTTAAACTTAACGAAACAAATTATTTCTTAGAAAAACGCTTTTTATGAATTAAATGAGCCTACACAAAAATTTTACAGAATATTGATTAAAATGAATTTTATTTTTTACAATTAATAAGAGACTATTTTTATAACATTTAGAGAATTAGAATACCAATGGATTATTTTGGATACTTAATTAATGGAAAATGACCAAAATTGTTTATTATTATAGTAGAATTTAATGTAAGTTCCAAAGAAGAAAAGATTGAGTTTCCAAATTCATCAAAATATTTTTAAATTCTTTATTTCACTATATAAATTTATATTTAGTTAATATTTTTTTTATAAATTTTAATGTCATGTTAATTACATGATGATGTCATAAAATTTAGAATATTTGTAAAAATGGAATTTCTTTCTGTTCACATAAAAATGAAACTTTATTCAAAATTCCATATAAATAAGCTTAAAAAAATTTTCATGATAAATCATGAAATGATATCCATATAATATAATTCAATATATAAAATTTAAGAATATTTTTTTATTCAAAATCATGAATAAATAAGTTTATTATTATTATTTAATGATGAGATAATCGAAAATGCAATGTGGAATAGTTTTGGTTTGTAGTGATTACATATTGTTGTAGAATGTCAAGCATTACATTATTTCTGAAAATAATTTATTTACTTGATATTTTTTATATAATTTATTTTAAAAGAATATATGGGTAATTATTTATTATTTATTATTTAGGTTCTCACATTACTTCCTCTATCTTATGATTTCTCTGATGTACTTTCACCAGCCATGTTTTTTCAATTATATATAACATTCTATATAGTGTTTATAATATTTACATTAAATTAATTACAAGTAAATTTAGGTTCCTAATATATTTACACAGTTTCTACAAATATTGACACTGAAATGTACTTCATCCATAATAGAACATCAAATACATTAATCACTTTAGAGTGGTTTTGTGGTATAGACAGATGGTAGGCCACATCTCAAATTTCATGAATATTTAAAAAAGGCCCAATGAACCTTGGACTTATTTTACCCATCTATCAAAAGCATAATACTCCCTTATATGGAGATACATTTAGGAATACGTAATCCCCTATATGAAATTATAATTCACTCATTTGACTATTTATTTATCTTATTAGAGCTATCCTTATATGATTTTGAATAGATTAAACCTTAATAGTAGTAATCTCAAAATGTTCTATGCCTATTTTAATGCTATCCCTAACCTCATTATAACACGTTGGAGTAAGAAATATATTCCCCTACAATGTTTCTTATAGTGGAATCTCAAAGCATGAATACAAGCTATTGTTATATGCGAATTATATTAAAAATATATATTATTCCCATGTTCCTGGAAATAAATTCAAGCATGATATAAACATGTCAGATAATATTTTAGAATTCCTTTTAAACTACCATAAATTTGAGGAAGATAGAAAATAATTGAATAGATCACAGTCTTGAGATCCTTCTGAAGACACATCTGAAAGCTTGTATGGAAGCTTTGGACACTATCAAATATAATTTATAGGAGTTAATTGAAAAGTATCACCACTTAAATAATATAGATATGTGAAAGATAATCAGGGATAGATCCTCCCTTATTGTTAGGAAATGAACATACTTAGTAATCCGATCCACTTTGACCCATATAACATCATTCCTTCTAGGTGTCTTCAAAAGAATAGTGAAAATGTATATTTTATCATTTTTTCACCTATGAATTTTTATAGAGAGTGATTGTATTACTCCCTTAATATGTTTTCATTCTTCATTTACCAACTAAAATTTCATTCAACTATTGATACAGTATGTAATTTTCAATTTTATACCATCCAAATAGAATATTTCTCTTAAATCCATTTATATCTTTGTGATAAAATGGTTTATTGATAAATTTTATATATGTTATATATATAATAATTAATTTTTCAATATAGGAATGGATAATATACATAATTTTTTTTTCCAAATTTAGAAAACCATCATTATTGATGATGTCTAATAGTCTCCCAAAATTCATGGCTTTTATCTTACTCTATAAACACTTATTATTTTGTTCGAACTTATTTATCTTATATATTAAATATTATTTGGAATTTTCATGACAAATAAATAATGTGTCCCCTTTCATAAAAATCACCACATCTTGATTTTCTAAATACTCGAATATAGGATCCTTCTTTATCCTCATAATGGTTAGAACTATAGTTAACTTTCTACTCAATGCATCATCCACCGTATTTTCTTTCCAAGAGTGGATGATTATCCTAAAATCATTGTCCTTGAGAAATTTCATCCATCCCTATTTCCACATGATATGATATTTTTGAGAGAATTTGTATTGAAAATTTTATGTCCATATATTTATATATAAATCATTTCATTATCCATAGAAGTAGGGATTCCACATCTTTATGGAAAATAATATAGCTTCAAACTCATGATAATTAGTCTAATAGTTATCTTCATGGATGTTCATCTACATTGATCCATAAGAAACCACCCTATCATTTTTCATAAGAAAAGATCCTATTCTTTTATTTGATGAATCACAATATATTAAAAATGCTCTATTTCTCTATAGTAAATTCAATACTGATGTACGGGACAAATTTCTCTTTAGTTCCTTAAATATTTCATTAAATTTATTTGACCATGTGGCTTTGACCCCCTTTATGTGTCAACATTTTTAATGGGTTGGGAGATCGAGTAAAATTTTGAAAAAACCATTGATAATATCCTGATAAATATCAAAAACTATATATCTAAGTTATATTCATCAGAATGGGAGATTCCTTTACTAAATTTGAATCTAAATAGTTGACATATATTCCATAATTGGAGAAAATATACACCTAAAAAGAGACCTCCTTGATCCAATATTCAAATTTACTAAATTTACAATCTAAATTATTTTATCTAAGAGTATTATGAATTATTCAAAAATTATTCTCTTTCTCTTCATATCATTTATAATATATCAAGATAACATCAATGAATACCACCATAATGTTATGTAGATAAAATTTGTGTATACAATAATTCATGTCCATAAGTATGGAGGGAACATTAGTCAATTAAAAAGAGACTTTAATAAATGTATAATGTTTGTACTGCATATAAAATGATATATTCTGTATTTCATCCCTCTTCACCCATAACTGATTATAAATAGAGTAAAAAATTATATTTTAAAAATAAGTATCTTCCTAAAGTTGTCCAAATAAGTCTTCAATGTGAAGTAAATGATACTGATTATTTTCAATAAGGTAATTTATTTCCAAGTAATTGATTCAAAATCTCATAGAACCATCCTTTTTTTCACAAATAGGATAGGGTTCCCCCTTTGAAAAACCAAGGTATACCAATCCCTTATCACACTAACCCTAAAATAGTTTCTTTAAATCCACCAATTACACTGTTGCAATTATTTATTGATTCATATATAATTGTTTTATATTAGGGATCAATTTAATGTAAAACACAACTTCAAACTCAGGTGGACATTGAAGTATTTATTAATGAAATAAATCAATGTATATGTAACACCCATAGATTTTCTGAAATAATTTCTTCAAATGAATTTAATCTTTTAAATATTAAGCATTATATACAACACATAGTATAGGCCACATTACATGAAACACTATGTTTATCTTCCTTTAAATGTAAAACCATGTTTAGACGTTCTTACTCACAATAACGAGTTTTTCATGGGTTAAACACAGCTCTGTGTTTATATTGCGTGACACGCTACATTGAGTTTAAATCAAACATAACTTAATATTAAAAAATTATTATTTAATACGATATATATCACCTAGTTATTGGAATGGTGGGTATGAATAAGATTAAATAAATTATGAAAATATATTATTTAAAAATTTAAATACAATGAATTATTTGGTGACCAATTAATTATAAATGAATATAAAAACAATTTCAAATAAATGAAATATTTTTACAAAAAACTAATATAATGTGAACAAAATGTGTTTTAAATTAATAAAATTAAAAAATTCACTTTTGGTTGAAGAATTTAATGAAATTTATTTATTTTTTGTTCCATAAAATGTTTAAAAATCATCTATTCTATTATCTATATAATACATAATATTAAATCGAATATTATGCTTACAATTTTATTTTTTCTAAAATGAATTTTCATCACCAATTGAAAACTTATTTTAAAGGTATTTGTTTACAGTTTTATAAAATTTATTCAAAAATAAAATTCATTTTTGAAATAATCAAGAAATAATTTTCAACTAGTTATTTTTTGACAAGTTTATAAAAAGATAATTTTTTAAATGAATTGAGAAAAATATTAGCTTCTATTAATAATTACAATTTCTTTTATAGCATTAAAAATTTAAAAGTGATGTTATGATTATTTTAAATCTAAAATTACAGTATTTATATATCTATTAATAAAATTTAAGTAATTTAAATAAATTTCATGATGAATTTTTATATAATTTTTTTTTAAATTTTTGAACATATTCTATTTGAAAAACCTCTCTCAAATTGCATATGAAAGTTTAGTTTGAAATTAAATTTTACCACTTCTATCAATGGAATTTTTAAAACTAGATTTTATATTTTTGTAAACATAATTTATATTTTATCCTATGGGAAAAATTATTTTTACAATTATGAATAGTAAAAGAAGTTAAAATTAATTTCCATGGTTAAGGTAAAAATAGGTTTAACAAGGGGTTAAACATGAAACATAATGGTTAAAAATGACCCCAAACTTGTCCAAAACATATTTTATGGACATATTTTGACCTTATATATTACTTTTACTATACTATCTCATTTTGGAGCCATTTGGAATGTGAAAAATGTGGGTACAGTGTTTCCTTCACCACACTTATAAAAGGACACACCCATTCCTTACTCTTCACACTTAAAAAAACTGGTTTCATCCAATATGTCATAACCCTTACTAGTGGGGCATTTTCTATGACTCCCCATGCCCAACTATAATAGGTCAGTGGCTGGTAACTAGAACTGAGTAGGCATATCAATAACATGGGGGGTATTTCCTATGTACTTATCTGTACACACACACATACACAAATTTCCATACCCAATAAATTATGAAATATAAAAACCTCTATGAAACTAATGCATGAATACATCAATTTCACAAAACCAAAGTATAGTAGAAATTAATGTAATGAAAACAAGGAAAAATATAATCCCACCAAAAAGAGTCCATAAACACAAGTAAAACCTATAAGGGAAAGGTATTGGGACTACTATCTGAAGTCCATTGGGACACACATTGGTCTATTCGGTCTTACTAGGAACTGTCTGGTCCTGGTCATCCTAGGAATCTGTCAAAAACTCAATCTTATACATAAGACATGACATTTGTGGGAAATTCTCCTAGAGGGGTGAGCATAAAAATACTCAATAGGACACCCTAAAACCAAAAATCAATATAAAAAAGGAAAGTACAATCATCTCTACACATGCATATGTTCAAAGAACACATAAAATGAGTATCCAAATATTCTTAATCCAAGACACAAAATCTAGAGTTAAGTCACAACCACTACATGCCAACCCTAGGAATTCAGATCAAAGATTCCTTGAATGACTCATCTGAGAGAACCCACTCCTGTTTATGGTAGCACTAATGATGTTCGTCGGATATGATTTTTTCATTGGGAACTCTCAGGAGAAAGACATACACAAATAGATCTAAAGAGAATATAATACATCTAATGAGTATTACAACCAGGTACATGGGGTGGTAACTCCAACTGCATCTGGACAAATCCGCCAATTAGAGGATCGATGTCCAT